>OX463755.1:20653651-21253651 GCA_949824845.1 Rhingia rostrata | reverse complement strand
CAAGCAATTCATAGTCTAGTGAACAAATTTGATTCAGAATATTTGCTTCTTGCCGAGCCAGCGAATATTGCTGCCGTAGAAGCCCAATCAGTCAATTTCACAGCGTTCTCAAGAATTGGGCCAGACCACATTCAGTGTAATGATATTGGCGCGACCATAACTAGATCATGCTGACTCATGAACTAAAGCCTCTTGAATCGCTTCACATGATCGAGTGGCTTTCTTCTCGAATTGGGCCAGGACATGAAGAAAAAAATTAAAGAATTTCATCGCAAAATCATCTTTTGCGATGAAGCTGATTTCTGGGTCAACGGGTTCGTCAATAAGCAAAATATTGTTGTTATAGATACGGCTAAAAATATTGAAGAGCCTAAACGTATAAGTGTCCTGAAAGATTGGAAAACGGCCTTAATTTAGAGCGAACATGCCTATATTACTGGAAAACCACACTTTTACTTCCACCTACCTACCATTTTTGAACTACCAAAAGAACTGAGTGACATGACTGGTGTCAAAATTTGCCTCCCATTGAAAACTAACTGACAAAAAAATTGAATTCACCTTCATGAAGTGTATGGAATTTTATATCAGAATTATCACAATTGTTGCTAACCAACAATATGCCCAAACTATTCATGATCCGCTCCTTTATCATGATATTACCTAACTACCTTAATTCATCAGTAATGTATATTTAAATTTTAAATTAAACCAAATTAAAAATAGAAATATTACATCATACCTAAAAATAATCAACAGAAATTCAAATGAATTATTTATACCTTTTGTGAACGTGGAAAGCATCTCTAATTTGCTATCCCCTAGAACATTCTTTTACTACGTAATTTTGGCGCGAAAAAAAAGAACATACAAAGGATAGGTACACAATGTTATTTTTGGTCAGTTGCCTTTTGGCACACAATGCATGAAATAAAATTTTATTAGGAATCGCTTTAATGATCCAATCGATGTAGATTGTTTAATTGTGGGGCTCTTGAACAGCTTTCAAGTGTGAATGCACATCTGTTAAAAATTCTTCATATGAAATATGTAAGTGCCTGTTTTTTATGTTTAACAATTCGACTTGACTTTGACATGATGCAATTTTGTATTCAGCAAAAAAAAAAAATTATAAAATTTATCGTGACGTATATATTTAATTTGTGGTTTTACCCAAGTACTATTAAAAATCATGTATGTATGTGTGTTTTTAAAAGCAAGTTAAGAGATCATTGCGCTGTTTTCAGTTTAATTTATTGTCTTTGTTCTTTTTATAAAAAATTGTTTTAAAAACCAAAGAAATGTTAACAAATTTCGAGTAGAAGATTTCTTTGTTTACTAATTGAAGGAAAATAGTTTACGGATTCATCAACCGTTTTCTGGTTTCTTTCGTGCATAAAATATTATCGAAATAAGCTGGCTGTGGGATATTTTACCGGACAGTAATTAATATATATTTAGTCAATCATTTTTTATACTGAAACCAACATGAAGTCGATAAAAGAAGTGACACATGGTTATCGGTAAATCAATTTTCAAGCTAAAACAGAAACATCCCCTTCCTTCTTCCACGCATGCCGTGTCACTCGGGCTACTTAAAACTTTTTCAGACTAATATTGAAATGTTTGCTTAAATCCAATATAATGCTGTTATTTTTGTTGAAAAGAGAACACGCAATACACTTAGGTAAGAAATATTGTATATAGGCATATAAATATGCACTATTTCTGGAGATGATTTAATAAATTATTTAGGAAAACGTATCATAAATCGTTCAGAAATTTACCAAAAATACATTTTTTTATCTGATTAGCTTTAATTGTTTAACAGTTTTTCGCCATTTTCCCATTAAGACATTATTTAGAATTGTGACTAAATTGGCAATACGAAGTTCGAAGAAAATCGGTCTAGCCGTTTAGGCTGGAGAAGCTATTATGGACAGAGGAACTTGCGACGGACAAATATGCTAAAACTTCTCTGTAAGAATGAATTAAACTCACGAGGTCGATGCGAAAATATTATAAGGGACTGCTCCAATAACTGAGTCTTGTGGTATAACTGCACTTCAACTAAAAACCGATTGGACAAGAAAGACGGCAATATTTTACGCAAGCATGAATGGGGCATGGATGTTGCGGATATTCGAATTCACATCCGTAATCGCGGATGTCAAAAATTCTGCATTAAAGAGGAAAGTTGAAGTTGGTAATTTTATTTAAGAAGGCTGTCATGAGATTAATCCATGTCTGTCTCATGAGGTTAAGCCATGTCTGTCCATGTACGTCACTAGTTTTTGGGCATTAAATTTTAATCTAGAATGATGAAATTTGGTACACGTATTTATTGTTGCTCTCAGCTGAATAAATTTAAACATATTCAAAATCAGTAAACTACCACGCCCCTTTTTTAGAAAAACCTAGTTTTAGACCAAACCGTTAGAGATATTGAAAAAGTGTCTGAAGAACATATCTAGACAATCCCAATGTCTATATTTCGTCTATACAAAGTTTTTGCTACGCTTACTCTTTGGGGACGTTTTCATAGAAAAAAAAAATATACCTTACCTCAGAGCATAACCCGGTGAAAAACGTTGATTTTTGTCGAACCATAAAAGATTTTGATAAACTGTGTGAACACTATATTCTGACAATCACGTTTTCTATATTTCATCGCCATAAAGCCGACAATTTGGGTATACTAATACTAAGCAAAAGTGCGTTTGCTTTGTCAATGTCTGTAAAAATGGAATTAACGGGTGATCCAAGTAGAGATACTTTTTTCAATAGCCTTTTTTGACAGATCACGTGTGAGTCGTGTCATGCTGTCATGTTATTTTTGTTTAGTATTGTTTGGCATTTCATAATGGAAAGACTTACGCGTGAACAACGTTTACAAAGTTCAACTTTATTATGAAAATTCACGTTCTGTGAGGAATGTGTTTCGTGCACTTCGCTCAACTTATGGTCAACATAATCGGCCTACTGAGCGTACTATTCGCAACACCATCACCCATTTTGAGACCCAGCATTCATTATTGGATAATATTCGACCGAATAGACCACGTCCCGCACGCTGTGAAGAAAATATAGCGGCCGTAGCTGAGAGTGTACACGAAGACCGTAGAGAGTCGATTCGGCGCCGTTCGCAGCAACTCGGACTGACGTATGGAACGACTTGGCGCATTTTACGTCAAGATCTTAAACTGAAAACGTACAAAATACAGCTTGTGCAACAACTTAAGCCGCTCGACCTTCCCAAGCGACATCGCTTCGCTCTATGGACTCTTGAAAAGTTCCGAGAAGATCCGACGTTTTCGAGGCAAATTTTGTTTAGCGATGAGGCCCATTTCTGGCTCAATGGGTATGTAAACAAACAAAATTGCCGCATTTGGGACGAAAAGCAACCTGAAGAGATTGAAGAACTGCCACTTCATCCAGAAAAAACAACGGTTTGGTGTGGTTTGTGGGCCGGTGGAATCATCGGTCCATATTTCATTAAAAATTATGCCCGTGCGAACGTAACCGTCAATGGCGACCGTTATCGTGCCATGATAACCGACTATTTGACGCCTGAAATTGAAGCTCGTGATCTCGGCGATATTTGGTTTCAGCAAGACGGCGCCACTTCCCACACATCGCATCAATCAATGGACTTATTGAGAGAACATTTCGGTGAGCACATAACTTCACGTTTTGGGCCGGTCGATTGGCCACCAAGATCGTGTGATATCACACCGTTAGACTTTTTCCTGTGGGGATATGTAAAGTCAAAAGCTTATGCCGACAAACCCGCTTCGATTCAGGCCTTGGAGGAAAACATCATTCGCCAGTTACCAGTCGAAATGCTCGAACGAGTGATCGAAAATTGGACTCAACGGATGGACCATCTGCGACGTAGCAACGGCCAACATTTGATAGACATAATCTTCAAAAAATAAATGCCAAAGAATGTCCTTTCAAATGATAATAAACATTTTCCATTAAATTTGAATTTTCTGTGTTTTTTTTTCTTTAAAAAAGTAGGGAACCTCGAAATGGATCACCCTTTACTAAGCAAAAGTGCGTTTGCTTTGTCAATGTCTGTATACAATTTCGTCACCCTTACAATAAGCCCTAACTGTTCGAAATATTTCTCAAATATTTTGTAACGCATCCCGGCGAATTGCCTTGAAGTGCGTTCAGTTTTGACAGCTAAGTGTAATTCGTTTTCCGATTTCCTTCGACACAAATTCTTCGCGGTATGATGACACATTCCGCGCTGCGGAAAATATTTCAGAGTTTCTTTTTCTTATTTTTCGCCTAAGAAATTAAACTTTTAATTCCATTCTGCGTGTTGGTGTTCAAAATTTAATTGAGCATATGTTTCGTTAAATAAATCAGTTGATATCTAACGATATTTTTACCAATATTTTTTGATAAAATTCAAATCGGTTGTAAAATAAAACAATAATTTATTTTATTCAAATATATGACGATGGTTTAATTATTTAATCTTGTGGTGTTAACTCAGAATTAAAATTGGCGTAAATCAATGTCCGTGCTAATTTGTTTTCAAATGCGAATTTTCGATAATTTTCCATTGACATGTAAATGTCAATCGTGCAAAAAAAACGAAATTACTTGGTTAAAAAAATAGCGTAGCGCTTTACAATAACATTTTTCTGAACACTAATTTTGAAAAAAAAAATCAACCCTTACACATTGCTGGCGAGCATGTTTTGCAAACAATATTCAATAAGAAGTTGATGTGAACCAATGTGGATGTTGCCATTTTGAAAAAAAAACGACTGTACAGGTCAAACTCATTAGGTAAAGCTAAAGATACAAATGTTTACTAGTGATCGTTTGTTGTACACACAATCTTCCAAACCTTGACATTTATATAGGGTATGCACATACATATGTATGTCATATTTAAGCATTCGTTCGACGTTAAATGAATATCAAGAAAACAAACCGTCGGAATTACAACGATTAAAATGCCACCTCAAATCGAACATTAAAAAAGTTACTTAGACAGCGCGGTTGTTGTTGACGTACTTTCGTCAAAGGTCACATACAATTACAAAGTATTATTTAGATTATGGTGTGCAATGCGATTACAATTTATTTAAAACAAATATTGATCCGAAAAAATAAAGATTGTTGGCGAAATCCGTCATACTTTCTAAGCCAGCGTAAACAACATCCTAGTGACCAATGAGATTGAAGGTTAATCGGTGTTTACAAAGTGCACAAGTAGATCAGTAATTATTACTTGATTGTCTATTTTAAGATGTAGACGAGCTTGTAAAAACTCAAGACTTTTGCGTGTATAATCCGGTATCCATAAATGGACATGGCGGTCTCATCGAACGGTCAACCAAATTGATCACATTGCGATAGACAAGAGACACGCATCCAGTATTTTGGATGTCCGAACATTCCGAGGAGCTAACATCGACTCGGACCACTACTTTGTTGCAGCCAAGGTAAGAATGCGGATATCCACCAGGATACAATAATCCAGAAATACTGTGAAAAATTGTAATGTCGAAAGACTGCAATCGCAAGAGACCGTCAAGACCTTCGCGCAACACGTATCCCTTAACCTATCGATAAACACCATACCACCAGCATCGAATGCCGAAGAACAATGGCAACGATTCCAACAAGCCATAAGACCAACCGCAACTGATGTGACAGGTTTCTTTCGCCCACCAACAAGAAACCACTGGATTGATGAGGAATACCGACACATGCTCGCAGTGAAGAACGAGGCCTACAAAGCTAAGCTGCAGGTGAAGTCGAGAGCTGCCATTGAGCACTATAGGTAGAGAAGAAGGGAAGAACACCGGCTTTCCAGAAATAAGAAAAAAGAGCAAGAACAGCGAGCGATCGAGGATATAGAGAGGTGCCACTCCAGGAAAGATGTTCGCAAGTTTTACCAAAGAAAAAAACGTAAAAGCCAAGGATACAAGGCTCGAACAGAATATTGTCGAGATGATCAAGGAAATATCATAGTTGAGACACAGTCGATGCTGAGGATATGCAAGAATCACTTCTGCAGACTGTTAAACGGCGATGACGAACAACATTTCGCTGTCAGGCAGAACGAACCATTCAATCTATTCAATTGGCAACGACTGCGAAAACTGCCGACCTGAGTTAAGTGAGGATAGCAATATCTATGCTCAAGCTTAATAAGGCTGCTGTAAATGACGGCTTTCCCGCTAAACTTTATAAAGTCGGCGGAGATGACTTGGTAAGTAACATCAACCAAACTCATAAGCCAAATCTGGTCGGAACAAAGTATGCTTGAAGAATTGAACCTCAGCATCGGTTGCCTGATCCACAAAAAAGAAGAACCTCTAAACTGCACCAACTACAGAGGCATAAGTCACCTCAACATCGCCAACAAGATCCTATCTTCCGTAATATGTGAACGCCTGAAATCGTTTACCAACAACCTGATCGGCCCTTATCAGTGTGGTTTTAGGCCAGGAGAGTCCACAATCGATCAAATTTTCACACTTCGGCAGATCCTAGATAAAACCCAAGAAGTCCAAATCGATACCCACTACCTATTCATCGATTTCAAAGCCGCATACGACAGAATTTATACAGACGAACTGTACAGAGCCATGTCTAGTTTTGGTATACCGGCCAAACTCGTCCGTTTGTGTAGGATGACGATGGAGAACTCTCGCTGTTCAATCAGCGTCGGAAACGACCTCACCAAAACATTCGATATCAAAAAAGTATTTAGGCGATGTCAAGTGATTTCTTCAATTCGATTCTTGAGAAGATTGTGCAAAACTCCCAATAACACCAGAGGCACAATTTTCCAAAAAGCGGTACAACTACTAGCATACGCCGACGATATTGACATCATTGGTAGGACTCGAACGTGATGTCATAGCCACGTTTGCTAGTATAGAGAAGGAAGCGGCAAAAATGGGTGCAATGAGGGCAAGACGAAGTATATGCTGTCAACACGAAAGGACACACAACATCGACGAATTGTGCAGAACGTCACCATTGACAGATATAACTTTGAGGTAGTGCGGGATTTTGTCTATCTCGGCTTCGCTATTAACTCTGACAACAACATCTCGTCAGAAATTAAACGAAGAATTACTCTTGCCAACCGCTGTTTCTTCGGGCTAAGAAGGCAATTCAGTAGTAAGGCCCTCACTCGAACTACTAAGGAGATCTTATATAAGACCCTGATCATCTCAGTCCTGCTCTACAGCGCTGAAGCACGGACCGTCTCAAAAGCGGATGAAGAAATCCTTGGTCGATTTGAGAGGAAATTTCTTCAAAAAACCTCCGGTCACGTTTGCGTTGACGAGCTATGGAGACGAAGAATCAACCAAGAACTATACGATCTGTACAGCGACATATCGCTGGTCAAAAAACTCCGTATTTGACGTTTAAGATGGCTAGGACAAATAGAACGAATGGAGACCAATACTCCGGCTCGTGGAGTCTTCGATTCCCAGCCAGACGCAATAGAGGGAGACCTCACCTTAAGTGGTGCGCACAAGTAGGAACCTCCCTCAACCAACTTGAAGTGCGCAACTAGAGGCAGTTAGCTCAATACCGGGCTGATAAGAGAGGCATGTTGGTTGAGACCCTGGTTCATTCCGGACTGTAGCGCCACTTAAGTAAGTAAGTAATCCGGTTGTGTATACACTTTAAATCAGAACTTGTATCCGTAGCGATAAGTCCGTTTTAAATCATTATGCGAATGGAAAATTGCTCAGAATGTGAGCGACGGTAGATTTATTACCTCGAATCGACATTCTATAAAACAGATCAACTTTTCCATTCCCTTCTAGATTTAGTCACTCTGATTCATACTTGACGCACTCTTTATATGAATTTCAACAGTCACTAAGCAGTTACTGACTTCGTATAAAAATCGTCCTAGCCAGTTCACTTGAAAAAACATTTTTTTTTATTTTGACCAATTATATCAAAGAGTTCACAATATAAGGTCGATATGCCAATTTCTCCAAAAACTTAACCTCGTCGATAAAGTACAAACACATGAATGGAGCATTTAATGTGAACAAAAGTATGAATTCTAAATTCACCTTCTCCTCTTCTTCGGTTCGAAATATGTGGATGATTTTTTTTTTATAGATCCTATATTTTCAAGTATTCCTACACGCCGATTGCTATTCAAACTTTCAAATGTATCAAACATCACATCTACGTAATCGGCTAAGAAGACTCGTCTCTTTCCATAATTATCCATTGGCATTAATCCAGTGATTTGCTGATCTACTCGTACTCTCGAGCACTTATCTGATATGCAAATCTTGGGAATCCCCATCTGAACTTCACATTATCTATAAATGTGAATAGTTGTTATCAGCTAATGGAGCTGTCGACGGGCTATTCATTTAATTTATACATTTCATTGCGTACGATGTTAATATCGAAACATATTTGTTGACACTGCGCTTCTGTTCTTGAAATTATTTTTTCCCTGAAATACATTAACACATTTGTGGAAACGTAAAAAAAATGGAACAATTTTCGTTCTGAGAAATTCATCGGTGTAAAAAGTTGTCAGTAGTTCATTCCGAGTATTAGAGATTATTTTCATTGAAAAATGTCAAACAACTTAGCAACAAGAGCTCACTTGATAATTCACAATTTTAAGCGAACTGTTTCTAGGTGAATTCATGAAAATGCTGTAAATCATTATGAAAGTTATGAAATTATCTCGATATTTCATAATATCTCACAGAATACACTATTTCATAAAAAAAAACCGTTGAAGACACTAGACTTAACAAGTCATCATTGAGCATAAATATAGTTTACTTTAAGATTCATTCTGATAAAAAAAAACACTTAAGGCTTTCTAAAAATACTTTCAAAAACATTTTTAAACTGAAAACACGAAACATTATTGCAATAAAAAAATCTTTTCTTGCGTTAACATTTTAACCAGTGGATCATTTATAACATTTGTGTGGTGAATACAGACTTCATTATGTGAACCTGTCCTGCAGCTCTCTTAAATGTATCATTGAGTGAGATGGAAAGCACCCTTTTGATTATTTCTCATTGGCATGTAGCTGGAAAGAGAAACGTAATAATAGTAGACAACAAAAATGTCGACCAACAGTATTGGCGATTTTGGCATTTGCTGACATTTTTATCGATTTTTGATAATATCGAAAGTTGATAATCTCGACACTTAAAATTGTGACTGTATTTTTCGAATGTCGGTCAAATTGTCGACAAATTTTTGTATGTGTACCATGTTGTAGAGGGTCATTGAAATGAATCAAAAGGCTTTTGCAAACATTGACTTTGTTGTTAACAATAGCAGTGCTTACTCGACTTTTGCAAAACAATTTCTTTTTGTTTTCTCAGCATCACCGATGTAGATCATCTTGTTTTTTTTTCTCCAAACAGTATACGAAGCCAGCAATCACCAATTTATTTTTTCTTATATTCAATATTACAAGGATGATATTCTTTACGTGTCAAGGTGCAGCGTTTTTACGTTATTAGGTGCAGCACAAAAAAAAATTACTTGACAGCTGACAAAATGGCCGCCAGTTAAAATAGTGTTTCCAATTTTTTTGGACAGATAATATTTTGCCGTTTAGTAATTTCGCAAAACAACACTACGCCATTTTATTATTTCGCAGATAGTTGTTTTGCTCGTTTGACCATTCCCTATCAGCATTGGAAATTGGACATTGGACATCACAGTACTTCGCACATGAATGCAACGAACTACAGACAGGTAACAGCACTGGCGACTGAGGCCATCGGCTGGGACAGATCAAGCCATTAATACAACAGAGAGAGACAGATAGATACAAAGAAGGAAAGACATATAACATACATCTACGTGGCACAGAGGAGGAGACATAGATTAATATTGTCTCATATTATCGCACAGGTGGCCTCAGATAAGCTGGCGATCGGCATTGGAAATTTATTGTGAAGATTGTGAAGATACTCAAAAAAAATGCTCCTGATGTGTTTTCCTGATTTCTGCAACTGTCTGCTAACCTTTCGAAAGCTTTATTTTAGAAAGTAACCAATTATTCCACAACGTTATGCGTTGCTCTCTACGCTCACTACCTTCGATTCGAAAGATTAAGTTAACTGGGCGACGTTAAGATTGAATTCAGTTAAGATTTTAACTTTTGCATTTTAATTTACAACATTTCTGGCTTTGTGCTTAAGAACACTAAAACTTCTGTAGAACTTTCCGAAGACACTTAACATATTCACGTACATTACGGACATCCTATAGCAAGGTGTCTATTGTTGGCAGACGCGAAACATGCCCAAAATTAATATTCACATACATGCATGTACGTATTTTAATCAATTTTAAGGTCCATTCAGCATAGAAACAGATATCTACATATCATTCAAAATAATTTGAATTAATTGACAAAATGTGTCCTTTAATATTCTAGACATATACTCGCGCAAAGTGGCCCGACAATAACTTCAACAATTGTTACTCAGGCAATTCACTAATGGAACAGAAATTTTTTGCAAACTAGAATCATATGCCTCCGTGGCGCAATTGGTTAGCGCGTTCGGCTGTTAACCGAAAGGTTGGTGGTTCGAGTCCACCCGGGGGCGGATATATTTTTTTTTTATATTTTGTTAATTCTAGAAAATGATGAATACCATCATTTATTTTAACTTTTTTTCGAATGAACAAAATAATATTTGTGAAGATGATCAAATTGACCGTATGTCCAATGTCCATGCCATGGAAGAGGTCGTTATTATTCTAATCCACTTCCAATGCTCTCCAAAATCTATGAACAAATATCAACTTAGCGGTCGAGTTTTTTCAGGCTAAACACACCAATTTGTCGATGGGCGGTGGACTTATTTCTATTTTGACGTTTTTACTGCGATTTTTAATTTGTTAATTTTGTTTGCGAATTAACCCTCACATCAATAGAAGCGTTTTCAAGAGTATTATTTAAGGGGAATACTTTTATGTTAGTCAGTGATTAGCTAATCAAAGTTTACTAACACAAGTTTGAATGTTTAGTACCAACTAACAATTCCTAAGCTATGAATTCATCTTAGGATTGGCTTCTCTTTTTTTTTATTAATCTCTAGTGTCTCAGATCTAAGAGAACAAATGAGAATTCTTATAAAGTCTCATACACTTTTAAAGAGTTCGAATTATTTATGTAGTTTACTTTGGACGGCAGTTGAGGCTCCTAGCAACCCCTTTCCCATAAGATACGTAAACTCTATCCCATAGATACATAATTTGTAACATAAAAAACACATTAAGATAGACAGCGCCCAATTCCCTAACATAGAAAACATTTTTTTTAAGTTCAGTGGCATTCGAACGGTCACCCCACATCCGCACCAATAACGATGAAGTTCAAACAGGTGTTTAGACACATTAATTATGATCATCTGACCTATGAATAAACGCCTGTCCCTAAAATGCCTGTAAACAAAAAAACCTTATTCATAAAACTTCTACACTTTGAGCAAAGGCCGCGCTGTATATTGATGGTTAAATGGCTTAGTTTCCACTTGCCTTCAAACTTTGAAAAAAAAAAAGGTTTGAAGGCAATGAAACTGAAAGACAAACTTTAATGACTGTAACAGACAACTTAAATGATTTCGTCAATTTCTAAAATTATGTCTAAGTTTCTTTTGGTCATGCACGTTATCGTCTTTTTGTTTAATGTTTCGTCAATCATGTCGAATTAATTGTTGTTAGCCTCAATAAACTTCAAAACTAAACCTAAGAACTTTTTCTAAAGTATAGACTTATGTCTCGCATTACATTCTTTATGAATTTTAAAGTAAAACTTTTTTGGGGCGGTGTGAATTGGACTTTATGAAACGAAAATGTGTAACGAAAAGTAGATAACTATACATTTTTTTACGCTATGAAGAAATGAGATAAAACGCATTTCCATATAGTTTCCTTTGTCTCCTCTTTGTGTATCATCCCCACTAATCTACCGTCGTATACAGTCTCACTTCTACAACTTTGGCGGTTTTTTTATTTAATAATTTTGCATTGAATTTTAATGTTTCGATTTTTTTTCCAAACTTTTGTATTATTATTAATTTTTGTATATAGGAAAATATGCGAAAACCTATAAAATGACATTCGCAACTTTTTTTTGGCTTTCGTCTTTATAAACTTTGACTCTGCCTTGCGAAATTCACAAAGTACCTAAACAAACGATTTCCGACTAAGATCTGTATCCAACAATCGGCTTTCTTCTTTCTTCTCCGTTCAGTGCCTGCAGCTTAATTAAAGACTGAGGTGGATATTAAATGGAAATGGTAAGTTTCAAAGACCAACAATTCAAATGTCAAACTGTGTCAATTCAAAATCAAATGAAAATCTATCTTAAGTGTGTTCTAAGTATAAAATTGTATTCTGTCACCGAGATGACATTTAAAAAATGTTTAAGGCTAGATTCCAAGGTGTTTCTGCTTATAAATTTATTTAAAAACATACATTTTTTGAAGCTGTTGGCCCAACAGTGTTAACAATGGCAAAATCTTAAAATTACACAAAACGATGTTTTTTTGTTTTTAAGTTGTCGCCTATTCTGGACACTTTATTTGACACCTAGGATTTTGGGGTGCTTTGGTGAATTAATACATAAATCAAGAAGGATTCCCTTGCTGACCAAATAACGCACATACCAAACCTCTATATCTTAAAAGCTGAGTAAAGCCCGAAAAAAGACTAATTCTTGGTTTGACTTTTGACGAGATTTTGTTGTCATATTTAAAAGTGAATCTGAGAAAGACTTTTACTTTTAGAGACTTTTACTACCTCAAAGTTGTAGCTGTCGATTGTGACGTTCTGTCCAATTTGTCGATGATGTCACTATTGACCGTATAAACTTGGTCTTGCTCCCCTTTTCACGGGGAAAGAAAGATGGGGCAGTTGAAATGCATTTGTGCACATAAATATATTTATTTATATATAATATATGTATACTTTAAGGTCTATCTATCGAAATTATTTCTTTATGTTACAAGCTATGTACCAAAATAATATAAAAAAAAGTGGGGAAGTGCAGTGAAATAGCGCTGAGCGAAATAAAGCCGAATTTGGTGAGTAAAAAATGGATTAATTGATCTAAAATTTGGGTCTTTTATTCTTTTATTCAATTCAGCTGCCAATTCGATAACTTTCTGTCAGCAAAACCGATAAATGGACAGTATTACACAAAATTAATTCACCGCTAATTGAGTTTAATCGAAACTGAACAACTGTTTCCCCATTGAACTCTGTATTCATAAAAATGCAGAGTTGAATTCCAAGTTAACTCAGCACTTAAAACCCGGACCTGATTTATCATTACTGGTATAAGCACCAACACAGCCATAATTCCACCTTAAACTTAATATCATTGTAACTGACAGCTGACAGATCGTTTTATATATTAATTGAACGATTACACTTTAAATGTTGAGTAAAAATAAGAGACCAAATGAAGTAATCGGAATTAATCAAATAACTACTTTTACTATTCCCTAATTTAGATTAAATCTTTTTTTTTCTATTGTGTGTGTCGAAGATTAAATATTAATTAAAAATCCATTTCTTATTATTGTGTCTACTTTATGCAGTTTTATTTTGATGTATTTTTAATGTCAGGCAGACGACAGCGTGTCATACAATCAACAGTCATGCCAAACCGGTTTTTTTTCAGTTCATTTTTTTTTTCCGCCACAAGCTGATAGAATGCAATGAAAAGGGAAAAGGAACCTGAGTTTGCATGCATAAATTAATAATGAATAAAGCAACGACAACGAGTAGTTGACAGCCTGACTGGCTATTTAAGTTAAGTGCAAAGTCCAAGCGGACAGTGGATATGGTGCATTAAAAGGCATCTGATGAGACGTCATCGTGATTGCGGTGAAGTAAGCTCTCCGGGGTGTATATTGTAATAGAAGAGTGAATGCACGCGCAACGACGCATCTGTTGTCAGATGTATACCTGTCTATAAAAAATAAAGTCAAGATGTAACAGCTTGATCATATCAATTGATTATTGATGTTATTGGAAAATGAAAATACATACTATTTTACAAAAGAGGCATTAATTACAAAAATGACTGGGAGAGGTCTGAGTTGTTTAAGTGGTTTGTTATGATTATCAGCAGGTAATTTAGGTATTGCATTAGGCATGTCAGATATGTCGAAAGTTTACTGCTAAAACACGTCTGTTGTAGGTTTTACAATGTTGCATGTTGACGAATAAAATTAAGCGTTAAATTAAATGGATGCGTTCAACATGTGGCCAATAACCTGGGTTTTAATGGTGTAACTTGTTGTGCGTCAGTCTGGCCACATATCGATAATTAATGGTTTACGCTTGTAATATTTCAGCTAAGCTTGTTGGGTTTTATAGTTTTTTTTTTCCTTTAACCACACAAAAACTGCTCTGCCCCAAAAACACTTGTTTGTTTTAATTAATGACAAAAAAGTCATAAAATGTGCATGAAATATACAATAAGATATTGACCCCACATCTTGTTCCGACAGTTTATCTAGTAGTGCTTTCAAACCGAACCAATAACTAAGTTTTCGCAAAAAGGCTTGAAATTTAATCGAAAACCGGAGTTTTCTGATACATTTTCAAAAACGAAGGTTACGCCGTAACCTTCTCGAAAACACTTCACAGACGTCATCTCTTTAAAGGTTGTTGGAACGAACACATCTTTTTATACGTTCTACATGTGCCCCAATTCACAGACGTCATCTCTTTAAAGGTTGTTGGAACGAACACATCTTTTCATACGTTCTACATGTGTCCCACTTCACAGACGTCATCTCTTTAAAGGTTGTTGGAACGAACACATCTTTTCATACGTTCTACATTTGTTCCACAAGTTCCACAAGATAGCTGATAAACTCGCCGTCAAAACAAATATTTTTTTTCATTTTCATTTTAACGGAAATTACAAAAAAAAAGAAGAAGATTTGGTGTGTGGAAGACGACAGACAAAAATGACGAACTCCGAGGATTTTAATCAATTAACATAATTTCACACACAAATTTTGCAGCTAGTATGACAGCTGAGCTGAATGAAATGTCAAGCGAAACTTGTTCAAAGTTCGGTCTGAAAGCACAAGTGGTTTTCGAAAACTCAGTTTACAATTCGGTGTGTAAGCACTATAAATCTTTTGTTGTTCGAGAAAAAAGGGCGTTTTTTTATGTCATATGCTATGGGACAGACCATACAAATCGTTTTGTTTCAGAAAGCATCCCGAAAAATTGGGGGTTTAAATTAATCCACTGGCTAATTTTTGACATTTCTGCAGAGGAAAGCGAAAATTGGCTTTTTGGTGTGTCAATTTAATTAAATGGGATATTATTTTCAATAATTTCCTAAGAGAATTCAAACGAATTTCCTTTTTTATATTTTTTTGTACTAAAAAATGTTCAAATAGATTTCAGATATATCATCAAAAAACTTAACTATTTATTATTATCAATAACAAACTTACTGTTGTACGGTTTGTGTTCATGATTAAGGATATCCATCCTACATTCTTGTAAAAAAAATAATTTTTCTTTGCTTTTGATTTAATAATCTGAATGATGTGCTATTTTCCCGCAACATGTGAGCACTGGTAATGACGAATAATCCACGAGTGTGCTTTCCATATCTCTCCCTCCTCAGTAGGTATTACAAGTGTCATAAATTATTCACTGGATACATTTTAGCGAGCTGTTGAGCAGGTTCAAAATTTGAAGTCTCTAGTCACCACACTAATGTCAAAAATTATCCACTAAAAAGAAAACAAATTTTTGGCGCATCAGACTCGAGTTTTCTCACAGCCATTCATGTGTGCGTGTCTACTTCTTGCACGATAGCGGGACCTCCTGTTTTATACCGACTCTCTTCTCTTGACAATTGATACAACTCGAATGAATTGTCAGATCATCACAGAGGAGGGCCAGTGAAAAATCATTTAGGTGTTGCTGCGGCTGGGAATCACACCCAGACCTTCTGCGCTGCAGTTCATCGTGCCACTGAGCCCGTCAAAAATTATCCACTGGCTAATATTTTAACGCAATTGGCATGAGGCCTAACAATGCGTGCAAATTGTGTAAACTCATTTTGAAAACTATGGTTCCGTGTATATAACGCATCCCCAAAGACGACAAACAGTGCGAAATGAAGAAGTTATTGTCGTTATGGAGGTCAGTGTTGAGGAGCAAAGTGTTGAGGAGAATACGAATAAGTTGAATCGCAATTGTGCACAGCAATTGGACCTATGCCCATCCAGTTTATGGAGGATTTTACTAAAAGATGGTTAAAAGCTTATAAGATCCAGCTTGAGCAAGATTTGAAACCGCGTGACCATTATGACCCGTATAATGGTCACGCGGTTTCAAATCGTAGGTTCGTTGAACTGGACGAAAACTTTACTGAACTTGATCCTCATTTTCAACGCAAAATGTTTTCTCCGATCAGAAAGTTTACATACTCCGATGAGTATGTAAGCAAGCAGAAGCCTTTGTCAAGACGACCTTACAACCATTTAAACTCACAGTTTGGTGTGCTTTATGGGCTGGTGGAATCATTGGCCCACGTTTCGACGACGCCTGCCAGAATGTAACCGTCAATGAAGATTGCTATAGAAACATGATTTCAGGCTTCTTCGTTCCTCAGTTGAGTGCCATGCCACACGGTTCGCGATACCGTCAAATCATTGCAGGAAACTTTTGCACAATTTCGAGTAATGAACCTGTGAAGTGGCTTCCACGAACCTGTGATCTCACACCTTGAGATTGCTTTCATTGAGAGTGAGTGAGGTCTATGCCGATAGTTAATATTTAGTTAGTTTTTAAATATTTATAGAGCTAATATTGAATACAATTGGAATTTTTTTTCTGATTTACAATTTTTTTCCAATTTTTTTTTATAATTTAGTTTTACAATTTAAATGGTTTCTTCCTCTATTTTACGAATAGCTTGACCAATATTGTTCTTAAGTTTCTTAATCGTCTTTTGATTTTTAGCATAGCATCGATCTTTAATCGCAAAAAGTTTAATGACGTCAAATTGCTGCTGCGGGCCACTTAAAAGACTGATTACCAAATCATTGAAGTTAGTGCACAATGAATCGATTTTTGGACGGCTTGTGTAGAACGTAGCCTGGGCTTCCTGAAAGCATAGCCCGCTCAAGTCAGATTCTTCTATTTCTGGGCAAAAAAAATAGCTTATCATGTGTCAATAGCGGTCGCCATTGATTGTCAAGTTTCTTGCATTGTCATCTTGAAGGCAAATCGGCCCAATAATGACCTCTCCAAAACCACACCAAAAAGTCACATATTTCAATTTTCAATTTTTTTTTCAAAATTTTGCATTTTGGATTTGGATTTCTTAATCCGCTTTTAAGACGGTCCATGCTTCTGCACCGTAGAGCAGGACTGGGATTATCAGGGTCTTATATAGGATCGCCTTAGTAGTTCCAGTGAGGGCTTTACTACTGAATTGCCTTCTTAGCCAGAAAAAACAGCGGTTGGCAAGAGTAATTCTTCGTTTAATTTCTGACGAGATGTTGTTGTCAGAGTTAATAGCGAAGCCGAGATAGACAAGGTCCCGTTGTGTGTCCTTTCGTGTTGACAGCATATACTTCGTCTTGCCCTCATTTACTGCTAAACCTGTTTTTGCCGCTTCCTTCTCTATAGCTACTAGCAAACGTGGCTATAACAACACGTTGAGTCCTACCAATAACGTCAATATCGTCGGCTTAGGCTAATAGTTGTACCGATTATTGAAAAATTATGCCTCTGGTGTTGGCTCGTGAATTTTGCACAATCCTCTCAAGAATCAGATTGAAGAAGTCACATGACAGCGCATCGCCTTGTCTAAATCCTTTTTTGGTATCGATTGTGGCGGTGAGGTCGTGTCCGACCCTGATAGAGCAGCGATCATTCTCCATCGTCATTCTACACAAACGAACGAGTTTGGGCGGTATACCAAAACTAGACATGGCTCTGTAAAGTTCGTCTCTATAAATGCTGTCGTATGCGGCTTTGAAATCGACGAATAGGTGGTGGGTATCGATTTGGACATCTTGGGTTTTTTCCAGGATCTGCCGAAGTGTGAAAATTTGATCGGTTGTGGACTTCCCAGGCCTCAAACCACACTGATAACGGCCGGCTTTATAAAGCTCAGCGGGAAGGCCGTCATTTCCGGCAGCCTTGCTAAGCTTGAGTTTAGATATTGCTATCCTCACCTCACTCAGGTCGGGTGGTTAGCAGTTTTCGCTGTTGTTCTCAATATTGAGTGGATTTCCGCATTCTTACCTTTACTGCAACGTGGAGTTGATGTTAGCTCCTCGGGATGATCGGACATCCACAATACTGGACGCGTGCCTCTTGTCTATCGCAATGTTATCATTTTGGTTGACCATTCGTTGATCTGGAGATCGCCATGTCACCTTATGGATATCGAGTTGAGGAAACCGTGTGCTGGCTATAGTGGCATTCCGTTCCGTAGCGAAGTCAGTTAGCCTAAGTCCGTTACCAGACGTGTTGTTGTTTAGGCTATGTTTTCCGACAATGCTGCTAAAGATGTCTTCTCTTCCTACCTTTGCGTTAAAATCATCTCCCAACACGATTTTAACATCGTACTTCGGAAGTCACTCATAGGTTTTGTTGTAAAGTCCGTTTTAAATGTTTTAACTAATAGTCAAGCATGTTTTTTTCATTTCCAATGATTTGCGCACATGCATACTTTGATTTGTTGTAAAGGGTGATCCATTTCGAGGTTCCCTACTTTTTTAAAGAAAAAAACACAGAAATTCAAATTTAATGGAGAATGTTTATTATCATTTGAAAGAACATTCTTTGGCATTTATTTTTGGAAGATTATGTCTATCAAATTTTGGCCGTTGCTATGTCGCAGATGGTCCATCCGTTGAGTCCAATTTTCGATCACTCGTTCGAGCATTTCGACTGGTAACTGGCGAATGACACGCGTGATGTTTTCCTCCAAGGCCTGAATCGAAGCGGGTTTGTCGGCATAAGCTTTTGACTTTACATATCCCCACAGGAAAAAGTCTAACGGTGTGATATCACACGATCTTGGTGGCCAATCGACCGGCCCAAAACGTGAAATTATGTGCTCACCGAAATGTTCTCTCAATAAGTCCATTGATTGATGCGATGTGTGGGAAGTGGCGCCGTCTTGCTGAAACCAAATGTCGCCGAGATCACGAGCTTCAATTTCAGGCATCAAATAGTCGGTTATCCTGGCACGATGACGGTCGCCATTGACGGTTACGTTCGCACGGGCATAATTTTTAAAGAAATATGGACCGATGATTCCACCGGCCCACAAACCACACCAAACCGTTGTTTTTTCTGGATGAAGTGGCAGTTCTTCAATCTCTTCAGGGTGCTCTTCGTCCCAAATGCGGCAATTTTGTTTGTTTACATACCCATTGAGCCAGAAATGGGCTTCATCGCTAAACAAAATTTGCCTCGAAAACGTCGGATCTTCTCGGAACTTTTCAAGAGCCCATAGAGCGAAGCGATGTCGCTTGGGAAGGTCGAGCGGCTTCAGTTGTTGCACAAGCTGTATTTTGTACGCTTTCAATTTAAGATCTTGAAGTAAAATGTGCCAAGTCGTTCCATACATCAGTCCGAGTTGCTGCGAACGGCGCCGAATCGACTCTCTACGGTCTTCGTGTACACTCTCAGCTACGCCGCTATATTTTCTTCACAGCGTGCTGGACGTGGTCTATTCGGTCGAATATTAGCCAATCATGAATGCTGGGTCTCAAAATGGGTGATGGTGTTGCGAATAGTACGCTCAGTAGGCCGATTATGTTGACCATAAGTTGAGCGAAGTGCACGAAACACATTCTTCACAGAACGTGAATTTTCATAATAAAGTTGAACAATTTGTAAACGTTGTTCACGTGTAAGTCTTTCCATTATGAAATGGCAAACAATACTAAACAAAAATAACATGACAGCATGACACGACTTAGAAGTGATCTGTCAAAAAAGGCTATTGAAAAAAGTATCTCTACTTGGATCACCCGTTACTTCAACTGTTTGTCAATGTGAAAACAAACGACAGAAACTAATAGCAACATTGCGTCAAAAATAAGTTAAAATATATTAAAAATCTGAAAGAAAATGTAGACAATAAAAGCATAAATCCCAGCTATCAAATCGTTCCATGCTCCCTATGCATATGCTGCCTAAATCTAATTAGTAACTGGAAACGGACTATAGGCCCTGGATTCTAACCAAAATGTTTCTTCTTGTAACGTAAGCATATACGACAGTAAAATCAATTAAAATTCGCAACAAATAATTAAATTGATGTGAATTACAAAATAAATAAAATCCACTCAAGGACTATTAGTCAAGTTGTTTACTTTTCTAATTAAAAATCTTTAATAGACTTGTTGACAAAAATCACCTCAAAACGACAAACGCATCCCTCTTCTGCGTCTTCTTTTGCGCTTTTTTAATTTTAATTTTCAATCAAGTTTAGCTCGCAAGAATTTGACATTAAATTTGCGCTAAATGATTGCCAAATAACGGCGCATTATTTAATTAGCTCATGCTCGAATATAGTACGAGTTGCTAAACAAAATCGAACATAACCTTCTTTGTGCTAATCATTGGATAGCGAGATTCTTTTTGCAGCGCCGCCGTAGCGTCGTTTAAAGTCACACACAAAGGTATGCATGTGCCAATGTAAATATCGCGCCTTCATTCTGAATGTACATATACCACTATCTAAATGTATCTCAGAAACCAATTTAATGGATAATTTGAAATACAAAACACAAAATATGTATACAACCCCCAGGCAAAGTAGCGAAAGTGAATTTTTAAACACGTATCGGTATGCGTTTTGTTTTTGTTTTCTCATGCGAGTTTTACCCAAATGAAACTGAAAGTATCACACGGATGCAGATGCAGGCGGCATTTGAACAAAAAAATATCTTCCGCTAGAATAAAGAGGAAACAACTGCAATGCCAGATCAGAAAATGAATTACCGGCATTGCAATGAAGTCGATACACACTTCCTAACTGATCTTTAATACGTAATTTGATTGCGTAAGCGATTTATTGATTAGCTGAATGCATATCTCTTGTAAACAGATGAACACAATAATTGTTATCCCACGTTTATTGGAGGCAATTTATTTTCAAATGATTTATAAGTCTGTCTTTCTATCATGCCAAGTGATTTCTTCAATTGAAAACTTGATAACACTATCATGAGTGATTGAGAAGCCTTTCATGTGTTTGTTTGTGTAAGCCGATTGTCCATTAGTTTCAATTGCATACGCGTTTTACTGGTCTTTGGAGCCTATGGCAAGGCACATTTTATTAAGAATTATTAGGGTCTCAGAAACTTTTTTTCTACTGCCTCAGTTCAAATTTTTTTCAATTATTTGTAACAACATTCTCAACAGAGGGAAACATTTCCTGTCAAACAACAGTTTTCTCATTTCACAGCTTATAATAACGTTGGATGCGAAATAGGAGATGAATTAAACAAATTTGAATGTCAGAAAACTTGGAGAAAACCTCGTATGGAGATCCTGTTAGCTCAAACACTTTAGATCTTGTAACTTGTGCTTTATTCGGCACATGACCAGTGGGCTCACCATTAACAAACCCAACTTGACGGTTTTAAAGGAACGTTACAGGTCATTAAATTTGAGTTCCTGGGTCAGTTGGATCATCTTCTGGTACAGGCACAAATACCGACGCAAAATTCGCCAGTTTTTATCTGTAATAAGACGACTTTTCGTACACGTCGACTTCCTTCGGTGATCCTGCAAACTTTCAGGAATAGGATTCGCTGATTGCTTGCCGAACCGGGCGTCTCGAATTTGGCTACCAAAAGTTGGAGAGCAGACTTTGAAAAGCAGCCATGGAATGGGCGCAACAAGTGCTGCCCTATTATGTAAATTGCCATGGTGATCAGTGGTCGGGTAATACTTACTTACTTAAGTGGCGCTACACTCCGGAATGAACCTGGGCCTCAACCAACATGCCTCTCCAATTAGCCCGGTCATTAGCTTACTATCTCCACTTGTGCCCGCCACTTAAGGCGAGGTCTTCCTCCACTGCGTCCGACGTCTGGCTGGGAATCGAAGACTCTGCGAAATGGAGTATATGTAACCATTCGTTCTACATGTCCTAGGCATCTTAAACGTCCAGTGCAGAGTTTTTTTTTTACCAGGGGCATGTCGGTGTACAGCTCGTATAGTTCTTAGTTGAATATTCGTCTCTATAGCCCGTCAACGCAAACGGGATCTAAGATTTTTTGAAGAATTTTCCTTTCAAATCGGCCAGGGATTTCTTCATCCACTTTTGAGACGGTCCATGATTTAGCGCCGTAGAGCAGGACTGGTATGATCAGGGTCTTATATAGGATCTCCTTAGTAGTTCAAGGGAGGGCTTTACTACTGAATTGCCTTCTTAGTCCGAAGAAACAGCGGTTGGCAAGAGTAATTCTTCGTTTAATTTCTGACGAGATGTTATTGTCAGAGTTAATAGCGGAGCCGAGATAGAAAAAATCCAGTACTACCTTAAAGTTATATCTGTCAATGGTGACGTTCTGTCCAATTCGTCGATGTTGTGTGTCCTTTCGTGTTGCCAGCATTTACTTCGTCTTGCCCTCATTTACTGCTAAATCCATTTTCGCCGCTCCTTCCCTATACTAGCAAACGTGGCTATGCCATCACGTTGAGTCCTACTATTGATGTCAATATCGTCGGCGTATGCTAGAAGTTGTACAGATTTTTGGAAAATTGTGCCTCTGGTGTTGACTCGTGAGTTTTGCACAGTCCTTTCAAGAATCACATTGAAGAAGTCACACGACAGCGCATCGCCTTGCCTAAATCCTTTTTTGGTATCCAATGTTTTTCGACCCTGATGAAGCAGCGATAATTCTCTATCGTCATCCTACACAAACGGACGAGTTTAGGCGGTATACCAAAACTAGACATGGCTATGTATAGTTCGTCTCTACAGATGCTGTCGTATGCGGCTTTGAAATCGATGAATAGGTGGTGGGTATCGATTTGGACATCTTGGATTTTTTCCATGATCTGCCGAAGTGTAAAAATTTGATCGGTTGTGGACTTTCCTGGCCTAAAGCCATACTGATAAGGGCCGATCAGGTTGTTGGTAAACGGTTTAAGGCGTTCACATATGACGACAGATAGGATCTTGCAGGCGATGTTGAGGAGACTTATGCCTCTGTAGTTGGAGCAGAAGAGGGGTAGACGATGCTGAGGTTCCATTCTTTAGGCATACTTTCTTCCGACCAGATTTGTCTGTAATATGATCAATTTGGTTGACCATTCATTGATCTGGAGACCACCATGTCCCCTTATGGATATCGAGGTGAGGAAACCGTGTCCTGGCTATAGTGGCATTTCGTTCCGTAGCGAAGTCAATTAGTCGTGTAGGCTATGTTTTCCAAAAATACTGCTAAAGATATCTTCTCTTCCTACCTTTGCGTTAAAATCTCTCAGCATGATTAAAGCATCTTACTTCGGTAGTCGCTCATAGGTTTTGTCAAGCAGCTCATTGAAGCAATCCTTAGCTTTATCATCCTTTTCCCCCGTTGGGACGTGAGCGCATATAAGGCTTATATTGGCGAATTTGGCCTTGATGCGGATTGTTACAATGCGTTCGCTAATGTCTGGGAATCATAAGACTTCTTGCCTAAGTCTGGCACTTATAACAAATCCGCATCCGCATAGTCGCTGTAGGTGTCACAGTTTTTCATTCTCTTTTTGCCCGGCCCTTCCCATCGTATTTTATGAATGGCAGTAATGTCTGATTTGTAGCAGTTTAAGGCTTCGGCTAGTTGTTCGCTTGCACCTCTCCTATTCAATGTTCTCACATTCCAGGTGCAGATACGAACGTCGTTATCCTTTTTTCGTTTAGCCAGGTCGTCAACAATAAAATCGTTGGTTGCTTTGTAACCGTTATTTTTTTCCATGGTTGGGTAGGTAACCCAAAGCACAACCCCCAACTTGGAGGGCCAGTTCCAATTTATTAGATACCCCTAGGACACGGAGCCATCAGTACCCACTACGGGATTGAGCACTGTCGTTTGCCTTTCGTTTCATCCGCCACCATCTCTGTTCAAGGGGCTGGACTTACCCTTGAAATTCCTAGACAACCTGTTGTCCGAATATGTCGAAGCAGCTTGCCTAGGTTCGCCTTGGACAGCAGGCCGGGTATTCATTCCGTGAAAATTCAGACCTGGCTGTTTATAGTGTTGCTGTTTTTCATCGTGTTATTGACACTCGAGCTTATCGTTTAGCAAGTCAAATCCGGTTGGATGAGGCCAGTTCCCGATGGTCACCACTTGGAGGTTAAAAATAAGCACTTGATGTGTAGTCATAGTTACAACCACTGGGCATTGCCAAGTTAAAGCCAATCAGAATCTACCCTGGGTGTTGCAGAACGACGGTAGACCATCCGACTTCTACAATACCCAACCGGACGAGTAATAAACAACATAGTTGACAGACTCATGTCAACACCGACCCATCCCTATTGGAAAACCTTTTATTTTTATATTATTCCTGTAAATTGAACGCCTATTTTGTATGTTTTGGTATTTACTTATCATCTGATTGCTTTATGCTCAGGTGTATTTCAAAATGAATTTAGACTACTCTGCACGAACTCTGAGTCAAGCAAGCTCGTTGGTTTCTTGCTCTTAACTGTTCTTAACTGTTGCCTGCAATTTCCAATTGAAATCTCTATTAGTCAGGCGCTAATATCGGCTGTTTTGGAT
This sequence comes from Rhingia rostrata, assembly GCA_949824845.1. Taxonomy (NCBI): domain Eukaryota; kingdom Metazoa; phylum Arthropoda; class Insecta; order Diptera; family Syrphidae; genus Rhingia; species Rhingia rostrata. Next base: position 21,228,835 of record OX463755.1, on the reverse strand, counting down.
CTAAACAATACAAGTTCTGACACATTTCTCAATTTTTTGTTTGGTCCACAGTTGTGTCAGCTCAAAAAATGTCATGACAGTTTGTAAGAGATTAAACGGGTCGCTAGGCTCAACTATGGATTTGCTTCGCTCAACTAAAATTTTCTACGGTATTACTCATTCTTTTAGTTGTTTTAGAAGTAAAGTGCCATTTTGAAGGGTGTGACATTCCCAGTTTCTTTTATATCAATCCAAAGATTTAACCAATATATCGTTCACAGCTCTTTTCATAGGTGACCAAATGGAGATACAAAAATTCATTAAACCTAAACGTTGCGGGGTCACGTACTTAGAATCAAAAAACACAAAAACATAAACAAATGCTAATCTCCGCTGTCAGCAGCTTATTGTGACTGAATGTTCTGGTTTTATCTCCATATAATGTTCTACACATCATAAGTGAAAACCAAGACGCAAGACCAGCAAAGTTGATACCCAAGTCAAGGTTAAAGAAGCAAAACAATCGCGAGACGGTATCTGCCTCCTCGCAGTGTGGTCGTCCCATAATTACGCCCAGTGTTATTGAACTCTCCTCGTACACTGTCATAGTAAGTGAATACTCAACTCAAACAAAAACTAGTCACGGAAATTGTGCGAAACCCGTTGAACGCACTCACTGACAAGTCACAAGCACAACACCAACGTGATAATAAATTAGCGCGCTCATTCTGCGTCGGTGGACTGGACAAGACAATAACGAGGTTAACAAGAGCCAAACACGCCCGCGCCGTTGAACAGTGCACTCTGTGTGCTGCGTTTGAAATATATTCCAGAGAACACATTCAAAGACAAAAGCAATAAAAACTTAAATTGCAAGCGGGGGGGAAATGAAAACTGCATTCTGCTGAGTGCTAACTGCTCATTGGCAGCACTTGAGAGAGGTTGATAAACTTTAACGAGAGAAACGGGTGAGGTCACTTCTTTGTAAGGTGGAATTCGAAAATAGAAAACGTAAATGTCTGATATTCCGAATAATCTTCGATAGCCGCAATGAAACTATTTCAACAACGAACGACCTTGAACTGTTTGTTTGTGTGTTGACTAATTAAATATTTCGTTTGAGGAAACTTAACAAAGGAATTATAACATATGAAGGAACACACACTACAGACACACGCATTTTGAATTCTTAAATTAGCTTTGATACTATGCCGTGCCGGTTTCTATCTCGGGACATGACTATTTTTAGGCCCCCGCCTACATTCGAAATATCACGCAATATCAACTTCGGATTTCAAGTAGAGTGCTGACTTTTTAATTTACTGATGTTTAGGTTAGGTTTGGTTGGTTGGTGAATGGAATAGATGAACTCAGAATGCGCGCGTCATTTGTCTCCTCGATATCCATTTTTAACAATCCCGATGAGGATTCAACTAACAACTTGACCAGTATGAGAAGAAATCGATCTGTAAAGATTTCGCAAGAGTGGAGGTCATCATCAGAAAGATGCATCTTCGTTTATGGACATTTAGAGTCCTGTAAATATTTCGAAACAATGTTTCGCCATTGACGTGTGCTGGCTTTTCAGAAAGAAGAAGAACGAACAAAAAACAGACGCGATCGGTGATACAAAGATGTGCAACGATAGGACTTATTTTCAAAAATTCTTATAAAATCTAAACGCTCAAAGCTAGAACGGAATTCGATTGAGATGAACAAACAAAAATCGTCGTTGTATGACGGTATTTGCTGAAAAGAATCACTTCTGGAGAATGTTAAACGGCGATGGGATGCTAGATAGAAAAATACAAGATGGCGCAAAAATAACCTTCCGATGTTTTTTGGCTGTAAATTAAAAAAAAATTAAAAACTTTGATTCTTCTTGTGGATTCTTTTTATTTGGTCTTTCAATTTTTTTTTACATCAAGTCGAGAATATGATTTTTTTTTTTTTTTTTTTTTTTTTTTTTCTTTTTTTCTTTATTCTTTCTTTAAAACGTTATAATAATTCATTTACCCGCGAAGCTTATTGCTTATCTGCAGGTGGTTGCATATTCTATATTGATAATATTTCACAGTTTAACGGTTGTGGAAATTTGAAAGAGTAGGTATTTATAATTAATTTACAATTTTCAATAAATTTAGTCATTCACAAATGTTCATATGGAGTTAATATACATGATGTATGTTTAAAAGATACTTTTTTACATCTTTTTTGCGTTTTTTAAAGTTTAAAATGTTTTTTAAGTTTGCTGGTAGTACATTCATTATTGCTGGTAGGGCGTAGCTTGGATGTCTTCTCCCATAGATGTTATAGGTTTTTGTGGTTGAACAGTCTTCGTTTTGGTGATATATACGTATAGACGCTTCAGGTTGACGTGGCATGCGTATATGCATCATCTTTGTTTTAACAGCATTGATAACCAGCCCTTGATCATGGCACCATCTTGAGACATTATTAAATTCGTCTTGCATTATTCCTATAGCAGTATCCAGGCACTTGTGCTTGACAACAATTGCAATGTCATCTGCATATGCAAAAGCTGTACTTCGTTTAAATACACGAAGTAGCTCATTTGTGAACAAGATGAAAAGTATCGGTCCAAGTTTTGAACCTTGTGGTACACCATATAAGCATTGTTTTTCTTGGCTAACAGCGTTTCCAACTTTTACGCGTATGGTTCTTCCTGATAGGTAGCTTTCTATCCACTTCGCTAAGGTCCCTCTTATACCAATTTTATTAAGACTTTCTATTATCTTCTCATGGCTCAATGTGTCGAAGGCCTTGCTAAAGTCTAGAAACATTACTAGTACATGGTGGTTTTTGTTAAGACTTGCGTTCACCACACTCGAAAGTTCTCCCAATAGTAATCCAGTGCTTTTATTTTTTTGGAAACCATATTGATTTGGTTGTAGGACTCTATGCTTTACTATGAATTTCGTTATTCTTCCTACTATTATTTCTTCTAAACATTTGTCTATAACAGAAAGAATTGCGATCGGCCTATAATTTTCCATTTGGCTTTTCACTCCTCCTTTGTATACTGGTCGGATTATTGACGTCTTAAGTAACCTAGGAACACAGCATTGGCTTATGCTTCGGTTTATAATTGTTTTAATTATAGGAGTTAGGTATAAAGCGTTAAGTTTCAAATCAATCGGTCTAATGCAATCTGCTCCTGCTCCCTTATCGGATTTTAAACTGCACAACATGTTGTACACTTCTGCTTCGCTAGCTTCCTCTAAATAGATTGATGGTGTGATATGTATATTTCGATGGTTAGATGATTTCTGACTACACTTGTGTACTATTTTAGACACTTGGTTTGAAAATTGTTCCACAAATTTGTTTACGGTGTTCGTTATGTTGTCGGAAAAATTGTCAATAATGACTTTATCAATCGATCTTTTATTTCGTCCCAGAAGTTCATTTAAAACATTCCATGTTTTTCTTGGGTCGTTTTTGGCATTTAAAAAACTTTGTTTGTAGAAGTTTGCCTTCATAGTTAAAATATGTTTACTTACTTCGTTTCGAAATTGTTTGTAAATATATTCGTAGCTTTGGTTAAGTGGATTATTTTTCCATTTCCTGTATAATTCGTCTCTTCTTTTGCACATTCTTACTACTTCAGCAGTTATCCATGCTTTGTGTTTTCGTTTTTTTGAATTTTGCGTTACCTTTGTCGATCGTGTATATATATCCATCATTTTGTTTACAAAATTATTATATAGACCTTCAACGTCATGCTCTTCACATAGGCTTTCCCAGTTAGTTTGCTCAATTAACTGATTAACTTTCTGCTGGCTAAATTTCGCAGGCATTTCTTCTATTATTTGACGTTCAGGGTAGTTTCTTGTAGCATACATTGCGGCGTAATGATCAGATATGTCGGTTTCAATAACAGCCGACACTATATCTTGTTGTGTAATGCTAACAAAAATATGGTCAATTATTGTAGAAGTATTTGCAGCTATATTTACACGTGTGGGTTGGTTGATTACATTGGTTAAGCCCTTTGATGCCATTATTTCTAAATACTTATTGACATGGGGATCATTTGACTTGTTTAAGTTTATGTTCGTATCACCCATAACAATCAATTCTCTCTCATTATGGACGTGATTGTCCAATTCTTCTATAAACTCCGCGACACTTAACTTTGGTGGTCTATATATCGCGTGAATAAATATTTTTCTATGATTGTCATCTATTTCTATTTGGACATTTTCATAGAATACAGTATTATCATAAATTCGTTTGTATCGTATATGATTTCTTATGAACACTGCGATTCCTCCGCCTTTACCCTCTTTTCTATTAAAGAATTCAGTATCAAATCCATTTAGGCTGTAGAGCTCATTTTCTTCTTCTCTCACATTAATTTCATTTAAAGCAATAACATCAACATAATCTAAGAAATTCTCAATTTCTGTAACAAAAACATTCCAATTTTTCCTTATCGATCTTATATTAAAACACACACAACAAAAATTCATTTTTTTAATAAAATCTGCATCGATGCCAGTAAATCCATTTATTACCTTAAAATCGATGTCAGCGTCATTATATTGGAATTCCATTATATTTTTTATTTTGTTTTGATTTTCCAATTCGTTCATCTTGTGAATATCAGTTAGATGCAGATTCTACTCACATCGTTAAGCGAGCCTATGTGTATAGATTCGCCGTTTTCCGATTTTCTTGCAAGTATTATGCCTGAAGCCTCCCACACAAATCTCCAGTTGCATTCTCTGGCTTTGTTTTTGGCCAGCCAGAGCAAATGCCTATTTGTTGGAGTCAGTTGATTGTTGACAAATACAATCGCATCACTCTCTCGCTCTCTGTTTTGATTGTTGTATGTATTTTCTCTAATTGTTTTGAGTTCAATTTTGCGAACTATTTTTGCATTTCGTATCATCTTTGTTTTGCACGCGTAGTTTGTAAATGATACTATTATAGATGATTTGTTCGGATTTCGCTTATTTGTTCGATAAAAGTCGGCTATATCAGAAGTGTTTATTTCACAGTTTAGTGTTTTGCCTACTGCTTTGATAACTTCTGTCAAATTTTCGTCGGCCGTGGGTGGGACATTTTTGATTTCTATGTTGTTTTTTAGTATTTGTTGCTCTAGTGTGTTCACTTTTGTTTCTAATAAAAGAATTTGTTGGTCTTTTACCTGGTTATTTTCTTTTAGTTGTTTTATTTCATTAGAAAGTTTTTGTAGAATGTCGTTGTTCATTTCCATGTGCTGGTTAATCTGTTCGTATTTGCTTGCAACAAATTCACAGCTTGTTTTTATTTCGGACATGTCTTTTCTCATTATTTTCATTTCCTCAATAAGCATTTTGCTGTTGATGTTTGATGTGTTTGGGTTTTCACTGACATCAGGGGAACTAGCACTCCTTGTTCTTTTTGGTGGTGGCTGAGTTGGGGTTACCACGGGTACAGGTTTTAGTGTACCATCTACCACAGGATTTTGTAGTTCCCTTCTGCAGGTTGCACATCTCCATTCTTCCTTTTTGACCATGGTCATTTTCCTATAGGATTTCTCCGAGATGGTGGTGCAACCAAAGTGCATTTTGCGATCACACCTATGGCATGTCACAAAATCCCCTTCAGAGGGGAGGTCGATGAAACATTCACTGCACACATGCATATTTAATTTTAGGGGAAAGAGAGAGTTTATTACAAGAGATAGGAATTTTTTTCAGACAAAGAACAAATATAGCAACCAAGAATGATGGCAATGAAATTAAAAAAAAAAACGATTTTTTGCACCGTGAATCATACAAAATATAAATATAAGATTGGATAACCAATAAGTCACTGTCTTTTACTATCCACTTTTTCACACTTTACTTCGTTTTGATGGCTTTAAGCGCACTTTTCAAAATATAAACTTAGGAAAAAAATCAAATCACAACCGATCACTGTAAAAGCAAAACTGTAAAAAAAAAAAAAAAAAAAAAAAAAAAAAAAAAAAAAAAAAAAGTTGATTGTCATTTGAGCCCTTTTTATGGCATTTTCCATCACTTTGGCCAAAACTTCCGGCGATAGGTCCTCACATTCTTGACGGATATTGTCTTTAAGAGCTGCAAGAGTCTGAGGCTTGTTGACATAAACCCGCGACTTCAAAAAGCCCCACTAAAAGAAGTCTGGAGCGGTCAAATCATGCGATCTTGCTGGCCAGTGCAAATCGCCAAAACGGGAGATTAGGCGCCCGGGAAATGCATCCTTCAGCATATCGGTTGTGGCACGTGCAGTGTGTGCCGTTGCACCGTCCTGTTGGAACCACATGTTTTCCAATCCCAATTCATCAAGTTGCGGCAAAAAGAACTCGTTCATCATTGCTCTGTAGCGCTCACCATTCACAGTAACCGTTTGGCCCGCGTCGTCTTCGAAGAAAAGAGGTCCGATGACTCCTCCAGCGAAAACTGCACACCATACAGTGACTTTGAGTGGGTGTAATGCCTCTTCGTGGGTTACACGCGGATTTTCAGTGCCCCAGAAGCGTAAATTTCGCTTATTTACGTACCCGCTAAGATGGAAATGGGCCTCATCACTCATGATTATTTTTGATGAAAAATCATCTTCCTCTTAGGGGTGATAAAGGATGACTTGAGCGTATGTTAGACGCGATTGGCGGTCAGCATCTAACAGCTGATGCACCGTCTAGACTTTGTACGGAAACATCTTCAAATCTTGTACCAAAATTCGCTGTAAAGACCGTCGACTGATACTTATTTGCGTGGCACGTCGTCTGGTCGATGTCGACGGCGCTTCCATGACATCTTCGGCTAGAGCAGCAATATTCTCTGCAGAACGGCTACTCCGGGGTCTGCCACGCCTGGCAGCATCTCGTGTTGTGCCAGGCTCTTCGAGGCGAGCGGCTAAACGTCGCAGTGTTTCACCAGTAGGCGTTGGACGGCTATGAAATCTGCGACGAAATTCACGTTGTGCCAAAGTCACCGACCGATTATTGCTCAAATAAATAGTCACCAATATTCCGCGTTCTGGAGCAGTGTAGCGTAACATTGTTTATTAACGTGTATTTCGCATGTGTTTACTACACAAATGTCAAAACAGAACTGACATTAGGGGCCAATCGCAAAATTTATAGCATTTTCTGATAGGAGGATTACTTTTGCGCCACCTTGTACATTTAATAATGAGGTAATCCACCATCCATCAAACCTAAATGAAGTCAGCAGACTTATATGTTTTTGCTGACATCACCTAAAGCCTTCACTACAGTTAAAATCTGTTCTATATACGAAAATCCTTGTACTGAAAGTAAAAAGAACAGTTTTTCAAAATTTCTTACGGTTTGGAAAAACGACGTTCTTCTAAATTGTGAATTTGAAACTTCAGCCATCGACAAGGAGCTTAAATAACGGGTGATCCAAGTAGAGATACTTTTTTCAATAGCCTTTTTTGACAGATCACGTGTGAGTCGTGTCATGCTGTCATGTTATTTTTGTTTAGTATTGTTTGGCATTTCATAATGGAAAGACTTACGCGTGAACAACGTTTACAAATTGTTCAACTTTATTATGAAAATTCACGTTCTGTGAGGAATGTGTTTCGTGCACTTCGCTCAACTTATAACCAACATCAGCAACACCATCACCCATTTTGAGGCCCAGCATTCATTATTGGATAATATTCGACCGCTGTGAAGAAAATATAGCGACCGTAGCTGAGAGTGTACACGAAGACCGTAGAGAGTCGATTCGGCGCCGTTCGCAGCAACTCGGACTGACGTATGGAACGACTTGGCGCTCGACCTTCCCAAGCGACATCGCTTCGCTCTATGGGCTCTTGAAAAGTTCCAAGAAGATCCGACGTTTTCGAGGCCAATTTTGTTTAGCGATGAGGCCCATTTCTGGCTCAATGGGTATGTAAACAAACAAAATTGCCGCATTTGGGACGAAGAGAAACCTAAAGAGATTGAAGAACTGCCACTTCATCCAGAAAAAAACAACGGTTTGGTGTGGTTTGTGGGCCGGTGGAATCATCGGTCCATATTTCTTTAAAAATTATGCCGGTGCGAACGTAACCGTCAATGGCGACCGTTATCGTGCCATGATAACCGACTATTTGATGCCTGAAACTGAAGCTCGTGATCTCGGCGGCATTTGGTTTCAGCAAGACGGCTCCGCTTCCCACACATCGCATCAATCAATGGACTTATTGAGAGAACATTTCGGTGAGCACATAATTTCACGTTTTGGGCCAGTCGATTGGCCACCAAGATCGTGTGATATCACACCGTTAGACTTTTTCCTGTGGGGATATGTAAAGTCAAAAGCTTATGCCGACAAACCCGCTTCGATTCAGGCCTTGGAGGAAAACATCACGCGTGTCATTCGCCAGTTACCAGTCGAAATGCTCGATCGACTGATCGAAAATTGGACTCAACGGATGGACCATCTGCGACGTAGCAACGGCCAACATTTGATAGACATAATCTTCAAAAAATAAATGCCAAAGAATGTTCTTTCAAATGATAATAAACATTCTCCGTTAAATTTTAATTTTCTGTGTTTTTTTCTTTAAAAAAGTAGGGAACCTCGAAATGGATCACCCTTTACCAACTTTCACTATACTAGCTTACTATGCCTAAAAATCAGCAACATACAGACAGAGAGCCATGGCTACTTTAGGAAATAATAAATTCGTTGCCACAATTTATTAGCACGTTCCTTTCGGATAATTATGCCATAAGAATGAATCCTTACAAAACGTTCAAACAGAATTACACCCATGTTCAGAGGGTGTAATGCAAATTACAGAGGCATGAACCTTCTCGTGATCGCCTATAAGATTCCCTAATAAAGGGTGTTTTTTTTAGAAGTATAGAGCTTCGAATTGAAATCGAAAAAAATCGTTTTATTGTCCATCAATTTAGCTTTATTGGAAGGATAATTTTATGCCAAAAATGTTTAAGTATGATTTCGGGCATGTGGCCGCCGCGACTGGTTCGAATAAAGCCAAGTCTAGGGGTCCAAGTTTTAACCACTCTTTGGAGTATTTAGGGCCGTATGTCGGCAATAACGCCACGAATGTTGGCTTCCAGTCCCCTAACGTTTCTGGTTTGTTGGCGTAGACGAGCGAATTCACATATGTCCAAAGAAAATAATCCAATGGTGTCAAATCACACAATCTTGGTGGCTAATTGACAGGTCTATTCCGCGAAATTATGCGCTGATCGAATGTTTCCTTCAATAAATCGATTGTGACGTGCGCTGTGTGGCATGTAGCGCCGTCTTGTTGCAACCACATCTCATCCACATTCATGTCATCCAATTCGGGAACAAAATAGTCGGTTATCATGGCTCTATGCCGGTATCCATTAACGGTAACTGGCTCTCCAGCATCATTTCGGAAGATGAGTGGCTGTGCCATCACGTTGAGTCCTACCAATGATGTCGATATCGTCGGCGTATGCTAGTAGTTGCACCGATTTTCGAAAAATTGTGCCTCATGGTGTTGGCTTGGAAGTTTTGCACACTCCTCTCAAGAATCAAATTGAAGAAGTCACACCTTTTTTGGTATCAAATATGTCGGTGAGGTTAATTCCGACCCTGATGGAACAGCGAGAATTCTGCATCCGACACAAACGGACGAGTTTGGGCGGTATACCAAAACTAGACATGGCTCTGTATAGTTCGTCTCTATAAATGCTGTCTTACGCGGCTTTGAAATCGATGAATAGGTGGTGGGTATCGATTTGGACTTCTTGGGTTTTTTTCCAGGTGTTGCCGCAGTGTGAAAATTTGATCGGTTGCGGACTTTCCTGGACTAAAACCACACTGATAAGGGCCGATCAGGTTGATGGTAAACGGTTTTAGGCGTTCACATATTACGGCAGAAAGGATCTTGTAGGCGATGTTGAGGAGACTTTCTTCTGACCAGATTTAGCCTGTGAGTTGGTGGATGTTACTTATCAAGTCATCCCCGCCGGCTTTACAAAGCTCAGAAGGAAGCGGCAAAAATGGGTTTAGCAGTAAATGAGGGCAAGACGAAGTATATGCTGTCAACACGAAAGGACACACAACATTGTACGAATTGGACAGAACGCCACCATTCACAGATATAACTTCGAGGTAGTACGGGACTTTGTATGTCTCGGCTCCGCTATTAACTCTGACAACAACATCTCGTCAGAAATTAAACGAAGAATTACTCTTGCCAAGCGCTGTTTCTTCGGGCTAAGAAGGCAATTCAGTAATAAAGCCCTAACTCGAACTACTGTGGAGCTCCTATATAAGACCCTGATCATCCCAGTCCTGCTCTACGGCGCTGAAACATGGACCGTCTCAAAAGCGGATGAAGAAATCCATGGTAGATTTGAGAGGAAAATTGTTCGAAAAATCTTCGGTCCCGTTTGCGTTGACGGGCTATGGAGACGAAGATTCAACCAAGAACTATACGAGCTGTACACCGACATGCCCCTGGTCAAAAAACTCCGCATTGGACGTTTAAGATGGGTAGGACATGTAGAACGAATGGACACCAATACTCCGGCTCGCAGAGTCTTCGATTCCAAGCCAGACGTCGGACGAAGTAGAGGAAGACCTCGCCTTAAGGGGCGCGCACAAGTAGAAACCGACCTCAACCAACTTGGAGTGCGCAACTGGAGGAAGTTAGCTAAGGACCGGGCTAATTGGAGAGGCATGTTGGTTGAGGTCCAGGTTCATTCCGGACTGTAGCGGCACTTAAGTAAGTAAGTAATCTAATTAATAAAATTTAATCTCAAAAAAGTGCTGGTACTAATAAGAACAATCCACTCAATTTTGAGCGGAATTGGTTGAGTAGTTTTTTTTTTATTCTTTATGGTAGATACGATCACACAAATTTATTTGTATACCTGGATGTATTGAGAATATTTAATAGCTTACTATTTATTCCTTAAACCTAGGAATGTATATAATTCCAATATTTCTGAGGTCGTTAGTTTTAAAAAATATTGTAACTCCAGCTTATCAACACCGCTGCAGTGCAATGATTGGTTTCTTCATTTTGTTTAGATAAGATATCTGTCTACTAGTTGAGATATTTAATAGTTTGCTTTGTCTTATCTACTTCATAAATAAACTAGGAGGTAAGTATTTAAAAAAAATCGTGAGGTTAGGTTTGTCTACTTATGGAATGCGATAAAAAAATTTATTGAAAACATATAAAGCTACAATCTTCGGTACAAGTCGTGCAGTACCTACCCTATTCCATCCTATCATTTAAATAAGTGCGCTTGGGTAAAATGTTAAATGGATAAAGGACAAAATATGAAATTTTGCAAAACATGTTGTTCAGAAGCTTTATCAAAATTCCTAGGTTTAACAAAAAAAAAAGGTTCTTAAAAAAAAGGGGCACGAGGTACCTACATATGTACGTCAGCAGAAGGATTTTTAAACTGTTTACTATTGTACCGGATCCATAACCAAAGGGATTATAACCAAAACATAAAAACCCTAGCAACAAATTTAAGAACTACAAAACGGTGATCGGCTTGGGTATATAGAAGAGACGGTGAGGTAAAAAATTTTGACAGTAGAGTAGTAGATTATGCAACATGTGCGATGCAACACCTAAAACGATATTTTACTGGGCCTTCCTTCGTTATGATCTTGCAAATCATCCGAGTACCTAGTATCAACTGTCAAGAAAAGCTTATCTAAAAGCCGGCATAAAACAGGTGGTCCCACTATCGTGCAATAAGTACACACGTACACATGAATGGTTGTGAGAAAGCTAGGCCCTGGGTACTAATGAGCACATTACGAAAAAAATTTATATTTATAGATTATATACGTATAGGTTTCAGGTATATGTTCAGACCGGGAGGACATATCAGTGTTTTGTAATGAAGATTTTGTGGTCAACCGTTCTTAAATGGAGAAATTTCGTTTGAAAAAAATGGGTAAAGTTTCAGCCATGATTGGTCGATAGAGGACGAACAGTGACGGTAAGAAAGACCGGATTTGTGAGACGAATTACAAGTATTTTGGAAGAGTTCTGCAGATCTGTTTTGAATTTTATGCCAAACATATGAGTCCAATAATTGGCCAGCAGAATTTTCAATTCAAGTGCAATTATTTTCACGTTCTTATATACACATCATCCATTATGATATAAAATGCCAAATTTCTTAACTTTTATGGAAGAATGTATAACTAATCGTTTGAAATGAAAAGGTTTTTTTTTTGTTTGCGTTCATCTGAATCATCTGATGAAAGACCAAACTATATGTGTCAGCAGATGGACATCGTTACGTTACGTTATTCATTGAATTTTAAGAATTTTGATATTCTGCGTGCAATTGAAGATCACATAGCGATTGTTATTTAAAAACTGACACGTTGCAAAACAGAGATGGTGTATTGTATCTCCCATATCACATTTCGATTTTAAACAAAAATACGATATTCCATATCGTATTTTGCTGACTGAGCAAAAATTTGTTTATACTTCCATTTGAATCTTGCTGATTGAATATTGCAAGATCAACAAAATTATGTTTATACTTCCACTGAATCTTGCAGATTAAATATTGCAAGTTCTGCAAAACTTGCAATGGGGGTATTCAAAATAATCAGTTCTAGTTCAGTCTTCAATCAAGTTGTTTGGCTCTCCAATCGTAAAGTATTTGTAATAAAACCATTAACAAAAAAATATATTTGAAATATAAAAATTAATAAAGTTTTTTTAAAAAAAAAAATGTTACGCTTATTTGGAAAGTTAAATTCGACGATTTAAAGCAAGTACGCCTCGGTTAGTAGCCCAGCATAATTACCGCTAAGCTTAAACTTAGAAGTCATTCCTATTTGAAGTACCTGTTTAAAGAAACACGTGTTTTTTTTTTAATAAAGCAAACTCCCCCTCGACAACAGATATATTGCCCTTAATAATGCATAGTTGCACTCAGATATCTTTCGTTTTGCAGATATGCTTTAACGTTTTTTATCTGCTGTCATTCATGCACAACAGTATACCTAGATGAATATAAAAGTCAAAGCATATACAGCTTAGCATCATTCCAACAAAATAATGTGTTAATAGAATGAATTGAAGAAAAAACTAACAAAGCATGTGGCATGTCTGTATTTGCACTTAATTTAGGTCATCTACTACGTTTGTATAATCATCGCAACATTGACAGATGCGTACACTTTTATAAATCATAGATACATAACTTATGTCACTCTTTTTTTTGTTAGAAATTCAACTTGCTATTTACATAATAGGGGTTTCTACAATGGGGTTTATAAATAGTTTATATAGTGCTATATATTTGTTACGGTTAACACATAGGGGCAGAGATAAACTTTATTTGCGACATTTTAATATTCATCACCCTGTGGTAATTTATCACCTTTAAAACAAAAACAATTTGATTGCAATTACTAATTACTTGCTTACGTTAATCCAAAAACATGGTCCTATAAGAACGTAATTCTTTATAGTTATCGAAAGCATGTATGCAATAATGTCACGTGTCACTCAAGGTCCTCAATGTATCAGTTGATCGGTGCTGACATAACAAGAGTTTTTCTTTTTATTGCGATGTATTCTTGACGCCATTCCATAAAACAGGAGGTCCCACCATTGTGCAAGAAGTTCACACGCACACATGAATGCTTGAGAGAGAGAGCTCGGCCCTGGATACTAACCAGCATGTTGCGCCAAACATTTGTATTTGTATATTCTTGACCCCATGAGCGATGTAGCATCACTAATTCACCATAATTTATTGATTTTGTTGAGGTTGAAAAAAAAATTGTTGTGTTTTTTCCCTTCAAGTTTCAATTGCTGTCATATTATTTTTTTACTCATTTGAGACCGACGTTGCAGCGAAGTACTCTTGTTCTGTCTCAAAACGAGTTCTCAACTTCAGGTCATTGTGAAAACGCGGAGATCGAAGAATATTTCAAGCTACAGATTCAGATTCTGAAGGCGCTTGCGGCTTGCCTTGTTTTTAACTTTTGACTCAGCTACAAGCGTCAGCAACAGATACGCGCATTCTAGACGGCCCTTTATGTTTCAATGGCTCATAATAGTTTTTCACAGCCGAAATAATAAAGCATAACGAAAATTATTTTAGTTAAACTAACATCTAAAATTTGTATTAGTGATAGTGCTGGAGGGGTAAATCTGCCGAAAAATCCAGATCTGCAAAATTGATCTGACATAGAAAAAAAAAGTTTTTTTTTTGCCCAATGGAACACAACGTCACAACAACTGTCAAAACGGTTCTAGATAAAAAAAATTTGATTTTTTAGCAGTGTAAAACACCATAAATTAGTTTTTACTTTTCTGAACGTCACCATTGACAGATACAACTTCGGGGTAGTTATGGCCGAAAATCAATCCCACTTTGGCGCTTTGCGTTGGCTGACTCCCCTAGTTCAATATGAAGTCAAAGATTATAAAGTCATTTAGATGATGCACTGCAATCAAGAAAAATTGGTGGGTCGTACTGGCGCAGCCCGCCGTATGTTTGGATCTCGTTTCTCAAATGTTCATGTGCACACCGCCCGCCCGTAACATGAAGCTGGTGAGCAAAAGTTTCTGTTTTTTTGTTCTCAATGCGTCATCTGCGTGACGTTATTATCTTTGATGAAATGTACCGACACAATGTACCTTCTTAGCCTGGCGTTGCTCTTCAATCCAAAAATGAAAAACATAAGCTCTTAACGTAACGTTGCTGTAAAGCTACTACATTTTTGAAAAAAATAAATGAAAATTGTAAACTTTTACGTAACGTTACAGTTTTGAAGTAGAAAGGGCCGACCAAAATGCGTATCTGTAGCTGAGTCAAAAGTTAAAAACAAAGCAAGCCGTAAGCGCTTACACAATGTGAATCTGTACTTGAAGTTGAATGAATGGGAACTTCATGCAAGAAATATGTATCTCTCTTTTGACAGCGATACAAGATACCAGCAACAAATATGCATTCTGGGCGGGCCTGAAGTTAAAAGCGTTGGGCGTAACGTCGGCAAAGCGAAGCTCCTAAGCGTGATTGTGTTTTCGCAATAAACGACTTTGTCTTCCTCAGCACAACGAATAAATCTGGCAATGACATATCGTCAGAAACAAAACGAAGTATTACTCTTGTTGGACGCTGATTTTTCGAGCCCTCACAAAGTAAGTAAATTTTACTTTTCTGATGCAAAATTATCTTTGTGAATAGATAAACGCGCTTTAAACCTCCAAATATGAAAAACTTATATTGCAACATAAGACCAGTTTAAATTCTACTTGAGGAAATTTTTTGCTTTCATAATTATCTCACTATTTAAGTGTAATCTTGGTTTAAAAACTCGACAATTGCCTAATGCTAGAAATACAAACACACTGACACAGCACAATTTTTATAGCTGGCGTATTTTGCATGGCAAATTCCTTAATTGTTTAGGTAGTCTCTAGCTACAAAAAATTTCGAACAATTTATAAAAATTTGTGTCCTACTGCTACTTAATTTGCGCTACAGTCCACAATGTGTCACAATAAAATTATAGACATAATAAAATTTGACAAATAAGCCATCGTTCTCAAATTTACACATTTGACATTATGTTTTTGTAATTTTTTTTTGTCAGCTTACCATGAGTGTTGGAGGCAGTGGCTTCTTCGGCCATATTCTTACTGGTATCCTGTTCAACGTTGTTGACTTTTCCGTAAACAGCGATTGGAGCCATTTTTAAAAAGACGTCAGATTTTTTTTTTCAATTAAACAAATAATAAAACGTTACAATTACAAAAGCAAATTGCCTTACTGTATCACTTCTAAATTTATCGGTTTATTTTTTTATCACGATTTCCTATTTCTTAAAATACACACTCAAATCGAAAATCAAATTAGAACTCTGGTTACACTGAAGACAACTTTTTGATATGGCAACAATAAAACTTGACGCTCCTCTATAAAATAGTGTAGGTATATACCACGTATGTGTATACAATAATTTTTTGTATGTATTTTCCTTTACGATAACACAATTTGAATTTTTGGACAACTTTCATAAACATACACAAATTTTGAATTTGAATAAATCAAATTATCACTTTGTTGCCAATAAATTTGGCAGAAATCTGTTCAGAGAAATGATCGGAACTGGTGTGACGTATTTGGGTTTGTAAATCCTTCCTCATTCCATGTAGTAAACGACTCGATCTGCACCTACCTCCATTCAAGTGAAGGACCAAATGTTTTCGGTTGCAATCACAGGTGTTTTTTAAACAAAAAGATTCCTTTTTAGCCAGCTTAATGATTTTTATTCGATTGCAACACTTTGCGCACGATACCGCAAATGACAAAAAAAGAAAATGAACACCCCCAAAATGTCAAAAACCGAACCACAACTAAACACTGATCACGAATGAATCGTTTTGAAACAACAAAAAAAATATATACTTGTCGGTGTGTTGTTATTTAGAACTTCGACACTAAATTTCTGTGTAAACGTATCAACGGGTTGAATTTTATTTTTGTTTCATAATTTCCATTCTCAAAATTTCGCCGAAAGTCTAGGAAAAATACATTGAAATGGAAAAACGAAGAGGGAAGCCCGAGAAACTAGGTCGAAGGTGATTCCAATTGAATTTCAAACAAAAAAAATATCTTTTGTGTTTTCGAATGTCACTTCTGCACTTTGGCAAGTGTTTTCCACGAATGAAGCCGGATCGTTGAGGGGTTTTCACTTTAAATTCACCAAAAAATTGATTTTCGTTTTAAATAGAGTATGGCCGTGGCTGGCGATGGCGGCTTTGTTTTGTTTTTTTTTTTGTTTTTTTCTTAGATGCACTCAGAATTTGTTTTCTTTTTTAGCACTCTTTTGAGTTGGAACGAAAAAATGGAAACAATTCAGCTGCGATGTGGATTCCACGAGAACGAGAAGAAGACGGCGACGAAAAACACCTAAATAGTCAAACGGCGACAATAACAACAGAGCGAGAGTGACACAAACACACAGAAACAGCAACTACGGGCGAGGAGAAAACTCTACAGAAATCCGTTAAGACCGATAGAGAAGGCGACATGACAGACACAACAAATCCGAAGAGACATCCACAGAACAGAACTCGTTTTCATGTATTATACAGAGATAGTTTAATCGCTGGCATTGGGCTTGGGCGTTCGAAGCAGAGTGAGATTGTGTGAAACAGCTGTTTGGAACAGAGCTAAATCTGGCAACGTTGGATATCATTATGTCGTCAGGTGACGACAATCGTTTTGATCATGGGAGGTTGTCTTGTATGGCAAAATAAAAATGTTGTTAGGGCATTCATGCAGCGTCGAAAAGTCATCGTAAACCTTGTAAATGTGATAATTTTACGGCTTCATTCGTGGAAAACACTTGCCAAAGTCAAAATTTGTATGGGAAATGTTTTACAACAATTACGACAAACTGATGACGTCTTCCAATGGTAAATCTGGATTTTAATCTTTTTTGTAACCAATGGAACATGATTTCAGATTGATTTTGTTCTGTGGTTGTATTGTTGTAATTTCATGTCTTTGAAGTTAGCGTCGGTGTAGCTGTCAAACTTCCAGTAACACAGGTTTTTTTTTATTTAATTTACATTTCACATCGTACTACTGCAGTTTAAATGGTTAATAACAGTTTTTCACAATCGAAATAATTTTAAATCAAAACGAAAATCACTCTTGTCAAACTGACAGCTGTCATTTGCTTAAGTTAAGTGCAAGGTGGGGTAAATCTGACAAAAAAACCCAGATCTGCAAAATTGATCTGAGATAAAAAAAAAATGTTAAAGTTACAAAAGGTCCTACTGAGGTATCCGTCGGAGAGGAAAATTTTCCGATTTTGTTCGATACGGTTGGAATTTTCCAATTTCGCACCCCGGCGAATCGCGTTGAAGTGCCTTCAGGTGCAAGAAATGTATGTATCTCTTTTGACAGCGATACAAGATACCTGCTACAGATACGAATTCTGTTCGGCCCTTTATGCAATAACTATTTTCGTGAATCTTTGACTTGAAGTTGAATGGAGGGCAACTTCATGCAAAACAGCGATACAAGATACCAGCTACAGATACGCATTCTGGGTGGCCCTTTTATTTATAAAATATCTCGCCACCCATAATAGTTATGCAGCGGGTTTGTGTCAATTAGATTACCAAAAAGAGGGAAACAGCTTGACAAAGTTACCAATGTATCATTGTGATGGTTGCGAAATTCGTGGCGAAAACTTTGTTTTTACACATTTATAATATTTTGGTGACTTCTGTTGACTCAATAACATCGTTTGCAATGTTAAGTCTGTAGATAAACGAAAAATTAATATATAAATAAATTAAACAGCCTTTTTTTTGATTTAAAATTGTGTCATTGGTAACTCAGAAGCTCAGCAGTTTATGACAAAAAGAGACAGAATAAATAAAACACTCTTATACAGGCACTTTTCCCTAATCAGACGCGTTTAGGTTATGCAGCCTCTATTCATCATTATCAGGCCTATCGCGAATAGATTCTCCTGGAAACATTCTACAATCTGATTTACATTGCTGACAAGAAAAAATTCCCGGGAAATTTTAATCGCGATAGGCCTGTATAATAAAAGTTTTTAGCGCTTAGAGACATTTTAAGTTTATGAATAAGGATGCTGGAATACAAAACTTTAAATGATATATTATTGCTTAAAGAGTAACCATTTCGAAATTAATAAGAAATTCTGCTTTTCTCGTGGTGCGATGAACTGCCGCGCAGGAGGTCTTGGTTCGATTCCCAACCTTACCAACACCTAAATGATTTTTCACTGGCCCTCCTCTCGTGATGATATGACAAATCATCCGTGCTATGTGTTGTAGTAGTAGGTATTGTTGAGTGCGGTGACAAGAGCCCTTTCATCCGTCGAGCAAAGTCAAGCATCGCAAGCGTGTCGGGTTTTACCACTTGACAGATATCATCCCAATACCAGTCTGTCCCATCATTGAGTCCTATGCCTATCCACATCATCAATTTCCTTCCACTTTCTGCTCCCAACGCCCTCTTTATCCTACTGTTTCTGCCTATCAAGAAAAGTGTATCAAATACGTCTGTTCGGAGTCGGCATAAAACAGGAGGTCCCGACAAAATACTAGAAGTATAGTCCGTACCAAAACAGTTGGCCAACGGTCGATTGCGCAGAGAGAGGATTTAAGAGAACAAAAATGACGCGAAAGAGATTTAATCACTAAGCGTTTTTGTCTGTAATTTACAATGCGTAACCCAACTTTACAGTGCTTAGAACTAAAATGCTGTTGAATATCTAAATAAACTTAATTTTTTATTATGAGGTCGACTTTTATACATTTCTACCTAGAAGTCCGATTGTATTTGAAAGGGTTCCCAACCCTTTTTATGGTTGAACATTTCGTGGTTTAGCGCTAGGTACCTGTGCTTGTTTAGCATTAATTTTATGATGTTTGATTTTACCTGTTTGACTTAAGTTTAAAAGTTTTACGACATGATTAGTGTTTGCATTTGGTTACCTGTAGGGGCAAGGAATAAATTTGTTGCCTGGTTTTTTATAGTTTTTTTTTTAGATTTTTTTAGAGTTTTTTTATTTTAAGATAACGCATATATATTATGGATTTCCTATTTGGAATTCACTTTCACGAAAACAAAAGCATTGCTAGGACATAAGTTTATTAAAATAAAATAAATTGTTATGGATCTTTCAAGAAAAGGAAAAAAAAGGACACAATTAATAATGATCAACGAAAGCATAATGAGCAAATAGGGTTTAAATCTAAAACCGTACACCTTCATACAGACACAGTCACACAATCAATTCATGTGCAGTGTTTTGCTTAATCTATCCGACCGTGATCACATCATACTCCTACAAAGAACCGACAAGACAAAAAAACGAAACAATATATTTTCCTCCAAGTAAAGTTGACATATAATGGTCTATATTTTTCCTCCGCTCCTAATTTCAGTATAAAAGAAATAAAATGAAGAAACCACCCTCAGTGAGATCGCGACAGCGATCTTGAACACAAGGCAGGGTATACGTCGTTTTTTATTATGGCTCCGCCCATTTTCGTCTCTTTATGCTTGTTTTTGCAATTTTTAGAGATTGTAAAACACATTTTAAGAGACCTGCGCAGTAGAATGGCCAACTGTTTTGGTACGGACTATACACACGCAAACATGAACGGTTGTGGGAAAGGTCGGCCCTGAGTCTGAAATGTGTATTTGTAATAGTGCCATTTTTATGAATAATAGAGGGAAAAGGAATGTAAGTATCAATATAAAAAAAATTGTGCCTTCTGTCATCAATACTTTTCCGATATGCTAGGTAGATTTTCTACGATCAAAATGCACGCATTTATTGTTAACAGAAGTCCCAATCCGCCTAATCATTTCCGAAACCATCTATTCTTTTTCAGGCTGTTCTGGAGTATTTATTTACATTCCTGTTAGGGCCCAGTTATAGCTATCATTGAACAACTTCATTGGAGCACAACACATGAAGGAATTGAAATGTCACCCACATAGTTTCATATAGGAAATATTGGAAAATTCCGTTTCAGTTCGGTGGAATGGCAATCATTACTTCACTAAAATAAATTTTGATCAGTGAAAATATGAAGTGATTTTCAGCGAAAACTATAATTAGAAATGTAAATATTTTTGTATAATCATGTTCTAAAATTCATAAGCTTTGTTCTGACACCAACACGCCAATGATTGAATTTATAAAAAAAGCCACAAGCAAAGGAAAATTTCCAATGAGGGTTTTCAATGATAGCTATAGCTGGGCCCGAAGTCTTGATCAGTGAAAAATAAAGTTTTTTTCTGCGAAAACTATAATTCAGAATTAAAATATTTTTGGATAATCATGTTCTAAGATTCATAAACTCAGTCTTGACACCCACTCGCGAATGATTGTATTTCTAAAAAATGCCGCAAGAAGCTAAAGAAAATTTCCAATGGGTTTTCAATGTTAACTATAACTGGGATATTTTCATTGCGTCGTTGCTGTTTCTTGCACCAGTTGTCGTTGTCAATGCTCCTTCAAATTTAGATTTGACCTGTTGAATCTAGAGGGGCCCTCATTTTGTTGTTAATATTATTTCATGCTTCTCTTTTCTTTGATTTAATTGTATCATATTTTTGTAATCGATTACCATTAATAGTATGACCCGTCGAACCGTTTGCACAGAAATTTCCCACTGCCTGCAAACATTTTTCTGTCGCGATTTCAATATGGTCGACCTTTTTTCAATTTTTTAAATCAACCCTGTTGACCATTGGTATATGTATTTAAATTGGCCTACTCATTTATTTTTGAA
Source organism: Rhingia rostrata (assembly GCA_949824845.1). NCBI lineage: Eukaryota > Metazoa > Arthropoda > Insecta > Diptera > Syrphidae > Rhingia > Rhingia rostrata. Next base: position 21,207,547 of record OX463755.1, on the reverse strand, counting down.
ATGAATTTTAAATAAATGAAAATACGTTCTGTTACTTAACAGAAGGAAGCACCTCTCTTTCTCGTTGACAGTTTTCAATTTAAACCAGTTTCGCCTGACCTCATATATAGATGGAGCTGCAGCGCCTTTCCATACGCCGTTTAACAGCTGCTTTTGACATATCAAATTAAAACAACAAAAATGAAAAAAATAGAAAGGCAAACATCACAAAACATCTGTCGCCCACACTCCATTCTTCTATCAAAAATTCTTCTTCAAACCTAAACCTATTTATTCCCATTTAACTTAGTTCTACTTCATTCCAAATAAACAATGTCCAACATTAGAAAACATTCCAAAGATGGTAAACAAGCCAATGCCAACATCCAACTCCATCGTGCATGCACAGTTCCATTGGATAGCACATCGAATCCCTGCACCATCATCCGGCATCCAGTTATTACCACCGATTTAGGTGACGAAATGGCCAGACTTATCTACTCCAAGGCGAACAAGGAAAATGACGGCAACTACGACGAACCGATTCTCAACACAATCCTTGCATTGGGTCGTCAAATGCACGAGATGCACCTCGACAAAGCAGCCGTCCGCGTCGATGAGCTATCTCCACGATCGAAAGCCATTGTTATTCCAAAGGTAAGTGCTCCAAATAATAAACATTACTTGTCTGAATTACTGTCTTTATTTTCTTTGTGTAGATCTCACAAAAACTCAACTTTCCCCATGACAAGACTGTCTTTCGTAATCTCATTCCGTTAAATGTCAATGACAGCATCCTGCTGCCGAAGAAGCAAACATCCATTCGTCGAAAGTACATCAAATCGAAGAATAGAGCGCCTACACCAGATCTTGGCGACTTTCTAGATCCAATACCACCGCTGGAGCATGTTATTCCCGAGCCAGATATTGATCTCATACACGGTCCATGCGAAATCGATGCATTCGAGGAGTTTTACGAGTTCTATCGAGACGTCAATCCCCGGTGGATCCAAAGTGAATACAAAATATGATCTCAACTCCTCATCGTCGTCGTCGCTGCGAACCACAAGGCGATTTTTATTAATTTAGCAACAAGCAGGCAAACAAACAAACTCTGAAGTACAAATAAAGATGTGAGATTTTAAAATTTTCCTTTTAAACTTAAATTGTATTGATTGGATTGAGATGTTGGGTCTTTTTGTGGGGTTCTCCAGGAATTGGGAATATATACGCCAGCTTTCAAAGCGGAGGTTGTTAGGAAATATGGACATGCACCAAAACATCCGAATATATGTATGATAACAAGGAACACTCTCCATGTCAGTCCCAAATATAGCTTTTTAGTTTAAAATTACCATCGCGAAGCTACGTAAAAGTGTCAGTCGACCAAGTTCTTCTCTAGCGTCGCGAATGGCAAAAGTTGATTCTGCACTGGAATTTGTTAGCAACAATATTTGGTCTGAAGATAGTCACGGCCAACTCGCCACGTGTTGGCTTGCGATTCAGGCACTGTGGGCACTTTGCGTTCCGGCATTTCTGTACCAGTTTGGAGAATATGGTAGCCGAGTTGATGGGCTTTATGGCCGCTTGGCTATCTATGAGATTAGCAATATTTTGCTTTTCCGTAGTGTCACGCCCCAGTAGCGTTCAAGCCTCTCGGATAGCCAGTAGTTCCCTCTGGAATACGGTTGCAAAATCCGGTGGACGGTATGAAACTGATATTTTCGGATATTCCGAGTGGACTCCGGCCCCACGCCACAGTTCATCTTAGATTCGTAGGTGTAGACGACCATGTCGAAATCTCTTACTACTTCGTTCTCTTCCACTGAGCTCTGGTAGGAAATCCTACGTGGCAGCCTTTCTTGAAGCTTAGTATAGGTGTTATGTAGTCTGTTGGAAACATGACCACGCCGTTTTGGCAACGAGTCCAAGATATTACTATAGCCATACGTCCTTCCATTCCAGCATCCTGACTCCTTGAGTCTTACTGAGCTGTATAAAGCGGAATCTTTAATGTGTAGTTCGAGAGGCAAGAGATGCAATATTACAGTATGGGCATCCGTTGGCGCCGACCTCAGCCCTCCCGTGGTGCCCAAACTGGCTGTTCTTTGCAGCTTTTTTTAGTATAGTGAGGTTGTAGTCTTTACTCAATGCGGGCCACCATACTAGTGAACCGTATGTGAGTATTGGACATTATGCTGCTGTGTACATCCACAAGGTCATCTTTGGTTGAAGTCCCCACTTCTTTCCAAAGGTTTTGCTACAAGCATAGAAGGCAACACACGCCTTCCTTACTCTATGTTCGATGTTATGTTTCCAGTTAAGTTTTAGTTCAAACATGATACCCAAATGCCTAGCGCTGGAAGATAGTGTGAGTGTTTGGTCATTAAGACGGGAGCGGGTGAAGTCGGGTATTTTGGTTTTGGTGGTGTTTAACCCCGTTTTGCTAGGGGTTAAGCCGGTGCTAACCTTGTCTAGAGCAGCCCCCATGATTTTACTTATCACGGAGCGGTATTTTCCTGACACTAGTATCACCACGTTATCCGCATACGTGACAACTTTGACCCGTTCCTCATCTAATTTAACTAGAATTTTGTTCATAACCATAAGCCAGAGAAGAGGAGAGATGACGCCACCCTGTGGCGTTCCTCTATGGGCAAATTTGGTTAAGTTGCTATTTCCGGAGTTCTTCTCACAAGGTGCAGCAGAAGTAGAGTAAGTTGAGAGCCTAATCAAGTGCAACTCCCAAAGATACTTAATCACCTTAACAACTCAGAAAACACCGACCACATCACTACCTAACTCCGTTCTGAACTCCAAGTCAACCATTTACAGTCGCAGAGAAAGAGAGTCGGATTTGATACGAGACAATAACTTGATTCACATCTACTCGCATTGGTCTAATCTGGAGTGGGTGAAGGTGTTTTCTCCGATATGCTTAACTTAAGCATACCCTTTCACGGGAAGGTGTTTTCAAGGCGTAGGTGTTATGTAATATCCACAAAGAATATTATCATCTTCAGCGACAGCGAAGATGAAATCCAGTCGGAATCAGCTCACGAATGGCGATTATCGCTTAATGAGATGGTAGACTTTACCATTCACCTCATCTGGATACTGGGTGCAGAGATATACAAGGAAACTGTAAGGTGGATGAGGTTGCCAAGCAGGACACTTCTTATTTACTTACTTAAGTCCCGCTACAGTCTGCAATGAACCTGAGCCTTAACCAACATGCCTCTCCAATTAGGCCGGTCCTTAGCTAACTGCCTCAAGTTGCGCACTTCAAGTTGGTTGAGGTCGGTTTCTACTTGTGCGCGCCAATTAAGGCGATGTGTTCCTCTACTCTACTGTGTCCGACGTTTGACTGAGAATCGAAGACTCTGCGAGCCGGAGTTTTTGTGTTCATTCGTTCTACATATCGTAGCCATCTTAAACGTCCAATGCGGAGTGTTTTGAACAGGGGCATGTCGCCGTACAGCTCGCATAGTTCTTGGTTGAATCGGCGTCTACTTAGCCCGTCAACGCAAACGGGACCGAAGGTTTTTCGAACTAATTCCTTTCGAATCGACCAAGGATTTCCCCATCCGTTGTTGAGACGGTCCATGTTTTATCGCCGTAGAGCAGAACTGGGATGATCAAGGTCTTTTATAGGATCTCTTTAGTAGTTCGAGTGAGGGCTTTACTACTGAGCTGCCTTCTTAGCCCGAAGAAACAGATGTTGGCAAGAGTAATTCTTCGTTTAATTTCTGACGAGATGTTGTTGTCACTGACGCGAGCCGAGATAGACAAAGTCCCGTACTACCTCAAAGTTATATCTGTCAAAAGTGACGTTCTGTCCGTTTCGTCGATGGTGTGTGTCCTTTCGTGTTGACAGCATATACTTCGTCTTCCGGAAGCCTTATTAAACTTGACTTTAGATATTGCTATCCTCACTTCACTCAGGTCGGGTGGTTGGCAGTTTTCGCCATCGTTGCCAATATTGAATGGTTCATCCAGCATGACAGCGGTATGTTGTTCGTCATCGCCGTTTAACAGTCTGCAGAAGTGGTTCCTCCATATCCTCAGCATCGACTGTGTCTCAACTACGATATTTCCTAGTTCATCTCGACAGGTTTCTGTTCGAGCCTAGTATCCTTGGCTTTGACGTTTTACACTTTGGTAATACTTGCCAACATCGTTCCTGGAGTGCCATCTCTCTATATCCTCGATCGCGCGCTTTTCTCGCTTTTTGTTTTTTCTTTCTGAAAAGCCGGTGTTCTTCCCTCCTTCTCTGCCTATAGAGCTCAACGGCAGCTCTCGTCTTCACCTGCAGTTTAGCCTTGTAGACCTCGTTCTTGGCTGCGAGCCTCTATCGGCATTCCTCATCAAACCAGGTGTTTCTTGCTGGTGAGCGCGAGAAACCCTAGCACATCAGTTGCGGCTGATCTAATAGCTTGTTGGCATCGCTGCCATTGTTCTTCGACATTCGATGCTGTTGGTATGGTGTTAATCGAGAGGTTTAGGAATACGCGATTGCAGTCTTTCGACATTTAAATTTTTTCACAGTATTTCTGGATTGTTGTGGCGTGGTGGATATCCGCATCCTAACCTTGCTTGCAACAGTGTAGTGGTCTGAGTCGACGTTAACTCCTCGCAATGTTCGGACATCCAAAATAATGGATGCGTGCCTCGCTTTTGTCCTTATACTACTGAGATAAGGGTCTGACCGGTTGAGCACATCCTCATTGCATGCTGCCTTAGAGAAAAGTGTTCCCTGTATTGGCGGAAATGTCAATAATATCTTCCGTGGCTTCTTCGAAAAACTGGGCGATTGACAACATTGCATGGGATGACACTAGAAACGTAGGCTGCCATAGAAACCATTTTACATAATATTTAGCAGTATCCCTAGTGAATTTTTGAGGATCCATCTCATAATTAGAGGATTACTTCTGATATAGTTTTGAATTTGTTAGTTAGTTGTGATAAATCCACGCTTGCTTCTACTTGGCTATTTTCTGTCATTGGTGTTCCTTACCCAGCATTTGGAATGTCCACCAGTAAGCCCATTTTATAGTGAAACTCTTTTGTATTTGGCGGTTTTAGTTCGTACAACAGATGCAGCAGATAATCAAAAAACCTAATCCCTGGCGTGTGATATTAATAGCCCGAATCTGAAAGTCTCTGGATTCTCCGGTTTTAAAGAAGCCAATTCGTTGAAACTTTTTAAAGTTTTTCCGCATATGTAGTTGAGGTATTCGTAGCTGCGTTACACAACTTTCCATCGGCCATTGCTGGAAGCAGAACATGGTTGACTCTGATACTGTCGCATATTTTTGTTGCTTGAAAATTTCTGGCCTGGTTTCAACGTATTCGATTTCTTCTTCATGGGTTATGTCCTTATTTTCTGTTACATAACGAATCCTTATTGGTCTGCACCATCTTAGTGATGAAGAGTGGATAACAATAATTTGACTCCTATACTTGAGACGAAGAGGCACAAGGGAACTACCCCTCACTGCTCATCATGACGTGGTGCTTTGCCATAGAAAAAGGCGCACAATTGGTAGAATTTGAATTCAGCTGAAATGCATTTTTATTAAAATTGCGTTTCCGGAGGATGGTATCAACTGTGGTTATTGTTCCACGGCAACAGTCGATGTTCAGTCATACAGTGAGTCAATGTTTTTCTGGCATGATGTTTTTAATAATATAAAGAACGTAACAGTATAATGAAAACACACTTTTAACTAATATGTAACTGCAATTATGTCTATCTACTAAATGTTAGTTATTTGCTTAAGCACTAGATCTCCTTTTTAAAAATGTCCATTGCTTGATATGAGAATTTTTCATTTACATAAATAATACACGATTTGTAATCCTTTGTAGCTTTTCGACGAAAACGAAGCAATGATGGGTACATTTCTGCGGTTTATCAGCTTATCAAGTTCTGGAAACACAAAAAAAAAAAAATATTTTAACCGATTTCTTGATAAATTTCGGGTTCATTGAACACACCTTGATCGCATTGATCTACTTGTTGCTGTTGTTGACGGTGGTCCTTTGTAGTACTTCGACAAGGTTTTACTCTTTCGAGCTGGACGGGAGGTTGAGCTGTAAAAATATGAAAACAATTTGAATTAGTTGATCAGTCAAAGTTGCAGAGTTTCATGCGAAGGTTGAGTGTTTAAAGCATTGTTATCCGTTATTTGTGTAGGTAATATCGGCGAACGCGATTCACAACATTTTAGAAGCTTGACATATCACAAGAGACGCTTTTTTTGTGGTACCAACACCAGTTTTCCATAAATACGAACATATTTCAGATTTAGTAAGATATCTTGATCAAGCTCTATTCTTATGGCTCATTCGACCATTTCGACTAATGCAAGAAAAGTGCTTCATCTAGATCTAAGATGTCTTACTAAATCTGAAATCCGGTACACGGCCATTGACATGATGCGGCAATCGATTTGAACGAAATAAACCTGATGTGACCGCCGCTTTTACGAATATGGAGAAGGAAGCCGCTACGAATATAGAGAAGTCCCCTTGTTGCTAGGTGAGATACCCAATCATGGTATAGGCTCCGCAACGAAGTTGTAACTACGTTTCGGAATCCATCATGCACATCCTTACATGGTATGAATTAGTCTCCAAAACATGTCTGTCTGTATGAATGCGCCAATCTCGAGAACTGCTGTACGGATTTAGATGTGATTAAACTGTTATGATCTGCATTTCCCTGGGCAGGATATAGCCAGGCCTATCGCGACTAAATTTTCCCGGTAATGTTTCCCTTGTCAGCAATGTAAATCAGATTGCTAAATGGAAAATGTTTCCCGGGAAAATTTATTCACGATAGGCCTGAGTGTGTTGAAAATTGTTCTATCACGTACAGCAGCTGATCATTCGAGGTCTCAGTGACAGAAATCAAATGTTCCGTCATTTACCAGCCTCTAACTCAACAACAGACAAAAACAAATCCACGCAAAGTCTGGGTTACACCAACGACTCCAAAGATAAAAAAAAACACAACAAAACTCGACTACGGACCAAATGTATCTACTACTCAATTACGAAAACACCCAATTGTTACGAATCAGCTTAATACTCGGAAAGGAAATATTATCTTGCTGACGAACATGATAATCGTAAAAAGGACAATTAAGTTCGTATCTGAAGCTGGAGTGATAGAAAACTTAAGGTGTAGTTGAACAACTAGCGAAAGCCCTAAGCTGTTACAAGGCAGACTTTACTGCCATCCAGGGCATACGATGTGATGGCAAACAGAGGATGAAATCCTGAGACATCTACAACAGTCCGTGTCATAGTGAATAGAAGCAGCGTCTATTCTGCTGTGAGTTCGTTATACAAATAGAGGAGTAGGAAACCCAAATATTTCCCAGCGTTTTTAGCGCCACTGACGGGCTTGATAAAAAAAAAAGAGTTTTCCACATTCGTGTGCTGTAGGACTGAATCTCTATATTTGGTAGTACGTACCGAAGATAGGCTGGAGGGTGAACTGATTAGCATTCATGGCACGGCGAGTATTATGGTTGAAATTTTGATGGGGCGGAGTGCATCTGGCTATTTGATTTTATAATTGCGGTAAAAGAGACATTCCTCCGATGTTCAAGCGAAACTATAGAGTTCGCTTTGGTTACTTACTTAAGAGGCGCTACAGTCCGGAATGAACCAGGGACTCAACCTACATGCCTCTCCAATTAGCCCGGTTCTTAGCTAAGTGACTCCAGTTGCGCACTCCAAATTGGTTGAGATCGGTTTCTACTTGTGCGCGCCACTTAAGGCAGCTGGGAATTCGATTCGCAAGTCATGGGAGGTTTTCCTCTACTGCGTCCGACGTCTGGCTGGGAATCGAAGACTCTGCCAGCCGGAGTATGTATTTCTATTGGTTCTACATGTCGTAGCCACCTTCAACGTCCAATGCGGAGTTTTTTTTTTTACAGGGGCATGTCGCTGTACAGCTTGTATAGTATGTATTTGGTTTAATCTTCGTCCTCATAGCCCATGAACGCAAACGGGACCGAAGATTTCTCGAAGAATTTTCCTCTCGATTCGACCAAGGATTTCTTTATCCGCTTTTGAGACGGTCCATGCTTCAGCGCTGTAGAGAAATACTGGGATGAGCAGGGTCTTATGTAGGATCTCCTTAGTAGTTCGAGTAAGGGCTTTACTACTGAATCGCCTTCTTACCCCGAAGAAACAGCGGTTGGCAAGAGTAATTCTTCGTTTAATTTCTGACGAGATGTTGTCAGAGGTAATAGCGGAGCCGAGATAGACAAAGTCCCGTACTACCTCAAAGTTATATCTGTCAATGGTGACGTTCTGTCCAATTCGTCGATGTTGTGTGTATTTTCATGTTGACAGCATATACTTAGTCTTGCCCTCATTTGCTGCTTAGCCCATTTTTGCCGCTTCCTTCTCTTTACTAGCAAACGTGGCTATGCCATCACGTTGGGTCGGACCATGATGTCAATATCGTCGGCGTATGCTAGTAGTTGCACCGATTTTTGGAAAATTGTGCCTCTGGTGTTGGTTCGTGAGTTTTGCACAATCCTCTCAAGAATCAGATTGAAGACAGCGCATCGCCTTACCTAAATCCTTTTTTTGTATCGAATGTGTCGGTGAGGTCGTTTCCAACCCTAATGGAGCAAAAATTCCCCATCGTCATCCTACACAATCGGACGAGTTTGGGCGGTATACCAAAACTAGACATGACTCTGTATAGTTCGTCTCTATAAATGCTGTCGTATGCGGCTTTGAAATCGATGAATAGGTGGTGATTACCGGTTTGGACTTTTTGGGTTTTTTCCACGATCTGCCGAAGTGTGAAAATGTGATCGGTTGTGGACTTTCCTGGCATAAAACCAAACTGAAAAGGGCCGATCAGGTTGTTTTTAAACGGTTTCAGGCGTTCACATATTACGGCAGATAGGGTCATGTAGGCGATGTTCAGGAGACTTATTCCTCTGTACTTGGCGCAGTTTAGAGGGTCTGCTTTTTTGTGGGTCGGGTAAACGATGTTGAGGTTCCATTCGCTATTGTTGTATCTCCATCAATTTTATCGCCCGCTTTTGTGTCCCATTGAGTAGGTGGAACGATATTTTGGCTGCACATGACCATATGTGGGCGTTGAACTCAAGTTTGGGGCTTACATACGCTTGATATGTTGAGGCCAGATCAGAAGGGTTGAAATATTTCTTGCATCGGTTAAGGAAACCTAGACGTTTCGCTGCGTTTTTAGCGATTTCAAATATGTGGTCATTCCAACGAAGGTCGTTATATGGAAAGTTTTTCGGTTTCGGCAATGGTGGTGCCATATATGGATAATGGCTGTAAATTTTGGTTTCGCATGGATTACATCCACTCTATTAGATTTACCTGATTTAATTATGCTGTCGAGGTCGGAATTTATTGAACTCTACATATTTTGTCCACTTATGAAGGTGAAGGGCGTGAATTCGAGAACGGAAATGAAAAGCTGAGGCTACTGTGTCATCAGCGAAGTAAAAGACGCGATTAGATGTTTCAGACAAGAGGTCATTAATAAAAATAAGAAAGTGTCGGAGACAAAACGGAGCCTTGGGGAACACCAGCATTTATTTGGTGAGTAGTAGACTTGAAGCCGTCCAAAACTACTCGAACTGAACGTTTCGAGAGGCAGTTTCTAATCGGTAGAAGGAGAGTTTCATCGAAAAGTACGCATTTTCAGGCAAACGGGCTTGATGTCAAACCCTGTCAAATGCCTTTGAAAAATGAAGTGCAACGATCTTGTTTTCGCCACCAAAGTGGATTGATTGGTTCCACTTTTCGGTGAGATATGACATCTAATCACAAGTGGATACGAAAAACGTATTGTCGCTCATTGAGGAGTTTTCGTGATTCAAGATATTTTTTAAGCTGACGGTTTATCAGCGTTTCCAGGACCTTAGAACGAATGGCGGCAAGTTGGAGAGAGAATATTTGCCATTTTTGGGGAAGAGCTGGACAAATGCAGTTTTCCATCGACTCGGAAAGAAGCCTGATGAATATGACTTATGGAAAGGCTTACGAAGTGGTTTTACCAGCGTTAAAGAACACCTTTTCAGAATTATGGGGTATCTCATCTGGACCAGACGATTTGTGTATGTCAAGATCGATTAATACTCTTGCGATGGCGATGGGAACTCTTCTGGGGATGGGGATGGAACTCGGAAAGAGTCCTGATGAATATGACTGATGGAAAAGCTTACGCAGTGGTTTTACCAGTGTTGAAGAACAACTTCTCAGATTTATGGGGGAGATACCATCTGGAACAGACGATTTGTGTATATCACGATCGGTTAATACTCTTGCGACTGTATGAGTACGAAAGTGGATAGGTTCCCTAGAATTATCTACGTTCTCTAGTACAGGAGGAGACTGGACACAATCTGGCAGCGTGGAATTGACTGCAAAATGAGCAGCGAGCAGATTAGCGTTGTCTAGAGAAGTGACAGCTGGAATGTCATTGTAAATGAGCGTTGGGTTGGAAGATGAGGTCGAATTTTTAATGTTTACTACCCTTGGGACTAGTCGAATTTTTTGCTCAGGTTTTCGCCGATAAAGAATGTTGTTTCTGTTTCGTTTGAACTTTGATCGGTTTTCCTCAATAGAATTGGTCTTATATGACAAAATTCTTTCACCTAACAGCATCTTTGCAGCTCAAGTCGTACCACCCGCCAGCCTTAAGGTAGCCCTAAACGACGAACATGCTCGTCGAACCTGCTCGTGCTCGCTGTTTTTCTAATTCGCGAGCGGCTCGCTGTTACCGAAATTTTTTGAGTTTTTCGTGTTCGTTGGCTTCGATGTTCGCCGTGTAGGGCCATGTTCGTGATCAAACCTCATTTTTGCTAAGAACCGAATGCCGCCGAGTTCATATCGTGGATAATGGCCTTGTGCTTCTTTATCGCACATGTTCACGGCATAAAGCATCAACAGGAAATGATTGCTCGCCAAATGTCTTTGTCGTGTAGGAGATGACGCAAGCAACCAAGTTTGGCAAGTATGTTCGCGTTGATACTTTTTACCCGGTGAGGAATAAAAGATTTCATACCCAGAACTATGGTGTTCGTTATATCATCAGCAGTAGCATCTTCGTCACTATCAAACGATAAATTCTTCGTGGAATTTTTGTTCCTGAATGCGCAGAATGCAAATGGAGGAGAACAAATAACCGCGAGCTATATGAGCTAACAACACTACGATTACATAGTCCCTGCCACTTCAAACGCATGGATGGTAATGTTTAAGCTTTGAGAATCTCGGAATTCCAGCGCCCAAGTTTTTGACGACAACAATGATCGAACGATGATCAAGCGATGCCGTTTGGGAGTGCACTTAACTTGAATGACTGGAAGTGGCATGACCATCATCAAAGGAAATACCATTCACAAATGATACATCAAACCGTCTACAACGAATAAGCATTGAGTTAGCTACCAGGTTACAACTTTACAAGCTTTAAAAGGTTGTTGACGCTCAACCGATGCATCAATCGCCCAGATTCCTTCTCTTTACTTACACATCAGTTTTCACTTGTGCATTTCGCAACACTGAGCTCGGTGCCTTCCGCCTCTGGCTAATTCGAATTTGCACCGGCTTGGCTTTAGCAGTCCTACTGGCGATAAAACTTCGTGGCTCCGATTTGTTCAACGATGTGTTGGATTCCTCTTCATCCTCATCGGCCTTCTCTTCAAAGTCTACTGACTTTTGTTCTTCTTTTATTCTAAAAAAGAAAGGAATTTCGTTAAGAGCGACCCTAGTCCTATTTACCGTAAGGAAACTTACTCTACAACCTCCTCTGGTTTAACGACACCTGTTTCGTGTACTTGTTCCTCCTCTTTGATTTCAATCGCTGGCAGTTCAATCCCACTGGAAGTATTTTGTGTATCCGTAGATGGTGGTAGAGGTGGTGGCGACGGCACCACATCATCAGCTTGTTTGCTTTCAGGAGTGGACAATTCCTCCATGGGCTTGTTTTCATTCGATTCCTCTGTTTCTCCGATCTCATTTTTATCGTCATCATCATACTCGACGATAACTAAGACATCCTCGTCGCTTGATGACTTACGAGTACTTTCATCATCTTCTTCGGCAGCAACATTTTCCGTTGTCTTCTGCTTTCCAATGCGCACCTTAACGATTTTATCCTCAAGGTCTAACGAACTTGATGGCGGCTTAACCACTTTTGACTCTTGTATCACAATTTTTGTGGTCGAATCGGCATCAGCGAGAGTGGTGTTCTTGTATTGTGCGGGTACGGGGGATGGTTTGCTTGGGGCAGGCATATCATTGCTTACGGCTACACTGGGAGGAAGTGGATCTTCAGTTCGAGGAGCAGGTGGTGTTGGTGTCTTTGTTATAGTCGTCGGATATATGGGCTTTCTAACTGGTTCCACATTTGGTTTGACTGACGATCTTGGGAGTAGCGGCGGTGGTGGCGGTGGTATTTGTGGTGGTTTTGGGTTGATTTTTTGTTCCGCGATAATAACAGAGTTTGCAGCTGTTGACGTTGAGGGCGTAGCCGCCGTTATGTTAGACTTTCGAGGTTTCTTTAGCAGCACAACTTCGGGATATGACTCAATCATTTGAATACCTTCGTCGACAATCATAATGTCATCGACCATTTCCACGTTTTTGCCGACAAGGCTTTGCTTTCGTTTACTGCGGTGCATACGCATCATTGCCTCTCGCTGACGGTTAAGTGTTGCTAGCATGATCTCGTTGCTGTTGGAACTCTCCCCAATGCCGGGATACATGGCCGGATCTAGTTGAACTTCAAAACGCTGAGGCTTCTCTTGAGCTGTCAGCTCCTTAACTGCCTCATCTTCACTGTCATCGGAGACCACTATAACAGCGTTGCTCGTGGGCTTCTGAAGCATTGTATTGTATCGCTTTCTCTTTCTAACTACTGTTCTAGAATTCGAGGTGGATGGCCTATGGACTGGCTTATCCTGAGAAACCCTTTCCTCCAATGGGACTGTTATAATCTGAACCGACGTTTCAGCAGGCAGCTTGTACGATATGGTGGCTTGTGGCACTGCCACATTTTCTGGAGGAATGGTAATATGATATGTCTGTGGTGGAGGAGCCACTGGAGTTGGCACGATATTGGGATTGATAAGCGGTCCAAGGATTTGTATCAAATCCGCATCCTGTAACAAATGCGGATCAACAATGACATCACTGAAGTTGGTGTCTTTCAGCCTCTGGATTTGAATGCCAAGGGTTAATTTGTTGAACGGCCACTTCAAGGCTTTTAATATCAACTTGAGCAAGTCTTCATCTTTTATAATGCTGCCTAGTGGTACACCCTGACCAAGCGTTGGAGTATTGCCGGTTATCACCGGATGGATCTCGATTTTTTGTGGCATTATCGGTGCCTCGGATATATGCCGTAACGGTGCCGGTTGAGGGGCTACAACTTTTGGACGAGTCGGAAGCTTGATTGCAGTTGGTTCCATGACTGTTGGGGGATTCTCTAGCGTTACGGTGGTAGCATTTGTCAAGGCTAATTGAAGTTTTTTCTTCTTCTCCAGGAGATGAGGAGCCAGTGGGAGCTTTTTCCTTGGCATTTGATGGACAATTGTCGTGGGTGGTATGGGATTTGGCGTACTGGTGGCACCAGCACGATTCAATTGAGTTGGTGTGAACGCTTTGTCGAGAGATCCTTTTTTCCGTTGAGCCACAAGGAGTTTATTATTAATGTCCTTGGTTAGCGGATTGGAAACCGAAACATTGACGACAACTTCATCTTGTTTATTTTTGATATGTGGTGCGTTTTGACAAATCGCAAACGTGTTGAATTCATTTTGAAAACGTAGCTGTAAAGAAGATAATTGAGTGGGATAGACTTGAAAGGACATATTAGGCGATAGCTTACCTTTTGATTTTGCTTGTTCTTTAAGTAGTCTTTGAGAAGGGTTTCAGTTCGCCTGGCAATGACACACAAGAACTCGATAGCTTCGATTTTTTCGAAGCATTCACGACATATCACCTTGGGCAATAAATCATTTTCGGAAATCTAAAAGGAGAACAAGTTGAAAATTAGTCCTGTGAAACGTTATTCTATTAGGAAGATTAATTTTAAGGTGGCCAGAGTACACGATATACTAACAACTGGCGACAGTTTCGGCCCTAGTTATGATCTGTATCTGGGGGGTAGTATATCAGCAATAACAAGACGAATGATGATTTTCAATCGTCCTACGTATCTTTGTTTATCGGCATAGACTTATGATTTCACATACTCGCAAAGAAAGTAATCTAAAGGTGTTAATACGCAGGATCGTGGATGCTAGTTCTCAAGTCAATTACGCGACAATATGGCTCAGCAAATGTTTTCCGCAATAAATTCATGGTTTTACATGTTACTGGCAAACGAAGAAGTCAGATATTAAGATGTTAACATTCTGGCAGGCGTTATATATTTATAAGGGCGTCTCGAGAAAGGCTTCTGAGTTTTCTCCACTCCAAATTTGGCAATTTAGATTGTTTACACATCCATTTAACCAAAGCTGGGCCTCATCGGAGAACAACATTTTCCGTTGGAAATGAGGATCAAGCTGAATCCTGTTTTCGTTTCAATTCATGAACAAACAAACAAACAAGCTTTTGAGCCAAGATCTTCTCGTAACATCCAAAAACACAAAGTGGATGGGCAAAGCTACAATAGAGTATTTCGCGACAACGTCAATCTCAGTCTGAGAAGGCAAATTCACATAGAAAAAAAAACTACCTTCCGACTTCCTTGTCATTAAACAAATAATATTGCTGGTTGTCGCGAAGTAATCTACTGCTGTGGACGATTGCGAATCGACACATTGGGATTCTCCACAACACTGAGCTCCACAATGGCAATAACTTCTTCTGTTCGCACTGTTTCTCGTCTTTGGGGATGCGTAGGTATTCTGCCCTAGAGGTATCCGTCGGAGAGGACAATTTTCCGCAACGCATACGTCGTCGGAGGTTCAATTTCCTTTCGAGGTGTGCGTCATCGGAAAAAAAATCCCTTGACTAAATTCCGCGAAGAATTTGTGTATTGTGCCGAAAGAAATCGGAAAAGGAATTGCACTTAGCTGTTAAAAATTGTGCAAAAAATGCGCATAAACGCACTTCAACGCGATTCGCCTGGATACGTTACAAAATGTCGGAGAAACAGCTTTTCGAAGAATACCTGGAAGCTAAACTCCTCCGAATCGTACAAAATCGGAGAATTTTCCGTTCCGACGGATACCTCGCTACAGCAGATTGTCCACTAGTGTGTATGTGGTGCGAAAATGATTCATCATGTTCCGAATAACTTGATCAGATGGATGATTATGTCGACCGTAAAATGGCGAACCGAAGTATGGTTTTCAAAAAAAGTTTGCACGGTTTTTTTTGGCGTCAATGGGCGCGAATAGTACGCTCAGTAGGCCGATAATGTTGACCATAAGTTGAGCGAAGTGCACGAAACACACATTCCTTACAGAACGTGAATTTTCATAATAAAGTTGAACAATTTGTAAACGTTGTTCACGCGTAAGTCTTTCCATTATGAAATGCCAAACAATACTAAACAAAAATAACATGACAGCATGACACGACTCACACGTGATCTGTCAAAAAAGGCTATTGAAAAAAGTATCTCTACTTGGATCACCCGTTAATATCGGGTAATTTTATTAAAATCAAAATGGGGAAAAAACTATTAAAAAATAACGGTAATTTTGTTAAGGTCGAAACATTGTTCTATTAACTCATTTTTAAATAAACAGAGCAAAATATTGATATATGCGGATGACATGAAAACTTTCAAATGTGTAGGATATCTAAGCGATTCGCCTTCACTATAAACTGATTTTAATAGTTTTACCATATGGTTTGAGTCTGAACCCAACAAAATGCCAGCATATGTCATGTTGGGATTTATAAAAAGGTGGTCAAAAGAGTTTAATGACACTTATGTCACCCTTTCGCTATACAATTGTTGTAGATGATGCTTGTATTAAGCCCGCTACGACACAGATCTGATAGTGTCAATCAAATAAAGTGAAATTTATGCGTAGTTTAAAAAAAATGGATTTTAAACTCAAAATTTATGCAAAAACAGTAAAAAAAAAAAATGGGGCATGCTATCCCCCCCACAACCCTTCTGCTTGGGTACACTGTAGGATTTGGGATAAATGCGAGGTTCGGTGTTTGAAAGTTTCTTCTGCTTTTAAAGCACTCGACAGTAACACCTCAAAGTGAGATCACCAAAAATACCAAAACACAAAAAGAAATGCCGATCCGCTCAGAGTATATAAAGTCATCAGACAGGCGCGGTACTGTGGGTGGGAAGAAAGGCTTTTAACTCTTATTCTGGGGACAGTCCACGCTCACGCAACTTTGTTACTCCGCTCAGGGTATGTTAATTCGTCAGGCAGGTACCTTAGTCAAAAGCTTTCTGTTAAAATTTTGAGTGTCCTTATTGTAGGCAAACTTTACAAGATACAATGAAGGTGTTCATTTAAAAGTTGACGTGTAATTTCATTTTTTTGACATTTATGTATACATAAAAAAAAAATATTAGGGGCTATATTTCATTTATTTGTTTAAGGCCTATTTTAATTTTTTGTGGGGCTTAATTTCCACACTTAAAGTGATGCATTAATTCATTCCGAAATATTCCCCATTTTTGGGGCTTTTTTTATTTTTGATTTTAGGGCCTAATTTCGCAGCGCCGTATATCAGCCCTTCGTTGAAATTGAAAACTTAGAGGCCGTTCTCCACCTAAACAGTCTAGGCTACTCACAATCAACGACCAATTTAAAGAACTCTACAAACTTGATAGAAACGAAACTAAGGACAAAGACTTCATTGACGAAAATAACAAATAAAGTTTAAGACATAATTAACTGAGAATATCTGACTGACTTTGACTTGGAATGTTATGTAAAGCTAATAAGGTCGTGTGTCAATTGCGTTAAAATTTTAGCCAGTGGATAAATTATAACATTAGTATGGTGACTAGAGACTTCAACATTTTAACCTGCTCCACAGCTCGCTAAAATGTATCCAGTGTGACAGAGATGAAAAGCACGTGCAGAAATGTCAAAAATTAGCCAGTGGATAAAGTTTAACCCCCATTTTAAGGCAATTGACACACATTTCATAGCATGCAATGTGTCATTCTATGAAAATTGCTTGTGGAGACCTTAAATAGTATTCTATGAAAAATTTATTTTCTTTCAATTGCTTTCTATGGATAGTATGCTATGGGCTGTCATTTATGCTTGAAGTTGTTAGATTGTTTGAGATAGTAAGCAATGGAAATGCCCACCCTACATTTCATAGCATTCTATCTATCATGCTCGTGGAGACGCGGTGTAATGACTAACTCTACTATACTTTTTTTTCATAATCCTAAATGTATGTATATAGGTTTGGTAATTTTCAATTTTCTCAAAAACTAGAAGACACAAAATCATCTAGTTTTCAGTTTTTGATTAAAAAAAATTAATAAAAGTGACGAATTTAAGAAAAAAAATGGCGCCTAAGTTATCGTACTCTCCCCAAAAAAATAAGTAAATTGGGATTGAATTCAATGGTTTTTGACATTAATTAGTGGTGCAGTTTTAGGGGGCGTTCATGAAACGTGTCTTCATAAACTTACAATCTTTCGCAGGTAGTAAAATTACGACGTTGCATGATTACTTTTATCGCACTATAGCGAAATGTAGTTACTATAACCACAAATGAACTTTCAACTGTCAGATTGTCAACCTGTGGAAACAGTGTTGCCAGTTTAATAAACAAACCTCTAAAAAAAACACTTGTGGATTTATCCACAAGAGTTTGATGGCACTTCGCGCAGGTCTAATGGACATGATACACTGCCTCTCGAGCTTAACTAAAAGTACAACTGTGTGGTTGGTAACTGTTGTTCTTTTTCGGAAGCCGGCCAAAAAAACGAGTCAGCAAATTAATGTGCTCGACTTATTAGTAGGACTCCATAACCGATAGGGGGTTCTGGTAATTTAGATTAAGGTGGAAATCTATGACATCTTGATATTCAGTTTTTACATTCTGGAGAATACGGAACGGGACTTCAAGCTTAGGATATGTTTTTATGACACATACGGTGTTTTCGGAAATGTCATCTGCATCAAATTGCTTTTGCAGCATGTTCGAAAACGCAAGTTGCCAAAGTCTTTTGTTCGGAAACGTCATCATAGCAAAACTACATTATCATGTATTCGCAGTTCTGCAAAAGTCAAATGTCCGTAAACGTTATTTGCGTGTCATCTACAGTGCAGCAAAGCAGATAAAACGGCCGTGCATTTACTCGTAATTACAAAAATAAATAAAATAATTAAAGGAAAGTGTGTGATATCTGGGAATGGATACGAGTTCATCATCCTCGTCATGCTGAAAAGAGTTTTCTCGATCCTGGTATCGGTCTAGATCTAGGTCACTTGAGGGGTAAAGAGTTTTTTATTTAGAAATTATAAATTTAATGCAAATCAATTATTTTAGATGCCCAAATCAAGCTGAAGAGGAGATAATTTAACGTTGGACCAGGAAGAGAATTGAGTTGCTTCTTCCTGTTTTTTATTTTGTGTTTAAAAAATAAATGTTGACCCGACACAAGTCAGCTGCACAAATGTCATTTGCAAACAGATGTCCGATTGATTGTTGTCATGCATTGACGGTCATTTGTAATTTCAAACGACTTTTTATATTTCCGAAAACACCCATAGAAACACAGAAACACTCTGTTTGCAATTTCCTAAGAGTGTTGCCTCTGTAGACCAATCCGTTGTTTCTATTAAACGGAGGCTACCAATAACTTAGTTAGTAGTTGGTTTCTATGTGAAAAATTCTTCTGACCATAAGCAAAGAAGGCCAGATTTGCATGGGTACATGAGCCATGTTTAAATTTAATCCAATATTATATATTAACGGCCCATACTGCCTTCAAACCTAGAATTGTCTGTGTGAATAAAACCACCAGTTTGTAACCGATTTCCAACTCCAAATTTGAGCAGCTTCTTAAAAAAGTTTAGCCTCTTGAAGTTTTTCAGACTTTTGTAGGAGGTGGTTCAGAGATGCAACATCAGTTGCTGAATTTCGAAACCGCACTAGGTAGCCCAAGGCAATGATTAATGGCACTGTGTTTTGATTAATCTTCTTGTCAATCTTTAGCAACGGGCAATTTAAGGTTGACAGCTTACGAAAGAGTGGTAAGCGTGGTTTCTAACACGCCTTATGGTTCTCCAGCCAAACAAGGTGGATTTTACGTGCCGGCCAACTCATTGACGGCATTTGTATTTTAGATACCAAGGCAGTGATTGCCGCTAGCAAATACATAAATATTCTTCATTGATATTAAATTACACATTATCCAGGAAATCTCCAAAAGATCAACACCCAGGTTTTTTCACTACGAAATTCTGATAAACTTTTACGATGTTTGTCAAATTCAAAATGCGTCGAACGCAGTAGAGGAAGACCTCGCCTTAAGTGGCGCAAAAGTATAAACCGACCCCAAACAACATAAAGGACTGTACAATTTCGAAAAGGTATGTTGGTTACCATTCCGGACTGCGCAACTTAAGTATGTAAATAAGTAATAAGTAATCACATGGGCCATGCTTATTGCGAATTACGGAACGAGCGTCGACACAGCGATTCTGAATGAAAAAAGGGATTAAGAGAAAAACATGTAAAATAAACATTTTATTTCAACGCGACCAATTTTCTTCTTTTAAGTATTAGGACTGTCAAAAATTGATTTAAGTAAGCAAACAAAATTTCTTTGGATATTGCAGATGCTTCAGCAGAGGAGACAACTAACATTGTTCTCAAGAACATAGACCTGAAGCTACTTTAGTGTTGGATTGAGTTTTTCTACCAAGTTTCTCCAAAGATAGTTTTACGCAACACGCAGATTAATCTGCAAAAAACTATTGAGTAAGTCTATTTATTTTGTTTCTGTTTGTAGCCTATTCCTTAAGAACAAATTAGGTATTAATTTTCTTTTATAATTTTTGATTTTTATGTGTAACACTAGGAGCATTTATACGCGATAGTTCCTGGCTGCGCCTCTAAACCAAAGCCTTTCATTCACATGAACGCCGTGGAATGAAGTCAGCTTATACATATACAGATAAATCTGAAACAGCTATCACTGGGCCCAGTTATAGCTATCATTGAAAACCCTCTTTGGAAAATTTCATTTACTTCTTTGGCTTTTTTTATAAATACAATCTTTGGCGAGGTGTCAAAACAATGCTTATGAATCTTAGAACATCATTATCCAAAAATATCTTAATTTCTGTTTATAGTATCCGCACAAAATCACTTCTTATTTTTCACTGGTCAAGATTTATTTTGATGCCGGCACCGCGAATTCAGTTTGAAATGGATTTTCGGTGGATTTTCGATGCAATCAAACCTCTAATTTTGACTCACGTGAATGTAATCTCCTGTTTCGGTGTGGATGACTTTCATTCCAATGAACGTGTAGCCAGACACTTTGGAAATTACTTTCATTCCAATGGACGTGTACCTTGCACTTATTTTTTCTTCTCCCTAATGTCAAATGTTGACCCGTTGTTTATACTGGCGTTTATTGCAAGCGGCATTTATAGTATTAGGTTAGTTTTATAAGTGTATGCCCTTTCACCTAAGATTTATATGTTTTGGCATTCGATACTCTCGGGATTAATGGTGTATCTTTACACGAAAGCTCTTACTTGCATTCTTTATCTCATTCGTTTTTTGTTAACGAGTAGTCCGACAACTGGTGTGACAGATAGTAAATTTGATTTTAGGTGTAGTGGTGAATTCTGCGATTATGGTATTTCTGTCAGATTTGATTGAATTACCGACAGGTACCTATGACATTTTAATTGTAGTGAGAGGCAATTGCATGCTAGCACTTAGACTCACCACTACACATATACTCACTAGACTAATGCCAGAAGGAAAAAGGATTAAGGCACAGGTCCAAATGCGAAATAAGAGATAAGATAAGCCCTCGTGCAAAAGTAACATTTACCCATATAAATGCACACCGATAGCACTACTTGCAAGTATAAACACCAGTTGAGCGGCAATTTTTTTGAAGAGTAATTTTATATTTGTGTATAGATCAGGGTTGCAAAACTCGATGCAATTGTAATGTTTTTGATACTAACGGATTTTTATAAAAGTGTATTTGTGAACCGTGGCAAATACACTTTTATAAAGTTTGGTACAATTTG
Source organism: Rhingia rostrata (assembly GCA_949824845.1). Taxonomy (NCBI): domain Eukaryota; kingdom Metazoa; phylum Arthropoda; class Insecta; order Diptera; family Syrphidae; genus Rhingia; species Rhingia rostrata. The sequence continues at coordinate 21,186,305 of OX463755.1, read as the reverse complement.
TTAAAGCTATTTTCATAGGTTATTTTATCAAAATATGTTTAAAAAAAAAAACCAAAACATTACATAATTTGTTTTGCTACCAAAAATCCCTTCGGGTTATACCAAGAGTATTCATGCAACGTCGTAATTTTACTACGTGCGAACGTTTGTAATTTTACGACGACGTTTAATGAACGAGAACGACCCTTAAACTGAACTACTACATAATGTGGTAACCCAATGAATTGAATATCAATTTAGTAATCTATTGATTGATAGAATTTTGTTTCCATTGTTCTCCTTCAGTTCTACATATTTTTTTTTTCAGTTTAGCGAATACGTTTGATGTGTGAAAGTGACTGGTTAAATGTCAAAACAGCATTTCGAAAGTTTACAACATTCACCATCGTAGTTTAAAGTTTACACACCCAATTCCTGTAAGAATATTTCGATATCCTTGGAAAGATTTGACAGTTCATTTATCACGTCGTAATTTTATCACGTTTACAACATTTACGACGACTTTCCGACGTTGCATGAACTTTCAATTTCAATGAAAGTTCCTATTGTTTGCGAGTTCACAATAACTATAATTGTGCTATTTTTTGCCTATAGGTATATGGTTGATCAACTGATTGGTGGTCTTTTTTCAGAGAAAAGTTTTGCACTGAAAAAACATGCAACTTCCCAACTAACTTCCATATTTAAGTATATGTACATATTTTCACGGGCTTTAAACTAGAAAATTGGTAAGTAAGTTTGTTTGTGCATATTTTTTTTAAATTTGAATTCGTTTGAGGTATATAATGTCATGCTGGTAGATTGAAGGCCCCATAATTTACTACTTGATGATAAGTTCATAAGAACACCAACATGATATAAATGCAGCCTATTCCTCTCGCATGTGCTGCTGGGGAACGGGAATTTTTTTTTTTGTTGAAATGAGAGAATTCTCTCTTGACATTGTAGGTTTGACATTTTTCTTTACAAAAGTAGGTCCCGAACGGATCTAAAATTGAGAAAATACTGAAAGAAACAAAATATTTTCATCGTTCATCTTTTTTACAAATTTCTCAGTACGTGAAGTTTCACATTAAAATGTATCCTTAAGTACCTAATGAAATCTGAATGAAAATCCAGAAGTTTGTTGTCTTTTTTACAATAACCCAAACTTTGACGTCTTTCATTTCTGTTTGCATAAGCGAACTGCTGCTTTTTTTAAATTGGGTAAATTCCCTCTCGATAGTATTGATTTGACACTTTTTTTCACCCAAAAGTACGAGAACGGACCTACAGCCTGAGTTTCAGAAGGGAAAGGGAGTAATTTACTGCTGAAATTTGTGAAGATCTCAAATAACCTGTTTTTTTTTTTAGGTTGGTACTTATTTTTTAAAAGACAAACAAAATAAATATTTTTTTCTATATTTTACTTAAGCGTGTTCCCATAGTTTTTCTTGAATTTGTCTTTCTGACCTGGGTTTATATTTGCAAGTACATATATATTAGATTCAACTTTCATTGCATTTATATGCGTTGGTGTATCTGTACACAAGCAGAGCAGAGATGCGTGTAGAGATGCACAAACCCATAAAAACACCATGAAAGTTGAATTTAACACTTGCAAATCTAAAGGCTGAACTTTAATAGAAGATGGTAACGGACGACCAATTTCGTAACTGTGCGAACACATGCAATTTATATTGTACGACCAAAACAGCTTTTCCCTTCCAATCGTTCAGTTTTCGATCACTTTTGCACACTTGAATACATTCGCTCTTTCTCTTTCTTTTGTTTTTTCGTACAAAAATTTGACATTTCACTTGAACAGCTGTGTACATTTAAATTTGTAGGCAACGACATTTTTTTTTTGGCATAACGACTTCCACTCTGACAATCGCTTCAATTCACAAAAGTCTATTAGGGCAACTTGAGTAATTGACAGTACTGAAGGAAACTTAACGTAGAATTTTGACATTAGCTTCCGACTATTATAGTTCAGCCTTAAAACCAAAGTAAGGAGTAGGTGAGAGAAATCACCACTTTTTCAAGTTATTTGGAAATATAGGTAGGTAGGTACCTACTAATATTTACTGCAAAAGATCAAACAGACATAATAAAGAAATCTTTGATACTTATGCAAATTAAATATCCGGCATAAACGGACAATATAGGTCCCTAAACATAACTTTGGGTGTGCGAAGTTATTCTGCCCTATCGAGGTATTCGTTGGAGTGGACAATTTTCCGCAACGCATACTTCGTTAGAGGTTCAAATTGCATTCGAGGTATTTATGTGTCATCGCAGAATAATAACTTCACTATAATTCGTAAATAAATTTAGCGAAGATTTTTGACGGAAGAAATCAGAAACAGAATTGCACTTAGCTGTCAAAAATTTCACCTAAACGCACTTCACGGGGATGCGTTACAAAATGTAATATAATTCGTAAATAAATTCAGTGAAGAATTTGTGACGGAGGAAATCGGAAAAAGAATTGCACTTAGCTGTCAAAAATTTCACCTAATCGCACTTCACGGGAATGCGTTACAAAATGTAATATAATTCGTAAATAAATTCAGCGAAGAATTTGTGACGGAGGAAATCGGAAAAAGAATTGCACTTAGCTGTCAAAAATTGCACCTAAACTCACTTCACGGGGATGCGTTACAAAATGTCTGAGTAAAATTCCGAACAGCTTCTCGGAAGAATACCTCCAAGCTGAAATCCTCCAAATCGTACAAAATCGGAGAATTTTCCGCTCCGACGGATATCTCGCTAGGGCTGCGGCTGACTATTTTCAGAACGATAAGTTTGAGAAGCTTCTCATGACGGTGTGACTCGATTGTCAGATTTTCGCAAAAGGTGCAACAATTAGGGTTATCGGGAATTATTTTTCCCATGGAATTACTCCCATTCATCAATCGATTAACATTGCTAAATGGGAAAAATTCCTTGGGAAAAAGAACCCCCGATAAACCTAACTGAAAAAAAAGGTATTGTCACTCTCGGAATTTGAACAAGGAAACCAGCTCTTAGTAGTCTAACCATTGCACCTTTAGATATTTGACGGTTTTTCCCAAAACAAACGTGAAAGGGCCTATTTTTTAATTTTTAAAAAAATCAAAATGTTCTTTCAACATTAAATCTTTGCTTGTAAGTAGGTCTCTATAGCAAACCAACCCCTTACAAAAAAAAGTCGCCATACAGGAAAGTTTATTTTTAAATCATAAATACAAGTTCTTCCTTAAATCTCCCAGTCCCAACCTCCATCTACACGCATACACATTCACATTTCATACCTAAACATTACACATCCACTTGTGGTGATGCCCCACACTCCACCCTATATGCACATAAAATCTGCGCACTTCCCAAAACAGGCTTTACAACATTCGTCTTGCTGCAACAGCTACAGCTGCTGTAAAGGAGTATAAACAAAAATAAGAAAAAAGTACCGCAACCACTATTCAACATTACACGTACCTCCCCATAGCTATCTCGTTCACTATCACACGACAGCGCACTATACAATCAACGCATTGGCCTTAAACAATTACTCACCCATTGGCGGCAAATGTATCGCAATCAACATAACTGCAACAAGCATGTAGTGTGTGTCTAGTATCTACTCCCAATGAACTTTTATGATTTTTGGCATTGAACTTTCGCACGGACAGAAACAACCCGTGGTCCACTATACTCATCTATGATCTCAGCCGGGCGAAAACGACCCGACTACAATCACATAACCCAACTGACCAGATTCGAAATGCACTTTTGCGCTCACGATTTATGCAGTGTGTCGTCTCGTCGTATGTTCGTTTTTTTTTTTCGCTGTGTGTATTTATTATTCACAAATACCTACACGCCCAAGAAATAACACGAAAACGAAAACCTACCAAAATGCATTGTGGGCTCGCGCTCACAATCGCGTACTGCCATCCATACTCATACAGATGTAGGTACATGAAAATATATTTTTGGATTCTCGGCACCTATCTAACACCCCCTACCCAAAAAGCTGAACAACGAAATGACATACAAATTTTAAGAAATCCTCAACTGGGTTAAACATCCATCACCCCTAAACACATTCCATTGGAGGACAAACACCCCCACAGCATAACAACAACAAATAACCCTTTCCCCAGCCGCCCCCTCTTTCATATACTCACTTGCAATTGTAGATACTTTTCCATAATCGATTTCAAGCCCTTGTTTTTGAAAATCCCTATTCCTTCGTCGGGCTTGAATTTGCCTTTGCCTTTAGTATTTGTGGTGCACACACGACAGTAGTATTCCATGGAGTCGTCAATGTTTTCCAATGTATTCTGCTCCATCGTGATTTTGCTTAGTTCGTTGGATGTTGTGATTTCTCCACACTTCGTACACACTATTCACTCGCGCGTTTATTTTTCATTACTTTACGTGGAACCCCGAAACACCTTCGCCCAGCAAGAAGTGTTGGTAAATTGTTTAGTTAAATTAATTCTATTAATTTATTTATTAGTTTTCAGTTTTTTTCGTGTGAATTTCCTGCTCCACAACACTTCCAAACTTCGTTCTCGAAGAGATCTCACTATTAACTAACCCGAATCTTGTTCACACACACGGCGAATGGTATAGAAAACAGCGCACGAGAAATCCCATACACCGACAGAGGGTGTCGTAAATATAGGAAATTTTGTATTTTTTTATCGTCTTCGCGGCCACTGCGTTGCGTGTATTTAACGATGGCTCTCCTGACAGCTGTGTGGTGGTGTGTGTGAGGAAAAAAAAAATAAACCCATGAGCGAGATGTTTTCGTTTTTTTTTTTCGTCGTCTCATTTCTATCGTGTGCTGTTCATTTTTTCTTTATTTGCTCTGTAAACTGCTAGTGTTGGAACTTGTAGATGGCTTCGATGTGTGTGTGTGTACGATAGGTTGAAATGTAACGTGGGTACAAGTGCCAGCGATTCGCGGCATATTCAGCAAACAGCAGAGAATTGAGTATATGATTTGTGTTTGTGTGTGTGTGGTAGAAAATGGGAAAATCGCAAAAAAAACTTGATTTTCGAATGTGTGCGTTTGAATTTTTGGTGAATTTTGTTTATTTCTGATTGTGTGACATCGGGCGATTGTAAATAGGTGTGTGTGCGGGGAGATGTTGTGCAACTATAGGAGTTTTGACTTTGAAAACGACAGTAAATGTAAAAGGTTTGCCAACAGATAAAAAATAAGAACTGGACAAGTTGTCAAACGGAAGTTAAGACTTCGTCAATATAAACATAATTTGCAATGATGCTCTAACAAGGACAATTTCTACGAACTCTTGAAAATGCTATGAGGGACTACCGAAAGGTAGGAAGAGAGGACATATTGCTTTGCACAACAGTGTTGTCGGAAATACAGCCTTTATGAAACCAGTCTGGCAACACGACTTTGCTGCGAAAGGATATGCCACTATTACAGCACTCGATTTTCTCACCTCGATATTCATAGTGAGTCTCCAAATTAACAAACGGTCAATTGAAAGGATCACGATAGACAAGAGGCAGTCATTTATGACGTTTTCCATTGGTAAATCTGGATTTTGATCTGAAATTTGATATTTTTTTGTTACCAATGGAACACGATTTCAGATTGACTTTTTTCTGTGGTTGTATGTTGTAATTTCGTGTGTGGGAAGTTAGTGTCGGTGTAGCTGTCGAGTTTCCAGTAACACAGGTTTTTTTGTTTATCATTTAATTTATATTTTACATCTTACCTAACTACTATGCTACGGCTTTAATGTTTAATAATAGTTTTTCACAGTCGAAATAAACTTAAATTAAAACAAAAATCACTCCAGTGAAAAAATCATCTCTAGTGTTGTGTTGATGCAAGGAGGTGTAAATCTGCCGAAAAATCCAGACCTGCAAAATTGATCTGAGATCAAAAATAATCATTTTTTTTGCCCAATGGAACACAACAACTGTCAAAATCGGTCTTTTGACAGATATAGATTAAAAAACAGATAACAAGATTAACCAACTTCCAATGCCGAAGACCAATCAACATCACCGATATCAACAAGCCAACGTGGCTTAAAAAGAGCTGACAAAGCTTTTTATAAGCAAAGAAGGAGGGAGGGAGGGAGCTAACACCGGCTCTCAAAGAAATTAAAATAGAACAGGGAAAATGCACCATCGATGATATAAAAATGTGTCACTTCAGGAATAATGTTAGTAAGTTTTACCAAAGTGTAAAACATTAAATCCAAGGATAATAAACCCGAAAAAACCCCATCGAACTTAAAAAACCCCATCGAAGACAAAAAATGGTCAGGAAAGTCTACAACTTATGAAATTTTCAAATTCGACAGATCCTGGAAAAACCCAAGAAATCTAAATCGACTTACCCGTCTGTACAGGATGACGATGGGAAATTTTCGATTCTTCATTAAGGTAGGCAACAACCTCACTGTAGGGTGCTGTACCAAAATATGATTTAGGCAAAGCGATTCATTGTCATTCAATTTCTTCAATGCAGATTGACAGGTATAACTTTGAGGTATTACGACCCTGATCATCCCAGTCCTGCTCTACGGCGCTGAAGCATGCACCATCTCAAAAGCGGATGATGAAATCCTTGGTCGATTCGAGAGGAAAATTCTTCGAAAAATCTTCGGTCCCGTTTGCGTTGACGGGCTATGGAGACGAAGATTCAACCAAGAACTCCGTACGAATAGACATCAATACTGCGGCTCGCAAATTTTTCGATTCCCAGGCAGACGTAGGACGTCGTACAGGAAGACCTCGCCTTAATTGTCGCACACATGTAGAAACCGACCTCAACAAACTTTGAGTGCGCAACTGGAGGCAGTTAGCTGAGGATCGGGCTAATTATCGAGGCACAGGTTCATTCTGGACTGTAGCGTCACTTAAGTAAGTAAGTAAGCATTAAAGGATTGTTCAAAACCAACGATATTGGCATCATTGGTTGGGCTCAACGAGATGTCACTGATACGCTTGCTATTATAGAAAAGGAAGCGACAAAAATTAGTTTCTGAGCCAGAACATGCTGTCAACACCGAAAGGACATCCAATATCGACGAAGGTCACCATTGTCAGAAATATTTTTTTATAAAGGGCTCTTACAACGACATCCGTTCAGAAATAAAAGAAAAATTACTTGCTCGAACAACTAAGGAAATCCTATATAATACCTTCATCATCCTAGTTCTTATCAGAGGTATCTAAACCTGTTTTGTTGATGGGATATGAAGACTTCGATTCCGCAAACAATTTGAAGAGATGTTTAGCGACATAGACCGTGTGAAATTATTCGACAATTTTAAGATGGGTATGACAAGTAGAGCGAATGGACTACAGTACTACGGCTCGCAGAGTATTTGATTGCCGGCTAGACGACGGACTCAGTTGGGGAAGAGCTCTCCTTGACACTGTTTTTTCTATACTAGCAAACCTGGCTAATACATCCTGTCAATATCGTCGGCGTATGCTAGGTCATATGTTTCAGTGACATCGTTTCCGACTTCTTTCTCTTACAAAATGTTGCTTTTGAGTTGGTGAATGTTAACAAAGAGTATAAAACTACATAGAGTATGCATCAGAGCTAAAAATTTTGTAGCCGTTTCAGACTCTGGCGGTAGTGTGAAGGAGACATTTTTTCGATTGTATGCGTCGGCTATGCTGTTTGGGGTATCAATTTCAGTACCCGATATAGAAAATTTTCGTGGTATGAGATGCGCACTCTATGTAGTTCTATATTCCTTGATGTTACTTACCCAATCATGTCCGCCGGCTTTATACAGCTCGGCCGCATTGTCAACTTAGTGAAGAAATTGCTATCCTTACTCTATTTTGCTTAGGTGGTTGATAGTTTTTACTGTCATCAGCAATATTCAATGGTTCATTCTGCCTTACAGCGGGACATTGTTCTTCCTCACCGTTTGACAGTCTGCACAAGTGGTTCTTACATATTCACAGTATCGACTGTGGCTCAACTACGATATTTTCTTGTTCCTCTCAATCGGATTCCATTCGAGCCTTCTAGCCTGGGGATCTTTTACATAAAACGAAACGAGTCGCATGTAAACGATACAGAAGTAAACGTTAGTCGCGACAAAGTGAGATTGTGTAAAACGGGAAAACATTTTACTCAACGATAACGAAAGCTATACGACTGCCACATGTCAGTTATAAGAAGTTACGAGTATCGTAAAACCTAGAACGATTCTAGTTTTATGTAAAAGAATTTCAACGAGACCAAAGTGATTTCAATGATATTCGTTTCATAAAATAAGGCCCCTGGCTCTGACGTTTTACACTTTGGTAAAATTTGCGAACACCATTACTGGAGACACAATTCTCCATATCCTCGAAAGTGTGCTTTTCTTCTTATTTTTTCCTGAAATGCCGGTGTTCTTTAATCCTTCTTTGCTTATGGCGCTCCATTGCAGCTCTCGTCTTCACCTACAGCTTAGCCTAGCAGGCCTCGTTCTTATCTTATTAAATCATTAAAAAGGGAGCTTTAATTTTTGTTGTGTTTTTATAAAAACCTTTTTGAAAGGAGATCATAAAATATGATATCCTATGTATATTTTATAATTTACAAAAAAACTTAACAATTTACTGATGCTGCTAATATTGCGCATTGTTTAGCAACATGGTAACGGCTAGAGATATACAAAAAATTAGGGGTTTCAAATTAATAATAACAAAAATTAACAAAAAAGAAAAATGGATGTTCGTCTATTTTACGAAGAAAGTACGTCTAGGGTTAAACACAAAATAAAGGGTGATCCATTTCGAGGTTCCCTCTTTTTTTAAAGAAAAAAAAAACACAGAAAATTCAAATTTAATGGAGAATGTTTATTATCATTTGAAAGAACGTTCTTTGGCATTTTTTTTTGAAGATTATGTCTATCAAGTGTTGGCCGTTGCTACGTCGCAGATGGTCCATCCGTTGAGTCCAATTTTCGATCACTCGTTCGAGCATTTCGACTGGTAACTGGCGAATGACACGCGTGATGTTTTGCTACAAGGCCTGAATCGAAGCGGGTTTGTCGGCATAAGCTTTTGACTTTACATATCCCCACAGGAAAAAGTCTAACGGTGTGATATCACACGATCTTGGTTGCCAATCGACCGGCCGGTGATGGTGTTGCGAATAGTACGCTCAGTAGGCCGATTATGTTGACCATAAGTTGAGCGAAGTGCACGAAACACATTCCTCACAGAACGTGAATTTTCATAATAAAGTTGAACAATTTGTAAACGTTGTTCACGCGTAAGTCTTTCCATTATGAAATGCCAAACAATACTAAACAAAAATAACATGACAGCATGACACGACTCACACGTGATCTATCAAAGAAGGCTATTGAAAAAAGTATCTCTACTTGGATCACCCTTTATTATGCTTTTAGAAATTAAATTTAAAATTTGAAAACCATTCTGTATTGATGTTTTCTTTGAAGAGAAGGAGGCACAGAGTTGTATTATATGTTTTCTATTTTTAGTTCCCGCTGCTTCATTTGGAAGCTTTCCTAGTGCTGTCTCTTCAGGCATTCCGGGTTTCGTTTTGAACGCTCTTCACTTTGATTTGATCGGATATCAGCTTTTTCGATGGAGATCCGAATGAGAATCAGCTTTCTTATTGCGTTTCCAGCAAAACATATCAATTAAAATGTAGAAATCATTTGTATGCTAGTGGACAACACTCATGATCCGCGTCGTCGTACGGTGCTCACATGCGATAATGTGTCTGCTGTAGCCGAAAGTGTGAGACTCAATTCATAAACATCAATCCGCCATCGATCTCAACAAGTCAACATTTCACGCACTATCCTGAGACGAATTCTGCACAAAGATCTTGGATTACTTGTTTACGAGGTGCAATGGACTGACAGTATGGTGCCGATTGTAGAGTGGTGGCACCATTGTACCAAGTGAGGCTGGGCACAGTCAAAGTTGGGCGTTGATGGTCAAAGGTGGGCGTTAAGGGTCAAAGGTGGGCGTTACAGATACGTGTTAACCAACACTTTTTTTTTTAACAGACATGAATTTGGAAGACCTCTGTTTTATGCAGGATGCCGCTCCATGCCACAATCGAATTTTTGCGTACCAAATTCCCAAATATTTTTATCAGCCGTCTGATAGAATGCGCTACGGCGAAGCCAGCCGAGACAGATGCATGAACGACGTGGTATTTTATTGTTAATAGGAATTTTTGGTCTTATAATTGAGCCATAACACATGGAAACAAATAATTTTGTTGCATTTTTAAAAAGAAACTTGTATTTGGCCTACCAGTTACAAAAACCGAATATGTAGGTACTATACAAAGTTATTATGGCTGTACATATTTTACATTTTACATTTCCAACATTCTCTCGCTTCCATAGAGTACTGCTCATTAATGCTCAGTGCCGCCCAAAAGAATCAAATTACACTGCTGAAGAAATTTGAGAAACGGCAGCACTTATTCCGTAACCGTAATGCCTGAAACACACGTGCAGAATTCTCCCTGCAGAAAAGTTAGAACACACACATGTAAAATATGCAAGCGTTGCAGTTCTGCAAGTTGTCTCTATTTCTAAATCCACTGCAAAAATTCAAGGGCACCACAACACAAAAGAAAAAAAACATAATTTTCAGATGTTTGGCATCATTGAATTATGACGTTTATTCCACATAAAAAAATACAGAAATAAACGTCAAAACAAAAGTATCAACAATGAAAGTGCGACTTTTTTCCATTTCAACCTCTCATGGCATTAAAACATTAATCGATGGTTTACGACTAGCAATACGATTTGCAGACCATCATGCATACGAACCAGGTTAGCATCTATAGCCTGCATACCCTAATCGATCATATGGGGGAAATTGATCAGCCATGGATATGGGATGTGTACATTGAAGTGCGGCTTTCTATATTCATGTTGTATTTTAGAATTGTCCCCATGGGATACCCACAATGAGCCATCTTTTCAATACGGACAGGCTTCTGGAAGAAGAAGAATGCACGGAAGAATATTAGCATAATGATGATGAAAGCGAGAAAACTTCGATAGACAGCGGAGAGGAAATCAATTAAAATCATCAAATATTCTCCAATATTTAATAAAAAAAAAGATAGTATACTGGAGTATCTTTCGGATTGCATATTCCACAGTGGTTATGTGATTGGTGTGGTGTTAAAAGGTTGCAATTGGTTTCTTTGTCTGGAATTGTCTCAAATCCCAAATATTTTGGAAATCATCATCTACACCGCTGGCAATTAAGGGTTCAGTGCGATTCCATTAAATCACATTGATATCTAGTATTGATAACATTGATTTCTCATTCGTTACCCATATTTATCTAGTTGGCTAAATAAATCACAATAAGTGAAAAATAAATAAAAATAAAAACAAAAGCCATTGTTTCTGTTAAATATTGAAATAAATATCAGCAAACTACACCACAATAAGCTTCATGTTATGACAGAAGCCACTGCATTGCATGTATGTCAAATAAAAAATTCTGCACGTGTGTCTTACTTGTTGAACTGCGTGCCGCACTGCATGCAAAACCACTGCACGTGTATTCCGAACATAAGACGACTAATTTTTGTGGAATCGAGAGAGATGAACTTCATTTTAAAAAGAATATGAACTTTTCTAAATAATGCTTAACAATATAGCTACCCCTGATGAAAATCTCAATGAAAATCATATTCAATTTGTGTTTATTGGTAGCCGTCTTAAACATGCTTTAGCTGCAACCAATGACAAACTTTTATCACACACTGTATACCAATCAAACTATAAGATCCAGTACAGTGTAATACGTGTTTTTATTTAACACACACCGCAATATTATATCTGAGTGGTGAGTATTTTTGTGGTAACATAAATTGTTTTTGAAACATTAACATCACACTATCACAGTAATTCACACATTAATGCAACGAACTACGGACACTTAACAGCACTGTCGACTAAGGCCATCGGCTGGTTTTTGAAACACACATACATTTATAAATTATTTTCTATTATAACTGCGATATAAAATAAAGAATTTCAAGTTATAATAAAATGTTTCTTCAATGGAATTGTTATTTCAAAATGTTCGTTTAATTTTGTAATCGTTCCTATCGTCAAAGTTGATTAATGCACTTGCATGTGTTTGGAGATTCGTTCTTGCTTGGCTTGTGTGTATGAGTGCTGTCATCGAAGCTTATTTGCTATTGCAGCAAAGTTCGCCCCCGAATGGATTACATTTCGCATGGACAAGAGTGTACCTACATCTATACAAGATGAGGTGAAGTTTATCTCTTCAAGTAGATACAAGAACGTACGTATGTATCTCAAATACACTGTACACATATCGTTTTCCATTTTATTGCGAATGCGCAGTTATTTTTCGTGTATATGTGAATTACAAGTCGTGTAGAGGACATTTCGCTACTTAATTACATGAGTGTGTAAAAAGAGTGAATACACGTTACGTAACATTTACAAAACACCGCCGTTTTGCCTTGTCGTCAAAATGCGCCGATATGAATAAAAACGCTAAGTAGTGTGTGTGGTAATGGACTATCCCAGATAGTTAGCGACTAAGGGTGCGTTTACATTGGATGACAGAATCTTAGGTGCGTTTTTTGGCAGATAGGTATGGGATGATAAAAGTATAGGCCTAGATTTGAATCACGTATAAAATACAATAACATCTTACTATGCGGATATATTTTTGGATAACCCCGACGAAATTCGAAGCTGAGGGTAACTACAATCAAAGGATATATAAATTACACTGAAAATTGATAATAACTACCTATACGACCGTCACAAAACAGAAATCAATGCAAATTACTTTCAAACCACTTGCGGTCAAGTCTCAGGTAACTGTTGACATCATGGGCAGAGGTAGGCTCTCGTAAAGGTACACTAACATATATAAATGCTGGAAGTTACACTAAGGCCTGTGTCAATTGCGTTAAAATGGGGGTTAAACTTTATCCACTGGCTAATTTTTGACATTTCTGCAGGTGCTTTCCATCTCTGTCACCCCTCAGTAGGTAAATCAAATGTCAAAAATTAGCCACTGGATACAGTTTAGCGAGCTGTTGAGCAGGATAAAATTTTGAAGTCTCTAGTCACCATACTAATGTCAAAATTTATCCACTGGCTAAAATTTTAACGCAATTGACACTCGGCCTAAGGGTATTCATGCAACGTTGTAATTTTACTACGTGCGAAAGATTGTAATTTTAGGACGGCGTTTCATGAACGACCCTACAACTGTACCACTCAACAATGCAGTAACCCGCTGAATCGAATCTCAATTTAGTTGTTTATTTATTGATAGAATTTTGTTCCTATTGTTCTCTTTCCGTTCTCCATAATTTTGTTTTTGTGCATACTTTTGATGTGTGTAAGTGACAAAATAGCATTTCAAAAGTTTACAGCATTTAGCATCTCAGTTTATACACCCAATTCCTGTGAGAAAATTCCGATACTGTTGAAAAAAATTTAGCATACAAATTTTGACAGTTCATTTATCACATCGCAATTTTATCACGTTTACAACGTTTATGACGATTTTCCGAAGTTGCATGAATACCCCTACTATTTCACTAACTTAAGAGACGCTACAGTCCGAAAAAAAACTGGTCCCCAACCAACAACTAGGCATCCCAAATTCCCAACCCCTAGCTAAATCCCTCTAAATGATGGTAAATGTAAGGGAAAATCCCTACATGTAGGTATTTAAAAACCCAAAAATGATGGCGTATGTGAAAAAGGACAGATTTTAAAAATTGTCGGTCGAAAATGCAGGTACTTTTCTGTTTCTATTGATAAAACTTTTATTTTTTATTAAAAAAAAATAAGATTTTCATAGTTTTACTTTAATTATATCGATTCAACGAGTGCCTTATCATTGACATCACAATACTTCGCACATGATTCATGAATGCAACGAACTACAGCCACGTAACAGCACTGGCGACTGAGGCCATCGGCTGGGACAGAGCAAGACATTAATAGGGATCGACAGAAAGAAACATATAAGGAAAGCCATATAACATAAACCTACCTTATCATCTAATGACGTTTTTCATTGGTAAACAAAATCAATCTATTTTTTTTTGTCTAGATCTGTCAAAAAACAGATTTTGACAGTTTTTGTGTTCCATTGGGAAAAAAATTTGTTTTTTTTTCTCTGAGATCATTTCTGCAAATCTGACAGCTGTCAGTTTAAATAGAGTGATTTTCGTTTAGATATATATTTCGGTAGCGAAAAATTGTTAGTAACCATTAAAACTGTAGCATTTCGATGCACAAAATAAATTAAATTAAAAACTAAAATCAGATGTGCTTTGAAACTTGACAGCTACAAGACGAGAAATGACAAAAAAAATCAATCTGAATCAATCGTATTCGGTAACAAAAAATATCAAATTCTAGATCAAAAAACAGATTTACCAATGGAATAGCTATCGTTGAAAACCGTCATTGGAAATTTTGTTTTACATCTTGAGGCTTTTTTATAAATCCAATCATTGGCGAGTTGGTGTCAAAACAAAGCTTATGAATTTTAGAACATGAGTATACAAAAATATTTACATTTCTAATTATAGTTTTCGCAGAAAATCACTTCATGTTTTTCACTGATCAACATTTCTTTTGATGAAGTAATGATTGTCATTCCGCCCGACCTGAAACGGAATTTTCCAATAATTCCTGTATAAAGCAATGGGGATGACATTTCAATTCCATCATTTGTTGGGTTCCAATGAAGTTGTTCAATGATAGCTATAACTGGTTTGGGTGGTATACCAAAACTAGGCATGGCTCTGTATAGTTCGTCTATATTGATGCTGTATGCTTCTTTGAAATTGATGAATAGGTAGGTGGGTATAGATTTGAACGAAATGCCGGTTGAAGATTTCATCAGCTAAGGGCTTCCCGGCCTAAAATCAAGCTGATAAGGGCCGATCAGGTTGTCGGATTTTTGAAGTGAAACTTCCTTTGGGACGGTGGGAATTGAATTTTATGAATCATAAGAACATCACAATGACGGTGTTCTGATCCGGTCCTCCATGCAAGTACTAACCACAAACCGACCGCGACGTTGCTTGATGTCGGTGATCGAGTGTTGTTGTTTTATTTTGATAGTTGTTATGAGTGAAACTTATTTTTGGACGGCTGTGTTGTATCTGTTTGATCGTGTGCATTGAATGGATGGACTTGTTACTCAGGCAACACGTAAGTTGGTGTGCAAAAAAAAGGATTGGTTCCAACCGAGTAGGATGATGTGTTCAGATTTGATAATGTAGGCATTCAGTTACATAACGGTACTTTTGGCCAAGACTGATTTTTGAAAGTTTGACGGTTTTATCGATATTGGGAAGTCTTTACGAAAGGTGGAAGACGTAGCTTTGGTTGGATTTTGCGGGGTGCCTACAATCAAAGTTTATAAAGCCATACAGATAACGCTCTGCATACATGAAAAATTGTTCTATGTCACAATAAAGAGAGAATAAGTCAAGTGGAACTTCTTTTCTGACGTTGTGAATTTGATTGAATGGAACGAAAAAGTGTAACGAAAAAGATGTCAAACAAAATATCGGCTGTCATAAGATCACCGCAACAAAGTAGCGTTGGTAGCGCTTAGAACTAAGATATTAGAATGCTTGAGAACTCCTCGTGTTGTTAGTTATTGGAAGAGAAGCAGATGAGTTCAACTGACAAAAAATCGGTTTTGTAGGCTTTGTACTGAGGTTCGGGGAAGGAAATAGTTGAAATTCTTCAACCTGGCGGTAGAAAAAGGTTGAAAACTAATCAAAACGCAGGTTGTTTTCATAAACGTTTTCATAAAAATCTACGCTAGGCCAACCGCATTTATTCTTTTTTACATAAATGAACACACTCATTCTGCAGAACGTGTGCAGCCCTGCTTAAGTACAATTTTAAATAGTCACTGAATGTTCATAAACATCAGACTAAACTCTCAAATGACCATGATAGAAGTTTTGCAATCTTATTTGTGAATTAATTACAACGGAGAAGAATGAATCAACCTTTTTAATGTCATATAGCATCGTCCCCCATAATGATTTTATTTCTTTTCGCCGTATTGAACTTTGTTCCATCAGAATTCTTTTATGAATTAATAGTTTACCCCTTAAAAAAGATAAATTTTATTGCAAACGAACAATTTATTGAAAAAATTGCCAATATAACTTCATTTTCGCTTTTCAATTTACATTCCTTTACCTCCCGAGCTTTCTGCAGTCCAAAAAATATGGATGCACAATCTGCCAGATGCTGATGAACTTATGAACATACTTTCTGCAATTCATCTGGGTTTGTTTGATTACAAATCTGACTTCATGAACACGTCCAGCCCAGGCCTTTAGTTGCATATAAACTCACATAAGCCCAAGAGCTTGCGACTTGTCAAAGAGAGAGAGAGAGAGAGAGAGAGAGAGAGAGAGAGAGAGAGAGAGAGAGAGAGAGAGAGCGAGAGTGAGATAGAGAAATTAAGCAGAATACAGTTTCACTTTCACCGCGTGTGAACTCACACTCGATTTTTTATTTTAGTTTCATTCTTAAGGCATACTTTCATCCGACCAAATTTAGTGAATGAGGTGGTGAATGTTACTTACCGAATCATTTCCACCGGCTTTGTAGAGTACGGCAAGAACTCTCTCATTGCCAGCTGCCATATCAAGCTTAAGCTTGGATATTGTTATCCTTACTTCACTAAGGTCGGATTGGTGGCAAAGTTTTAATCTTTGCAGAGCGCGTACTCCCTAACATGGATTCGCGTTCTGCAAAGGACTTGGCGGTCTCTTGCAATTGCAGTCTTTCCGCATTCATTTTTTTCATAGTAATTGACATTTGTTATCGCGTGGTGGATATCCACATTCTAAGCTACTCTGCAACAATGCGGTGGT
Source organism: Rhingia rostrata (assembly GCA_949824845.1). Taxonomy (NCBI): domain Eukaryota; kingdom Metazoa; phylum Arthropoda; class Insecta; order Diptera; family Syrphidae; genus Rhingia; species Rhingia rostrata. The sequence continues at coordinate 21,169,390 of OX463755.1, read as the reverse complement.
TCGAGCCGAATGTCGGACATTATGTCAACTGATTGCCCGTTCGTTGATCTGTTGATCAGGAAACCGCCAAAACCGCCTTTTGGATATCTAGGTGAATAAACCATGGGCTTGGTATATCGGCATTTTGTTCCGCAGTAAAGTCAATTAGCCATTGTCAGGTGGTGTCGTCTAGGCTGTTTTTTTTTTTAACAATACAGCGAGATTTTAACATCACACTTTTGTACTCGGTAATTAGTTTGTCCAAGACCTCATAGAAAGAAACAGCCCTTCGCAGTGTCATATCTATTGTTTTTCTCTGTCACAGCGTGAGTAAGAGTTATGTGAACGAATTTGGCTCTGGTGGGGATTGTTATGTTGCTTTCGCTAATGTCTCCAAAGCATAAGACTTCTTGTCGAAGTCTGTAGAATACAACGAATCCACATCCAAATAGCCGCTGTTTCTGCTCACTAAAACACGGAACGTAGGTCGTGCCTAGTTTTGGTATACCACCCAAACTCGTCTGTCTGTGGAGGATGACTATTCTCGCTGCATCATAAGGGTAGACAATAGAGCTGTAAAAGTTACAAAAAAATGAATACCCGTATGGATTCGGGAGTTTTTCGCTGACTACCCGTTACAAAGACTTTGTTACATTCGTGTGTTCGGTAAAAATCATTTACGTTTCAAGTTACAGCCCAAGGTACGTCAACACATCACAGAGCTACTCACACGTACTTAAAAAAAAAATTGTAGCCGTTACAGACGCGGGCGGTAATTGCGAAGGGGAAATTTCGTCGATCGTATGCGTCGGCTATGCTGTTGTTTGATGCTGGAGTAGCAATGTGAACACTGCGGTATCAATATCAGTACCCCACATAGAAAATTTCGTTGTATGAGATGCGCAGTCTATGTAGTTCTATACTCTTTGCTATTACCTACCCTGTTTACATAGCACCTGATAAGAAGCATACATAAGATAAAACATACAGTATAGGTATTAGGTATACACAAAATTCGAATTATTTCCAAACGAACCGAACCATGCAAACGTAATGGGGTGAGCATCGAAGAAACATACGAGTAACGAATCTGATTCCAGTATCGGAACCTGTGAAAGTAACGAAACTTAATTGCTAGTAACGATTCGGTACTTCGAATACCCGCTACTCAGTAACGAATAAATACGGTTTATTACAGCTCTAGTAGTAGCAACGATCCCACCGAAAGTTTCTATATCCAAAAAGAATTTAAGAAACGTCACTCAATCTCATGCAAATTCTAAAACTTTGTACTTGGTAGGATTTTTTGAAACTCTTTGCAAGCATATAGAAGGTTATTAGCTATGACAACTACATCTCATCCGAAATCAAACAAATAAGTGTTCTTAGCAAACGCTTGGTCTATATAGGCTAAGAAGGCAATTTAGTAATAATTCGTTGACTTGAACTACTATGGATATCATAAAACCTGCCCTTATTATCGCAAACCTGCTCTAGGGCACCAAGCATATCAGCTGTTACAAAGAATTCGTTACTTTCGTTACTTTCTTATGTTCGAAACAAACATATCATTTACGTTGCAAAGTATTTGTCACGTGTGTACTCAATACTCAGAGAATAATGACCAAGGTACGTCAGCACACCATGGAGCCAATCACAAGTTCTCAACGGTTGTCACTCATCAGAACAATCTATCGTGTGACGTACACACTGACACATACAACAAGGGTGTTGTATTAAAACAAATCTTCCTCGTACTCCTACAAACCGAACCTCAAACGTGTGGAATAGTGCCAGTAAGGAAATCAAAACATACGAATAATGAATTTGATGCGAGTAACGAAACATATGAAAGTAACGAAACAGTAACAGTTCGGTACGTCGAGTCGAATCGAATACCTGTTACTCAGTAACGAATACATAGCTACGGTTTGCTGCAGCTCTAATGAACCATAAAAGCGTGTAAAGAATTCCTTGATCGTTTAAACGAAGAATACGTTGAACCAAAGAGTATAGAACTACATAGAGTGTGGATCTCATACAACGATCCTGATACTGATTTCCCAATGTTCACATTGCTACCCCAGCATCAAACAACAGCATAGCCGACGCTGACGATCGTCGAAATTTCCCCTTCGCACTTAGCTCCCGCGTTTGAAACGGCTGCAAAATGTTTATCTGTGATGTGTACTCCATGTAGTTCTACACTCTTTGTTTGAACTTAACCTTCCGTCGGGCGCAATTGATCTGACAGGCACAGCTGCTAAAGATTTACGTGCCATTAAACAATTTTTGGCTCCAATAATGCGAGCTTATTAGCTTCACATTTTGCATTCCCTACTCAAAAAAACAACTCAGTTGGTGATTGACCGACTGCAAGTAAAGTTTATGACCATTTTGATCTGACAAGCACATTGCGCCCGTTCGTGCAATTTTTTTTTTCCAGAACATCATGATTTATAGTCTGTAAGCATTGCTTTGGGAACTTTATATTATTTTTTAGTGTGAAATTTTTTAGTTGCTATATGTATTAGAGTTTGTGAGATATTGTGCTTCTTAGTTTTTTTTTTCAAGACATGAATATGACAAGCAAAAGCAAATCCTATAATCTGTAAAACCCTGTGTAGATGATTCTGAAAGAGAGCAGGAAGACGACGATGAAGATGAGAGTGACACAGAAATGGAGTTGAACAATAATAAAAACTATTTTACGGTGAGAGATAAGGTGACAAAGTGGTTTCATGTCCCAAGTTCAAGTCGGGTAGGAGCTCGAGCTCATAACCTTATCAGGCATTTACCTGGTGTGATAAAAAATGCTAAAAATGCTTCTACTCCGATTGAGTGTTGGAGCTGTTTCTTCAGTGATGACATCTTGAACGCTATTGTTATGTTTACAAACCAGTACATAGAAGCAATATGCGAAAGATCCGATCGAAACATAAGACTTCTTGCCTAAGTCTGGCACTTATAACAAATCCGCATCCGAATAGTCGCTGTTTTTGCTCACTTTAGCACGGTCCGTAGCAGATGTCAAAGTTTCTCATTCTCTTTTTGGCCGGCCCATCCCATCGTATTTCCTGGATGGCAGTAATGTCTGCTTTGTAGCAGTTTAGGGCTTCCGCTTGAAGTCCGTTACCGGACGTGTTGTCGTGTAGGCTTTGTTTTCCGACAATAATGCTAAAGATGTCTTCTCTTCCTACCTTTGCGTTAAAATCTCTCAGAACGATTTTAACATCGTACTTCGGTAGTCGCCCATAGGTTTTGTCAAGGAGCTCATAGAAGCAGTCCTTAGCTATATCATCTTTTTCCTCCGTTGGGGCGTGAGCGCATATAAGGCTAATGTTGGCGAATTTGGCCTTGATGCGGATCGTTACAATGCGTTCGCTAATGTCTTGGAAACATAAGACTTCTTGCCTAAGTCTGGCACTTATAACAAATCTGCATCCGAATAGTCGCTGTTTTTGCTCACTATAGCACGGTCCGTAGCAGATGTCACAGTTTCTCAGCCTCTTTTTTCCCCGGCCCATCCCATCGTATTTCCTGGATGGCAGTAATGTCTGCTTTGTAGCAGTTTAGGGCTTCCGCTTGAAGTCCGTTACCGGACGTGTTGTCGTGTAGGCTATGTTTTCCGACAATAATGCTAAAGATGTCTTCTCTTCCTACCTTTGCGTTAAAATCTCTCAGAACGATTTTAACATCGTACTTCGGTAGTCGCCCATAGGTTTTGTCAAGGAGCTCATAGAAGCAGTCCTTAGCTATATCATCTTTTTCCTCCGTTGGGGCGTGAGCGCATATAAGGCTAATGTTGGCAAATTTGGCGTTGATGCGGATCGTTACAATGCGTTCGCCAATGTCTTGGAAACATAAGACTTCTTGCCTTAGTCTGGCACTTATAACAAATCTGCATCCGAATAGTCGCTGTTTTTGCTCACTATAGCACGGTCCTTAGCAGATGTCACAGTTTCTCATCGTCTTTTTTCCCGGCCCATTCCATCTTATTGCCTGGATGGCAGTAATGTCTGATTTGTAGCAGTTTAGGGCTTCCGCTAGTTGTTCGCTTGCACCTCTCCTATTTAATGTTTTCACATTCCATGTGCAGATACGAACGTCGTTGTCCTTTTTTTTCGTTTAGCAGGGTCGTCAACAATAAAATCAGTCCTTTCCGAGGCTATTGGTTGCTTCGAAAATTGAGTTAAAGACATACATAGGACACTTGTATTTAGCAAGAGTATATAAAAGCAACAGACAGAGTCTCGAAGAGCTTTGGAGAACAAACGGTGATGGTATTGAGAAATTCGGTTTAGTTATGAACACAAAGCGGTTTAATTTTACAACACAATGTCTGAGATTTGATGACCGCCTATCACGAGAAGAAACAAAAAAAGCAGCTGTTCGTGAAATTTTTGCAAAATTTGTTCACAATTGACAAGAGTTAACTCATTGGGAGATATTGTCACTTTGGATGAAAAATTGGAACCATTTCGTGGGTTCGTGGATGTGCCTACATTCCATCAAAACCAGCACGATATGGAATTAAAATAATTGCTTTAGTTGATGCCAAGCTTTGCTATTTGTACAACATGGAAATATATGCCAATAAGCAGTCCGATTGGCCATTTAACATTAGCAATAAGCCCGTGGACGTAGTACGAAGGCTAATTAATCCCATAAAAGGCTCAGATCGGAACCTAACCGCTGATAACTGGTTCACCGATCCAAAGCTTGTTGAAGAACTTAGAAGTAATCGAATTTTATATGTTGGTACTGAAAAAAAGAACAAAAGAAAGATCCCTCCCGAATTTGTTTCATCGGAAAGAAGAGATCAATTTACGAGTGAATTTAGATTGAGAAATTCAAAAGGTCTAGTTTCGTACGTACCAAAAAAAGGGTGAAAAAGTTATGCTGGTCTCAACCTTGCACGAAGAAAAATCCATAGATCCAGAAACAGGTGATCAAAAGGAATCAGAAACTCTTACCTTTTATGATCAGACTAAGGGTGGAGTAGACACGCTGATAAAATGCACGCGTCCTATAGTGTAGCTAGAAATAGCAATATTTGCCCTATAAATTAGCAAGTAATTTACTTTGGAAACGGCTTCAAGCTGATAAGAAGAGAATTATTTCTTAAGAAACTGTCCCATGAGTTTGTGACGGAAGAACTGGAAAGAAGAAGCCAAAAACCAATTGGAACTCCTAACGCTAAAGAGATTCAGACCAAATGTCAAGGATGAAACTCAAAAGAAACATAAAGAAGAACCATATCCCAGAAAAGGTCTTGATGTGTACCGTGTACATCAGCAGAAGGTCCAAGGCGGCTTTCCCGATTCAACTGTGATAAGTGTAAGCAAGCTATCTGTTTGCCATGAATGTTTCGAGAATACTGCAGATTCACTTACAGATAATAGTTGAATTTTTGAACTGATTACGTTACATTTGCCTGATATTTGAATGATATGCTGGAAAATGAAACCGGATTTGACTAGCTAAACGATAAGCGCCAGTGTTGATAACACGACGAAAAACAGCAACACCATAAGCAGCCAGGTCAGAATGGCACAGAACGAATATCCGGCCTGCTGCTCAAGGCGAACGTAGACAAACTGCTTCGACATATTCGGACAACAGGTTTTCTATGAATTTCAAGGGTTAGTTACGCCCCTTGAACAGAGATGGTGACGGATGAACCGAAAGGCCAACGGCAGCGCTCAATCCTGTAGTGTATACTGATTGCCCCGTGTCCTAGGGGTATCTGATAAATTGAACTGGACCTCCGGGTTGGGAGTTGCGCTTTGGGTTAACTACCCAACCATGGAAAGAAATAACGGTTGCGAAGCAGCCAATAGCCTCGGATAGGATTGATTTTATTATTGACGACCCTGCTAAACGAAAAAATGACAACGACGTTCGTATCTGCACATGGAATGTAAAAACAGCAAACAGGAGAGGTGCAAGCGAAGAACTAGCGGAAGCCCTAAACTGCTACAAAGCAGACATAACTGCCATCCAGCAAATACGATGGGATGGTCCGGGAAAAAGAGGATGAGAAACTGTGACATCTGCTACGGACCGTGTTATAGTGAGCAAAAACAGCGACTATTCGGATGCGGATTTGGTAGAATTAGGACAGACTTAGGCAAGAAGTCTTATGTTTCCAAGACATAAGCGAACGCATTGTAACAATTCGCATCAAGGCCGAATTCGCCAACAGAAGCCTTATATGCGCTCACGCCCCAACGGAGGAAAAAGATGATATAGCTAAGGACTGCTTCTATGAGGTCCTTGACAAAACCTATGAGCGACTACCGAAGTACGATGTTGAAATCGTGCTGGGAGATTTAAACGCAAAGGTAGAAAGAGAACACATCTTCAGCAGTATTGTCGGAAAACATAGCCTACACGCCAACACGTCTGGTAACGGACTTAGGCTAACTGACATTAGGGGACATGGCAGTCTCCAGACCAACGAACGGCCAATCAAATTGAACATATTGCGATAGACAAGAGGCACGCATCCAGTATTTTGGATATCCGAACATTCCGAGTATCACTCGTATCATGACCTTGTTGCAGCCAAGCTAAGAATGCGGATATCCACCACGCCACAACAATCCAGAAATATAGAATTTTATTCAACAAATTTAATCGAAAGACTGCAATCGCAAGAGACCGCCAAGATCTTCGCGCAACACGTATCCCTAAACCTCTCGATTAACACCATACCACCAGCATCGAATGTCGATGAACAATGGCAACGATGCCAACAAGACATTAGATCAGCCGCAACTGATGTGCTAGGTTTTTCGCGCCTACCAGCAAAGAAACCTGGTTTGATGAGGAATGCCAAGAACGAGGCCTACAAGGCTGTGCTGCAGGTGAAGCCGAGAGCTGCCTTTGAGCTCTATAGGCAGAGAAGAAGGGAAGAACATCGGCTATTCAGAAAGACGAAAAAAGCGCAGGAAAAGCGAGTGATCGATGATATAGAGAGGTGTCACTCCAGGAACGATGTTCGCAAGTTTTACCAAAGTGTAAAACGTCAAAGCCAAGGATACAAGGCTCGAACAGAATACTGTCGAGATGAACAAGGAAATATCGTAGTTGAGACACAGTCGATGCTGAGGATATGGAAGAACACCTTCTGCAGACTGTAAAACGGCGATGACGAACAACATTTCGCTGTCAGGCAGAACGAACCCTTCAATATTGGCAATGACATCGAAAGCTGCCAACCACCCCACCTGAGTGAAGTGAGGATAGCAATATCTAAACTGAAGCTTAATAAGGCTGCCGGAAATGACGGCCTACCCGCAGAGCTTCATAATCCCAGCGGAGATGACGTGGTAAGTAACATCCACCAACCCATAAGCCAAATCTGGTCGGAGGAAAGTATGCTTGAAGAATGGAACCTCAGCACCGTTTGTCCGATCAACAAAACAGGTGACCCTGTACACTGCGCCAACTACAGAGGCATAAGTCTCCTCAACATCGCCTAAAAGATCCTATCTGCCGTAATATGTGAACGTTTGAAACCGTTTACCAACAACCTGATCGGCCGTAATCAGTGTGGTTTTAGGCCAGGTAAGTCCACAACCGATCAAATTTTCAAACTTAAGCAGATCCTTGAAAAAACCCAAGATGTCCAAATCGATACCCATCACTTAATCATCGATTTCAAAGCCGCATACGACGCATCTATAGAGACGAACAATACAGAGCTATGTCGAGTTTTGGTATACCGCCAAACTCCTCCGTTTGTGTAGGGTGACGATGTAGAATTCTCGCTGCTCCATCAGGGTCGGAAACCACATCATCGACACATTCGATACCAAAAAAGGGTTTAGGCAAGGCGATGCGCTATCATGTGACTTCTTCAATATGATTCTTGAGAGTATTGTTGCAAAACTTACGAGCCAACACCAGAGGCACATTTTTCCAAAATCGGTACAACTGCTAGTATACGCCGCAGATATTGACATCATTGATCGGACCCAACGTGATGTCATTGCCACGTCGTTTGCTAGTGCAGGGAAGGAAGCGGCAAAAATGGGCTTAGCAGTAAATGAGGGCAAGACGAAGTATATGCTATCAACCCGAAAGGACACACAACAGCGGCGAATTGGACAGAACGTCACCATTGACAGATATAACTTTGAGGTAGTACCGGAACGGCTCCGCTATTTACTCTGACAACAATATCTCGTCAGAAACTAAACGAAGAATTACTCTTGCCAACCACTGTTTCTTCGGGCTAAGAAGGCAATTTAGTAGTAAAGTCCTCACTCGAACTACTAAGGAGATCCTATATAAGACCCTGATCATCCCAGTCCTGTTCTACGGCGCTGTAGCATGGACCGCATCAAGAGCGGATAAAGAAATCATTGGTCGATTCGAGAGGAAAATTCTTCGAAAAATCTTCGGTCCCGTTCGCGTTGACGGGCTATGGAGACGAAGATTCAACCAATAACTATACAAGCTGTACAGCGACATGCCCTGGTCAAAAACTCCGCATTGGGAGTTTAAGATGGCTAGGACATGTAAAATGAATGGACACCAACTCTTCGGCTGCCAGCGTCTTCGATTCCCAGCCAGACGTCGGACGCAGTAGAGGAAGACCTCGCCTTAAGTGGCGCCCACAAGTAGAAACCGATCTCAACCAACTTGGAGTGCGCAACTGGAGGCAGTTAGCTAAGGACTGGGCTAATTGGAGAGGCATGGTGGTTGAGGCCCAGGTTCATTTCGGACTGTAGCGCCACGTAAGTAAGTAAGTTCCTAAGTAACTTTTAAAATAATTGTAATCGACAATTTTTAAAAACATCCAAATGTGCTGATCATTTATATGTTTTTAAAAATTGAGGAGAATCGATTAATAAGAAAAAAAGTGCAAAAAGTGCAAAAAGTGAAATTAGCTGCCTTTCACTTTTTGCAATTCTTGTAAATTTGTAAATTTGTTCCGATGATTTTATTTTTTTATTTTAATGATCCACGTCGTTCAAAATTCATATCAAAATCAACAGCACTTTTAATATGTGATACCATTCCCGTTTTAGGTTTGGAATTTTACTGTTTGCTGTAGCTTTTTTTTTATGAGTTTTAAAACGCTGACAAATTTAATTTTTATTAACAATTTATACTCTCAGGCACGTCGAATAACTATCTAAATTTAAATAACAACAAACAATGTTTACTCACCCTACGTTTCACCGAAACCGTAAAATAATGAAACCAATACACATCTGCAGTGTCACCATTTTTGCAATTTCGTTGGCATTATAACAGTACTTTTTGCTTTTGGGTATCCAAACAATGTATATGTATGCAAGTTTCCAATCCTAATCAAAACAGGCCTTGATACAAATACAAAACACACACCAAAGCATCGATTACCACTCTCCCTCTCTCGAACGGATTTGAAATCATTTCTATTGTAGTGTTAGTGGTTGTGTTGAGTTATTCAGTGTACAGATCTGGGTTTGTGTATCTTATCATGGTAACTCACCTCGAAAATATGTGCGAGAATTCGTTGTCAGGCTTTCTTTGTTGTCATCATATTCAGCAATATAGCGATATATAGATATGGATGGGGAATGGCGATTGGTAGCAAATCATAGTTTCACCACAAGTGTACGTGTTGAAAGTGCAAACTATTATTCTAAAAATAAAACACACCATTTATAGATCACATACGCACACACTTACTGATTTAGATTTCGCCCTTTTCGTTAATTTTATTTTTTATTTTTACAGTGGTGCACAGAAATCGATTATAAAGCAATTGAGTTGAAATGTGTTTAGACATGACTTACTGATTAATTAGGACTTAAACCTACTTATGGCGTTTCTATTCGTAAATCTGGATTTTGATCTGAAATTTCATCTTTTTTTGTTACCAATGGAACACGATTCCAGATTTATTTTTTTTGACTTTGTGTTGTTTTGATTTCGTGTCTGTGAAGTTATTGTCGGTGTAGCTGTCAAGTTTACACTAACACAGGTTGTTCGTTTTTGATTTAATTTATATTTCACATCAAACTGCTACAGTTTTCATAGTTATTCATAGTTTTTCGAAGCCGAAATAATATTAAATCAAAACGATAATCACACTAGTCAAACTGACAGCTATCATGTGTATCAGTGTTAGTACAAGGAGGGGTAAGTCTGCCGAAAAATCCAGATCTGCAAAATCGATCTGAAATCAAAAAAAAAAAAATTGTTTGTTTGCCCAATGTAGCACACCAACTGTCAAAATCAGTGTTTTGACAGATCTAGATAAAAAAAAAATTGTTTTTTTTACCAATGGAAAACCCCATTATATATTATCACCCTTACCTACTCATAAACTCATTATAAGCAGTGTATGAATTTATGCACTCCTTAAAATGCCTCTGAACGCAAAAACCTTATTCATAAAACTTGTAGAACGTTGAATAGATGGTTGCATATCCAAAACGCGTCTGATGGTTGAATTGTGCTTGTAAAGGGTTTTTCAATAAGAGCGCTACAAAAGTTTTTTTTAATAAAAAAAATCGGTTTTGGATATTAATGAAATTCTTTATTCCTGTGAAAGTACGTTCGATGCCATTAATTACGGAACTCGATTTCTTTTGCATGGCCACCACGGGCACGCTTGCAGAAGTCCAGACGCTGAACCCAATTTTCGACGGTTATCAAGCATAAAAATCGGCCGATACTGCTGCAATTTCACGTTCGATATTCGTACGAAGTTCATCAATCGTCGCTGGCTTGTTGGCATAGAATATAGACTTGACATAGCCCCACAGGAAATAGTCTAACGGCGTCAATTCGCACGACCGAGGCGGCCAAGCGACTGGACCATTTCGTGAGATAACACGTTCTCCAAGCTTGGTTTCCAATAAATTGATTGTGGCATTCGCTGTGTGGCTTGTGGCGCCGTCCTGTTGGAACCACATGTCCTCCAAGTCCATATAATCCAATTGGGGCCAAAAATATTCGGTTGTCATTGAACGGTAGCGATTCCCATTTACAGTAACGTGCCGGTCTTGATCATCACGGAAGAAGTTCGGCCCAATGACGCAGCCGGGGCATAAGCCACACCAAACCGTAATTTTTTCGGTATGCAATGATGACTCATGGAGTACCAATACCGCATATTTTGTTTATTGACGAAGCCATTCAGCCAGAAATGAGCATCATCGCTGAAGATGATTTTTCGATGAAAATCCGAATCATTTTCAAATTGTTGCTCAGCCCAATTCACGAACATACGACGCTTCTGGTGGTCAAGCGGCTTCAGGTCTTGCGTCAATTTAATCTTGTAAGGATGTAGGCCAAGATCTTTTCGCAAAATTCGCCACAACGATGTCACAGAGATGCCCAACGCTTGAGAACGACGTGTGAGAGACACATTTGGGCTTTCTTCAACTGAAGCCTCAGCGGCAGCAATATTCTCGACACAACGAGCACTTCTTTGTCTCACTGGCACGGGAACATTTTGTACTGTGCATGGGGATTCAAATTTTTCCACTAGACGCTCAATTGTTGATCTTAACGTTGAGGCCACTGACTCCGAATTCGGTTGTAAATTTTAATAATTTCGACTCGTTGTTGGATCGTATATCTTTCCATCATGAAATGGCAAACCTTACTGAGGAGAAATGTCAAAAGAGCGGCAAGAAATATGGCGTCGTTTGCTGTCCCTGTTGCTTAACGTTTGTAGCGTCCCTGTTGAAAAACCCGATACATATACAACAAAAATTACAACAAAAATTATTCTATAGCGGGTCATACTGGCACAGACCGCCATATGTTTGGATGTCATTTCTCATGTGTGCACGTGCACACCGCCCGTACCTTGAAGCTGGTCAGCAAAAGTTTCTGTTTTTTGTTCTCAATGTGTCATCTGTATGACTTTATAATCGTTGGTATTAGTTATCGGTTTAAATTTTTCGATTTTAAGGCTCACGGTGCGCATCTCTTTCTTTTGCAACTTTTTAACCACTCCTCTATAGAGCATAGTTTACCGGATGCATTCCATCACAAATCGGTCAAGTCGTTTAGGCTGGAGAGACCAGTACGAACAGACTGACCGACCAACCGACGAACGAACGTGCGTTCGTATTCCAGAAACCACTTTTTTTGGGTTCTGCTATCATCTTAATGTTACAATCAATCGATATCTCGAGTTCGAAAATTTTCACAAAAACAATATCTTTCTCTTTGTAAGAGAACGTTAAAAATATTAAAGATAAAAAAAAACAACAGCAACACTTACAATGATGTTTTTGAAAGCCAAAAATCAGTTCTTTTATCCTTAATTTAAATTTAAATATTTATTTCAATAGTATTTGAAAAATTTGCATGCAAACTCAAAATTATGATAAAAAAATGCCAAAAAAAGCTTAGACCCATTTTTTCAAAATTGTGAAATGAAGTGCTCAATAAATAGTTATTGAGAAAATTAAAGATTACTAAAACTATTTTGGTATGATTTTTGTTAGAGGATTAATGTTCATCTTTGTAAGTAAAGTACAGCAAATCAAGTGCAAATCAAAAACAGAAAAAAACCTCCCACCCATCCCAAATCCTACAGTGAGCAGTGAGCAGGGGGGTTGCATCTCACTGTTTATACACCGAATTCATTTTTAGTACTTTTCAATTTTCTCAAAAACTATATGACATAAAATCATCTAGTTTTCAGTTTTTGATTAAGATTTTATTAGAGCAACGAACTTTAGAAAAAAAAAATAATTTAAAATTACAGTTTTAAAAAATTACACTTACAACTTATTTTTTAAATATGTTTCCCTAAATTTTTAGTTTAAAACCCGTTTTTTTTTTCAAAAAATATGCATGGTTTTGTTTATGTTTAAGAAACACATAATAGAACAAAGTATTGGTTTTAAAAAAGGTGTACTACTTAATTGTAAGTATTTTGTTTTATTTTGAGTCATTTTTTTTAAATTGCCCCTAACTCCTAAACAGGGCTAGATAGACCCCACCTCCCATTGTAAAAAATGCTTGTTTTTGACCCCTCTACTCAAAACCGTCATAAATTTTTGTCGCCAAACATATCGTACTCCTGCCATTGAAAATAAATCCCTACCTATGTGTCTATCTATATAATAATGGGTGATCCAAGTAGAGATACATTTTCCAATAGCCTTTTTTGACAGATCACGTGTGAGTCGTGTCATGCTGTCATGTTATTTTTGTTTAGTATTGTTTGGCATTTCATAATGGAAAGACTTCAACTTTATTATGAAAATTTACGTTCTGTGAGGAATGTGTTTCGTGCACTTCGCTCAACTTATGGTCAACATAATCGGCCTACTGAGCGTACTATTCGCAACACCATCACCGGCCGGTCGATTGGCCACCAAGGTCGTGTGATATCACACCGTTAGACTTTTTCCTGTCGGGATATGTAAAGTCAAAAGCTTATGTCGACAAACCCGCTTCGATTCAGGCCTTGGAGGAAAACATCACGCGTGTCATTCGCCAGTTACCAGTCGAAATGCTCGAACGAGTGATCGACAATTGGACTCAACGGAAGGACCATCTGCGACGTAGCAACGACCATCATTTGATAGACATAATCTTCAAAAAATAAATGCCAAAGAATGTTCTTTCAAATGATAATAAACATTCTCCATAAAATTTGAATTTTCTGTGTTTTTTTCTTTAAAAAAGTAGGGAACCTCGAAATGGATCACCCTTTATGATGGCTGGTGAATACCGACCTTGAGTGTTACTTGTTCTGTGGTTGGCATTTTTTTCAACGCTTCTACAACTATGCTACATATTTCCTGCAGTCGTAGATTCGATAAAAATCCGTCGCATACTTTTGGGGTTCTTAAGAAACATTTGAGCTACTTGTACGATACGCGATTAAGGTACGATCACTGATTTGTCAATAACTTACAAATTCATGTTTTTGATATTTTCTTCTAAGAATCAAAAATTAATAAAAATAATTAAAAGTTGTTTTTTCAAAGGCAGCTACCACATTGATAGAGATTTACTTAGAGTGACCCATAGAGAAGTCGCACAAGATTTATGGGAGATCAGGAATAATGTTTGCGAAATGATATTTGACACTCCGTCATCTTGTCTTAATCCCTTTTCGGCATAGTGTCGATGAATTAGTTGCCGACATTCATGGAGCGAGCAGATTTCTCCATGGTCTCCATGGTCATCCTGCACAGTTGGGCGAGAATATAATCGGCTCGGTGAAAATCATGAACATGCTAGAGCATGCGGTTTCAAATTTCTTTAAGCGTTTGCCAGAGTCTGAATATTTGATTAGTTGAAAATATTTCTGGCCTTTAACCACATTGATGGTTCACTGTTGGTGAAATGTGTCAAGCGATCACATATAAAAGTAGACAGGTTCGCGTAGAATATGATGAGGAGACTAATGTCGATATAAATGGTACAGTTAAACGAAAAAAAAATAATTTTTCAATAATTTCTGCATGGAAAGTTTTTTTTTTACCATAAAGAAGGAATTTGAAAATAGTAAACAGAAAGTTGTAGGTGAACAACTACCGGAAGGCTTAAGCTGCTCCAACGCAGACATAACTACCACCCAAGAAACACGATGGAATGGGCTGGGCAAAAGCATTATTTTACAATGCGAATGTAGATTTGTTATAAGCCACAGACTAAGGCAAGAATCAAATGCTTCAAAGACACACCAGCGAACGAATTGTAACGATCCTCATCAATTCCGAATTCCCCAAAATAAGGCTCACGTTCAGACGCTAAAGATTTCTCCTGTTAACTGCTAGACAGAACCACTTTGGTCCCTCTCCAGAAATGTTTAAAACGTCAAAGACTAAGAAACAATTCGCAGACAAAATCCAGCAGTGATGAACTAGGAAATAGTTCAAAACTGAGCATATGGTAGAACCACTTCTGCAGATCTTCAGCTGTCCGGTAGAACAGTTTTTCTTATAATTTCTTTGAAATATTTGTTTCTTAAATCTAACTTACATTAAAAATGCTAATGACATCTGGGCGGCTGATACAGTCTATATCTCCCGTTTGTCCCACGTTGGAGGCTACTAGGGGGCCTCGTTTCCTCAGAATATCTGTAGCTTTTCCTTCACGATCGCGGGCACTTCTTGAGGGCACTGGAATCTTTTTCTTTCTTCAGGAACCGTGACACTTCAGCACTATTCACGATCGCGGGCACTTCTTGAGGGCACTGGAATCGACCTTAACCGCGGACACTTCTTTAGGGTACTGGGTATTTTCGCACTGTTACTTATTTTTTTGTCACGGTCCCTGCTCGGGCGCCAATATGTTCAACTACAACGAACACCAAACCACCCACCCTCCCCTTCACAAATTTAATTGAAGAAAGAAATATCTAATCTTGATTATTACAAGGCTTCCGGAGTATTACAAGGCTAATCTTGAGTATTACAAGGCCTTCCTGAAGAGCTATTTTTTTTATAATTTACACGTACTCAAGGGGTTATGAATACCCTCTGTATGTTACCATAGTACGAGCGTTATAGAAGGGGAAGAAAGAGAGGATAGGAAAGATTTTGGATGTAGTGGAGACTTAAACTCCATGGGTGGTGTCCGAACTAGCTTCGGGGAGTCACTTTTTCTGTTTGTTCGTTAAATTTGAAGAAATTCAAGATGGTGTGCATACTTTTAGGTACTACATCGACCTTTTTTATTTCTTTTAAATAAAAGTGAAAAATGAAATATGCCGGTAAGATATTTTTGTAAGTTACATAAAAAATTTCTTCCGATGAAGGTATGTCTGAAGAATGTAACATAACACCGATTGGCCGATCCACAAAAAGTGAGAATCCGCTGAACTGTGCCAGCTACAAATCTCCTATCGCCTACAAGATCCTACCTGCAATAATATGTAATAACCTTAACACGTTTACAAACAACCTGATCGGCCCTTATCAGAGTGGTATTAGCTCATGAAAGTCCACAACTGATCAAATCGTTATCGTTACACTTCGGGAGATCCTCGAAAAAATTCGACCTTTAAAAATCCTTTTTAAAGGTTGATACGACCATATTTATAGACTCAAATCTAGTTTTGGTTTACATCCCAAACTCGTTCGACTGTGCAGTACGATGATGAAGAATTTTCCCTGCTGCATTCGGGTCAGCAACGAACTCACCGAAACATTTGTCATGATAAGGCAATACCATGACATTTTTAAATAATTGAGCCTGGACACGAGTTACAAGCTTCTATAAATCTGTGCAGCTCCTAGCATAAGCTAACGATATTGACATCGTTGTTCGGATCCACGTGATGTCACAGCCACGTTTGCTAGCATTAAGAAGAAAGTTGCAGAAATGTAATTTAGGGTAAGGCTAAGTAAAACTAAAAAGAACACACAACACCCACGTTTTGAGCAGGACGAAATACTAACCAGCTAGACGACGGACGCTGTAGAGAAAGACCGCACCTTAAATGGCAAGAACTAGTACAAGATGGCGCAAAAATAACCTTCCGATGTTTTTTGGCTGTAATTTAAAAAAAAATGAAAAACTTTGATTCTTCTTGTGGATTATTTTTATTTGGTCTCTTAATTTTTTTTACATCAAGTCGAGAATATGATGTCATTTGAGCCCTTTTTATGGCATTTTCCATCACTTTGGCCAAAACTTCCGGCGATAGGTCCTCACATTCTTGACGGATATTGTCTTTAAGAGCTGCAAGAGTCTGAGGCTTGTTGACATAAACCCGCGACTTCAAAAAGCCCCACTAAAAGAAGTCTGGAGCGGTCAAATCAGGCGATCTTGCTGGCCAGTGCAAATCGCCAAAACGGGAGATTACGCGCCCGGGAAATGCGTCCTTCAGCATATCGGTTGTGGCACGTGCAGTGTGTGTCGTTGCACCGTCCTGTTGGAACCACATGTTTTCCAATCCTAATTCATCAAGTTGCGACAAAAAGAACTCGTGATCATTGCTCTGTAGCGCTCACCATTCACAGTAACCGTTTGGCCCGCGACGTCTTCGAACAGCACACCATACAGTGACTTTGAGCGGGTGTAATGCCTCTTCGTGGGTTACACGCGGATTTTCACTGCCCCAGTAGCGTAAATTTTGCTTATTTACGTACCCGCTAAGATGCAAATGGGCCTCATCACTCATGATTATTTTTGATGAAAAATCATCTTGGTGGTGATTAAGGATGGCTTGAGCGTATGTTAGACGCGATTGGCGGTCAGCATCTAACAGCTGATGCACCGTCTGGACTTTGTACGGAAACATCTTCAAATCATGTACCAAAATTCGCTGTAAAGACCGTCGACTGATACCCATTTGCGTGGCACGTCGTCTGGTCGATGTCGACGGCGCTTCCATGACATCTTCGGCTACAGCAGCAATATTCTCTGCAGAACGGCTACTCCAGGGTCTGCCACGTCTGGCAGCATCTCGTGTTGTGGCAGTCTCTTCGAGGCGAGCGGCTAAACGTCGCAGTGTTTCACCAGTAGGCGTTGGACGGCTAGGAAATCTGCGACGAAATTCACGTTGTGCCAAAGTCACCGGTCGATTATTGCTCAAATAAATAGTCACCAATATTCCGCGTTCTGGAGCAGTGTAGCGTAACATTGTTTGTAGAACCGATGGTGCAGGGAAATAACTTGACCGTCAATAACTACACATGGAAAATAACTTCACCTCGAGCGGGCAATAAATTCACTTTTTTGTGAAGTAATTGCACACCATAGGTGAGCAATATAGTAATTCAAGAACTCTTGTACTATGAACGTTTACAAAGTACCGTAATTTGTAATGCTATTGATAAGTGCAAGTTTGGGTGTTTTAAAAGTTTGAATACCCTAGGGGAGCATGCTGCCCCACTGCAACCCCCTGTTTGGGCTCACTGTTAAATAGGATTGCGTGCGAGCTTAGATGTATGCAAAGTTGGAAGATGTATACAACTCCCCCGCTTGGGCTCAAAGTTTTTGTGGGCTTGAGTTTCCATATACCTTGCACGCAACCCAAATCCAGCAGTCAGCCCAAGCAGCATTCAAAGTTTTCAAACACCCAAATCGCGCGGTATTCTCAAATTATAGGTAGGCAATAACTTCATAAAATTTTCGCTGAAGTTATCACTCACCTTAAGTGGGCAATAACTTCACAAAATCAAGTGAAGTTACTGCCCACTCAAGGTGAAGTTATTTCCCGTGTGAAGTAATTGCCGGTGAATTTATTTCCCTTCATCGAAACCGACCTTAACCAACATGAGGCGTGAGCTTAGGTTCAGGCTAATTGGAGAGGTATATTGGTTGAGGCTCAGGTTCATTCCGAACTGTAACCCAACTTTAGTTAGTATGTCAGGAAGGCCGTCATTTTCTGTTTTCTGGCTTAAGCTCAGATTTTTCGTCACTTCTTTAAGGTTGGTCAGATAGTAGTTTTCACAAGCGTCGTCAGCATTAAATGGTTAGTCCTGAAGGACAGCTGGAGATTGCTCGCTTTTTTCGTTTGCAGACGTGATTCTTTTTTATAGTTTTCATCGACGATTACCTAACTACAGATTTTTATTGATAATCCGATGGGATTCCTTTAGAGTAGAGTTTGGACTACATTTAAAAAAAAAACATCCTGCGGTAGGGTCTGTCTATATTTTTTTTTATAGTGAGCTCTTTTTGTTTATCTTCTTTCTGACAGATTTAGATTGAGAGATTTAAATTTGAAAAATTTTCAGCGATTTAGAATTGTTTGAATTATTTAGTTTAACTGTTTTAAGATGAATAGACTTGTAAGATCGCGACAAAGCAATTTTTCGAAGAAAAGAAAACCAAACAGCTGATAACTGGGCTCTTACAGATTTTATACATTTCGATAACTTTTTGAGATCAAAATCGGTAAATTATTAGTGTTACCATAGCGAATCACCACTCGTGGTGTCGAATTTAATCCTGCACTGAAGAAATCCTTCATGAGCTAATTAAAGATTAAATTTAAAGCAGGATTAAGTTTAATTTAATTTTAATTAAAGCCAATTAACTCTGATTTAGCTCAGAATTAACTCAGCACTGAAAAACCGATCATTAGTCATTATAGACCCGGTTTTTCAGTGATGAGCTAACTCTACCTATCCGAGATCAGTTGATCTATGGTTAACTCAGCAAATTTGTTCAATTAAAATTGAATGAAAGACATGTTTCTTGAGTTAACCCAAGGGTAATCCAGAAACAAGGCGGATCTCGCACTGAAATACTTGACGTTATACAAAGTTGACTGGGTGATGTAAGGATGTGCATAGTGAGTTGGATAAAGCGCGGGGTCACTAGTCCTGAAAATGACAACATCAAAGATGTTTCACTGCGCCACGTCTTGAAAGGTTAGGTTAGGTAAGGTTAGAGTGGCTGACAGTGAGTTCGCCAGCGTCTTAGACAATATTTGGTCCATTTATTGCGCAACAGGCTCGTTAGTACCCAGGGCCTAGCTTTTTTCTCACAACCATTCATGTGTGCGTGTGTACTCCTTTACACGATTGCGGGACCTCCTGTTTTATGCCGAATCCGAACGGTTAAGTTGAGATAAGCTTTTCATGGCAATTGATACTACTCGGATGGTTTGTCAGATCATCACGAGAGGATGGCCAGTGAAAAATCATTTATTTAGGTCTTGCTACGGCTGGAAATCGCACCATCGCGCCACTGAGCCCGTCGGTCCATTGTGATTCCACGTGAATATTGTCCATTATCATAGTTATATGTGAGAAAAGCATTCTAAGCTTTCAATGAAACGGAGGTGACTTTTAACGTTTTTGTAAAATCACCGAGATTTTGAAAGTATTGACATTGACATCACAGTAATTCGCACATGAATGCATCGAACTACAGACACATAACAGCACCGGCGACTGAGGCCATCGGCTGGGACAGATCAAGACATTAATACAACAGAGAAAGAGACAGATAGACACATAGAAGGAAAGACATTTAACATAAGCCAACGTGGCACAGAGGAGGAGACATAGATTTATATTGAAAGTATTAAGGCCCAAGATGGAGCATCCTTTTGTTTGATAGGGCCGGGCAGTTTCAAAGGAGGTGATGTATTGTTTCTTCTTCCTCTCTTCGTCCATATACAGCTCCTACAGAAGTCATTTGAGTGGAGGCCTAGCCTTTCTGTGTACCTGGCTATTAAACAGCGTCCAGTGTTGACAACTATGGTGGCGCTAATTTATGCCCTATCGTCCGAAATCAGTCCGTTGGATCTTCTCAAATCCACCTTAGGTCAAATTTGTTTGGTTATTTGACACGTCGTGCTAAAGCTCCATCTATGATTTTCTGTTAGTATGTTGCTCTAGTAAGCTTTTGCATGTAGCGATAGGAATACCTAGTGCACCCGTGTGGGATACAACTGTTAATTTAGTCCCATGTCTGACGAATTCGATGGTTTGGAACGAGGATGGACTCTGATTGGCTTTAACTTGGCAATGCCCAGTGGTTGTAACTCTGACTACACATGAAGTGCTTATTTTTAACATCCAAGTGGTAACCATCGGGTACTGGTCTCATCCAACCGGATTTGACTTGCTTAAGCGCGAATGATGATAACACGACGAAAAGCAGAAACACTACAGCCAGGCAAGAATGGCACGGAATTAATAACCGGCCTGCTGTCCCAGGCGAACCTAGACAAGCTGCTTCGACATATTCGGACAACAGGTTGTCTAGAAATTTCAAGGTTTAGTCAGGCCCCTTGAACAGAGATGGTGGCGGATGAACCGAATGGCCAACGGCAGCTCTCAATCCCGTAGTAGATACTGATGGCCCTGTGTCATAGGTGTATCTAATAAATTGGAACTGCCCCTCCAGGTTGGGGGTTGTGCTTTGGGTTACCTACCCAACCATTGAAAAAACTAACGGTTATGAAGCAACCAATAGCCTCGGAAAGAACTGATTTTATTGTTGACGACCCTGCTAAACGAAAAAAGGACAACGACGTTCGTCGTTCGTTCCTAACAGTTCCTTGGAATGTCGCTATGCTCAGGCATCCAGCATATGTGAATGTTAAACTGCTTTGACATCTCGGGTAGACATGAGCGGCAATCTTTGGTTGTATTTGAATTGATTAAGACCGATTGCTGGGATTTGATGACAGCGTGGCTGTCCGAGAAAGTACTAATGTAGATGATGCTAAGGTAGATGTTACATTCTCTTTCAGCCAGGATAAGGCATCGTCATGAATTCCGCCTGGAACACGCTGCAATGATCAGGAAGACGGAAGGATGGGCTGTGATATAACCTGTCGGAGAAGACATCAGCACCCACTCCGTCATTTGTTTTGAGGCCATCGGTATAAAAGTGAATCGAGTCGTTGAACACAGGTCCGTGACTCTCCCATGTCGTTCTGTCTGGGATGTAACCCGGAAACTGTTATCAAAGTTTAACCAGGTAAGGGTGTATTCGATGCTTTCAAAAATGTTTGTATGTTCGTTTAGAATTTTCGAGTGGCCAGCTTGTCTGTTTGACCACTGTTGGATGACTTTAAGATGTATGGCTGAGTTGGCTGTCATTTGCTTGCCGCAGATGTGTAGGGTTAGTAGTTGAAAACAAATGTCTAGTGCCGTTGAGGGTGTGCACCACCGATACACAGTTCCTTGCACCTTGGCTAGTTTTTTTTTTGCTTTTTATAGCTTCCATAGAGCTGTCCAACATACTGCTAAAGAAGTATCGGTCTTATAATCGAGATATAGAGAAGATTCGTTTCCCAATATATGTCTTTGGCTTTCTTACAGGAATATAGTGCGACAGTCGCTACCTTTAATCTTTCTGTTATGTTCAGCTTCCAGTTAAGCTTCCTGTCATGAGAAGCTTCTCAAATTCGCCGTTCGGATGTGAAGTTCAGCTGGCGGTCATATTCTTTGTGGAAGAAATAATAAGTTAGCACAATTCACAGGAGAAGATAGGTTTTAAGCACTTTTTTTTACTAAGCTTTATAGATTCAAGCACGGACTTAGACCTCGTTCCTCAAATCATCCTCATGTGCATATTATTCATATTATCAAAAAAGTTGGGTCAGTGGATTAATAGAGGGATTGTGGGATACCTAGTTATCCACTGCTTGTTACATATTTTATTTATACTTCCGATAAGGGAAATCTGAACTCTTAAATAGCGCCCTGAGATGAATCCTCCACTCTGCTCTTAAATTGGTGTCATGTAAAAAATGGATGACTGCCAGACCAATGAAAAATTATCGCACCATATTCCAAAAATATTGATCCTTAGTACAAAATTCTAATAACCATGCCCTCATAGCTGTTTCTTACTCACCACGAAAATTCGCTTAGCGCCTCTGTTCCTGCCTTCCTTCCTTCCTCAGTTCCACATTCCATTGGATGTCGTGTCGGCCATGTTACACCATTGATTCATGCCTTTCGATCGAAATGATCGACTTGTGTATTCCACAAGAAAAAAAAAATAAAACACCGACATTCCATGACCATGCAAAGCCCTCCTCTCCCAATTGCCCCATTGCATAACCTCACATAACAATTACACGCGGATATGCTTCACCCAGAGTAGCCACCCAAAACTCCAGCAGCAGAGAGCATAGAATACCCCACATAACTATTTGGCCATATGAATCACATCACAAAAAATGTTTGAAAAAATATCACAGTCACGTTTGCACGAATTTGGATCAGCCTACGGAACGTAAACGTATACTACGCTCCCTCTGACTGGCCGACATACAGTTCCAAGTCGCATACAGCCAACCCTCCCAGACACACAATTTCATTTCGGTTTATTACCACAGACACGAAATGGAGGTCCAGCGCACTACATACTTGGTTCGGTCTCACTAGGACACTCAACTCAACCTCGGCAATGTTATCCATTTGAACTTACAATCCCCTGTCGATGCGATCCGATGGTATCCCAGCATTTGGACATTCACATCGCATAGCAGAACTCCTAACTCGTTGCCTCGCCCAAATATGACAAAAAGTCGACACGGGGCCGCAAAAGCAGTCAAAACACTTCTAATCCACAAAGTGGTCTCGTTACATACATTAGGATAGTTGGGGAGTCTCGAAGATTGGTGACTCCACGGAACGGTGCAACTCTATTGTGGCGCACGGCTCGTAAGTCGACGGCTCGAAACGTTTATAACGACATCGATGACTTTTATTGCGATCGCCTTGCATGAGTAAGCGGTCTCGGCGAAATCGGGTTAATTTCGTGGCTGGAAATTATGCCAACGAACGACGAGGACATTAGGACCGACGACTATTTGGAAGTTTACGGTCTTTGAAATGTGAGATCTATGAGCGGTTACATATTGTCGGCTATAGAGCGGGCTGTATGGTGTTTGCGTTTTACATTTGATGTGCGCAATTTATCTCTGGGAATTGTTGGAATCGTGCGAGTAATTCTATACCAACCGAGACTGGAAGGAGGAAATATTTATACGAATGTGCTGGAGAACAAAGGTGCCATGTGGATGGTGGATGTGACATGGTTGGGGTGGTTTGTGAATACAATACAATGTTGGGGAATTTTATTCATTTGGAGGAGGTTGTCTCTTTGGCAGGATGGAATTGGTGCTGTGGTTATGAAAAAAGAAAAACTCCTTATTTTGGAGTGAAAACAATTTAAAAGTTCGTTTTTTTTTTAAATGCATGCTTTTTTTTTTTTTTTTTAGATATTTATTTCGTATATAAATTTACAAATTTACAAATTTAGGTTAGTTACCACACATTTTACAATACAGAGATATGATAATATGTATCTTTCTTCTGAAACATGATTTTAAACATAATTGAGCAATTAACATTGAGGAAAATATAATAACACTGAAGGAAAATACGGAAAAAAACCTTCAATTTGAATATATATAATAATATAAATAATAATAAATATAATTAATAATAATATAGCGATACTATTGACTAGATAAATAAATTAAAAAAAATAAATAAATAAACAAATAAATAACTAAATAATAATAATAAGGTACGTAGTGATATTTATATATATATATAGAAATATGTAGATAAATAAATAAACATATAAATAATTTAACAGTTAAACGAATAAATAGATTAATAACAATTGAACGAATAAATAAATTAATAACAATTCAAACGAATAAATAAGTTAATAACATAAAGTATAATTTAATAAATAATAAGGTAAATAAATAAATAATCATAAATGCTCAAGGAGGGGGAGTTTATTAAAAGGTTCTTAACTATTTATCTAAATTAATTCATAATTAAGTTTTGTATAAAAGGGTTATCAGAAAAATTACAGCGGTCCAAAAAACGAAGATTTAACTTCTGGATTCTGTCAACGACCAATTCAACATTCGCTCTATTATGAAGATTCGAAGTTGAGTGATGCCACGGTAAGTTGAGCATCATTTTTAATAATTTCTTTTGGGATATTTGTAATTTTTTTAATATGGCACATTGCTATATTTCCCCATACTTGGCAACCATAGAGAAGAATAGCCTGGAAGATCACTTTATGGATAATTATTTTGTTTTCATTCGAGAGCATTGACCTCCGATTTATAAAAGGGTATAGTATTTTGATAGCAATCGCAATTTTCTTTAATGTGTTGGCAACATGAGTGCTAAAAGTGAATTTGGTGTCTAAATATATTCCTAAATATTTGACAGACGCTTCCCAATTAATGTTCATGCCATTTATCTGCAATTGTCTATTGGGAAGATAACAAGCTTTTCTTTTTCGGGAGAAAAAGATGGCTTGCATTTTTTCCTCATTTAATTTAATTTTCCATTTGTTGAAATAGTTTTCTAATATTTTCATCGCATTGATTAAGTTACTCTCAATGTCAAGAGCAAAAACATCTGATGAAAAAAATGCTGTGTCGTTAGCAAAAATAGCTGCTTCACAATTTGGTAAAGCAGGAAAATCGGATGTATAAAGGTTATACAGAACAGGCCCAAGGACTGACCCTTGAGGAACACCGGAATTAAATAATACTTAGTTCGAGACACCACTATTAACGTGCACTTTAAAACAACGACCAGACAGGAAACTGTGGACAATTTTACAAATATAAATAGAAAAGTTGAAATTAATCATTTTATAAATAAGTCCGTCATGCCAAACGGTATCAAAAGCCTTTTCGATATCTAGTAAGATCATTCCAGTGGATTTGCCCATCGAACGATGCATTTTTATATTTTGCTCCTAAGGGTAAAGATTGTGGTCCGAAATAAACTTTAATAATTTCTCGTTTAGAATTTTTTCATAAATTTTGCTAAGGCTGCTTAGCAAACTAATTGGTCTATAACTTTCAACTTTCTCAGGAGGCTTACCAGCTCTTATTATTGGTATTACTTTAGCAATTTTCCATTTATTGGGAAAGTAATGCATTTTAATACATGAATTCATAATGAATGTTATAAATTTAACTCCTGATTTTGGCAGTTGCTTGATATATATATTTTGTATAAGGTCGATACCTCAAGCTTTTTGAATTTTTAGATCCTTTATTATAAATTCTATATCGTCGATAGTTATATATACATCTGAATAGGGCGTACTGTTGTTGTTTAGTAACAAATTTTGGACGGCACTATTAACTAAAAGATTTGTATTCACATCTCCTAAGTTAGATGAAATAGCATGATTTTTAGTGAAGTTGGATGCAAGTGCATTTGCTTTGTCTTGGTCTGAGCAAAAGATATTGGAGGAATCCTTCAGAAATGGCAGTTGCCTATTTTTGTTTTTTACTACCTTCATTATGTTCCAAAATGGTTTCGAGTTTTTATCGAGAGAACTTAGTTTCTTATTCCAATCTTTGTTTCTGTGCTCGTTTATAAGTTTTGATATAAGATGGTTTAGAAGAGAAACTTGATATTTAAAAAAAAAACTGACGATATCTCTGCCAATATCTTCGATAAGCATTTCTTTTTTTTTATAAGTTCTAACACGTGTGAAGGCAGCTTAGCAACAAAAACATTTTTGTGAACTTTTGGAACACTTTTCTCAACAGCACCTAAAATTTGTTCTGAAAAAGTGTTTACAATTGAATCGACATCTTCTTTACATGTAATAATTTCTAAATTGTTTGGAATGTTTCGAAGCTTTATTTCAGACCGAAAAAGATTCCAATTTGAATTTTTAAATCATGTAAATATTCTACAAAAAAGTTGGCAAAAAACTGGGTTATGATCTGAGCTCAGTTCATTGAAGGTAATTGGCTGGGTACAAAAACTAGGTACATTTGTTATGAACAGGTCAAGAACAGAAGGACAATTGCGAGAACTGGAATAATATGTCGGACTAGATGGGTACAAAACAGAAATAGGTAAGGTAATAGAAAAACTAGACATAATGTTACCCCATGCATTAGCTCTTATGCAACCCCAATCTCTATGTTTACAATTAAAATCACCGCCAATTATAAAATCCCCATTTAGTGTAAATAATTTACGGAGATCATCTTTTGTCCGTGGTTATTTTGCCACCAGGAAAATACACACAATAAATCTTTAATAAATAATTAATTTAATTAATGCGTGAAGGATATATGAAAAATCAAATCTGCAAGTGCTGTCTTAAGCTGGGTGAAATATTTTTTCTTTTTTGGTTTAAAATGTCCGTTTTTCTAAACCATAACCAAGCCCTCTCCCTGAGACAACTGCACTTTAATCATCTTTAATTCAGGGAACCCTTATTTATGTTACTCAAACCAAGAGCAATAACATCCACTATTACTGTTTACAAAAAACGAAGTTTTGGTCTTCCTTGTCGTCAAGATCCTGTCAGCTGTGGTTTGAAAATTATCTTGGCTGGCAAATTTCTGTGCATTTGCACAGTTTCGAGCCTTAGACTTACGAGCCGATCGGTACAATAGAATTGCACCACGAACGTTGTGGATCCAGCTCAATGTTGGACTACAATAATTGGACCACATCAACATTATGGTATACAGCTGATGTTTTTGGGTCTTAAATTTTGAGATTCAGAGAAGAAACTTTGTACACAAAATATGATTGTTGCTCCTTGTACAACAACTGCAAAAACGTCGTTGTTAGTCAAACCATAAGGCTTGCTAGATTATCTTGAATTTCTGTGCACTTGTCCAATATGACCAGGTACACTTCGCGTCAACTGAATAAGCACACAAATTTTCTAGGGTATGTTGTCCATTTTTTCCTAACTTTGAGCTTTAATGTATCATTCTATGATGCTTACTGCTTGCTTATGATGTTGAGAAAAAAAAATCAGAATGAAAAATTTAAAAGGTACCGCTATTTTTTTTTTCTTGCTCTTTTTTAAAGCGTTCCATATGGAAAAATGCATTTTTTTTTGCGTCAACTGAATAGACACAACTATTAAAATATGAAATAAAATCTAACGGAATGAAATGAAACAAGTTTTTCTTTAAATACTTTTTATTGGTTATTTCTAGTAGTGGGTACTGCCACCTTTATTCGTAATCACTTCATAAATTCGGTCTGCCATGGAATCGTAGAGGTTCTTTAAGTAGTCCAGCGAAATTTCCCTCCACGCTAATTTAATGGCTGCAATAAGCGATTCTCTGTCTTCAAACTGACGGCCAGACTCATAAACTTTTCGAACCAACCATCCCCATACATTTTCTATAAGGTTCAGGTCGGGTGAGTACGGCGGCCATTGAAGCAATTCAACATTTTGGCCCTGTATCCAACTTTTGACAATGCGCGCCGTGTGGATGGGGGCGTTGTCCTGTTGGAAAGTCCAGTTAATGGGTCCAAAAAATATCCGTAAATTTAGGGGTCCAAAAATATCCGTAAATTTAGGAAAATTTCTTTCCAAAATTAATTTATACGTTATTGCAGTCATTTTTGACGTTTGAAACTCAAGGTCTACAGTCCCATAGTAGCTAACTGCTCCCCATACCATAACTCCACCTTCTCGACTAAGATGCCGCGCTAAAAATCGTTTTTCCTTCCGCACATCATGATATTAATAATTAAAGCCATCAGGGCCATCAAAATTGAACTTCTTCTCATCGGAAAAGACCACGTTGCGACACTCATTTTTCCAACTCATATGGAGTCTAGGAAATTCTAAACGAATACCTTTACGTTGCTCGTTTAGTGGTGGTTTCTTTAGGAGTTTCAATCGTTTTAAATGATCCGCGCTGTTTATTACTCTGCGGACTGTTGAAACACTTGCAGTTACACCAGCTTTTTGCTTAATTTTTGCCGCAGAGTCACTCGAATTGGAAGCACATCTCAAAATTGCACGTCGGTCATATGCTGTTGTTGCCGTTTTTTTTTACCTCCTTTCATGTTTTCATATTGAACTTTTATTTCGGAGGTACGAATAGACAACACTAAAACTCCGTTCAATTTTGGTGGCTATAGCACGCCCGGTCAGCCCTTGTTCTTTTAACAAATCAATTTTGGCTCTCTCGACACTAATTAAAGCTTTTGCTCTACCCATTTTTTTTTAATTAAAAACAAAAAACTAAAATTCACTTAGGACACTTCAACTTTTGATTTAGTATGCCAATCACCTCAAAACATGAAGATAATGACCCTGAATGACCGTGTGTCTATTCAGTTGACGCAAAAAAAAACTGCATTTTTCCATATGGAACGCTTTACAAGAGAGCGAGAAAAAAAATAGCGGTACTATTAAAATTTTTCATTCTGACTTTTTATTCTCAACATCATAAGCAAGCAGTAAGCATCATAAAATGATACATTAAAGCTCAAAGTTAGGAAAAAATGGACAACATACCCTAGAAAATTTGTGTGCTTATTCAGTTGACGCGAAGTGTAAACGAAGTCGAATAATTATACTTGTCAAAGTAACCTACATACCCATCAATTAACAGCTCATTGGGCTCGTGGTAGTACCTACTCCTTCAGTAATACGATAGTGCAGATCTTAAAGCGCGCTAGCTGCCTCCAATTGCACACTTCATGTTGTTAGAGGTCGGTTAATCTTAGGTCTAGCGGTTCCTCTACTTCCATTACATTCTGGCTGGAATCGAAGAACTTGAATATTGGTCTGATCCACTTGTTTTTAAGGACTTACTTTGACCTTTTTCTACCTGGTCTTTATTCAAGCCTATCGCAAATAATAATAATTCGCGATGGGCCTGATTGATATTCCTCTTAAAGTTTGTATTTAAATCTTTGGCTCCAAAGCCAGTGACCAATGATTTTTAGCTCGAAACGAATAAGGATTTTTTCAATCTGATAAGACTAGGATAATCAGTGCCTGTTAGAGGATCTCCTTAGTAATTTAGAATAAACAATGGTTGGATGCGGTAAGCCAAGGGCAAACACCTGTCAGCGCCAGCCTCAACTTGTTACTTTGACTAAACATCAGTGAATACTGGTCTCATCTAAGCGGATTTGACTTGCGTCCATATGTTGACCACAGAAAGAAAATATAGCAACACTTTACAAAACCTTGGTCAGAATAACTGGCGAGAAAAATCTACTATCCTCAGGTGGAAACCTGGGTCTGGCCTTCCAAGATGGGGTTAACTTTGCGTTAACTATTCAATCACTTATTGTAGCGAAGCCACCAAATACCATTATACTGTCGACGACCATACTAAATGAAAAAGGACAATAACGTTCGTTCCGGCACCTGGATTGCTAGAACGCTGAGCAGAAAAAAAGCAGTCGAACAACTAATGGATGCCCTAGGCTCAAACAAGCAGATATTACTACCATCCGGGAAATCGGGCTAGTCACCAGGCTAGTCAAACTGTGAAGTCTTCTACCATTCGTGAACGAAGCATAAAAGTCGAAGATGCAAGTGAAAGCCAGAGTCCCGTTTAAGCTTTATAAGCAAAAAAGAAGGGTACACTGGCTTTTCAGAAAGAAAAACAAAAAAAAGCAAGCGAACAAATACAATGAGGCGCTACTGCAGGAATAATGTTCGTACCAAAGTATAAAACAAAGACGCGAACAGGGGATTAACAAGGTTATCAGAGTTGAGATACAAGATATGGAAGAACTACGCTGACGAAAAATCTCCTGCTTTCAGGCAGAATGAACCCTTCAATATTGGCGACGATAGCGAAAACTACCAACCACCCGACCTAAGTGAAATGAGGAGCGCAATAACTAAACAAGGCTGCTAAATATGACAGCCTTCCCGCAGAGGTTTATAAAGCCTGTGAAAATGCTTTGGTAGGTAACATTCACCAAGTCATATGAAAAATTTTATCGGATGAAAAAAAAAATGGAACCTCAGCATCTGAACCGAGAAGTACTTATCGATTTTAAATTCGCATACGACAACATTTACAGAAACGAACAATACCAAGCCATGTCTAGTTTTATTTTACTGCCCGAACTGGTTCATCTGTGCAGGATAGCGATAGAGAATTCCTGCTCATCGATTAGGGTAGTTGCCGAATCAC
This sequence comes from Rhingia rostrata, assembly GCA_949824845.1. Taxonomy (NCBI): domain Eukaryota; kingdom Metazoa; phylum Arthropoda; class Insecta; order Diptera; family Syrphidae; genus Rhingia; species Rhingia rostrata. Next base: position 21,139,059 of record OX463755.1, on the reverse strand, counting down.
CGAAATATTTGATACCAAAAAAGGATTTGGGCAGAACGATGCATTGTCAATCTTCAGAGGATTGTGCAAAACTCCCGACCCAATATCAGAGGCTCAATCTTCCATAAATTTTTGCTAAAATACTTCACGTCATGATATTGACATCGTTGTTCAGACTCCGCGTAATTTTACAGCCACGTATGCTAGTATAGGGTAGGTAGCGTCAAAAATGGGTGAGTAAACTAGGGAAATACCAAGGACGGGCCCTAGCGCGATGGTGAGTGCGATGAACTGCCACGTAAAAGGTCTGGGCTCCAAATGAATTTTCACTGGGCTTCCTCTCATGAAGATCTGAAAAATCGTCCGAGTATTATCAATTCTCAAGAAAAGCTTTTCTCAAATTCGCCGTTCGGAGTCGCGATACAACAGGAGGTCCCGCCATCGTGCCAGAAGAACTCACGCACACATTAATGGTTGAAAGAAAGCTCGGCTCTGGGTACTAACAAGGCTGTTGCGCCAAAAATTTGTATTTTAAGGCCACGAACACTGCGCCAACCACAGAGGCATAAGTCTCCTCAACATCGCCGTAATATTTGAACATCTAAAACCGTTTACCTATAACCTGATCGGACCTTATCAGTGTGGTTTTAGCCCAAGAAAGTTCACAACCGATCCATACTTCTGCAGAACCTGGAAAAAACCCTGGAAGTCTAAATCGACACTCACTACCTATTCATCGATTTCAAAGCCCCATACAACAGCATTTATAGAGAGTAACTATACAGAGACATGTCTAGTTTTGGTATACCGCCCAAACTCGTCCGTTTGTGTACGATGACGATGGAGAATTCTCGCTGCTTCATCAGGGTCGGAAACGATCACACCGGCACATTCGATATCAAAAAAGGATTTAGACAAGGCGATGCGCTGTCATGTGACTTCCTCAGTTCTTGAGAGGATTATGCCAAACTCCCGAGCCAACACCAGAGGCACAACTTTCCAAAAATCAGTTCAACTACTAGCATACGTCGACGATATTGACATCATTGGTAGGACTCAACGTGATGTCATAGCCACATTTGCTAAACTAGAGAAGGAAGCGGCAAAAACGGGCTTAGCACTAAATTAGGGCAAGACATATATGCTGCCAACACGAAAGGATACGGAATATCAACGGTTCGGACAGATCGTCACCATTGACAGATATGTCTTTGATGTAGTACGGGACTTTGTCTGCACTCTGACTATCTCTGACAACAAAATCTCGTAAGAAATTAAACGAAGAATTACTCTTGCCTACCGCCGTTTTTACGGACCAAGAAGGCAATTTAGTAATAAAGCCCTCACTCGAACTACTAAGAAGATCATATATAAGACCCTGATCATCCCAGCCCTGCTCTATGGTGCTGAAGCATGGACCGTCTCAAAAGTGGATGAAGAAATCCTCGGTCGATTTGAGAGGAAAATTCTTTGAAAAATCTTTGGTCCCGTTAGCGTTGACGGGCTAAGGAGACGAAGACTTAACCAAGGACTATACAAGCTATACAGCGACATGCCCCTGATCAAAAAACTTCGCATTGGACGTTTGAAATGGCTTGGACATGTAAAACGAATGGACGCCAATAATCCGGTTGTTGGAGTCTTCGATTCCCAGCCAGACATCGGACGCAGTAGAGGAAGACCTCGCCTTAAGTGACGCGCACAAGTAGAAACCCACCTCAACCAACTTGGAGTGCGCAACTATAGTCAGTTAGCTAAGGACGTGGCTAATTGGAGAGACATGTTGGTTGAGGTGCAGGTTCATTCCGGACTGTAGCGCCAATTAAGTAAGTAAGTAAGGTTACCACTGCTTCTTAGTTCTACCCTTTCTTCTCTTCCTAACTATTGCAGTACCTCTTAAGCCCAAATTGTCGCTACTCTGTACACCACCGCTTGAAGAACTATTGAAGTGCCTTTCAAGCCCAAATTGTCGCTACTCTTTACACCACCGCTTGAAGACAACCTCAGGGGGAAAACTTTATCAGTTCTTGTATTTATTAACGCAATGACCACTCCAAGCAAACATGCAAGACCCGTACGTTGACCGAAAATGTAAGTGTATTCCTGGGTCTCTTCATCACCATTCTTGACATCCTGGACATTTAATTTGATTGTGTGTTGGCTTTCAGGATATAAAGGCCTGTGAAAACCTTTACCAACTATGACTTGGAATTCCTCTCATACTTGGAAGTTTGTTAGTGCAGTTTTTGTCTTATTTTGCTCAGAGCTTACATGATATATCACAGGTGGTCCGTGAATGCTTCAGATCGTAAAGAACAGACTGGTTAACACTCTTTACGTCTTCTACCGTTCTTGATGATTTTGGTTTCCCGGATTTTAGTTTTCCAGTGTTTTACTTGTCTCTACAAACTTTCTGGCCAGAGGCATGCTTTGGGCAGCATATAAGTAGCCACCAATATTGCCAGGCCACAGTTGGCGAATCACCGTTTTTGTAAAACTCTCACGCGCATAACACTTGGTCAGCTCCCGAAAAACGCATTAAAGTGACTAAATTCCGTAGAGCCAGGCCACGGATTATAGGAGCCAATTCGTAGAATTGCTCAACTAGCTGATGTCTATACAAAGTTCTACTTTCAGCTTTAACGGGCGACCACTCCATGACTATGAATTCGCTGAGAAACCTCCTTGCAACGTTGTAAGTAACGTTCATAATGGCCCTCTTCTGTTTAGGAGAAGTCTGGGGAAGAATTCGCAAAATGGAGTCAGCAGTGGCGTTTACAGTCCTAGTTAGGCTGGATAAGTAGAACTACCTACATGAACTGCTCGGGCATATTTGGATCTTTTAGGAATCGTAGGGGTTAGTCTGGTTTATTGAACAGAAATTGTGAAGAAATTGCATTAAAGGCGAACAGCAGCGCTTAATCAGGAAGTGGGTATTTAGATGTCAAAATCTGAACTGCAGGGAAGATCCTTACTATGAAATTCTGATCATCTCAGTCCTGTTTTACGGCGTGGATCGTGTCAAATATTGAAAAAAACATGAAATTCTTTGAAAGATCTCCAACCTCGTTTGTATTAATACCCTCTTGACATTTATTGTACTCAAACACCATAAAGGAATTCATAAAAAAAAAATTGTGGGCGATAATATTTACCAGTCCTTAAGTCTTTGATTTCCAGGCAGATTGATGTGCTCAACTGGAGCCGAAAACCAGCCTAACTGCAGACATTGGTGGTTATGACCCATGTTCATTCTGAACTTTTGCCACCTACGAAAATGAAGACGAAAAAATACCTAAGCGGAAGCAACGATCTCAGCAAAAAATCCACTTAATACGTGAATTTCTATGAAGTGCTCAAACCCGATTAAACACTCGAGAATCGCCATTAGAAAAGCACCTCTTATGTGAACCTTTCCGCTACCTTCAGAATCTGTACTTATAGCTGGAATTCAAAATACAAAAAACCTTGCTTTAAGCTATTTACCGGAAGCTCGATCTTTGACGATCTTCTGCAAACACTTGTCCTCCATTATATTGAATTATTCCAACCAATTTTACTTTTAGTGACTATAAAACCGCCTTAAGCTGGGAAATGTTTAAATTTTTGTTAGAAATTCTCAACGCGTTAGGGGGCGCCTGCGAATTATTCCACTTACTCAGCTCTCCATTCAAATTGAAATTACTCCTCCAATTCGTCACACACTCGACAATGCGATCCAATTCAGATTCAATTCATCACGCTTATCATTTCTTCGCAATTTGTATCCAAAATTTAAGCGCAAAAAAAATCAGTTTACCTCTTTCGCAACGAAAAAGCCATTCACAGCGTTATCGCCCATAGGCGCTCAGAAGACCATAAGCCGCGTCAACATGATTTATCTTCCCCCTGGAGGGCTACAAATCGAACTCTCTTCGCCAAAGCAAAAGCACAACCTCATCTGTATCCCAAGCCAAGCCTTTTGGGCAAACACAATTGGATACCATTTTTCCAGATACATCACCGACAGATACTTTTACTTTCGTTCGTTTGTTTTTATTCGCTTACGTGCGATATTGTTGCTCGAGTTTGTATATCGATCGATGGTCAAAGCTTGTTCCTGTATTGTGCAATAGACCATCCCAATAAAAGATTGGCTTTCTGTTATAACAATTTTCAGAAGGCCAGCGTTTCCGACCCAACAATAGACTTCAATGGGAGGCGTGAAATCATTGATCGCACCGGCGCGATAAAACGATCAAACGTCAATTACCGCACGTATCTACAAGGAGGATTGATGCCTTTATGGTATTTACCTATGGTGCACTTTCCTCCTCTAACATCCGCCCAATTTTCCACGCCAATCAAATGGGGAAAAATAATTTTATGAAAGTACGCGGTCAGTGTTAATTGGAGCAGCTTCCACTCAAGGCAGGTGCAAATGTGTCACTTTATGTAATTATTGGCTTTTAAAAAGTCTCGCAGATAGAGATGTGTGAAGGCGGTAAGCCTTTAAGAGGTTGTCTCTCATGTTAACGCAGACAGTTGTTAATAGCGAGTTTAATTGCCATTAGAATGGGTCTTCGGTGGTGCAACTTTTCGACAGCGGGAAAATGTTGGACGTTTATTGTGTCTAGTTGAGCGTGGATTACAAGTGCTATTATTGAGATTTTAACGGTAGTTATAACATAAAGTCTATAGTAGCAACATTTTTGAGACCTTAGACATTTGGTGTGTGGATTGCAGCTGCTAGTGAAAAGTGAGCTCTGAGCTTGGAAAAACTATTAAGTGGGGGGTGTTTGAAATCCGGATCAGGCTCCTCTCTTTGATGCCCGTGATACAAGCTGGTCTGCAGCTTAAATACTCTCACATGTTCCAGTCCGGAATTTAATTTTATTTGGCTGAAATTCCATGTCTGTAGGCAAATAATCCACTGTGTCGTATCAACAAATTTCTCGTACTCCAACCACGTAGTTAAAGAACGAATTCCTAGAAGAACCGTGTGGCAATACGAGAAGCCAGCTGGAAAGCTCTAAAAGGTTTCTTAAAGAACTTTAACTGGTCCCTAAGATTCCTCGATAGTGACGTGGATGCTACTGCTGATACGTAAACTTACACCATTCTCCTAGTATGAAATACTTTATCCCTCGACGGGTAAAAAGTATCAAACCTCAGGTAAACGGGTGGTATGGCACGAGCTGCAAAGAGGCTGTTAGGTTGAAAGAGTTATGTTTTCGGTCATACAAGACCAATCTTACTGAGGAAAACCGATTAAAGTTCAAGCGAGCCAGAAACGACTGCAATGCACACATAAAGGGTGTCAGATTTTTCCACGAGGAAAAGTTGAGGCAAAAAATTCTACTATGTCCCAATAATAGTAAAAACTTTTGGTCGTTTGTAAAAAACATTAAGAATTCGACCACATCTTCAATCCCAACGCTCATTTAAAATTATATTCCAGCTATCACCTCTATAGACAAAGCCAATCTGCTCACTGCTCACTTTGCAGCCAGTTCCACGTTGCCAGGTTGTGGGCAGTCTCCTCCTGTACTTGAGAAAGTAGAACATTCTATGGGACAAACCTACTTCCGTACTCGTACAGTCGCTAGAGTATTATTAGATCTTAATATTCACAAATCGTTTGGTCCAGATGGTATCTCCCCTATAGTTCTGAAGAGGTGTTCTTCCACGCTGGCAAAACCACTGCGAAAGCTTTTCTATCTGTCTTACTCATCAGAACTCTTCCCGAGTAGATAGTAAACAGCCTTTGTCCAGCCCGTCATTAAAAAAAGGCGAATCTTCTTCTCTCTCCAACTACCGACCAATTGAACTTACGTCCCTTCTTTCCAAGGTCATGGAAACGCTGATAAATCGTCAGCTTATGAAATATCTTGAATCACGAAAACTCCTCAATGACCGACAATGCGGTTTTCGCAGCAACAGGTCCACTGGTGATTTGATGACATATCTCACCGAAGAGTGGAATCAATCTATCCACCTTGGTGGCGAAAACATGATCGTTGCACTTGATATTTCAAAGGCATTTGACAGGGTTTGGCATCAAGGCCCTTATGTCGAAAATGCGTGCTTTTGCAATCGACAAAAGTCTCTTCTATGGATTGGAAACTACCTCTCGAAACGTTCATTTCAAGTTGTTTCGGACGGTTTCATGTCCGTTACTCACCTAATAAATGCTGGTGTTCCCCAGGGCTCCGTTTTGTCTCCGACACTATTTCTCATTTTTATCAGGGACCACAAGTCTGCAACTTCTAATCCAATCCATTCCTTTGCTGATGACAGTACCCTCAGCTTTTCATATTCGTTCTCGAATCCACGACCTTCAACTTCGGATGTGGATGAAAAATGACAAAATATGTGAAGCTCATTAAATTCCGACCTCTATAGCATAATCAAGTGCGGCAAACCTAATAAAGTGGAATTTCATACTTGCAAAACGCAATCCTGTCTTCTGTCATCTAAGCGAAACCAAAATTTACAGCCATTATCCATAAATTACACTTTATCGTCAAAACTTGAAAACTTTCCATGCTCAGTATGTGCGTCAGTAACGACCTTCGTTGGAACGACCTTAAATTCGAAACCGCTAAAAATGCAGCGAAATGTCTAGATTTCCTCAATCGATATAAGAAATACTTCAACCCCGCTGATCTGGCCTCAATACATAAAGCGTATATACGCCCCAAACTTGAGCTGTCCCAGGCGAACCTAGGCAAACTACTTCCACGTATTCGGAAAAGAGGTTGTCTAGGAATTTCAAGGGTTAGTCAGGCCCCTTGAACAAAGCTGGTGGCGAATGAACAGAAAAGCAAACGGCAGCGCTCAATCCCATACTGATGGCCCAGTGTCCTAGGGGTATCTAATAAATTGGAACTGGCCCTCCAGGTTGGGGGTTGTGCTTTGGGTTAACTACCCAACCATGGAAAAAACTTACGGTAACGAAGCAGCCAATAGCCTCGGATAGGACTGGTTTTATTGTTGACGACTCTGCTAAACGAAAAAAGGACACCGACGTTCGTATCTGCACCTGAAATGTAAGAACATTGAACAGGAGAGGTACAAGCAAATACCTAGTGGAAACCCTTAACTGCTACAAAGCAGACATTACTGCCATCCAGAATATACGATGACATGGGCCGGACAAAAAGAGGATGAAAAACTGTGACATCTACTACGGACCGTGTTATAGTGAGCAGAAATAGCGACTTTTCGGATGCGGATTTGCTATAAGTGCCAGACTTAGGCAAGAAGTCTTATGCTTCCAAGTCATTAGCGAACGCATTGTAACAATCCGCATCAGGGCCTAATTCTTCCAAGACATTAGCAAACGCATTGTAACAATCCGCATCAGGGCCTAATTTGCCAACATAAGCCTTATTTGCGTTCTAGCCCCAACGGAGGAAAAAGATGATATATAGATTAGGATTGCTTCTATGAGCTCCTATGAGCGACTTCTGAAGTACGAAGTTAAAATCGTGCTGGGAGATTTTAACGCAAAGGTAGGAAGAGAAGAAATTTTTAGCATTATTGTCGGAAAACATAGCCTACACGACAACACTAAGGCTAGACTTGAGCTTATTGACTTGATGGAACGAAATGCCACTGTAGCCAGCACACGGTTTCCTCCTTTCGATATCCATAAATGGACATGGAGGTCTCCAGATCAACGGACGGTCAACCAAATTGATCACATAGCGATAGACAAGAGGCACGCATCCAGTATTTTGGATGTCCGAACATTCTGACGAGCTAACATCGACTCGGACCACTACCTTGTTGCAACCAAGGTTAGAATGCGGATATCCACCACGCCACAACAATCCAGAAATACTGTGAAAAATTTAATGTCGAAAGACTGCAATCGCAAGAGACCGCCAAGACCTTCACGCAACGAGTATCCCTTAACCTCTCGATTAACACCATACCACCAGCATCGAATGTCGAAGAACAATGGCAGCGATGCCAACAAGCCATTAGATCAACGGCAACTGATGTGCTAGGGTTTCTCGCTCACCAGCAAGAAACCCCTGGTTTGATGAAGAATGCCGACAGATGTTCGCAGCCAAGAACGAGGATTATAAGGTTAAGTTGTAGGTGAAGACGAGAGTTGCTATTGAGATCTATAGGCAGAGAAGAAGGGAAGAAGACCGGCTTTTCAGAAAGAAGAAAAAGAGCAAGAAAAGCGAGCGATCGAGGATATAGAGAGGTGCCACTCCAGGAACGATGTTCGCAAGTTTTACCAAAGTGTCAAACCCAAGGATACAAGGCTCGAACAGAATCCTGTCGAGATGAAAAAGGAAATATCGTAGTTGAGACACAGTCGAAGCTGAGGATATGGAAGTACCACTTCTGCAGTTAACGGCGATGACGAACTACATTCCTACTTCCCGCCGACCGCTATAAAGCCGGCGGAGATGACTTGGTAAGTAACATCCACCAACTCATAAGCCAAATCTGGTTGGAAGAATGTATGCCTGAAGAATGGAACCTAAGCATCGTTTGTCCGATCCACAAAAAAGGAGACCCTCTGAACTGCGACAACTACAGAGGCATAAGTCTACTCAACATCGCCTACAAAATTCTATCTGCCGTAGTATGTGAACGCCTGAAACCGTTTACCAACAACCTCATCGGCCCTTATCAGTGTGGTTTTAGGCCAGGAAAGTCCACAACAGATCAAATTTTCACACTTCGGCAGATCCTGGAAAAATACAAAGAAGTCCAAATCGAGACCCATAACCTATTCATCGATTTCAAAGCCGCATACAACAGCATTTATAAAGACGATCTATACAGGCCCATGTCTACTTTAAGTATACCGCCCAAACTCGTCCGTTTATGTAGGATGACGCTGCTTCATCAGGGTCGGAAATAAACTCACCGAGACATTCGATACCAAGAAAGGATTTAGACAAGTCGATGCGCTCTCATGTGACTTCTTCACCGCTGTTTCTTCGGGCTAAAAAGTCAATTCAGTAGTAAAGCCCTCACTCGAACTACTAAGGAGATCCTATATAAGCATGGAACGTCCCAAAAGTGGAAGAAGAAATCCTTGGTCGATTTGAGAGGAAAATTCTTCGAAAAATCTTAGGTCCCGTTTGCGTTGACGGGCTATGGAGACGAAGATTCAACTAAGAACTATACGAGCTGTACAGCTGGTATAAAAAACTCCGCATTGGACGCTTAAGATGGCTAGGACATAAAGAACGAATAGACACCAATACTCCGGCTCGCAGAATCTTCGATTACCAGCCAGACGTCGGACGCTGTAGAGGAAGGCCTCGCCTTTAGTTGAGCGCACAAGTAAAAACCGACCTCAACCAACTTGCAGTGCGCAACTGGAGGCATTCAGCTAAGGACCGGGCTATTTGGAGAAGCATGTTTGTTGAGGCCCAGGTTCATTCCGGACTGTAGCGCCACTTAAGTAAGTAAGTATGGTCAATAATAAAAGACTTTTAGTTGCTTCGTAACAGTAAATTTTTCCATGATTTCCTCAACCTGTTACGCCAGGTCCACGTTTTCGCCTGAGGACAGAAATCTAAATTTTCTGCTCCAGGCATTCAAAGTTAGATTTTTGGTAGTGTTGCTATTTTTTTCTTGTGTGAACCATGCCACTAAACAGTTTAGTAAGCGAAATCTGGATGGATGATACAGGAATCCTAAACGAAGCACAATTGATGTGCAGTCAAAAATACGGCACCAAGTTAGCGCCGTTAAGGGATCACATTCGTTCAAAAACATTGAACCATTAAATTGCATATGTGGTTCTAATAACGCGGTGTTTCTTCTTATAGAGTCTTTCGAGAATGTGGATATTTTCCTATCTTCTCGTCACACACATTGACAAGAGGTAAATTTTGTAAATATCTGGTGAAGTTTTTTTCGTCGTAGCGGTTTTTTTTATATAAAAATAACGATATTGCCAATACCGACCACTGGCCACTGAGTCGGTGTTCGAATTCAGAATTTTAGATGAAACGTCCCAAATTTCCTTTACAAAATAATTTTCATAAAAGAGCGATTTAGTCTACCATGTCAAAATGTCAAAAGCAGGCTTCACCATACTTCTCAAAACAAATGAATAATCGATGTACATACAACAAGAACACACAAGCCTGAAATGTTGTTATATAACAACTCTATGCCCAAAACGTGTATATAATTCTCAAAACTTGACTTCTTTTCAGTTCGATTTCAAACCGGAAATTGGCGACCATTAATCGATTTCCAAATTGTATCACAGCCATTACACAATCAACATCATTACGAGGTGTATTATGGATAACTACAGCAACCAACAGCTTGGCAACGTGTATAAACGAAATGTGTATCCTCCAGCTACAAGAGTTGTAAATCGTATCAGTTCTGTAATCTCGCTTTGAAAGACTCCCCAAAAGACGAACTTTGAAAGACAAACGGATTGTGCTGTGATTGTGCCTCTGTGTAATGCCCTGCTCAAGCTCAATCCAGTTCAGCTTCAGCAGCCTCGTAAGGTCATCAAAAGCATGTATAGGGGGAAGGGGGACCAGTAATACAGCAACCTAACATGGTGGCGGATAAAAATGGACCGGGTTTTAGTGTGCAATACGGTGACACGAGTCTTGAGAGTCTGCGCATGCGCAGCCCGATTCAGCGTCATTTTTCATTTGAATTTCAACCTAAATGCACTCGACGATGACGATGGCGACGAAGAAGTCCATTCGATTGGCCTGGTCAGTGGTCTAAGTGCATTACCGTGCGCTAGCCATGTGATACACATAGAGAGAAGGACGCCATGCCCACGGTGGCGTGGCACGGCGTTGTTGTTGGCGTGCGCGCGACTAATCAATAAAATATTGTGACCTAATGCTTTCGAACGGAAAACGTATTAATTTTGATTGCCGACGTTAGATAAAAGCTGCAAATGTAAGGAGCCATATCGTTCGCACAGTATGGCCGGCCATCAATTAAAAATATTTTTTTTCTTCGCCTTAAATTTACAGTATTGGGCTGTTAAAGTGTACATGTACGGTAAGATGGATGAAGTAGCAAAGCCAATGATTTACTGTCAAATATGCGGTAGAGTGAGATACCGATTTATGAAAGTGTCCTTTCAACGCATTACATGTGGATTGGGTGAGTTGACATAGTTATTGGCCAATTATTCACGTAGATTAAGATATTCTGATGCATTTGCGTGGGACAAGCTAAAATAATTTAAACGCAGAATCACAGTCTTGGTAGAGATTGGACTTTCAAGGTGGTGAACAGGGACTTGTAAAATTCTTGTTCTTAAAGTATAACCAGTTTATTTGAATGTCTTGAGCGTTGATGAAGGGCATGCGGACCATCCTCCACTGTCCCGTGAAAAAAAGCAAAATTCAACACCAAACGATAAATAGTATGTCAAACGGTTCTCGTTCGTTACATACTTACTTTAGTGACGCTACAGTCCGGAATGAACCTGGGCCTCAACCGATATGCCTCCCCAAATAGCCCGGTCCTTAGCTGAATGCCTCCAGTTGCGCACTCCAAGTTGGTTGAGGTCGGTTTCTACATGTGCGCGTCACTTAAAGCGAGGTTTTCCTCTACTGCGACTGCGACCGACGTCTGCCTGGGAACCGAAGACTCTGCGGGCCAAAGTATTGGTGTCCATTCGTTCTACATATCATAGCCATCGTAAACGTCCAATGCGGAGTTTTATTTTACCAGGGGCATGTCGCTGTACAGCTCTTATAGTTCTTGGTTGAATCTTTGTCTCCATAGCCCGTCAACGCAAACGGGACCTAAGATTTTTCGAAGAATTATCCTCTCAAATCGACCAAAGATTTCTTCTTCCACTTTTGGGACGTTCCATCTCCTTAGTAGTTCGAGTGAGGGCTTTACTACTGAATTGACTTCTTAGCCCAAAAAAACAACGGTGAAGCAACATGAAAGCGCATCGACTTGTCTAAATCCTTTCTTGGTATCGAATGTGTCGGTGAGTTTGTTTCCGACCCTGATGAAGCAGCGTCATCCTACATAAACGGACGAATTTGGTCGGTATACTTAAAGTAGACATGGGCCTGTATTGTTCGTCTTTATAAATGCTGCTGTATGCGGCTTTGAAATCGATGAATAGGTAATGGGTCTCGATTTGGACTTCTTTGTTTTTTTCCAGGATCTGCCGAAGTGTGAAAATTTGATCTGTTGTGGTCTTTCCTGGCCTAAAACCACACTGATAGGGGCCGATCAGGTTGTTGGTAAATGGATACGATACTGAGGGCGATGTTGAGGAGACTCACGCCTCTTTAATTGTCGCAGTTCAGAGGTCTCCTTTTTTCTGGATCGGGCAAAGAATGCTGAGTTTCCATTCTTTAGGCATGCTTTCTTCCGACCAGATTTAGCTTATGAGTTGGTGGACGTTATTTAAGAAGTCATATCCGCCCGCTTTATTAAGCTTAGCGGGAAGGCCGTCATTTCCGGCATCATTATTAAGCTTGAGCTTAGATATTGCTCTCCTCACTTCACTCAGGTCGGGTGGTTGTCAGTTTTCGCTGTCGTTGCAATATTGAATCTTTCGTTCTGCCTGACAGCGGAATGTTGTTCGTCATCGCCGTTTAATAGTCTGCAGAAGTGGGTCTTCCATATCTTCAGCATCGACTGTGTCTCAACTACGATATTTTCTTGTTCATCTCGACAGGATTCTGTTCGAGGCTTGTATCCTTGGCTTTGACGTTTTACACTTTGGTAAAAGTTGCGTACATCGTTTCTGGAGTGGCACTTCTCTATATCCTCGATCAATCGATTTTCTTGCGCTGTTTTCTTCTTTCTGAAAAGCCGTTGATCTTCCCTTCTTCTTTGTCTATAGAGCTCAACGTCAGCTGTCGTCTTCACCTGCAGCTTAGCCTTGTAGGCTTCATTCTTGGCTGCGAGCATCTGCCGGCCAGACACCTAGCACATCAGTTGCGGCTGATCTAATGGCTTATTGGCATCGTTACCATTGTTCTTCGACAGTCGATGTTGGTGGTATGGTGTTTTCCGAAAGGTTTAGGGATTCGCGTTGCGCGCAGGTTTTGGCGGTCTCTAGCGATTGCAGTCTTTCGAGATAAAATTTGTTCACAGTATTTCTGGATTGTTGTGACGTTGTGGATATCCGCATTCTTGCCTTGGCTGCAACAAAGTAGTGGTCCGAGCCGTCCTGTTGTCGTGTAGGCTATGTTTTCCGACAATACTGCTAAAGATGTCTTCTCTTGTTACTTTTGCGTTCAAATCTCCCATCACGATTGTAACATCGTACTTCGGTAGTCGCTCATAGGTTTTGGCAAGCAGTCCATAGAAGCAATCCTTAGCTATATCATCTTTTTCCTCCGTTGGGACGTGAGCGCAAATAAGGCTTATGTTGGCAAATTTGGCCCTGATGCGGATTGTTACAATGGGTTCGCTTATGTCTGGGAAGCATAAGACTTCTTGCCTAATTCTGGCATTTGTAACAAATCCGCATACGAATAGTCGCACGGTCCGTTGTAGATGTCACAGTTTCTCCTTTTGCCCCGCCCATTCCATCGTATTTCCTGGATGGCAGTAATGTCTGGTTTTTAGCAGTTTAGGGCTTCTGTTCAGTATTCTCACTTTCCAGGTGCAGATAAGAACGTCGTTGTCCTTTTTTTCGTTTAGCCGGGTAGTCGACAATTAAATCAGTCCTTTTCGAGGCTATTGGTTGCTTCGAAACGAGTAATTTTTTTCATGGTTGCGTAGTCACCCCAAAGCATAGCTCCCAACCTGGAGGGCCAGTTCCAATTTATTAGATACCCTTAGGAGACGGGGCCATCAGTATCCACTATGGGATTGAGCGCTGCAGTTGGCCTTTCGTTTCATCCGCTACCATATCTGTTCAAGGGGCCTGACTAACCCTTGAAATTCCTAGACAACCTGTTGTCCGAATATGTCAAAGCCTGGGTTCGCCTGGGATAGCAGGCCGGGTATTCATTCCGTGCCATTCTTACCTGGCTGTAGTGTTTCTGTTTTTCGTTGTGTTATCAACACTCGCGCTTATCGTTAAGCAAGCCAAATCCGGTTGGATGAGACCAGTACGCGATGGTTACCACTTGGAGGTTAAAAATGGGAATTGCCAAGTTAAAGCCAATCAGAGTCTACCCTCGTTCTACAACACCCAACCATCAGTTGTCTTCTGTCTTTTACGTCAAATGTCTCTGGAGCCCTTGTACTAGTTTTCGTGTGCTTAAGTTATGTCGTATTGGTTGTTGAAATCAAGAGTCATCATAGTATTATAGGATTGCTGTCATTCTGTAGATACCTCTGACATCTAGAAACTTTAAATAACCATAACTATTGTTAATTGATTTTACCAGATGCTTCTGAATGTTTGTGATTTTATTTATAAGCTATTCCGATGCATTTCTCTATGCTAAGATCCCACATTTTAGTTGCGATTCCACTAGTGAATAATTCACTTGCTTCTGAACTTCGATAGAAGCATTTCTTTCCAGATATAACATTGCAAACTTAGCACTTTTATTGTTTGACCGCAGTTTATTGATATGGTCTTGCTATATAAAACGGTCTTCTAGTGATTCCTAAGTATTTTGTGGCTTTGGCCATATCTATGGCTTGTCTTATTCCCGCTGTTGGACATCCATCATTTTGTGGGAAGATGTTTATGCTACTATCATCACGCTGGAAAGATGAACGAATATCCATACACTTTGGCTTGTCTGCGTTGACCAACAATCCGTTGTCATGGCACCATCTTGATAGCTTATCAAGCTCCTGTTGCATTATATTTGTAGCAGTTGTGCGACATTTATGCTTGACAATGATTGATATGTCGTCTGCATAAGCAAAAAGTGTACTTTTTTCAAATACGCGGGGAAGTTCATTTGTATATGTCATAAATAACAAAGGCCCTAATTTCGAACCCTGTGGTACACCATACAAACAAATTTTTTTTTCATTAAGGTTATTAGGTATCTTCACCTTTGTTTTTTTTTAAAGATATTTTGCTAAGACTCCTCTCACTCTAATTTTTTGTAAAGCCGCCATATGAGCTCGTCGTGACTAAGTGTATCAACTGCCTTACTAAACTCGACGAAAGTCAGTAGAACATGATGGTTTTCGTTCAGGCTCAAGTTCACAGTATTTGCGAGCTCTACCGGAAGTCTTCCTGTACTTTTTCATATTCGAAATCCATTCTGGTTATCTTGTATCACCGAGTGTTTTCACAAAAAGCTGCTTAGTCGTCGAACTACAATTTCTTCTATGCATTTATCAATTACTGACACGATCGCAATTGGTCTGTAGTCTTGGTATTTATTTTAAATTTCTTGATTATCACCAGAGCCAAATGTGAAGATAAACTCAAATCCACCATCGAAGTCACTCCAATCCTATATACACGGTATCTGCAGGAGATTTTCTCAGTACAAGAAGAAAAAGCAATACGGTTGTATTCCACTGAAAAGGATCACAATTCGCCCAAATTAATGTAAGTGTGGCGGTGTACGACACACTACAACACGAACCCGAACACCAAACATAACTGCACCTTTCTCATTATACTTTCTCACCTAGATAGCTAAACATGATTGACATGTTTCCCCCAACAGGTCTGACACCGTAAAAAAGCAAACCACCATACCCCCAAAAATTAAATTTCCCAGCAAGTACACGGAAACGACTTTCCATCTTTGACAATTCTATCAGTGCCACGACCCCACCGTATCTTATTACAAAACGAACCTAATAAGCACCTTGTGGCCCAAATTAAATAACAAAAACAAAACAAGACCCTACAAGACCAACTGTCCAACACCAGATTGATTTAAATTTAATTTCGTGCAAGAAAAAAACCGGTACAATGGGACAAATTGTTCCATAAGTGAGTTACGAATTGTCCACATCGTCACTCAGGGGACCCAACTTGAATCGTGTTTACTGGGGAACCTCTCAAAGCCATTTCCACAGCACTACCCTGCGAGACACCATTTCCAGCTGACCACCATCTAAAGTTATGTCACTGCTGCACAGACGTGGATTAAAGACTCGACTCCTATAATCGCCGGTGTTAACCACTTGAGGTCTTTAAAAATTCATGTCTTACCATCTCGAGTAAAAGCAACGAAAGTGACCCAGATATACGGACCTAAAAGTGCTCCAGATAATTTTTTTTAATTAGTTCTTGCGTGAATCGGGCTCTTGTATGTAGGACCGGTCATTATATCACAAACGACCTTTCCTCGAACAATTTAAAAGCTTATTGAGGTAGACCGTCACGTCGTTAACAATGCAAAATATTTGACATTTATATAGTTTGACAGATAGCAGGCCGATGTCGGAATGTAGTGCGTCATCGCTGATAAAGTTGTTGGTGCGCAGTTAGCACAAGACGCGGATGAAACGGGTATCGGTATCTAGATAAATGCGTTGATTTGGGTTTTGGGGCAGGTTGCCCTTAAGGCAAATTGGTTTCGAATGAAAAATTATCGTCATCTGCCAGGCAAATGGTATTTAGAGATTTCAATTGGCATTTGGATGGGAGACGGATCGATGTTCAAAAACAGGGTGGGATGCAACGCGTTATGGAAATGTCTACGCTGTGAGGATGTGTGTGGTCGCTGTAAATGCTTTGAGTTTTTTTTTTTTTTAAGGTAAAACTATTCAGCAAAGGAGGTTAATTGTGTCATTGTGTTGTTGCTGATGTTTTGTGACATTACTAAGGAGAATTTTTAGCTTTAAAGGCTTGTTAACGTAATCGCTCATTTTGAGGACAACATTTTCTAAATGATGTTTGGATATGGTTAACAAGCCTTCGTTCCTACTTAGAGTAGGTGGGACTGTGGTAAATATTGTTTGATAAACGCTTATTCAAAGTTGATGATCCGTGGATAATAGCGTTATTGATGTCAACATTGCTAAGCTCGTAGGTAGACGGCGTTCATTTTGACAGTTCTTATTCCTGTTCTTATGCTGATAGTGCTTATTGATTATGTGGCTGTTCAGTTTGCCAATACTCTCATAGGGTTAGAAGATCGGTATTTAAAGTCGTGTCTGCTGAATAGAATACCCTGCTACTATCTTATTGTTGTACCCAACGTCCCATAGTATACCTTTGTTAGATATTTATGGATATCCGGGGATCAAGATCACAAGAGAACGTGTTGGCACTTGGAAACACATATCACATATCTTGGAAGTAGTAGCTCCGGGACAGTGACAAGCAGAAAAAGAGGAAGGCATACCCCTTTTGCGTGTATACCGAAGATAAAGAGAGCTGCCACTCCAGGAATGTTATTCGCAAGTTTAACCAAAGTAAAAAAAACGTCAAAACCAAGAATAAAAGGCTCGAAGAGAATCGTATAGAGGTGCAGAAGAATATATCTCATCAGTCGATGCGGAGGATATGGGAAAACCACTATTGGTTCCCGCTGTCAGGCAGAACGAAAAATTCAATGTTGGCGACGACAGCGAAAACTTAAGCTTAACAGGCTGCCGAAAATGGCGGCCTTCCCGCAGAGCTTTATAAAGCCGGCTAAGATGACTTGGTAAGAACGAGGGAAGACTCTGATTGAATTTAACTTGGCAATGCCCAGTGGTTGTAACTCTGACTTCTTATTTTTAACCTCCAAGTGGTAACCATCGGGTACTGGTCTCACCCAACCGGATTTGACTTGCTAAACGGTAAGAGTGAGTGTTGATAACACGACGAAAAACAGCAGCACTATAAACAGCCAGGTCAGAACGGCACGGATTTAATACCCGGCCTACTGATGGCCTCTTGTCCTAAAGGTATCTAATAAATTGGAACTGGACCTTCAGGGTGTGTGTTGTGTTTTGGATTAACTACCCACCCATGGAAAAAACTAACGGTTACGAAGCAACCAATAGCATTGGAAGGGACTGATTTTATTGTTGACGACCCTGCCAAACAAAAAAGGACAAAGCCGTTCATATCTGCACCTGGAATGTGGAACATTAAACAGGAGAGGTATAAGCGAACAACTAGAGGAAGCCGTAAACTGCTACAAAGCAGACATTACTGACATCTAGGAAATACAATGGGATGGAACGGGCAAGAAGAGGATGAAAAACTGTGACACCTCCTACGGACCGTGTTATAGTGAGCAGAACAACCACTATTTGGATGCGAATTTTTTATAAGTGCCAGACTTAGGCAAGTAGTCTTATGCTTAAAAAAAATTGTCGAACTCATTGTAACAATCCGCATCAAGGCCCAATTCGCCAACATATGCCTTATATGCGCTCACGCCCCAACGGAGGAAAAAGATGATATAGCTAAGGATTGCTTCTATGGACTCCTTGCCAAAACCTTTGAGCGACTACCGAAGTACGATGTTAAAATCGTGCTGGGAGATTTTAACGCAAAGGTAGGAAGAGAAGACATCTTTAGCAGTATTGTCGCAAAACATAGACTACACGAAAACACGGCTGGAGAGGGACTTAGGCTAATTGTAATCGCTAGGGAACGATATGTCACTATAGCCAGCACACGGTTTCCTCACCCCGATATCCATAAGGGGACATGGCGGTCTCCAGATCAACGAACGGTCAACCAAGTTGATCACATTGCGATAGACAAGAGGCACGCATCCAGTATTTTGGATGTCCGAACATTCAGAAGAGCTAACATCGACTCGGAAAACTACCATGTTGCAGCCAAGGTAAGAATGCGAATATCTACTACGCCACAGCAATCCAGAAATACTGTAAAAAAATTTAATGTCGAAAGACTGCAATCGCAAACACCTTCGCAAAACGCGTATCCCTTAACCTCGCAATTCACACCATACCACCAGCATCGAATGTCGAAGAACTATGGCAACGATGCCGCAACTGATGTCCTAGAATTCTCGCGCTCACCAGCAAGATGAGGAATGCCGACAGATGCTCGCAGCCAAGAACGAGGCCTACAAGGCTAAGCTGCAGGTGAAGACGAGAGCTGCCGTTGAACTCTATAGGCAGAGAAGAAGGGAAGAACACCGGCTTTTTAGAAGGAAGAAAAAGAGAGAGAAAAGCGCGCGATCGAGGATATAGAGAGCTTCCACTCCAGGTAAGATGTTCGCAAATTTTGCCAAAGTGTCAAACGTCAAACCCAAGGATACAAGGCTCGAACAGAATCCTTTCGAGATGAACAAGGAAATATCGTAGTTGAGACACAGTCGATGTTGGGGATATGGAAGAACCACTTCTGCAGACTGTTAAACGGCGATGACGAACAACATTCCGCTGTCAGGCAGAACTTACCATTCAATATTGGCAACGACAGCGAAAACTGTCAACCATCTGACCTGAGTGAAGTGTGGATAGCAATATCTAAACTGAAGCTTAATAAGGCTGCCGGAAATGACGGCAGTTAGCTAAGGACCGGGCTAATTGGAGAGGCATGTTGGTTGAGGCCCAGGTTCATTCCGGACTGTAGCGCCACTTAAGTAAGTCTAATGTAATAGATGTTCGTGTTGAAGGACCTTATACCCTAGATGAGCATTACAATTTGTCTACAACGTCATGATTGCGATAATGAATGGGGAACATCGGTACATTTGGGACTTAAGCAAGGCACTATCACTATCCTAGTTATGGACTAGATGATCAGCATCAAGAAAAAGAACGAATCTGCTCACACAATTGGACCCTCAATGGACCTATATTGTCCTGAGTATGAAAATAAATGAGGAAAATCACCTGCTTCACCTTCCCAAATTTTTTTTATTTGAACCAGTCGCGGCGGCTACATGCCCGAAATCATATTTAAACATTAATGGTATGAAATTATCCTTCCAATAAAGTCAAAGTGATGGACATTAAAAGGATTTTATTTTGTTTTATTTCAATTTAAAGTTCTATACCTCTAAATAAAACACCCTTTACCGTCATAACTTCGGTTATGCTTGTGAATTTTCCTGCATAATGTCTTAAACAGGCTTCTACCCAATCAATCGCCTCCAAAAATACTTCACCTCAGCGCACAAGTACTATTTAAGGTCTACAGAAATATTTGCTTGTGAAAACTAAATTCTATTGCCTTACAGAGGAATAATCGTTAGTTGGGAGGTAACGTGTAGCTATCTTACAAGGAACAACGCAGGACTTACTTCGCAGATTTATTGGCCAAACTCAAGCGATCCTCAGTTTTTTTTTTGAAAAGATTCCTAACTACTCCACATGTCCGAGTTTAGACATTTGAAAAATTTCTGTAAACTACTTGTTTTGAACTTTTACACAAACAAAAACCTTTCGTATGATTAGGTGTAACCACGATTCTAACTCTTAAGGGGGACAATCTCTGGTAATTTCTGTTGGGAATACTTTCTTGTCGATTCCTCTGTAAAGTGGGACTCATAGGGACTTAAAAAAAAATAAAAACCCGTTTTAGATTCCCTCATTGAAAATAGGAGCAGTCCATGGAGCCGAACGAACCACCGACTCAAACATCGCAGCGCGTGTATATGCACATAGCCACCATTTGTAAAGTGAAATATGAGTTTGCCGGCTGTTCGTATCCAGGCGGGAATAAATAATTCCTTAGGGAATTTCATTAAATGCAATATTCCGTCCGTTTGGAGTTTAAATTCTTTTTTTTTGTTTTTTTGTTCGCCTCGGTTTAGTTCGACGGTTCGTCCTTATGGATGGCAACTATACTATACGCCTTGCAGTGTTTGCTGGTGCTGTTGCGTCAAATCTAAACGGCGAATATTTCTATTTTTTTTTATTTGAACCAGACATCCAGCGCTTAGTAGTTTACCCTTTGGACACTCCAGACTGTATCATTAGTAACCTAATTCAGTGTCGATACAATCCAATTAGCTTGATCCTCAGCTAACTGCCTACAGTTGCGCACTCCAAGTTGGTAAATTTATAAAGTGGAACCCGACATTCAAATATTCGTGGTGCTGTTAGCTACCATACCACTCAGAATTGTCCAGTTTTTCATTGAGACTTCTTATAAACCCGACAGTCAACCATTGTCCAGTATTTCATTCTTAAATGTGGATTTGGTATTGCACCAATATTTGTCAATCTATCACACTCAAGGACAGTGCCAACAACTTTTCCGACATGCCACCAACATCTACATCAAACCAACAAGTCAAACTAAGGTGCACCACTGATTGACGTTGGCTGACATTCGACGGGCTGGGCACTTTATGGGAATGACATTCGAATTCATTAAAAAGGATATGAGTTCCTCCCTAGTATGAAATGTTGGACTGACAAGACCCACCCACAATAGGACGTTCAACAAAACTCACCCAAAAGAGCGGTCCAACAACTTTTACAAAGCAATCAGTCGACAACCTTCTAGAACGACCACCGCAATGACGCACAACAAACAACAAACCTGTGAGGATTTAAGTTTCGTCAACAGCTTTCTGTTGTTCCAAACGCCTTTAGAACCGAACCGGATTCTGTCGTAATTCTTCGATTGCAGCGCCCAAGGCCTTTCTCAGTTTTGTCGGGGCACCTTGCTATCGCTAGTGAAAACAAAATCGCGAATTCTTGACGTGAGCTCTTGCATGTGGTATTGGCTAAATGGTCTCAAGCTGTTGGTGGAGCTGTTTAAATGTAACAACAGCTGAAACAACCTCCACCCAGTTGACTAGCCTTTCCATCTTGCGGGCTTTTTTTTTTTAGTATCTGCGTTGCCATGTGAAAATCACTCACATATATGTAGTAGAGCTTGCGCCTGATATGGTGGTCAACTTATTTTAAGCCCGACTTTGAGAGCCAGTTTGCATATACTATTGAAACCAATAGCGTCCAGTGTCAGAGAGAGAGAGGGCGGAATTGTTAATAAATTTCGCAGTAGTATCCGGAAATTGAACGTTCAACTTGACTTGGGTTGTGTACGGGGCCTTAGCGAGTGTGGCCGGCGCATGTGGCTCAATCTATTCCGCAAACTCAAACCACTCCTTTGTCGGTTGTCAGTTTTGCTTTTAATTGAATCATAGTGCATGGCTAATTGCAGTTATTCATCTTGGTGTACTATATCTTGAAGAGAGTGACTAACTTGGACAACATTGGAGCATGGCCACATGTTTATCTGGTTCGATTCGTATCATGTAAGTGATACGTGATGTGGACTTTAATTGGAGTCCTTCGGAAAACGGATTAATTGTAAGGAATTCGATCAATTAAAATGCGACGAATAGTTTGGTCTTCAGTTGATGCATGGTTGTAAGCTTTCATAAAGGGAATAATCTGTGTCCTGGATTGGGGTCACGGGCTTACATCGTGCCAGTAACATCGATTGACAAAGATATGATATCGCTGCATGGACATTATTTGCTGGGAATAATGATATCCACGGTCACTGCAAACGTATAATTCTTCAACTCCTACATCACTTGCACCAATGAGATTTAAAGGTTTTGAGGATAAATATGAGGAGGCTTACATCGACATCAAACTATTTAAAAAAAATTCACAAGAAAAAACTGTGTCGATACATGAACATACATTCCATACAGCCACACGTACAATATTAGTACGACGAACAAAAAAAGCGTTAGCATATGAATCAACATACAATGACATGAATAACGCTGTTACACCAGGATAAAATCATCAACAATCTAGAAGTGTAGTTAGGGAAACACCTTGAAGCATGTCAAGATGTTGGATCGACATCAAAACCCTTTCCGAAAGCCTTCAAATCTAAATCAGCCATATCTGCAAGTGATACCAAACTTTTATTATTAAAAAAAATTGAGAATGTAACATAAGCGGCGCCACTGTTTGAGGTAAACATGAACCGGCAGATCCTTACCTTACTGCCTCCAGCTGCTGACTTTAAATGGAAGAGGTAAATTTCCTCCTTTTTGCACTAGCAAAGGCGAGGTCTTCCTCTACTGTGTGGGACGTTTGGCTTGGAATTGAAGACTATGCCAGCCATCTGAAAGGTAAATAGCGGAGGTCTTTTGACCAGGTCTATGTCGCTACATACTTACTTACTTAAGTGGCGCTACAGGCTGGTCCTGAACCAGCATGCCTCCAATTAGCCCGGTCATTAGATAACTGCCTCCTTTTGCGCACTCCAAGTTGATTGAGGTCGGTTTCTACTTGTGCGCGCCACTTAAGGCGAGGTCTTCCTCTACTGCGTCCGATGTCCGGCTGGGAATCGAAGACTCTGCGGGCCAGAGTATTGGTGTCCGTTCGTTCTACACGTCCTATTCATCGTAAACGTCCAATGCGGAGTTTTATTTTACCAGGGGCATGTCGCTGTACAGCTCGTATAGTGCTTGGTTGAATCTTTTTCTCCATAGCCCGTCAACGCAAACGGGACCGAAGATTTTTCGAAGAATTTTCCTCTCAAACCGACCAAGGATTTCTTCATCCACTTTTGGGACGGTCCATACTTATATAGGATCTCCTTAGTAGTTCGAGTGAGGGCTTTACTACTGAATTGACTTCTTAGCCCAAAGAAACAGCGGTGAAGAAGTCACATGAGAGCGCATCGACTTGTCTCAATCCTTTCTTGGTATCGAATGTGTCGGTGAGTTTCTCTCCGACCCTGATGAAGCACCGTCATCCTACATAAACTAACGAGTTTGGGCGGTATACCAAAAGTAGACATGGGCCTGTATAGTTCGTCTTTATAAATGCTGCTGTATGCGGCTTTGGAATCGATGAATAAGCAATAGGTCTCGATTTGGACTTCTTGAGTTCTTTCCAGGATCTGCCGAAGTGTGAAAATTTGATCAGTTGTGGACTTTTCTGGCCCAAAACCACACTGATAAGGGCCGATCTGGTTGTTGGTAAACGGTTGCAAACGTTCACATATTACGGCAGATAGGATCTTGTAGGCGATATTGATTCGTTCTGCCTGACAGCGGAATGTTGTCCGTCATCGCCGTTTAACAGTCTGCAGAAGTGGTTCTTCCATAACCTCAGCATCGACTGTGTCTCAACTACAACATTTCCTTGTTCATCTTGACAAGATCCTGTTCGAGCCTTGCATCCTTGGCTTTGACGTTTAAAATTTAGTAAGACTTGCGAACATCATTCCTGGAGTTGCACCTCTCTATATCCTCGATCACGCGTTTTTCTTGCTCTTTTTTCTTCTTTCTAAAAAGTCGGTCTTCTTCCCTTCTTCTCTGCCTATAGAGCTCAACGGCAGCTCTCGTCTTCACCTGCAGCTTATCCTTGTAGGTCTCGTTCTTGACTGTAGGCATCTGTCGGCATTCCTCATCAAACCAGGGGTTTTTTGCTGGTAGGCGCGAGAATTAGCACATCAGTCGCGGCTGATCTAATTGCTTGTTGGCATCGTTGCCATTGTTCTTCAACATTCGGTGCTGGTGGTATGGTGTTAATCGAGTGGTTAAGGGATACGCGTTGCGCGAAGGTCTTGGCGGGCTCTTTCGATTGCAGTCTTTTGGCATTAAACTGTTTTACTGTATTTCTGGATTGTTGTGGCGTGTTGGATATCCGCTTTCTTCGTTTGGCTGCAAGAAGGTAGTGGACCGAGTCGATGTTAGCTCTTCGGAATGTTCGGACATCCAAAATACTGGATGCGTGCCTCTTGTCTATCACAATATGATCAATATGGTGGACCGTTCGTTGATCTGGAGACCGCCATGTCCCTTAATGGATATCGAGGTGAGGAAACCGTGTGCTGGCTATGTGGCATTTCGTTCCGTAGCCTAAGTCCGCTACCAGACGTGTTGTCATGTAGGCTATGTTCTCCGACAATACTGTTCAAGTTGTCTTCTCTTCCTACCACGATTTTAACTTCGTACTTCGGTAGACGCTCATAGCTTTTGTCAAGGAGCTCATACCAACCAATCCTCACCATTTTGCCTCCATTGGGGACATGGACACACGTGGCAGATCTTACTTTACGTTTGCGCCCATATTATGATGTCGCAAACGCTTCTTTGGGGTGTAGGCACCAGGGATTGTCTTCCCTCACACGTCATTATCGTATTGCACCATGCTGCCTGTTTCTGCCTGTTTCAAGTTTGTCACCGTCCGGTCCGTGGGTTTCGAAGATCCGATTGTATAGGTATATTACGTGGACCACCAACCGATCGCTTATGTTGATCCATTGTGATTCTCCTCTCACTCTCTCTGAGGCTGCACTTACGTAAGTGGCGCTACAGTTCGGAATGAGCCTTGGCCTTTACCAACATGCCTCTCCAATTAGCCCCGTCCTTAGCTAACTGCCTCCAGTTGCACACTCCAAGTTGGTTGAGCTCGGTTTCTACTTGTGTGCGCCATTTAAGGCGAGGTCTTCCTCTACTGCTCTTCCGACCTCTGGCTGGGAATCGAAGACTCTGCGAGCCGGAGTATTGGTGTCCATTCGTTCGGCATGTCCTCGTCATCTTAAACGTCCAATGCGGAGTTTTTTGACCAGGGGCATATCGCTGTACAGCTCGTATAGTTCTTGGTTGAATCTTCGTCTCCATAGCCCATCATCGTAAACGGAACCGAAGATTTTTCTAGGAATTTTCTTCTAAAATCGTCCAAGGATTTCTTCTTCCGCTTTTGAGACGTTCCATGCTTCAACGCCGAAGAGCTGGGCTGGGATGATCGGGTCTTATATAGGATCTTCTTGAAGCTGCACCGCACGTAGTTTTGGTTGCATTCTCCGGATCTGGAGGTCATGGACTAGTAATTGATTGGAACCATGGCTACTCACCTCTTGTTCCGAGTTCCGGGCTTGAGAGTGAGAGCTAGTGAGCCTTCTTGCGGTAATTTCCATCATAACTCCCTGCAGGGTACGATAAAACCCGACTTCTCATCTTTTTCTCATGATTATCTACATGAAATCCTTTAAATAGTGAAGAGAAAACCTCAACTAATGGAGAACCGTTACGAATCGACAACTGAATAAGAGGCATCAACCTCCAAATGGAGATTTTAGAGGTTATTGCCTCTGACTGAGCTGTCACTCTAACGGCCTCCACATCCGCGTGCGCATGAACATTACTCATCCGTTATGCAAATCAATCTTTTCCATTCGCATACCGCCGCACCTGTCCCGTATTCAGTTAATCGTAATAATTTTAATTAATTGCGATTTGTTTTGACATTGCCGTTGTAAATCTACTCCGACAACCACCAGGACTTAGCAATTGCTTGCGAACATAATTTCAGCTCATCCCAAGTTGAAGGACAATGCACACCTCTCACCACATATCGCTTGTGCGAATAATAAAAAAAAATTCTTCTCCATGCAATTTTACAAATGAAGCCATCAAACGTTCAGCTGTCTTCCCTTCTTGCCCCGACGCGGCTCTAAAAATAAACCTATCGTGAAGATTGATAGCCAAAGACTCCAAGAGTGTAATTTCTTAATCAGTTAGCCACTAGCCGCGACCAATTAATCAACGCGCATTCATCTAGATGCCACTGAAATCGCACTGGGCCATAGGCCGGAACCTCATCAGGGTAACCTTTAAAAATGCATTAAGCCCCCTACCGAGAAGAATTCGATTAGTTACCTCACTAGATTCGATCAAGTCGATTACACTGACTCTGGAACAAGATGTGGTGCGGTGATGGTGCTGTGATGGTGCGGTGATGGTGCGGCTCTATTCAATCGTAACTGGAACACGCATAGTAACGCTTCGTTTCGGTGTGTGCATTCCATCAAACATAACTAGACCCAACCACCGAGATCAAACGTGTAGTGTTGCATCACATTGCAGCCCAATACCGTACTCTAATTAAATGCACGTACTCCCCGTTTCCTTAAATTGGGCCGTGCAAATCTTTTATTGTTGCTGCACGATTGGAAATACCGCATGGAGGCTTCCTCAACCACCTCCACCATCGCTGTCGGGTTCAATGTTGCAACCAAAATAGAAACGGCGTATCTATGGCTAGACCGCGTGCGCAAATGTGTATCTCGAGTGGTGTTTCCGAGGCAACAATACCTAGCCCTGGGCAAGTATGGCCAATTTTTGGCGCACAATTACAATGAAACGAACAAATAAGCCTACAATACGACTAAGCCAGCATGCAAGTCGTATAATAATAAACAAATTGAAACACCGAATGATATAAGACTCGGGGTTATGCTTGGCTTCAGACACAAGTCGGGTTGTTGTTTTGCTTTATCGTTCCACGGCACAGCCGTTGAGTTATGTAGGCATACTGCGCCTAGTGGCTATGTTTGGTGGCTAGTTACAGCGACTATCTGGGCATGCACTAAAATTATTTTTTTTTTTTTTTAAGAAAGTTGCACTCGTCGCCTGCCCCAAGCGAAACACATTGATACTGGTTCGCCTTGTTTAATTGCCCAGGCGACCGACTGGCCGATCATAGTAGATCTTGGGAGGTGGTTGACATCGGAGACTTGTACTCGCACTAGCACTCGTACTCGTACTCAAAGTGGACAGTAGTTAGGGTAAGAAACCGAGCACAGGTTTCTATAGTTGTGAAACAAGAATTGGGGTTCTTACGAGGTGTGTGCGCATAAGATTCAGATTAGCATTTGGGGTTGCTTTAGACGGCTTTAGACAGCTCTAGCTGGGGCTACTTGTGTTAAATTTTTTTATTTTGATTTATTGCAGACAGTTTTATTTGCGGCAAAAAGTCTTGTTGGCGTTGGTAAATATTGAAATGTATCTAGATTCGATTGAAGTGATTTAACTTAAGTGGATTGTTGCAATAGAGAGTCTAGCTGGGCGCATAGGATTTACAATTCTAATCTGATCTGCTTACATGTTTTGTAATTTTATCAAACAAAGTGGTAGCTCGAGTATGATCTAGGGTGCAAGTGCTTTTTTTCAGAACTTGATTCTTAACCTACGCACTATAAGTGTCGATAAGAGTAGAGGTCGCAGAGGTCTGAGTTTTGATATCATAATTATGGATTGGTATCCATTCAATTGAAATAACTTGGATTGGTATTCTTATGACGAAAGTGATATGAACAGGTTTTGGTTTGAATGCCTTCACTTCCGTGGCAATGGAATTCGACTTGTTGCAGATTTGAAGGACATCTTTATGATACAAAACGTAGGTTGATATCATTTAATACCGCAATTCCACATTTCTAATATTTCTATTTGCAAATTTTTTGCTGCTGGTAAATTTTGGATTTTCGATTACAGAATGTTGAGATACGTCGAAGCATACAGATTGCAATAGCACTGAAGAAAAATGAATGTGGAAGCATTTTTAGTGACAGATAAGACCGGCTAAGTGGAGATATGGTTAGTGCGATGAACTGCCGCGCAGAAGGTCTGGGTTCGATTCCCAGCAGTAACAACACCTAAATGACTTTTCACTGGCCACCCTCTCCTGATGATCTTACAAGTCATCCAAGTAGTATCAATTTTCAAGAAAGCTTATCCCTAATTCGCCGTTCAGAGTGGCATAAAACAAAGGTTCCAGCCGTCGTGCAAGAAGTACACACGCCAACATGAACGGTTGTGGCAACGCCCAGCGGTTGTAGCTCTCACTACATACCAAGTGGTAACCATATCGGGTACTGGTACATGATTTGCCTTGCTAAACGATAACACGACGATAAACAGCAACACTATAAACAGACAGGTCATAGCGGCACGGAATGAATACTCGACCTGCTCTCCCAGGCGAACCTAGACAAGCTGCTTTGACATATTCGCACAACAAGATGTCTAGGAATTTTAAGGGTTAGTCAGGCCACTTGAACAGAAGTGAATAATGATGGCATGGTGTCCTAGGGGATCTAATAAATTGGAGCTGGCACTCCAGGTTAGGGGTTGTGCTTTGGTTTAACTTCCCAACCATGGGGAAAAAACTTTATTTTACGAAGCAACCAATAGCCTCGGAAATGACTGATTTTATTGTGGACGACTCTGCTAAACGAAAAAAGAAAAACGACGTTCGTATCTGCACCTGGAATGTGAGAAAAGTAAACAGGTGAGGTGCAAGCGAACAACAAGCGGAAGCCCTTAGCTGCTCCAATGCAGACATTACTGCCATTCAAGAAATACGATGGGATGGGCCGGGCAAAAAGAGGATGAAAAACTGTGATATCTACTACGGACTGTGTTACAGTGAGCAAAAACAGCGACTATTCGTATGCGGATTTGTTGTAAGTGCCAGACTTAGGGCAAGAAGTCTTATGTTTCCAAGACACTAGCGAACGCATTGTAACAATCCGCATCAAGACTAAATTCGCCAACATAAGCTCTATACGCGCTCACGCTCCAACGAAGGAAAAAAATGAAATAGCTAAGGATTGCTTCTACGAGCTCCTTGCGACTGCCGACGTACGACGTTAAAAGCATACTGGGAGTTTGTATTGTTGCAAAACATAGACTACACGAAAACACGGCTGGAAAGGGACTTAGGCTAATTTTAATCGCTAGGGAACGATATGTCACTATAGCCAGCACACGGTTTCCTCACCCCGATATCCCTAAGGGGACATGGCGGTCTCCAGATCAACGAACGGTCAACCAAATTGATCACATTGCGATAGACAAGAGGCACACATCCAGTATTTTGGATGTCCGAACATTCTGACGAGCTAACATCGACTCGGACTACTACGATGTTGCAGCCAAGGTAAGAATGCGAATATCTACTATGCCACAACAATTCAGAAATACTGTGAAAAAAATTAATGTCGAAAGACTGCAATCGCAAAGACCTTCGCAAAACGCGTGTCCCTTAACCTCGCGATTCACAACATACCACCAGCATCGAATATCGAAGAACAATGGCAACGATGCCAACAAGCCATTGGATCAGCCGTAACTGATGTGTTTGGTTTCTCGCGCCCACCAGCCAGAAACCCCTGACTTGATGAGGAATACCGACAGATACTCGCATCCAAGAACGAGGCCTACAAGGATAAGCTGCAAGCGAAGACGAGAGCTGCCGTTCCGCTCTACAGGTAGAGAAGAAGGGAAGAACACCGGCTTTTCAGAAAGAAGAAAAAGAGCAAGAAAAGCGCGCAATCCAGGATATAGAGAGGTGCCACTCCAGGGACGATGTTCTCAAGATTAACCAAAGTGTAAAACGTAAAAGCCTAAGATACAAGCCTCGAACATAACCTGTCGAGATGAACAAGGAAATATCGTAATTGTGACACCGTCGATTCTTAGGATTTGGAAGAACCACTTCTGCAGACTGTTAAACGGCGATGACGAGCAACATTCCGCTGTCAGGCAGAACTTACCATTCAATATTTGCAACGACAGCGAAAACTGTCAACCATCTGACCTGAGTGAAGTGAGGACAGCAATGTCTAAACTCAAGCTAAATAAGTCTGCCGGAAATGGCAGTCTTCCCGCTGAGCTTAATAAAGCCGGCGGAGATGACGTGGTAAGGAACATCCACCAACTCATAAGCCAAATCTGTTCGGATAGAAGCATGCCTTATGAATAGAACCTCAGCTTCGCTTGCCCGATCCACAAAAAAGGAGACCGTATTAACAGCGCCAACTACAGGGACAAGAGTCTCCTCAACATCGCCCTCAATATCGTATCCGTTTACCAACAACCTGATCGGCCCCTATGAGTGTGGTTTTAGGCCAGGAAAGTCCACAACCGATTAAATTTTCACACTTCGACAGATCCTGGAAAAAACCCAAGAAGTGCAAATTGATACCAACCACCTGTTGATCGATTTCAAAGCCGCATACGACAGCATTTATAGAGAAGAACTATACAGAGCCGTGTCTAGTCTTGGTATACCGCCCAAACTCGTCCGTTTGTGTAGGATGACGATGAAGAATTTTCGTTGCTCCATCAGGGCCGGAAACGACCTCACCGAGACATTCGAAATCAAAAAAGGATTTAGGCAAGGCGAACCGCTCTCATGTGACCTTTTCAATTTGATTCTTGAGAGTATTATGCAAAACTCCCGAGCCAACACCAGAGGCACAATTTTCCAAAAAATCGGTACAACTAAAAGGGTTTTCAATAAGAGCGCTACAAAAGTTTTTTTTAAATAAAACAAAAACGGTTTTGGATATCAGTGAAATTCTTTATTCCTGTGAAAGTACGTTTGATGCCATTATGCATGGAACTCGATTTCCTTTGCATGGCCACCACGGGCACGCTTGCAAAAGTCCAGACGGGAAACCCAATTTTCGACGGTTTTCAACCATAAAAATCGGCCGATACTGCTGCAATTTCACGTTCGATATTCGTACGAAGTTCATCATTCGTCGCTGGCTTGTTGGCATAGATCATGGACTTGACGTAGCCCCACAGGAAATAGTCTAACGGCGTCAAATCGCACCACCGATAACACGTTCTCCAAACTTGGTTTCCAATAAATTGATTGTGGCATTCGCTGTGTGGCTGATGGCGCCGTCCTGTTGGAACCACATGTCCTCCAAGTCCATATAATCCAATTGGGGCCAAAAATATTCGGTTGTCATTGAACGGTAGCGATTCCCATTCACAGTAACGTGCCGGTCTTGATCATCACGGAAGAAGTACGGCCCAATGACGCCGCCGGGGCATAAGCCACACCAAACCGTAATTTTTTCGGGATGCAATGATGACTCATGGAGTACGTGTGGATTGCTGCATGACCAATACCGCATATTTTATGTTTATTGACGAAGCCATTCAGCCAGAAATGAGCCTCATCGCTGAAGATGATTTTTCGATGAAAATCCGAATCATTTTCAAGTTGTTGTTCAGCCCAATTCACGAATATACGACGCTTCTGGTGGTCAAGCGGCTTCAGTTCTTGCGTCAATTTAATCTTGTTAGGATGTAGGCCAAGATCTTTTCGTAAAATTCGCCACAACGACGTCACAGAGATGCCCAACGCTTGAGAACGACGTGTGAGAGACACATTTGGGCTTTCTTCAACTGAAGCCTCAGCGGCAGCAATATTCTCGACGCTACGGGCACTTCTTTGTCTCACTGGCACGGGAACATTTTGTACTGTGCATGGGGATCCAAATTTTTCCACTAGACGCTCAATTGTTGATCTGCTAGGACGACTATGACGACCATAAATTGGACGTAGCGCTCTTAACCTTGAGGCCACTGACTCCTAATTTCGGTTGAAAATTTTAATAATTTCGACTCGTTGTTGGATCGTATATCTTTCCATTATGAAATGGCAAACCTTACTGAAGAGAAATGTCAAAAGAGCGGCAAGAAATATGGCGTCGTTTGCTGTCCCTGTTGCTCAGCTTTTGTAGCGTCCCTGTTGAAAAACCCGATACTAGCACACGCCGACGACACTGACATCATTGGTGGCGCGCACAAGTAGAAACCGGCCTCAACCAACTTGTAGTGCGCAACTGGAGGCAGTTAGCTAAGGACCGGGCTAATTGGAGAGGCATGTTGGTTGAGGCCCAGGTTCATTCCTGACTGTAGCGTCACTTAAGTAAGAAGTACACCCATACTTACACCAAACTTTGATGGCACTTAACATTAAAGTTTGATGTAAATATGAGAAGAAACCGAAACCCTTTTTTCTATTAGGCAGGGTTTTGGTTTCCTCCTGTTGCCAATCTTAAAGAATTTGCGGTGTGATTGACTTTCATACGGGCAAAGATCGCCTGGCTGTGATCCATATCAGAAAAACGTTTTCCAATAGCAGCCTTCTATGTTCACACGCCTCTGCCGATTAGACTGAAGACCTTATGAAATAAGAGTTTCACGACCTTCTTCAATGCGAAAACCGGCAGGAAAAGCAATTTAGGCGGGTTAGTTAAAAAAAAACACGAAAGAAAAAAAGATATTTTCTCCCGACTAGGTTAGGTTAGGTTGTACTAGCTGCACGCGATGCACCTGGACACTTAGACCATAAAGCTCGGTTGTGGTACCGAGTGGATCCGTCGACTTCACTAGATTCGTTCGCCTAATTGAACCACTAAGAGCTAACTATGTAGCGTAGGAGGTTTCTGAGATTGATATATTCTATCCAGCTCACCAAGATTATCCGAGAAGTTGTCACGCAGATGAAGCTTCCTTTTTTCTGACAGAGCTGGACAAGAGCATAGAAGGTGAGTATAACTTTCCTCTTCTTCCCCGTCTAAGCAGCTTCTACAGAAGACATTGCTGAAAAGGGCTAGTCTTTTTGCGTGTAGGCCTTTAAGACAGTGTCCTGTGCCGATGGTGGTGCTGATGCTTATTCTGTTCAGCATTGTTAAACAGATGGTGCACTTCTGGTTAAAGTTAGGCCAGAGTTGTTTGGATATTCGACACGTTGTGGCTTGATCGCATCCTGTTGGATCTGTAATTTACATCAAAGATTATAAAGTCATACAGATGACGCATTGAGAGCAAAAAACAGAAACTTTTGCTCACCAGCTTTACGGTTTGGTCGGGTGGTGTTCACGTGCACACAAGAGAAACGAGATAGAAATATATGGCGGGGTGTGCCAGTACGACCCGTCATAGAACAATTTTTCTTGTATGCAGTCCGTCATCTGTATGACTATATAATCTTTGTTTACATGTAGCAAGGACCATACCTAACATATCTACTGGCGTAAGAATTTCAAGGGTAGTTCCCTGTCGGGCAAGCTCAACTGCCTTACAATTTCCTGGTATGTCTCTGTGGCCCGGCACGCAAAGGATGTGAATGGTAAAATGCTCTGCCATCCCGTTAGACAGTCGGCATTCGTGGTCTGATTTCGAATTGAACGAGATAGCTTCCAGATATTTGATTGCCGCTTGGATGTCGCTGAAGATGCCAAGACCAGGCTTCTTAGATTGCCATGATTTTCGCCTGGAAAACGCTACAATGATCGGGAAGGCGAAAGGATGTGCTTAGGCTAAGCATCTTGGAGAAATATCTCCTCCCACTCTAGATGTTGCTTTACACCCATCCGTGTAGATGTGAACCGAGTTCTTGGTTCCGATCGAATCCGATTCCCTTTCAACTCGATTGGGAATTGTTTTTCTGAATTTATCGGTGTTTTATATAATGTTAAGGTGATTCAGAACCTTTGGGTGTTAAGCATGGTTTGGTGTCCATTGTGACGAGGCTGTCAGTCTCACAGCTACACAGGCGGTGGTTTGTTTGCCGTAGATATCGAGGGGCAATATATGTTGGATAGCATCTATGGCTGTGGATGGAGGAGTTGTAAGAGCGCTGCGAATGCAAGTGCAAACTGAACTTTGAACCCTTCCTAGTAGGTTGTTGTTGGAGGCTGTTTCTAAGGCCTTCACCCAGACTAAGACACCAACCTAGTATAGGAACCACGGGCGCATTGAGGACGTCGGCAACGGATGCCCTTACTGTGCTATTACATCGATTACCTCTCGACGTTCACAGTTAAGATACCGCTACACGCAGCTCAGTAAGACTCAAGAAGTTAGGATGCTGGACTGCAAGGCCATATGGGCAGACTAATATCCTGGACTCGTTACCAAACAGAATGGCCACGTTTCTAACAGACTACATCACAATAAGCTTCTAGAAAGGCTTCAACGTAGGCTTCCCTACCACAGCTCAGTGGAAGAGGAACGAAGGAGCAAGAGATTTCGACACGGTCGTCTACACCCACCGATTAAAGATGAGCTGTGGTGTGGTGTCCGAAGTGTACTCGGAGTCAGTATCATACCGCCTACCCGATTTTGCCAGCGTATTCCATGCGGAACTTCTGGCTATCCGAGAGGCTTGCACGCTACTAGAGCGTGACACTAACACTTCCATATCATCCAAGCTGGTACAGGAATGCCGGAACGAACCTGGGCGAAAGCTTCATGGTCACACTTTTCTGGGTTCCAGGTCATAGTAACATTCAAGGAAACGATCGTTCAGACGAGCTGGAAAGGCAAGGCTGAACTCTACGGCCAGTTCCCGATAGGTGCGGTTAAGGGACAAATCCACTCATACTTCCTGAAAAAGGCCGGCTATAAATGGAGAAGGATAACTAATTGCGTCATATCGAAAAAGACATGGTCTTCCTACAACAAAAACAGAACAAAAGATCCACTAGAACCCGCCCAGATATCGCAAAAATTACGGCGATAGTCACGTTGCACTGGCCAATTGGAGACCATGCTAGGGATCCTATGCAACCCTTAATGCCGCAGTTGCGGAAAAACCCAAAAAAAGAGAGAAACTCCCATTTCATCTGCAAATGGCTGGCACTACCAAGAGCCAGATAGCCTGCATTCTTCGAAAACCTTAGCGACATCTCGGGTAAAAGGATACAAGATCTTATCCGTTTGCTTAACCTCACGGGCTGGATCTAGAGACCGCCTGTATTACATCCACAACAATCATTATAAAGGTCACACAAGTCGTGGTAACAAACAGGCACATAGGTGCAACTTGTTCATACTGAGCCGCCAACTCTACCTACCTACCTACCTACTTTTTATTTTACTTTTTAACTTAAAACTAGACAAAAATGCCCCGAGTGGTCGCCATCCTGATCGAGTCCTTCGGTCACCAGGCAGCATGCAATTAGCCATATTGTACACCAATATGGTGTACACCCCAGCCCCAGACCTTTTTCCTAACTTTAATTTTCTTAAAAATTAACGAGTGGACTAAAATTCCGCAAAGTCCTGAGGAAGTGCAGAATCACCTTCCTCATGTAGCCACCAAAATTCCGTACGCTGCTTTTCAGCATCGGTCCTATCGCGATCCGATACCGAAGTGCTGAAAAGGAGGAGCTCCGGAGCATTGTCGACATACCCGTCGCGGATTAGCCGCTTGTCACGCGCGTCACGGTAGCGGTGGTACAAAGCCGGGATACCGTTCCTGTCCAGTACCAACCCTAACGAATCGATATAAATAAATGCCTCTGGTGGAATAAAGCCAGACACAAGTGTACTCTCCATGTATGTTTCATTGGGGTAATAAGCACTGAAGATCAGGCTGTTGTCGCTAGCCATCGCCCTTGCAGCGTGCCTTCGATTCACCTTAATAAGGAAATTGTCGATTCTGTTCAGCTGGGCACCATTGTAAAGGATCTCGTTGCGATAATATTTTATGTACTCGGAGTCCGGCGTTCGGTGCAATCCTAAGCAGGATCGGAGACAACGCCTCTCAAACAGCCGTATCCTTTCCATGTAGGATGGTGATACATTGAACCACACGGGACAACCGTAAGCGATGATCGGCCTTATGAGGGCCATGTAGCAAATGACTTTCACCCTTGGATCAAGTTGACTGCTATGAAACAATCTTCTTGTCAGAGCATAAGCCCCCCCTAGCCCTGGCCAGACAAGCATCCACATTTTTATGAAAATACAGAAACTTGTCAAGCCAGATGCCAAGGTATTTGACTTCACTTCTCACCGCCAACGGCCGTCCATGCTGTCCAAGGATTTTTTCCAGTTTTTTCTGGTATCGTAAGAAGCCCTCTGCACTGGGGTTCTGAACAGAATTGTTTCGGTTTTTTGGAAATTGATCCTCAATTTCTAATCCTTGCAATATCCCTTAATGTGATCGAAGTCACGCTGCAAAAGTATATTGATGACTCCGATTTTCGGACCTGATCTGTACGCCACAAGATCATCTGCGTACGATATAGCGTGACTGAGGGAACCTACAAGATCACTTGTATAAATGTTAAACAATATCGGGGAGTTAACCGCCCCCTGTTGTAAACCGTTTTTAATTTCAAAGACTTTACTCGAAGTTACGTTGCCACATTTGACAACGAACTTCTTTCCCATAAGCATTTCATAAAGCATATATAGCATGGGTTTACGCATGCCCAGTCTGGTTAGCTTGTAGAAAAGCCCCTCTAACCATACGGTGTCGAAGGCCTTCTCAAAGTCAACCAGACAGGCCCCTGTGCATTGTCCTTTGGATTTATTCCATTGGATGTCGGAGACTAGTTTCGACGCGGCATGAATAGTGCCATGCCTCGCTCGAAAACCAAACTGATTTTCCGGAATAATTTTATTTTCCTCGACCCACTTAAGCAGAGCTCTATTGACTATTTTCTCAAATACCTTGCTTACATTCGGCAGAAGGCTTATTGACCGAAGATTTGCAGGGTTTGTTCTGTCCTTGTCCTTTTTGGGGATAGGATGTACCACCGCCGTTTTCCAGTGCACCGGATAATGTGCATTATTCAGTGCATTGTTAAACAGGGTGGTGAAGATATCGACTGCTTCTATTGGCAGGTGTCTCAATACGACGTTTGGGACACCATCCTCTCCTGCCGACTTTTTATTTTTCAATGATACCAAGATGTCCAGGAGTTCAAATTTTTGGCCGAACAGCATCAGGCTATTGGCGACTATGCGATTTGAGGGATTTTCGTCATTGAATACTGTAAAACCGTGATTCTCAGATCGCCAAGCTTGAAGTTCGGTACGTAGATAAAAGTGATTCAGAAAGGCTCTGTCCTCAACATCGCGATTTGGGCGAACAGGATTGTTCACCGTAGTACCTACCTACCTACCTACTTTGTTGGCTTCTACTGTTACAAAGCTTGGAAATGTTAGGTGGACAATGTGTCTGTGAACTGAAACTGTATGTCTTGTTGAACGTTGCAAAGGAATTGGCCTAGGGCTGAATTATTTAAGCTCCTCCGAACACCTGCTTTAATAAGCAAGACGTGGCATGGTTGTTGATGAATTTCCCCACAGAAGGTCTGGGTCTA
Source organism: Rhingia rostrata (assembly GCA_949824845.1). NCBI lineage: Eukaryota > Metazoa > Arthropoda > Insecta > Diptera > Syrphidae > Rhingia > Rhingia rostrata. The sequence continues at coordinate 21,101,591 of OX463755.1, read as the reverse complement.
CGTTCGGTTCCCAGCTGAAACAAGACCTAAATATTTTATCTTTCATACCATTTGCCAAGAAAAGCTTAGTCGTTCGGATTTGACATAAAATAAGAGATCCTGCCATAGTGCAAGAACACGCACACAGGAATCGTTGAGAAAAGGCTAAGGATCGTTTTATTCACTATTGTTCAACTTACCGAAAACTCCGAGGTTGGTAAACTTCGCAGTTGATTTCAACTCGAGAGTTGAACGGGAAGTTGAAAATTGTTTTTATTCACTACTTTTATTTTCAACTTCGCAGTTGAAATTCAAAAGTTCGCCTACTTGCAGTTTGTAAAATATCCCTGGGATATTTGTGACACATGACACATAATATGACAGTTTCAACTTACGGTTTGTATTTCGAGCGTTATTTTCGTTGTGTAGTGTGATTCGTTTTAAAATGAAAAAAAAATATAATAAAAAATTGCCAAAAATCGTATATACCCATGAGGAGGAAGATTGGCTAGTTACCAATGTTTTAGAACACCGTGGTATAATAGAAAATAAAAAAACCGATGGTGCCACAAATCGCGACAAAGAGCAGGCGTGGGAGAAAATAACAAAATCATTCAATGTTGCTTCCCCCGGGCGGGTAAGTTTCTGCATCCATATTTGTATTTTTAGCTTTCTCGGATGAAAACAAATTTGCAATAAACGAGAAAATCAAAGTGCGGACCAGTTCTTCAATTTATGTTGCTTTATTCCTTTATCTCTATCATTTGTACAGAAAAGAGCTGTCAAGTCATTGCGTGAGAAATACCAGAAAATCAAACAGACGCTAAAAGATCGGGCGTATTATTTTTCAAAGGACGCAAAAAAGACCGGTGGCGGTCCACCCAAAAAGGAACTTCCCCCGTTAAGCGAACCAATGAAAAAGTTAGCTGAGCTTATAATGCCCTCTACTATTGGTCTTGCTGCAACTGCCGGAGATAGCGATGTGACAATTGCCAACCAATTGGCACTGCAATCCGCCAGCCGCAAATTAGCATCTCCTGGTATGAGTATGATAGAAGTAGATGTTTTTGATGAGATTTCCGTCGATGATGGCTCATACTACTTAGGAGATGCTAATCATAATAATTTGTTTTCCGACGACATGAATGCGATGGCGAATCCGACTGATCAGCAGTGTTCAAGTGCTGATGCTCTGGCAACTGCTGAAACTGCAACAAATCTGCAAAAACCTGTTGGTGAAATGTTGTCGGAAGATGGTGCAGCTGTTGACCGTACTTGGGAGAGAATGAATCCAAGCAAACTGCGCCAACCGGTGAATTTGTTATTGAACAACCGCCGGTGCAAATCAAAATCGGAACCAGCAAAAATATCAGAGCAAAAGCAGCAGCATTTAACAAAAAAAAACAGAAAATTGAAATAGAAATTTTGGAATGTGAGAGAGAGCGGTATATGTTCGAGTGTGAACGGGCTGAACTTGATCGGGATCGAGCTGCACTGGATCGAGAACGTTCGGCCATCGAATTACAGCGGTCAAAGGCTCAACTACTTCACGACACAGAGTTCCATCGTCTTCGTTTGGCCGCTTTAAATAGGGGAAAGGACGTTGAAATCGTGTCGCTCAGTCACACACCATCAAATCCGATGGGAACGGTATCATCACTCCCAACAGCAGCAGCAAAAAAAGAATATTTTTGTGATTAAGTTCGTTAGAAGCTACCATTTTTTTTTAAATAAATTATGTAAAAAAGTATACATTTTTCACGTTTGTTTATATTTCTCATTCATTCTTCTTCATTTATTGGACTGTTTTCAGCTTGATCTAAAATCGGCTGAAAATATGTGCGAACCAATCGAGAGCGGACATTGTTAGTGGGTGCTGCTGTTGTTTGCAAAGGCGTAGCCGAAGGAACATATGTGGCGGCTAACATATCGGACAATCCGTTCACTTCCGGTGGTGGTTCTGATTCATTCTCGTCAATAGCTACGTTGTGGAGAACAGCACAAGCAATTGTAATTAACTGTACAGTCTCCACTCTGCACTTTAAGCCAGTGACCAACACTGGAAAACGCCTTTTCCAAATGCCGTACGAACGTTCTACGCAATTGCGAGTGCGAATCTGCGATTCGTTATATAAATTTTCTACGGAGTTCGTGACATTCAGAAAAGGTGTCGCAAGATAGTTTGTATTAGTGTAACCCGAATCACCAACAAGAATAAATTTCTTGAACTCGCCTCTTTCGAATCGTTGTTTCAAACTCGACAGGTTGAAAATGCGTTGATCATGAGTGGAGCCCTATTAAGGAAAATACATACAAAATTAAAACCGATTTGAAATGTTTATTTTTCATGTAAGCTATACCTGCCAACGAGCGACGATATCGTTTATCTTTAAATTTGCATCACAAACCGTTTGAACGTTTAGGGAAAACCATCCCTTACGATTCCTAAAATTTTCTGGGTCAGTTTCACCTGGTGATTGAATTCGGATATGCGTACAATCAATCGTGCCAATAGTTCGAGGGAATTTTGCTTTGGCGAAAAAGTTAGATGCTGCTTGCAGCAGTTCCAATTGCATTTCCGGCATCCGAATAAATTGTGGCGCAAGATTGGCAATTGCTCTCGACACTCGTTTCAACATATGATGCACGGTGGCAATGCTTACGCCAATGAAATCGGCCACCGCCAATTGAATTGATCCGAGTGCATAGTACCGTAATACGATTAATAATTGGGTTATTGGTCGTAATTCACGCGATCTATCGAAGAATAAAACCACGTATCTTAATGAAATATAGGTACAATATTCGACGTAAAATACCTTCTCTCGTCGTACGGCAACGAATTCATTATAAGTTGGAGCACCATCATTGTCGTCCGCTTTGAGAGACGAAAACGATATATGAAGTCGCGGTCGTCCCATTTTTCGAGTCCAACACGTGGTAGCATCTTATATTGACGTCTTTCACAGACCAAATTGCGCTCGTTTTCTTCGCTGCCCGAATCAGACGATGGCCAATCCTCCCAAAAATAATTTGAACGATACATTGTTTAAGTTTTAAAAATTAATATTTGATTATTTTCGCCACTTGATTTGATGTTCGCACAGTCAAAAACAGAAATGAAAAAAAAAAAATCTGACATTTGACGTTAAAATTCCCAAGTTTGCTCTACAACTTCTACTATTTCGGGGAGTTGAGCAAATCCAAAGTTGATATCAACTTTCAGTTTTCTCAACTTCGGAATATCCAAAGTTGAGCGTGCCAACTTTGAGTGAATAAAAACAATTTCTCAAGTTGAGAACAAAAATCCCCGAGTTGTGTTCAACTTCGAGTGAATAAAATCACCCTAAGAAGGCTAAAAGACTAACGAGGGTGTTGCGCAAAAAACTGTATTTGTAGTAGCATTATTCAGAAGTAATAAAGAGCAATCCCCCATGTTTTACAAAAAATAAATGTTTAGGTGCCTCAACATAAAAAAATCGTAAACACCGATTTCGACTAGGTGCCTAGCTTACGTGCTTTAATAACTATCTGCGTCACCATTCTTGCACGCGTTTGCATACTACACAAAGACCAACATCCGTATGCCTTTAAACAAAGGCCGATACAAATGCCCTGATAATTATCTCAGCATGAGGTGTCAACCGGATTTCCTTCGCCCTTTCTCACCCAAGGGTTCGGCTCCATAAATAGATTCAACAAAAAAAAAATCTCACATCTTATTAAAGTCGTAAGTGATATTAATCGCCGTCGTACGTTCGTTCCAGTTGCCTTCCTTTGTCCGATTAATTTTAATTAATTTAGATAATCATTCGCTCCCCTCAATAACATCTTGCCCAACCCTATACAACCACCCGAGCGCTCGTACGTACTATCAATCAAAATTTTTCTAAAATTAGATCTTTCAGTGCCATTCGCAGTTGGATGCCGCGCTGTATATCTCTAAGGCCCACGCTCAACTACGACAAATCCTTGTATTAGTCACTCGTATCACAGTCCAATTATAACGGTTCTCGGACCACTTAACCAATCCACGTTGCATTTAACATTGTGGAACAACAGATATTTGCAATCCAAATCCAAATCCAAGTCCAAATGTAAGAACGTAATTGTATCGGAAACTTGCACCCGCCTGCATATATCTTATACCTACCTACCTAGCAATGGCATAGAATTAAGGTGGAGTCTTTCTACTCGTTTGCAACACTTCAGCGCTTAATCACATCGCGCCTTTCTAAGTGAAGCTGGGCGTCCGTCAGGTAATCCCAAGTCTTGGCCGCGCTAACAAAAGCCTTTGACTATGGCTATAACGAGAGTTACGAGGTCTCTTCTCAGCACTGTGCTGTGATAAAGTGCTGTGCACTCCTTTCAGTCGACAAGGTCAACCAGTTGAATTGTAGATACAACGACCATACTCTGGATTTGTGTATCTAGAATGAGATTTGCAGCAATCACTGCAATTTCCGACTTGCTGCTTGGAACGCGCCTGCTTTTTGTGGTCGCGCAATCACACTTGGACTCCCAGTGTCAAATGGACGTTGGAACTGTAGAAGTGTTATAGTCGATGGAGAAGAAAAAAAAAAGAAAAAAAAAAGACACAAGCTCACAACAGCCCCGCCGTTCTATGACAAAGCACTTTCAGCTGATTTGATTTATGATGGCTGAGTGTGTGTGTGATATAATTGAAAATGCGCTGCACCGCGGAGTGGTGGTGGTATAATTTTCCAATTGACAGCTTTTTCTGTGGCTATTTATGCTGATGTGGGTTTTTTTTTTGTCTTTGGAAGAATCATGGAAGTGGAAGTGGATTTAATTTGATATCGCCTTTAGGAACGTGTTTGCTAATAGCGAATGGGCATCAAATTTGCGTACTGGGTTGAAACAGGATTTGGTGTAAGTCGACTCATCGAAAAGTCTTTGCGACTTTGAACTTGGGGTGTTCGCACGGCTTAAATTGGATTGTTGCAACGAAACATAATAGGATATAAGACTTTTCTGAATAAGGAATTACTAGCATACTTACATCTTAAACAAGTCAAAGCCAGGGATACAAGGCCCGAACAAAATTCTATACGCCGTTCCTATCTGCACCTGGAATGTGACAACATTAAACAGGAGAGGTGCAAGCGAACAACTAGCGGAAGCCCTTAACTGACACAAATCAGACATTACTGCCATCCAGGAAATACGATGGGATGGGATAGGCACAAGGAGGATGAAGAGCTGTGACATCCACTACGGACCGTCTTATAGTGAGGAGAAACAGCGACTATTCTGATGAGGATTTGTTTTACGTGCCAGACTTAGGCAAGAAGTCTTATGCTACCAAGACATTAGCGAACGCATTGTAACAATCTCCATCATGGCCAAATTCACCAACATAAACCTTACATGCGCTCACGGACCAGCGGAGGTTAAGGTTAGAATGCGGATATCCACCACGCCACAACAATCCAGAAATTCTTTGGAAAAATTTAATGTCGAAGGACTGCAATCTCTAATCCCTAAGCCTCTCGATTAACACCAGACCACCAGCATCGAATGTCGAATAACAATGGCAACGCTGCCAACAAGCAATTAGATCAGCCGCAACTGATGTGCTAATTCTCGCGCTTACCAGCAAGAAACCCTTGGTTTGATGAGGAATTCCGACAGATGCTCGCAGCCAAGTACGAGGCCTACAAGGCTAAGCTGTAGGTGAAGACGAGAGCTGCCGTTGAACTCTATGGGCAGAGAAGAAACGAAGAACACCGGCGTTTCAGAAAGAAGTCAAAGACAAGGATAAAGGGCTCGTACAGAATCCTGTCGAGGTGAACAAGGAAATATCGTAGTTGAGACACAGTCGATGCTGAGGATATGGAAGAACCATTTCTGCAGACTGTTAAACGGCGATGACGAACAACATTCTGCTGTCAGTCAGGACGAACCATTCAATATTGGCAACAACAGCGAAAACTGCCAACCACCCGACCTGAGTGAAGTGTGGATAGCAATATCTAAACTCATGCTTAATAAGGCTGCCGGAAATGACGGCCTTCCAGCTCAGCTCTACAAAGCCGGCAGATATGACGTGGTAAGTAACATCCACCAACTCATATGCCAAATCTGATCGAAAGAAGGAATGCCAGAATTAATAGAACCTCATCCACGTTTGCCCGGTATAAAAAAAATAGGGGACCCTCTGAACTGCGCCAAATAAATAGGCTCCACAACACTGCTTACTTAATATGTGAACGCCAGAAACCGTTAACAAACAACCTGAAAGGCCCTTATCAGTTTGGTTTCAGGCCAGGAAAGTCCACAACCGATCAAATTTTCACACTTCGGCTGATCCTGGACAAAAACCAAGAAGTCCAACTCGATACCCACCACCTATTCATCGATTTCAAAGGCCCATACGACAGCATTTACAGAGACGAACTATACAGAGCCATGTCTAGTTTTGGTATACCGCCCAAACTCGTCCGTTTGTGTAGGCTGTGGATGGAGAATTCTCGCTGCTCCATCAGGGTCGGAATCGACCTCACCGATACCAAAAAAGGATTTAGGCAAGGCGATGCTCTGTCATGTGACTTTTCAATCTGATTCTTGAGAGGATTGTGCAAAACTCCCGAGCCAACACCAGAGTCACAATTTTCCAAAAATCGGTGCAACTACTAGCATACCCCGACGATATTGACATTGTTGGTAGGACCCAACGTGATGTTGGTTTGCTAGGATAGAGAAGGAAGCGGCAAATATAGGTTAAGCAGTAGATAAGGGCAAGATGAAGATGCTGTCAACTCAAGAGGACACACAACATCGACGAATTGGACAGAACGTCACCCTTGACAGATATAACTTTAAGGAAGTACGGGATTTTGTCTACTTCGGCTCCGCTATTAACTTTGACAACAACATCTCTTCAGAAATTAAACGAAGAACTACTCTTGCCAACCGCTGTTTCTTCAGGCTAAGAAGGCAATTCAGCAGTAAAGCCCTCACTCGAACTTCTAAGGAGATCCTATATAAGACCCTGATCATCCCAGTCCTGCTCTACGGCGCTGAAAATTCTTCGAAAAATCTTCAGTCCCGTTTGCGTTGACGTACTATGGAGACGAAGATTCAACCAAGAACTAAACGAGCTGTACAGCGACATGTTCCTGTTAAAAAAAATCCGCATTGGACGTTTAAGATGGCTAGGACATGTAGAACGAATGGTTGCCAATACTGCGGCTCGCAGAGTCTTCGATTCCCAACCAGACATCGGACGCAGTAGATAAACCCTCGCCTTAAGTGACGCGCACAAGTAGAAACCGACCTCAACCAACTTGGAGTGGCCAACTTTCATTCCGACTGTAGCGCCACTTAAGTAAGTAAGTAGGGTAGTTAACCAGAAGCACAACCCCAACCTAAAGGGCCAGTTCCAATTTATCAGATACCATTCGGACACGCTGCCATCAATATCCATTATGGGATTGAGTGCTGTCGTTGGCCTCTCGGCTCATCCGCCACCATTTCTGTTCAAGAGGCCTGACTTACCATTGAAATTCATAGACAACCTGTTGTCTATCGGCATTGCCAAGTTAAAGCCCATCAGAGTCTATCGTCGTTCTACATCACCCAACTATCCATTCTTGGAACCCATGGTATGGATATATTCCTCATTTGGTCGGACATTGCTGTTGACATTCGAACAAATCGCGGCCTCTTTGAGGAAAATGCCTTTGCAAATATGCCAGAATGCTTACATCCTTTTGGACTGTTCAGACCGATTTATGATTTGGGGGCAATTGTTTGTGATTCAAGTTTTCCTGCCGCTGTTCTTTGAATTTTCCAAGACACCTCGTTGCTTAATTTGGCTTTAATTCCGCGTTGAGCTAAAAGTAATTCTGAATTCTTTGTGAAATGAAGCAAAAAATTTCTCATTGCGATGAAGGGCAGAGCGACTTTCTAATGCTCTGAAAAAGAATATATGGGCATGACTTTGACTCAACGAGAGGCTGTGATTCAGCTGCGATTGAGATCCAAGAAAACCTTATTTCCAGAAGAATGACTACTTTACGTTACCTATACTCTCTTCGAGTGAACTCTGCCAACCTTGCGGTTGATTCGTTGGTAGAGTTTTGAAACTGTTTCTCCCAACCATCTCGATCTTCATATGGAATAGGAAACGTTAAAACATTCTTGAGAAGATTTGCTGTTTTACCTAGAGTTCCCACCTAAGAGATGAGTACGTTCTTTCGGGTGGGAACTCTAGGTAAGGCAGTTCATCTACTGCATCCACTGTAGACGGAAATGCCGGTATCGTGACGAATGCATTGATCGTTCCGGTATAGTAGGCCCTAATAATGATCGTAAGAAACTAAAAAAAAAAAATCAAATCAACAACCCGGTGGACACTTGCTTTGAGCTATTCCAAGAGTACTTATCGGTGAACGTTAAGCTATTAGTTAACATGCCGAAGACGTACGAAACCATGTTTTCAAATTAACCCCAGGTACCTTTTACATACTTAAGTGTCCCTTGATCGGTAAAAACGATGGACACAACACTTCCCAAGTAAATGTCTATAAGAGCAACCCACACTGGCCATTGGTACGGCCCCAAAATATTTTGACATCTGCAATGGTTAAGAATCCAACTCAAGTTTTATGGGTATCTACATTTTTTTTTAAAGGCAAGGCTTTTAAGGCCAGTGTGATAAATGCTGCAAAATCCTTTGAATAACCATGTCACATGGTCAAATGGTGATATAAACTCCAGCCATTCCCAGATCAGCTGGTGTATTTTCACTTCGTCACAATCGAATTTCCAAACCTGGACAGATCGGTTTAGAGTTTGAATATTTGCATGAAGCTTTTCCCAACTCACCCCAAAGCTGAATTTGGGGTCGGTTCTACAATTTCAATGGAGAGTTTCATCTGCTTAGCTATCATGACGATCAGCCTATACTCCATACACTCTGACCACTTGCGTCTAGTTGTCGTATCTAGTTGTCGATCAGCCTATACTCCATACACTCTGACCACTTGCGTCTAGTTGTCGTATCTAGTTGTCGATCAGCCTATACTCCATACACTCTGACCAATTGCGTCTAGTTGTCGTATGCGAAAGATAAACGGTTGCTGATTGACGGCTGATAATGGAAAACGATGCCCTGAAAATCCGCCATCCAATTTCGGTGGAAAGAAATTGACCAGCTGGTAAGGACCACTGGTGTATTGGCGCCAATGCCATCGTAGTAGAACCCATGTTCATCCACTGTCAGATAAATTCTTTATGAAAGCATCCCCTGGTCGGTAAGTACAGTGGTTAACATCGGCAAAATACTGGCCAATTTCGCGGTAAAAAGCTTTTCTCTGTTGTATTCGTGGTTCGAGATCGTTGCAAATTCAATCCCAAAGATCCACGTGATATCAAAACGGACTTAACACGCTAGCGAGCCACTTACCCCACTACAACCTGAGCATTCCTAATCACGGACATTCCACCTTAATCTGCGAACAATTTCAATGTCATCCCCGCATATTTTCATCAATTTAATGGCTTAGAGGCTCATCCGAAATTAGCCTCCAACATCATCGATCAACTCAATCAAGGTGTCCGCTTTTTTGTATACTAACCTGCGTGAAGCGGTTTTATTTCTTGTATAACCTCACATTTCAATCGAGTATCTTAATTTGCAGTAATTGATTTATAACGGCTACGCGTTGACAACACCCTGAATTTCTGGTGCAAGGTTACCTCCAAACCAAAACTTTACTCTTGTTTCTGTCTGTCTGTTTCATTCGCTTCTTGCCCAATATGCAACGTGCTTTCCATTACAAAAAAAATTTTCTAAATAAATTCCATTGTCGCCCTTATTATTCCGCCAACACAAAGAAAGCCACCGTGCGTCGGTCGTCACAAGCCGCAAAACCTTCCATCGCCAAGGGGGAAGGTGTCATGCAAGGCAATCACTTTTCAGAGATATGTTGCAAGGTTAAGTTTAACGGTTTTTAGTGTTTAATTTCGGTATTCCTCCTAACCACAGACTTTTTTTTTCCTTCTTCTTCTTCTCTTCGACCAATCAAATCCAAAAAAAAAAAAAAAAATTAATTAGCCTCGAGCCTCGAGTTTAATGTCTCTGTCGATGGAAAACAAATTTGAAAATGTTGCCAAACACAATTTGACGGGGAACAGGGTACCGCCTAAATTGGTATCAAGTTCAACTCGACAGATAGTGTTCCCAATTAAATGGCTCTATGGCTAATTGTAAACTTGTCTACGGCATCTGTGAAAGGCAGGCATCCGCATTGGAGCAATACTTGATTATTGTAGTTGGCAATTGGGAATCTGTTTATTGTAAAGCACACACCCTGCTGCCAAGGTCATGACACTCTTAATCTCGATTGGTGCTGAAGGACATCGCACACCTTGGGCAGCTATCTAAATGGGTTTACTAATTACTTTCAATGTGCTCGATATGTACGCTTTTCGATAGATACTTTGCGGTGTTTCTATTTTTTTCTTGCAATTTAATTGGAAATCTAATTGAGAAATTTTTCGATGAGTATCTGCATTGTGATGGCGTCTTGTCGAAGGAGATATGTCTGTGCTATTAATTTTGAAAGTTCCGGTTTTGGAATTTCGCAAAAGATATTTTAGACTTTGTGAATATTTTTGTACGTTTATGTGTGTGTAGTTAGATGATGTATCATTGGCTGATATAAATTTAAGAAAAAAGTGTAATTTTTGTAAAGTGTACAAGAACGGATCTAGGGACGGGTGCTTTTTCATTGGTAACATCTGCCTTTCAGGAGATATGCTCTAGCCTTGTGAATTGTGTGTGTGAGTCTTACTTACTTTTATAGTGAAACAAATTTTTAGGTTCGTCTGGGTGAGTCCAAACATACATGAAACGAAATTTAGACACCAAAAGTCATGGGGTTGGGGAAGGCTAGTGTAACGGCAGGCAAACAGCTGGCGAAAACCTTGTTTCAACAAAGGGGAGCGAGAGAGTAACCACGAGAGAGCACTCTGCAATGACTTCAAAGCATGTACATCAGAAATTTGAATTGAAGCTCTTAGAAGCCGCTTCCTTCTCTATCATAGCAAACCATCATCACTTTGGGTCCTACCAACAATGTCAATATTGTCGGGGTATGCTAGTAGTTGTACCGATTTTTGGAAAATTGTGCCTCTGGTGTTGGCTCGTGAGTTTTGCACAATCCTCTCAAGAATCAGATTGAAGAAGTCACATGAGAGCGCATCGCCTTGCCTAAATCCTTTCTTGGTATCGGTGAGGTCGTTTCCGACCCTGATGGAGCAGCGAGAATTCTCCATCATCATCCTACACAAACGGACGAGTTTTGGCGGTATATCAAAACTATACATGGCTCTGTATAGTTCGTCTCTATAAATGCTGTCGTATGCGGCTTTGAAATCGATGAATAGGTGGTGGGTATCGAGTTGGACTTCTTGGTTTTTGTCCAGGATCAGCCGAAGTGTGAAAATTTTATCGGTTGTGGACTTTCCTGGCCTGAAACCACACTAATAGGGGCCTATCAGGTTGTTGGTAAACGGTTTCTGGCGTTCACATATTACGTCAGATATGATCTCGTAAGCAATGTTGTGGAGACTTATGCCTATTTATTGGGCGCAGTTCAGAGGGTCCCGTATTTTTTTTAGACCGTGCAAACGTGGATGAGGTTCTATTAATTCTGGCATTCCTTCTTTCGACCAGATTTGGCTTATGAGTTGGTGGATGTTACTTACCACATCATATCTGCCGGCTTTATAGAGCTAAGCTGGAAGGCCGTCATTTCCGGCAGCCTTGTTAAGCTGGAGTTTAGATATTGCTATCCTCATTTCACTCAGGTAGGGTGGTTGGCAGTTTTCGTTGTTGTTGCCAATATTGAATGGTTCGCCCTGACTGACAGTAGAATGTTGTTCATCATCGCCGTTTAACAGTCTGCAGAAATGGTTCTTCCATATCCTCCGCATCGACTGTGTCTCAACTACGATATTTCCTTGTTCACCTCGACAGGATTCTGTACGAGCCCTTTATCCTTGGCTTTGACGTTTTACACTTTGGTAAAATTTGCGAACGTCGTTCCTGGAGTGGCACCTCTAAATATCCTCAATCGCTCGTTTTTCTTGCTCTTTTTACTTCTTTCTGAAACGCCGGTGTTCTTCGTTTCTTCTCTGCCTATAGAGTTCAACGGCAGCCCTCGTCTTCACCTGCAGCTTAGCCTTGTAGGCCCCGTACTTGGCTGCGAGCATCTGTCGGAATTCCTCATCAAACCAGGGGTTTCTTGCTGGTAATCGCGAGAATTAGCACATCAGTTGCGGCTGATCTAATTGCTTGTTGGCAGCGTTGCCATTGTTATTCGACATTCGATGCTGGTGGTATGGTGTTAATCGAGAGGCTTAGGGATACGCATTGCGCGAAGGCCTTGGCGGTCTCTTGCAATTTCAGTCTTTCGACATTAAATTTTTTTTCAAAATATTTCTGGATTGTTGGGGCGTGGTGAATATCCGCATTTTTACCTTGGCTGCAACAAGGTAGTGGTCCGAGTCGATATTAGCATTTCGGAATGTTCGGACATCCAAAATACAAGACGCGTGTCTCTTGTCTATCGCAATGTGATCGATTTGGTTGACCGTTCTTTGATCTGGAGACCGCCATGTCCCCTTATGGATATTGAGGTGAAGAAAACGTATTCTTACTATAGTGGCATTTCGGTCCGTAGTGAAGTCAATTAGCCTAAGTCCGTTACCAGACGTGTTGTCGTGTAGGCTATGTTTTCCGACAATACTGCTTAAGATGTCTTCTCTTCCTAGCTTTTCGTTAAAATCTCCCAGCACGATTTTAACTTCGTAGAAGCAATCCTAAGCTATATCTTGCTTTTCCTCCGTTGGGGCGTGAGCGCATATAAGGCTAATGTTAGCGAATTTGGCATTGATGCGGATCGGTAAAATGCATTCGCTACTGTCTTGGAAACATATGACTTCTTGCCTAAGTCTGGCACTTATAACAAATCCGCATCCGAATAGTCGCTGCTTCTCCTCACTATAACACGGTCGGTAGTAGATGTCACAGTTTTTCATCCTCTTTTTGCCCGGCCCATCCCATCGTATTTCCTGATTGGCAGTAATGTCTGCTATGTAGCAGTTTAGGGCTTCTGTTTAATGTTCTCACATTCCAGGTGCAGATACGAACGTCGTTGTCCTTTTTTCGTTTAACTGTTTCGTCAACAATAAAATCAGTAATTTCCGAGGCTATTGGTTGCTTCGTAACATGATTTTTTCCCCATGGTTGGGTAGCTAACCCAAAGCACAACCCCCAACCTGGAGGGCCAGTTCCAATTTATTAGATATCCCTAGGACACGGGGCCATAAGTATCCACTACGGGATTGAGAGCTGCCGTTGGCCTTTCGGCTCATCCGCCACCAGCTCTGTTCAAGGGGCCTGACTAACTTTTGAAATACCTAGACAACCTGCTTTCCGAATATGTGGAAGCAGCTTGTCTAGGTTCGCCTGGGACAGCAGACCGGTTATTGATTCCATGCCATTCTGACCTGGCTGCTTATAGCGTTGCTGTTTTTCGTCGTGTTATCAAAACTCGCGCTTATCGTTAAGCAATTCAAATCCGGTTGGATGAGACCAATTCCCGATGATTTACCACTTGGAGGTTAAAAATAAGCACTACATAAATACATCTGTATAGTCTGAGTTACAACCACTGGGTATTGGCAAGCTAAAGCCAATAAGAGTCGACCCTCATTCTACAACACCCAAACCATCATGTCTAATAAACAGCTAGAGTCAAAAAGGTCAATAGATGGTTCCCAAATTTCGCATATACAAATAAATTTGAGCTATGGCACCCGATGTATTGCTTTCACATTGGCTGGACGGTCTTTGTTAATAGAAAATCCTTTCTAAAAGTCGTAAGCTATCCAATAAACTCCGCTCGTAACAGCAATCCAGCATTATTTTCAATATTAAACCACTCTCCGCTTTTATTTTAACCTCAGTTCTCAAGCCATTTTTTCTAAAAAAAATCTAAAAAAAGTGGTAAATCATATACCTACCTGCGGTATGAAAGGATTTATAAAGGTCGGACGTATTTTTTTCGAAGAAAGATTCAGATACAGAGATGATAAATTTTAGCTTTGCATAACTATTTAATAAATTAGTTTATGTTAACCAATAACTTACAAAATGCGACCCCAGTAATCTTGATTAATTCATTTGCAACGGACTTATGATTGACATGAGAATAAATCCAAGAAGGCGCGTTGTAAACTTTAACCACCATTTTATGACATGACAATGCGTTATTTGTTTGTGTAATATAAATGTCAGGGAACGTCAAACCGAAACCATTTTGTTATTAATGAATAATTAATAAAAATCCAAAAATCTATACTTTCGTGAAATATTTAACTACTTAGCTGATATAACGAATGAGTAACACTAAACCAATGACACTGAAGATGCGAATTAATTCGAAACGGTGAGCGATTTTTGCGGTGTCACACTTTTAAGATTGAGATACATTTTAATGGAATTTTAAACATTTTCGTTGTTTATTTTTTTTGGTCGAATTAAAATTATTATTTATAAATTCACAAGTGGTCTGAGAAGTCCATCAGATTCATATTGATTCCAACCATTTCCATGTTAATGGAAATCTGTTCCGCAAATTTGTTTTTGTTTTTTTTTTGTTAGGAAAAATCTATTTAAAACTTTACCTGATAAAGTTGTGTAAAATATTTATTGTACACGTAATAACATTCGTAACATGTGTGCATGTTATAAAAGAAAAGGTTGTGCTAGGTAAAATAAGTACAGGGTACCACCGGGAAGGTATATTACTTTGTTTGTTTATAATTTTTGATTAAACGAAAGAGAATGGATCTCATATTTGCAAATGTTTTATTAAATGTCGGCAATTACATATGGAATAATATCAGGTAAATGTCCGCCTCTGTTAGTCTCACAAATGCGAGCCCTTTTGAGCACATTTTTCATTAAATTCTCACACATTTCACGCGGTATTTCATTAGTTCCATCACAAATATTTTATTTGAGTTGCTCAAGCGTTTCTGGTTTGTTTGCAAAAACCTTGCTTTTCAGATAACCCCACAAAAAGAAGTCCGGAGCAATCAAATCTGGCGACCATGGAGGCCAATCGTCATCACCATTTCTTGAAATAACTTGTTGTGGAAAGAGGTCTCGCAGTAAAAATATGCGATGTGGCACCGTCTTGTTGATACCACATGTTAATCAAGCCCAAAGCATGCAGTTGCGGGGGCAAAAAAGTTTCCAATCATATCACGACATCGCTCCACATTCACAGTTAACGTTACGCCATTGTAATCCTGGCTGTATGCGATGTGGCACCGTTTTGTTGATACCACATGTTAATCAAGCCAAAAGCATGCAGTTGCGGAGGTAAAAAAGTTTCCGATCATATCACAACATCGCTCCCCATTCACAGTGACCGTTACGCCATTGTAATCCTGGCTGTATGCGATGTGGCAACGTTTTGTTGATACCACATGTTAATCAAGCCCAAAGCATGCAGTTCGGCGGTAAAAAAGTTTCCAATCATATCACGACATTGCTCCCCATTCACAGTGACCGTTACGCTATTGTAATCCTGGCTGTATGCGATGTGGCAACGTTTTGTTGATACCACATGTTAATCAAGCTCAAAGCATGCAGTTGCGGTGGTAAAAAGTTTCCAATCATATCACGACAGCGCTCCCCATTCACAGTGACCGTTACGCTATTGTAATCCTGGCTGTATGCGATGTGGCAACGTTTTGTTGATACCACATGTTAATCAAGCCCAAAGCATGCAGTTGCGGCGGTAAAAAAGTTTCCAATCATATCAGGACATCGCTCCACATTCACAGTTACCGTTACGCCATTGTAATCCTGGCTGTATGCGATGTGGCAACGTTTTGTTGATACCACATGTTAATCAAGCCCAAAGCATGCAGTTGCGGCGGTAAAAAGTTTCCAATCATATCACGACATCGCTCCACATTCACAGTTACCGTTACGCCATTGTAATCCTGGCTGTATGCGATGTGGCAACGTTTTGTTGATACCACATGTTAATCAAGCCCAAAGCATGCAGTTGCGGCGGTAAAAAGTTTCCAATCATATCACGACATCGCTCCCCATTCAAAGTGACCGTTACGCCGTTTTCATTTTCAAAGAAGTAAGGTCCAATGATTCCTCCTGACCAAACTGCACACCAGACTGAAACTTTGGATGCAAACGTAACTGACGAATAATTTGAATGTTTCCCATTGCCCAGAACCGAATATTCTGTTTATTCACATATCCATTCAAATGAAAATGTGCCTCGTCACTCATTATGATTTTTTTTTATGAAAATCGGGGTTGTCATGGGCTAGCTGTAACATCCTATTGGTATATGTACGACGGCGTAAATGGTCTTGTGGAAGAAGCTCTTGTGTTAACTGAATCTTAGTTGGAAACAAATGCAAATCCTTGTGCCAAATTGTGCCCAAAGTTGTTCTTTGAAGACCAAGCTTCTGAGCGTTGCGTCGAATTAAGGTTGATGGATTGTTTTGAATACTTCCTTGAGCAGCAGTAATGTTTTTAGCCGATCTTGCAGTACAATTTTGGTCCATGCTTGGGTCTATCACCTACAGACCCTCTTTCTTCGAAATCAGTTACTACACGATAAATAGTGCGTTTTGTTGGCACGTTGTTTCTCCTTAAAATTTCACTTAACTTTCTCATTGTCCCAGTAATCGATGATTGATTTTGTAGAAATGTTTTAACGATTAAAACACGTTGGTTAATCCAATATTTTTCTATAATAAATTTGCCACGTGTCTACTTCACGACTGCCATATATAAACTGTCAAGACTAATGTTTACCAAAATGGTGGCAAAACAAAGTAGCATGGCTTCCCAGCGGACACCCTGTAGAATTGATAGATAAATTATTTGGTAGTGATACGATTTAATTTATTTAAGAAAAAGAAATCCAAAATTAATAGAGTATATGAAAATATTTGTGAATAATACTAACAGCATTTCGTTTAAAAATCATTTTAACCCACGCTCAATCTTTGGGGGCGTTTTCTTATGATTTCGATTTTTATACCCTACCCCATGTCATAGAACGGGTGATTTTCCCACCCATGGAAAAAATCCACTAGTTACGAAGCAATAGCCTCGGAAAGGACTGATTTTATTGTTGACAACACGGCTAAACGAAAAAGGACAACGACGTTCGTATCTGCACCAGGAATGTGAGAACATTAAACAGGAGAGGTGTAAGCGAACAACTAGCGGAAGCCCTAAACTGCTACAACGCAGACATTACTGCCAGCCAGGAAATACGATGGGATGGGACGAGCACAACGAGGATGAAAAACTGCAACATCTACTACGCACCACGTTATAGTGAGCAGAAACATCGATTATTCGGATGCGGATTTGTTATAAGTGCCAGACTTAGGCAAGAAGTCTTATGTTTCCAAGACATTATTGAACGCATTGTAACAATCCTCATCAAGGCCAAATTCGCCAACATAAGCCTTATATGCGCTCACGCCCCAACGGAGGAAAAAGATGATATAGCCAAGGACTACTTACTTCTTTGAGCTCCTTCGCAAAACCTATGGTTTTGAACATTCCTGGTTTGATTAGGAATGCCGACAGATGCTCGCAGCCAAGAATGAGGCCTACAAGGCTGAGCTGCAGGTGAAGACGAGAGCTGCCGTTGAGCTCAATAGGCAAAGAAGAAGGGAAAAACACCGGCTTTTCAGAAAGAAGAGCAAGAAAAGCGCGCGATCGATGATTAAGGTAGGTGCCACTCCAGGAACGATGTTCGCAAGTTTTACCAAAGCAGCATTCGGCCATGGCTCAGAGGAATGCGTAGTTGACTGCTAAGCCAAACGCTGCGGGTTCAAGCCCCAGCTTCGGCAGCATTTGTTATCTACGAAAATTGCCAGCTTATCTGAGGCCACCTGTGCGATAATATGAGACAATATAAATCTATGTCTCCTTCTTCTGTGGCACACAATGCTTTCCTTCTATGTGTCTATCTGTCTCTCTCTGTTGTATTTATGTCTTGATCTGTCCCAGCCGATGGCCTCAGTCGCCAGTGGTGTTATGTGTCTGTAGTTCGATGCATTAATGGGCGAATCACTGTGATGTCAATGTCAATGTTTACCAAAGTGTAAAACGTCAAAGCCATGATACAAGGTACGAACAGAATCCTGTCGAGATGAATAAGGAAATATCGTATGTGAGACACAGTCGATGCTGAGGATATGGAAGAATCACATCTGAAGACATTATAACGGCGGTGATTCAATATTCGCACCGACAGCGAACACTGCCAACCACCCAACCTGAGTGAAGATAGGATAGCAATATCTAACCTCAAGCTTAATAAGGCTGTCGGAAATGACGGCCTTCCCGCCGAGCTTTATAAAGTTTTTGTTGGAAACATCCACCAACTCATAAGCAAAATCTGGTCGGAATAAAGTATACCTGAAGAATGGAACCTCAGCATCGTTTGCCCGACCCAGAAAAAAAAAAGGAGACCTCTGAGCTGCGACAGTTATAGAGGCATGCGTCTCCACAACATCGCCTACAAGATCCAATCTGCCGTAATATGTGAATGCCTGAAACCGTTTACCACCAACCTGATCGGCCCTTATCAGTGTGGTTTTAGGCCAGGAAAGTCCACAACCGATCAAATCTTCACACTTCGGCAGATCCTGGAAAAAACCTAAGAAGTCCAAATCGATACAAACAACCTATTCATCGATTTCAAAGCCGCATACGGCAGAATTTATAAAGACGAACTATACAGAGCCATGTCTAGTTTTGGTATACTGCCCAAACTTGTCCGTTTGTGTAGGATGATGATGGAGAATTGTCGCTGCTCCATCAGGGTCGGAAACGACCTTAACGATCCGTTTGTATATGATGACGATGGAGAATTCTCGCTGCTCCATGTGGGTAGGAAACGACGTCACCGACACTTTCGATACCAAAAAAGGATTTAGGAAAGGCGATGCGCTGTCATGTGACTTCTTCAATTTGGTTCTTGAGAGGATAGTGCAAAAATCCTGAGCCAACACCAAAGGCACAATTTTCCAAAAATCTGTACAACTACTAGCATACGCCGACGATATTGACATCATTGGTAGGACCCAACGTGATGTCATAGCCACGTTTGCTAGTATAGAGAAGGAAGCGGCAAAAATGGGTTTAGCAGTAAATGAGGGCAAGACAAAGTATATGGTGTCAACACGAAAGGACACACAACATCGACGAATTGGACAAAACGTCACCATAACTTAGAGGTAGTACGGGACTTCGTCTATCTCTGCTCCGCTCTTAACTCTGACAACAACATCTTGTCTGTTCATGTGAGCAGGACATGAATTTCACAATTAAACAAAAATTCGTATGTCACCCAAAACTCGAAACGTCATCGTTCGTTAGCTGTTTTCGTTTCAATTCAAATCAAGGAAATAAATGAAATTCATTGGAATGACAGTAACGCCATCTGTCGAAAATTTGTCGTACCAACTTAGAAACCTTTGTGGGCTAATGCACAATAACTTTGCATAGCTTAGGATTTTATAAAGAACACACAAACAAACATAGATAAATAGATAGATAGGTAAATAGATAGGTAGATAGATAGGTAGATAGATAGGTGGATAGATAGGTAGATAGATAGGTAGATAGATAACATAAGGTGGGCCAAAAGAAGTCATCCGATGTTGATTGGCTCTCATTATCGGTTGTGGCTCGCGCAGTGTGTGCCGTTGCTCCGTCCTATTGGAACAACATGTCCTCCAGTCCCAATTTGTCTAATTGCGGCAGAAAAAAGTCGGTTAACAAAGCCCTATAGCGTGCACCTTCTACTGTTGTCGTTTGACCAGCAGCGTTCTCGAAAAAATGCCCGATGACTCCTCCAGCGTGAACAGTGCACCATGCAGTAACTGTGAGCGGGTGTAATGGCTCCTCGTGCATTATTCCTGGATTTTCGGTGCCCCAGAAGCGATAGTTCTGCTTGTTCACCTACCCGCTGAGGTGGAAATGAGCCTCATCGCTCATTATGATTTTGGTCGAGAAATCGTCCACTTCGTCCTCGAGATTGAGGATGGCTTGGGCGTAGGTTACACGCGTTTGGCGGTCCACAGGCAGCAGCTCATGCATGGACTGGACTTTGTACGGGAACATGCGCAGGTCTTTAACAAGAATTCGCTTTAGGGACGACCGCCTGATGGCTAATTACGAGGCTCGGCGTCTGGTCGATGTTTCGGGCAACAGCTCGACAGCGGCGATACTCTCGGCAAAACGGCCGCTCCGGGCCGGCCACTCTTGACAACGTCTCGTGTGGTCTCGTACCCTTTAAGGTTGGTGGCTAAACGGCGTAGTTCTTGCGCAGTCGTTGTCGGATGGCCAGCGAATCGGCTACGGAATTCGCGCTGCGCCAACACTACAGACGAATTGTTACGCAAAAAATAGACACGATTATTCCGCGTTCTTGGGGAGTATATAGCTCCATGGCTTGTTCATTTGTGTTCTATATCTGTCTAGTCCACAAATGTCAAAACAGATTTGAAATTGGCGGGCATTTGCGAAAATAAGAGCATCTTCCAATAAGGTCTTTTGGCCCACCTTGTACGAATGACAAATAAATTCCTGATTCGTCTAGCGACTAGTCGCGATTCCTTTAAGATATACAAGAGTCTCCAGGAGTTTTTTTTTTTAGATTGGGTTAAAGTCCCTCATTATTGCAGAAGGTTACCTTGCGATAACATCTCTGCAATGTTTTTTGATGATTTTTCCACCCAGCGAACCTTCCCTGGTTACAATTCCAGGCCATTTAAATTTCGCGTATATATCCTGCAAAAAAGATTGTCTAGTTGAATAAAATTTTATATCAGAATAAATATTTATGTTTGTTATAAGGCCTTGCAAAGAATATTTTTGCAACGAAATACTATTTTTCTCTGCCACACGAAGGCATAAATTCCGCAAAAGCCTGCTTTATCTGGACTTACCTCCTCAGATACATATCTGTCTTCTAAAAATTGTTTTCCTAAGTAATGCGAATGATAAAATCGTCCACTTATGGTGTCATAAAAAGAGTTTACCACGCTTGATCTGATTGAAAAAAAAAAACTCAATTGATCGTATTGCTTATGGCTGCATATTAACGGCTTTTGTCCATTATTGTCTGGAATCCGCTTATGCAAAGCCAATTGGAAAGAACAACGTCATGTTGTGTTCTTTTTTTTTTAAATCTGCGATAAGCACATTGGGGATTTTTTAATTGTAATTCTCTGTATCAATGGCGATATGTTGTATATCGGTAACTGAACACTTGTAGGTATTTTTGGCGATAATATCTAACACCAATGGGATCAGGTGTTTTCAAATTGAAATAACAGGAATTAAACCGGATTTCGGGTTTATTGCCAAGGTGGTAACCAATTAATCCCCCGACATTTAATGTGCCTGTCCGTTGACACTGTTTAGTAATGATTGGCTTCAAGTAATTCGTCATGTTGATTTATTTTCCTATTAATTCGCAAATCATTGGAATAAATATATTTGTTCCGCTTAAAATAGCTCACGCTTTAATTCGATTATGGGAAGTGATTTTGCAACTGCTGCGAATACTTTCTGCAAGTCAATTAAAATTAAAATAACATTGACTGAGTACCTATGCTGTGAAGGTTCAAGGTTGTGGCGAATGTCTGCAGTTTAATTGTGTTATGGTGTATCATAAATTTCGTGAAAGAGTTACACATGCATAATGTTTACACATTTTGTCCTTTTTACATCCCTTAACGATAATATAGTGGTGGCAGGAAAATTCAAAATTCAGATTTTCGAAAATTCGTATGTTTTGAGTTTTAATCTGTTTTTTAATACACACGGCTGAATCAAGGAACCATTCATCTAAACCAGGCATGTCTAACTCGCGGACCGCTGCATATTTTTTTTCGGACTTCAACACTTTTCCACAACTCCATACTGCTTTCATTAAAATATTCGAAAATAAATTATTTAACAACGAAAATATTACGAAAATATCATATCATCTCCGACTCGTACTGGCGCAAACAAAAAATTACCATAAATACGCCGCATAAATGAAAACATGCGCAATTTTTATGACTTACTTCAGTGGCGCAAGAGTCCGGAATGTACCTGGGCCACAACCAACACAACCAGCTCGGATAGTACTTAGTTGAATCTTCGTCTCCATACACAAACTGGACCGGATATTTTTCGGCAAAATTTTCCTCTCGGATCGACCAAGGATTTCTTCATCCGCTTTTGAGACGGTCCATGCTTCAGCGCCGTAGAGCAGGACTGTGATGATTAGGGTCTTATATAGGATCTGCTAAGTAGTTCGAGTTAGGGCCTTACTACTAAATTTCCTTCTTAGCACGAAGAAACATCGGTTTGCAGGAGTAATTCTTCGTTTGAGGATCTGGAGAGGTGTTGTTGTCAGAGTTGATAGCGGAGCCGAGGTAGACTTTGTCTATCTGATGTTGGTGACGTTGTGTCCAATTCGTCCATGTTGTGTGTCCTTCGTGTTGACAGCATATACTTAGTCTTGCCCTCATTTACTGCTAAACCCATTTTAGCAGCTTCCTTCTCTATACTGGCAAACGTGGCTATAACATCACGTTGAGTCCCACCAATCATGATAATATCGTCAGCGTATGCCAGTAGTGGCTCAGTGGCGCGTTGGTTAGTGCGTTGAACTGCCGCGCAGAAGGTCTGGCTTCGATTCCCAGCCGTAGCAACACCTAAATGATTTTTCACTGGCCCTCCTCTCGTGATGATCTGACAAATCATCCGAGTAGTATCAATTGTCATGAAAAGCTTATCTCAACTTAGCCGTTCGGATTCGACATTAAACAGGAGGTCCCGCCATCGTGCAAAGAAGTACACAAGCACACATGAATGGTTGTGAGAGAAAAGCTAGGCCCTGTGTACTAACGAGCCTGTTGCGTCATAAATTTAATTTTTTAAATTTTTGTATGCCAGTAGTTAGTTGCACCGATTTTTGGAAAATTGTGCCTTCGGTGTTGGGTCAGGATTTTTGCATTATCCTCGCAAGAATCAAAGGGAAGAAGTCACATGACAGTGCATTGCCTTGCCTAAATCATTTTTTTGGTATCGAATGTGTCGGTGAGGTCGTTTTCGATGCTGATGGAGCAGCGAGAATTCTCCATCGGCATCCTGCACAAACGGACGATTTTGGGCGGTATATCAAAACTATACATGGCTCTGTATAGTTCGTCTCTATAAATGATGTCGTATGCGGCTTTGAAATCGATGAATAGGTTGTTTGTATCGATTTGGACTTCTTGGGTTTTTTCCAGGATCTGCCGAAGTGTGAGCATTTAATCGATTGTGGACTTTCCTGGCCTTACACCACACTGATAAGGGCCGATCAGGTTGTGGGTAAACGGTTTCAGGCGCTCCCATATTACGGCAGATATGATATTGTAGGCGATGTTGAGGAGACTTATGCCCCTGTAGTTCCATTGAAGATCGTGCAAATGATGCTGAGTTTCCAATCTTCAGGCATACTTTCGCCGGTCAGATTTGGCTTATAAGTTGGTGGATGTTGAATACCAAGTCATCGTGTTGAGGAGACTTATACCTCTGTGGTTGGCTCAGTTTAGGGTTCATTTCAGAGGGTCTCCGTTTTTTTGTTTTTGTGTTCCGTTTATCCGCAATACTTCCGTCCGACCAGATTTGGCTTATGAGTTGGTGGATGTTACATCTCCGTTGGTTTTGTAAGGCCCAGCGAGAAGGCTGTCATTTCCGGAGGGCTTATTAAGCTTGAGTTTAGATATTGCTCTCCTTCACTCAGGTCGGGTGGTAGGTAATTTTAGCTGTCGTTGCCGATATTGAATGATTCGTTCTGCCTGACAGTGGAATGTTGCTCGTCATCGCCGTTGAATAGTCTGCAGAAGTGGTTCTTCCATATCCTCAGCATCGACTGTGTCTCAGATATGATATTTCCTTGTTCATCTCGACAGGATTCTGAACTCCGAACTTCTGAACTCCACAATATATTGTTAATATATGTGATAACGATACAGCGTTGTCAGCTGATGGTATAGATCAGGTCGGACAATTGAGATGATCCACTACCATCACTTCGATCATATTAAAGGAAAATGCGATGGTTATTCAGAGTCATTTTGCTTAGGGCTTCAAGCGATATCATATACAACTAAAAAAAGCCTTGACTAGCTCATACATTTCAACACGGCTTACGCTTTTTACTTGACTTATACCATCTCCACCAGCGCAGAACAAGGAGACGGTCTAGAGCTCATCCGTTTTAGTATGGCAATATCGATGAAATCGACAACCTTCCGCACGCCCAATTTCAAGGTTACCTAGGTGGTTTTAAGAGGAGTCTTTGCCATCCGTCATAGAATACTCCGACTTACGCCCGATGTTGTAAAGCATTGGACGAATCATGGGCTTCCATGATGCCATTCCGGGTTTCCAAATGCTCAAATAGGATGCTCCTGTTGGAAATGCAATAAAACTTTCAGTCATGTTGTGGTTCAGCTTTTTAAGAGTTACACGGACCTCTTCTATATTGAAAGCAAGGGGTTGATAGGAGGTGGGATATTATTTTTGAAATTATTTTCATTCACCAACTATTGCAAACAATCGATAAATATTCCCAGCAACTCGGCTCAAAGCACTACAACTTACTTAGCCTTGTCTTGTCCTTTCCTTGAGACTCTTCTATGAGCAATCTTTGGCTCCAGCTGTAATAAATATCGCATGTCCTTTTTCTTCATTCCTGCTTCTTTTCATTGCACTTCCGGGATCGTTGATATGCACCGCGCCAGAAGAAGGTCGTAACTCATTCTTGATGTCCACTACGCATTTGATAGGATCTAACATCCATGGATACCTTTCTCGATCATGTGGTAGGTAAGCAAATTATACCGATGCCAAATTTGTTGGCTTTGTTAGCAACAAGTTAATGGTAACCCATCCTTTTAAAATATACTAGTTCATCCCTCGGGAATCAGAGTTGAAAGGCCTCATCTAAGAAAACTCTTCTGTTTTCTTAAATTTGAGTTAACTTTCACTGCACTGTTCTATGAAGGAATGCCCGTTAACTAAGGGATTTGAAAACCAAAGCAATAACACCAGTTCACGGCAAGTATCTAATAATTTTCGAATTGTGTCTTATAGTGACTCAGACAGTAACGAAAGTTATTTTAATATTAAAAAAACAAGAATGCTTTCGATGGTTAGTCTCGTCTTACTGCGTTAACTGTAAGGCATACGCCCTACTAAAATTGTTTTGCTGCAAATTATACCCTTTCATAATTCATTTAAATATCAGGTGTTGACTTTAGCTTGGACAATACAATTAAATTTAATTGAGCGCCATGTCCACCAAGAAATAAACTTAATAATGCAATTATAATACAAAAAAAAGTAAAACTAGGTTTATTTCTCTAGAACGTGAAACCTAGATCAATCTAATTTCCCAAAAACTAGGTCGCTGGTAATTTTCTCGCAACGGAAAACAAAATTCAACCTCACCCACAAGCCCATAACATTGCATAACCCTCTCTACACAATAACCATTCACAACTAAACACCCAAAGGCGTTGAATTATCCATCAATCTGTGTATCCCCGTCTCTGTAGGTTCATGCACACCACATCGACTGCAAATTATAATTCGTCCTTGCAAATTGGATCACGACTTTAAATCCAATTTCCGCCCTCACTATTAATAGTTTCCCGCATTGTCTTACTGAAACAGCCACAACAAAACCTAGAAAAAGAATATAATGATCGAAAAAAGTGAACGTTTTGTAACAGACCCGCACTTTGCAAGAAATACATGAAAGAATTAACTTTTGTAGTCTGTCTTAAATTTGGAGGAGAACACAAAAAAAAAACAGTATAATTAAGAAACCTCTATAGCAAAATAGTGTATAATTTAAAATCTGTAACAAAATTTCCCAATCACCCAACAATACAGAACACGACAACAACGACAAGAGCGGCCCACCTAACACACAAAAAGGCACCACTCCACTTGCGTGTTTCATGTTTTTTCCTTCCCATTCAACGTCAATCCCAATGAGACCGTATGCCACTATACCACCTCGCAACAACACCATCATGATCAAAACCCAACAGCAGCAGCATAGCCAGTAGCTACAGCAGTTGGTACCGGCTGTTTACCTACATCAAACATTATCTTAAAGATACAGCCAAACATCCATAAGATTCAGCTAACTGCTCTCTTTGTAAAAGGTACGAAAGAATAAAAAAAAAAGCCCAGCCATCACCAACAACGGCGACTCTTGGCCGAGTTCTTGTTCAACCGCAGCACAACAAAAGCGAAAAGCCACACAAATCACTACTACCACCATGGTGGTAGTGAAGCATAACAGCTAACCAGTGTACCGTTCAAAGCTTCAGATCCTCTCTTGAGAAACCCCACCTGTTGCTCTACTTTAGCGAGAAAGAGCTAAAAATACTTCTACTTTCGGTTTACCCCTCCATCTCTGACGACACCAATCCGGTACGTCATCACTCCCACTTTCATTCATAAGACGTTTTGGCGGCAACCATCACCTTCGAAAACTCTTAAACAGATCTCTCTTCTCTTAACTCTTTTCTCTCCAATCAATTCAAGCAATCCAAGAAAGTATCTCACAAAGCTATTCGCCAAACGGCCTTAACTTCTTTGGCATGATATCGACTATGCACTGGCAACAATATACGCCAACTTAGTTACCCCATGCCTACCATCTAAGCTTGTGCATTCTGTTTTAGTCTTGTAGTATCTGTTGCCAGTCTTGTGCATTTTGGTAAGACAAGCTGCAGACACACAAACACACACACAACTGCAAACATATCCATTCGCTATTGGTAAATGGGAAAAAGAAACTTAAGTTCCACTTTGAACTGTTTTGTGGCCAAAGCAAGTCGCAGTTTAAGAAAAGTGCTCGTCCGAACAGCACTCAAATCGGAGAGTGGCGCGCTGTTATAACGTTTTGTATATTTTTTTCTTTCAATAAAAAAAAAATCAACAACACCAAAATCTATTTCACATCCACACAATTCGTCGTTTTCTCTTGGTTTGTTTGTTCTCCTTGAATTAGTTCTGGAAAAAAAAATTTTTTTTTGATTAAAAATTGTCGAAAATAAAATTTCGTATGCAATTGAGTTCGATACTAAAGTGCCAAATGAAGTGAAAAAGTTGAGAAATAATTTCTTTTCTTTAAAATTTTCAATTTATACGCAAATATTCAAATCCTGTGAATAGTGACAAAAAATAAAAAAATTAATTTTTTTTGATATACATTTGGAAGTTTTTTCAAGGATTTCCGACCAAAATTCAAAAGGACTTCAAGATGGGTCTACTACATGGAGTACTTTGGGCGTTCGGAATAATATTAATTCTTAATTCAGGTAGGTCCAATATGATATTAAAATTATGTGGAACATTTAATTATTATGGCTGTGGATGGTTTTGAATGCGAAGAAACAATTATGATCGTAGGCAATACAAAAGAGTTGTGATACGAACTGGGCTGTTGTAGGGATTTGTTTTTGCGAAAAATTTAAGATCTGAACTACTAGTCCTTGTTATTTCTCTTATTTCTCAACAAGAAAATTCAAATGAGATAATTTGAGTAAAAAAATTTATTTTTTAATGATTTTAACAAGTAAATTTATTATTTTATTGAAAATCGTAACATGGACAAAGTTATTTTTTTTTTTTTGAAAATCCTGTCGTTATGGTGTGATGGATCTCGTTTTTAAGTTTAGGGTATTTTTAAATAAGGAAGTTGATAGCTGATACAATAAGAAGGATCTTCTTATAAAAATGAATGTTACATTGGTAAGACATCATTGAAAAATGCAAATAATTGAAGTTTTACTCTTGTACAAAAAAAAGAATTCAATAGTTTTTTAGTTTCTCTAAAACATAAATAAATAGTAAGCGGATACAGTTAAGATATTGCGATTGTTTTATGAAGATTGTATAAAATTAAAGGCTGATTTTACTTTCCAATTCAAAACGACACAGTTGCATAGGCTCTTAGTTTACCAAAAACAACAAAAAAGTGTAATGACGGTTTTTAGTTGATTTAAAACGGATGCAAATAAATGTTTCGGTAGTTTTTTGAATGAAATAAAAAAAATTGTCAAAGCACCCTGCAGTCATAATTTCCGTTGGCGCATTCTTTATATGCCATGAAACTCTTATGTAATGTAGTCTACATGGACCTCTTGCAGAATGGGAACAGGTAATCAGGCCTATCGTGATTAAATTTTCCAGAAAGATTTCTCCCATTCAGCAATCTGATTTACATTTCTGACAAGAAAAAAAAATGCCCGGGAAAATTTATTCGCGATAAGCCTGAATATGAAACACATCTTCGTTTTCATCAATATGACAGAGAGCACAAATATGGCTTAAGTCATGCCTATGCGGCTTGTGGTTTAGTTCTGGAATTGTGAACTCTTTCCTAAAGTAGTTTTTTATTCCCAAACTAACGTTGGCTTATATGGCTATGTGTAGCTCTTGAAGCTGACACTCTCACTCTATCATGGGAGAACTGAAATATTCAGACATGAAACGCAGAATGATTTTCCAATGCTCCGTATTGATAGGGCTAAGGCATAAATTCCCGTTATAAAGGGGTTACAGATGAATCAAAGAGGCGTTAGAATTTTTTTCTATAAAAATTGGCTACAGACCTCTAAATAGCTTTAATTAAATAAAAACTGCATTTGCTCACAATTTCATTTCCAAAAGAGGTTAAGATTAATCCAAAGGATGTTCGAAGTTTTTTCTATAAAAATTGGCTAAAGCCCACTGAATAGCTTAAATTAAAAAAAAATGCATTTGCTTCAATTGATTTTAATAGATATGTGTATCGTTTAAAGAAGTCCTGATTCCTCGTAAATGACGTACACAGTTGCGAGTATTTAATCGCAAATTAAAACGAGTGGTGGGTGCACGACTGGGTCGTATGCAACATTCTATTTCACAACGAGTTTATTTGACGTTTTTATTTATTCGGCCAAAATACACAATAAAATTTATGTCGAAATGTGATCATAGCAACGTTTACTGCGTAGTTGAAAGGAATCAGGGTCCATGTGAATAATAAGGATTTTCCGTTGTTGGCCAAAACTGGAACTACCGTTTTGGGATAGTTGGGCCAAAACCAATAATGTGGAACAGTATTAGTAGTATAAAAATTAAATTCAATTCAATTTTTCAAATTAGTTTGCGTGAAACTGGCAATTTTCTTAATATGGCCTATATGCAAAAACCCGTTATATGAATTTTCTTGAAAAAAAAGCTGGGTATGCAGTTTTGTTGCAACGAATGTGTTTATAGCATATAAGAAGTTTAATCAAAACCGTTTGAGCCTTTTTTGAGAAAATTGAGGTAATGTATGGTTTTTACATGGCTAAAAGCAAAAAAAAAAAAATGGCCTAGCATTATGACAAAAAAAAAAGTTTGAAGAAAATCGGTCAAGTCGTTTAGGCTTGATAGACGTGTACGGACAGACAAACCGACGGACGGAATTCGAAAAACCACTTTTTTGAGTTCCGCTATCATCGTAATGTTAGAATCAAGCAAAATCTCGAGGTCAAACATTTTCATCAAAACAATATCTTTCTCTTTATAATAGAAAGTTAAAAATTAGTTTAAAAAAAAAACTTTATAAACGATGAAATTAGATCAGCAAATTATTTAAAAAAAAAAATTCCCTCCTTAAATTAATAGCAGTTTTCGGTGATATTAGTTTTTCGATAATTTGAGGTAAAATATGTAAGTTATGCGTTATAAGCAAACCAATGTATTTGCATTCACTTTAACGTTGGCATTCCCCAAATTCCATCTCCAAGCAATTTGCTTCTCTGATGCAACGGGATATAGTCTCGTTTCGTCCATAATTGCTACGATGAAACTGTTCATAAATTAAAAATCGACAACGTGTAGTCCTTGATGGTGCATTGCCTTCACTCACTAATGCTAGCAACGGGGGACACTTTATATGATATGTTATAATATCTCTTATAAACATTACGGAAAAGTATACCCTGCGATTTTTTAGAGATTGCATTCCAAATAATAAACACCTACTGTTATAGGATGGCCTTGGAATTCTCCAATTTAACTTGAAGAACGCATATCTAGTAAATTTTCTTTGTACTTTCTCAATTCATTCCATTGAATTATTGTAGTAAGGATTCCAAACTATGCTACAATACTCCAAAACTGATCTTACTAGAGAAATATATAATGACTTTAGAGTATAAGGATCCGAGAATTCTCTAGTGTTTCTTTTAATAAAACCAAGCATTTGGTTAGCTTTATTAATAATATAGTCGTAGTGTGGTAAGAATGACAGCGTTGTGTCTAATATAACCCCTAAATCTTTCTCCCTTCTTACTCGCTCAAGATTAATGTTATTGATATTATAATCAAACAAAATTGGATTTTGATTCCTGAAACATGACAAAACTTGACATTTTGAAATGTTAAGATGAAGCAGATTCCGTTTGCACCAATCAAGTCTCGTCAGATATTTTAAGAGAAGACAACAATCCGATTCACATCGTATCTTACGATAGAGTTTGAGATCATCGGCAAATAGAAGGCAAGTCGAATCAATAAACATACCGGGTATGTCATTGACAAATAACAAAAATAATAATGGTCCTAGATGACTTCCTTGTGGGACCCCTGACGGAACTGAAATGTTATTTGAGAGCGAATTGTCAATTTTTACTATTTGGAATCTACACGTCAAATATGATTCCAACCACTTTAGTAAAGAAGAATGGATACCAAAAGAAAAAGAAAAAAAGAAACTAAGAAGAACTTTATGATTTATTCTGTCAAATGCTTTCGCAAAATCAGTAAAAATAATATCAGTTTGCCACTTTTTTTCCATGTTTGATATGATGGCGTTAGTCATTAACGCTAGGTTTGTTGCCGTTGATTTGCCTGACATAAAACCATGTTTTTTTTTTTTTTTTTTTTTTATAATTTACACGTACTCAAGGGGTTATGAATACCCTTTTGTATGTTACCATAGTACGAGCGTTAGAGAAGGGGAAGAAAGAGAGGATTGGAAAGATTTTGGATGTAGTGGAGACTTAAACTCCATGGGTGGTGTCCGAACAAGCTTCGGGGAGTCACTTTTTCTTGTGTTCGTTAAATTTGAAGAAATTCAAGATGGTGTGCATACTTTTAGGTATTACACCGACCTTTTTATTTCTTTTAAATAAAAGTGAAATGGATTTTGGTTGGGATTGAACTCGCAACCTTCCACTCAACAGACGAACACATTACCACTACACCGCGGCCACCCTGTTGAGACACTGATTTGTAGTTCTGAACCAATTGTGATAATTTATTATAAACTATTTTCTCAAATATTTTTGGTAGAGCTGAAATCTTACATATTGGCCTGTAGTTTGTTATTTCGTGCTTTGACCCGGATATAAAAATGGGAGACAAAAACGAAATTTTCCAACCATCCAAAAATTTGCCTTCTACAAGAGAAAGGTTAAAAATTATTGAAAGTGGCTCAACTATCGCAATTGCACACTTCTTTAAAAGAACAGCAGGAATTCCGTCGGGTCCTACTCCTTTACTAGCATCAAATGCTGATAAAGCCTCTTCTATATCCAATGGACTGAGAACAATCGAACCGATGTCGACAACTCTACTAACAGAGGGCATTTCTTGTATGGAGGGAGCGTCCAATGAATACGCCGATTGGAAATAGCATTTGAAGCAAAACAAAGCAAATTAGCTCCGTTGCTTCGCACATTAGAAGGAGAATTTTTTGAATTAATATTTCTAATTGTTTGCAATGCAGGGGAGATTATTATTTTTTATGAGGGTTTATGGAAAGATCAACGACTTTTCCTTTATTTTTGCTTCGTGTTTGCCTTTCTTCATTAGTATGCACTTCACTATTGATGATGTTATTGTTAAGATTATTATTTAGGAATAGATGAGGAAACTCAATTTTGAGAACATTTAAGCTTTGATTTATGTTAACAACGAGCTTTTCTAAATTGTGGATGTGTGAAGATAACCTATTGGAGCAAAACTTTTCGCACTTAAAGAAAATATTTGTTTTCGATTTGAAGATGTTAAAATCAGTTTTTTTTTCATTTTTGCACATGATGAATGCTGCAACGATTTGCAGATACCACACGATATTGAATCAATGTTTTCGACTTTGTTACAAATAGTACAATTTTTCATGATTTGGATGTTGTAAAAGAAACGACCGTCGCGATTGAAAGTCTAAATATTTCAGGAAATTTATCTAAGCATGCTCAGCAATATGCTCACCATCATTGTCAAGGACATATGTTATGATTTTCTGAATTGATATGCTTCCTCTTAAAAATATGCGTCTCCATCTATACGGCAAACACGAGTAAGTAGAATAGTCCTTTTCCAAGTAAAAATCTTTCGATTTTTTTTCTATGGCGGAATTTAATACCAAATCTTGTCTTTTAAGGTTAATTTAGCAAACGGATTAATTTAGCAATCTTGTCTTTTAAGGTGAATTTAGCAAACGGATCATAAAATAAAATATGAGATATTTACGGCTTAGATATGCCTAAAACCTAGCTTCTGCACTAAATTTTGTGTGCGAAATTATATTTTTAACACAAACAATTCGTCGCATTAGTGACACAAGAACGTAACTACATTTTACTGACGATTTTGGGATGGGTATGTCACCTTACTAAAAATATAAAATTTACATATTCTGACAAAAAATTGTACCTCTAAGTGAAGTAGAATAGAAGTTAGCTCTTTACAAAAATATTCATGAAACTCAAAAAAATTAAAAAGTGGTAAAAAAAAAACACAAAAATCACAGAAAAACTAAAATTGTCAAATATTGACATACGTATTTGTGTCACTAAGACGACGAATTGACCCTACAGTTTAGAGGCGATGCTGAACGGCAAATTTACAAAGCTCCGCCTTTCACCTTCTTGCTCTTGATATTTGTTACAATTTTGCCACAGGTAGGGTAGCGAAAAAGACTTAATTGTTGTAATTTGCAGATATGCTAAGCATTGGAAATTTGTTTATACCATTTTTGGGGAGTCATGTTCTGGTTTCCTTAGTTTATACGCTAAGAAGCTGTTTCCAATTAATCTGAAATTGACAAAAGGTTTACTTAACAATATGCTGCTCTATCTTTATCCATGTAATAAACATTTTTGGTACACTTTTCATTAGACAAACCAAAAACATTCTCAAAAAGGACTTTCGAAACTTTTTTAAAGCTTCATTGAAGTTATTCTGGTTTTCTTATAACACAAAGTCTCCTTCAAAAGTAATAATTTGGATGGTATATGCTGCTCTATCTTTATGCTCGAAATAAACTTTTTTGGAACACTTTTCTAGAGACAAACCGAAGACATTCTCAAAAAGGACTTTTGAAACTTTTTCTATAGCTTCATTGAAGTTATTCTGGTTTTCTTATAACACAAAGTCTCCTTCAAAAGTAATAATTTGGATGGTATATGCTGCTCTATCTTTATCCTCGAAATAAACATTTTCTATAGACAAACCGAAAACTTACTCAAAAAGGACTTTTGAAACAAAATTGTAAACAAAATTGTAAACTTCTGACTGGGGAATTTATATTCCTTAACTGAAATAAAGTTGATAAAATAAAATTCAACAATAAATAAAAAATAACAAGGTATCCTTGCAATCTTATACGAAATATTTGAAAAGGACTCATAAAACAATCACACAAATGATGGGCAAACAAAATCCGATACAAAGACCTAAGACTGTCTGACTTGACCAGGTACGTAATGTGTTCCTTAACCATCTACACAAAGCTTGGGATGATTTGCAGTAGATGGTAATCGATCAGAGGTATACACTTCAGAGAATGCCAATTCTTAACACCAAAATCAAGAATCTTCTCATGAAATTTGTGTACTCTTGGATATTTTCCAGAACTTTGCAATAGGGGGGGCATTGAAAAAACCTTGATATTGTTATTTTCTAGATTTGTACCCACCATTTTGTACAAAAAATAATGGGTGGGCCAAATCCGTCATGTCTCCTAAGACTGTCTATATAACGGGTTACTTACTTAAGTAGCGCTTCAGTCCGGAATGAACCATAGCCTCAACCAACATGCCTCTACAATTCGCCAGGTCCTTAGTTAATAGCCTCCAGTTGCGCACCCCAAGATGGTTGAGGTCTGTTTCTACTTATGCGCGCCACTTAAGGCGAGCTCTTCCTCTAATGCGTCCGACGACGTCTGGTTGGGAATCGAAGACTCTACAAGCCGGGATATTGGTTTCCATTCGTTCTACCTGTCCTAGTGATCTTAAACGTCCAATGCGGAGTTTTTTGACCAGGGGCATGTCACTGTACAGCTCGTATACTTCTTGGTTGAATCATCGTCTCCATAGCCTCTCAACGCAAACGGGGCCGAAGTTTTTTCGACGAATTTTCCATTTGAATCGACCAAGGATTTCTTCATCCGCTTTTGGGACGTTCCAAGCTTCAGTGCCGTCGAGCAGGACGGGGATGATAAGGGTCTTATATAGGATCTCCTAAATAGTTTGAGTGGGGGCTTCAATACTGATTTGCCTTCTTAGTCCGAAGAAACGGCGGTTGGCAGGAGTAATTCTTCGTTTAAATTCTGACGAGATGTTGTTGTCAGAGTCGATAGCGGAGCCGAGATAGACAAAGTCCCGTGGCTACCTAAAAGTTACATCTGTCAATGGTGACATTCTCTGCAATGTTGTGTTGTTGTTTCGTGTTGACAGCATATACTTCGTCTGGCCCTCATTTACTGTTTAACCCATTTTTGCCGCTTTTTTCTCTTTACTAGCAAGCGTGGCTATGACATCACGTTGAGTCCTACCAATTATGTCAATATCGTCGGCGTATGCTAGTAGTTGTACAGATTTTTGGAAAATTGTGCCTCTGGTGTTGGCTCGTGAATTTTGCACAATCCTCTCAAGAATCAGATTGAAGAATTCACAAGACAGCGCATCGCCTTGTCTAAATCCTTTTTTGGTATCCAATGTGTCGGTGAGTTCGTTTCCGACCCTCATGGAGCAGCGAGAATTCTCCATCGTCATCCTACATAAACGGACGAGTTTGGGCGGTATACCAAAACTAGGTATGGCTCTGTATAGTCCGTTTCTATAAATGCTGTCGTATGCGGCTTTGAAATCGATGAATAGGTGGTGGGTATCGATTAGGACTTCTTGGAGTTTTTCCAGGATATGCCGAAGTGTGAAAATTTGATCGGTTGTGGACTTTCATGACCTAAAACCACACTGATAAGGGCCGATCAGGTTGTTAGTAAACGGTTTCATGCGTTCACACAATACGGCAGATAGGATCTTGTAGGCGAAGGTTAAGGAGATTAAAGCCTCTGTAGTCGGCGCAGTTTAGAGGGTCTCCTTTTGTGGATCGGGCAAAAGTTTTGTTTCTTTTGAAGTATTAGGTTGTTTTGAAACTGATAGCAATTTCCCGTTCGAAATCTTGACAGAAACTCAGTATCATACCTCCGCGGAACGAAATGAGGCCATGTTTAGCGGTTTTCTCCTTTTCACTGAAATCGAAGACATGAATTTTGACGATATCTTGTACATGCAGGATGGCGCGCCATGCCACAATGCCCATGCCACAATCGATATTTTGCGCTCAAAATTCAAAAATCGCATTATCAGCCGCCTTGACATTGTCAATTGATCGGCTCGGAGCAGCGATTTGACCTCTTTGGAGTTTTTTTTTTTTTTTGTGGAAAACCGATGTAATGCCAACCGGAAACGATTCAAGCTGTTAAAGTCAATATCGTCCAATATTCTAAAACTCTGTATGTAACATTTAAAATGAAAAAATCAGTTAGTTACAAATGATCCTTACAGGTTGTTAAGGAATAAAAACATAAATAAATAAGAAACAAAAATAAATCAACAGTCAAACTTCAGATTGGTATTTAAAAAAAACGAAAACAGCTTTTAACATCTTAAACACGAACAATTTTCTATAATGGATTTTCATTATACAAAATAAAAAAAAACATTGAATTGCTTTCGGCTTACATGACTTCACACCAATGGTTAATCACATCATTTTTTTTATGACTATCATTAAAATCAAATGATTGTGATCTATACGATCACTTATAAGTACAAACAATTTTTATGTGATTTTTTATTTAACATTCTAAATCGATAAATAAATACGTAATTCACGAATACGTAAATCAATTATTTGCCAAAAATTGTATTGTATGTAATTAATATTAATTGCGAATAGTTATTTCAGGAATTTCAAATTATTTTTCAATGTTGACAGGTACCATGGGCTTATAATTATCACACCAATATAAAGTTCCATAATTTTTAGTCGCCATGACCATGATTCTAAAATTAAAACAGAATATGCATGTGCCCTCACCAACTTAAACTTATTATCTTTATATTATTTTAGTGACGTATGTTTAATATCCGAATTTAAGTAGAAATGTTTAATTTAAACTTTATGATTTCTTAGTTGCATTTGGCCATGGCATTTGTTAGACGAATATTCATAAAAAAAATTATTTTCATAATGCTATTTTTGTTTATTCTGTTTTTTTTTTAATAAAATTGAGTTCAGTAATTTTTATGCAAATGCATTAAATTATATACATTTGAACATTTAAGTCGTTTCTAAGTTGCTTAAATTCTTATCTTTAATTGCTTGTTCATTGCTGATTAACAAAACGATGATTGTTTCAAGACATTTCATAAAATTTACAAATCTAGTACGAATCAGGCTGCGTTATAGAAAATTTTGAGTCTTGAACA
This sequence comes from Rhingia rostrata, assembly GCA_949824845.1. NCBI lineage: Eukaryota > Metazoa > Arthropoda > Insecta > Diptera > Syrphidae > Rhingia > Rhingia rostrata. Next base: position 21,064,673 of record OX463755.1, on the reverse strand, counting down.
CAAATCTAAATAAGGAACATATGAGAAATCTACAATCCCCTTTGCGGATCTTTAAATACCCAATCTCATCCCATCCTTAAAATTAATTTCTCCAAAATGTAGGGCGATGAAATATTAAAAATTAAACTTTATCACAACTAGTTGTTCAGAAAGTTTATCAAAATCTTGTATGGTTCGACAAAAAACACGTTTTTTCTTAGGGTATACAAATGGTTTTGCATGAAAACGCCCCCAAAAGTAGGCGTGATATTATCATAAATTTATAACCAATGATTTTTCATCAAACGGACGGGCTCAGTGGCGCGATGGTTAGTGCGATGAACTGCCGCGCAGAAGGTCTGGGTTCGATTCCCAGTCGTAGCAAGACCTAAATGATTTTTCACTGGCCCTCCTCTCGTGATGACCTGACAAATTATCCGAGTAGTATCGGGATTTCAACAGGGACGCTACAAAAGTTGAGCGACAGGGACAGCAAACGACGCCATATTTCTTGCCGCTCTTTTGACATTTCTCTTCAGTAAAATTTGCCATTTCATGATGGAAAGATATACGATCCAACAACGAGTCGAAATTATTAAAATTTACAATCGAAATTCGGAGTCAGTGGCCTCAACGTTAAGAGCGCTACTTCCAATTTATGGTCGTCAGAATCGTCCTAGCAGATCTTCAATTGAGCGTCTAGTGGAAAAATTTGAATCCGCAGGCACAGTACAAAATGTTCCCGTGCTAGTGAGACAAAGAAGTGCCCGTAGTGTCGAGAATATTGCTGCCGCTGAGGCTTCAGTTGAAGAAAGCCAAAATGTGTCTCACACACATCGTTCTCAAGCGTTCGTTGTACATCTCTGTGACGTCGTTGTGGCTAATTTTACGAAAAGATCTTGGCCTACATCCTGACAAGATTAAATTGACGCAAGAACTGAAGACGCTTGACCACCAGAAGCGTCGTATGTTCGTGAATTGGGCTGAGCAACAACTTGAAAATGATTCGGATTTTCATCGAAAAATCATCTTCAGTGATGAGGCTCATTTCTGGCTGAATGGCTTCGTCAATAAACAAAATATGCGGTATTGGTCAGGCAGCAATCCACACGTACTCCATGAGTCATCATTGCATCCCGAAAAAAGTTCGGTTTGGTGTGGTTTATGCGCCGGCGGCGTCATTGGGCCGTACTTCTTCCTTGATGATCAAGACCGGCACGTTAAGGTGAATGGGAATCGCTACCGTTCAATGATAACCGAATATTTTTGGCCCCTATTGGATGATATGAACTTGGAGGATATGTGGTTCCAACAGGACGGCGCCACAAGCCACACAGCGAATGCCACAATCAATTTATTGGAAACCAAGTTTGGAGAACGTGTTATCTCACGAAATGGTACAGTCGCTTGGCCGCCTCGGTCGTGCGATTTGACGCCGTTAGACTATTTCCTGTGGGGCTACGTCAAGTCTATGGTCTATGCCAACAAGCCAGCGACGATTGATGAACTTCGTACGAATATCGAACGTGAACTTGCAGCAGTATCGACCGATTTATGGATGAAAACCGTCGAAAATTGGGTTCAGCGTCTGGACTTCTGCAAGTGTGCCTGTGGTGGCCATGTAAAAGAAATCGAGTTCCATACATAATGGCATCCAACGTACTTTCACAAAAATAAAAAATTTCATTGATATCCAAAACTGCTTTTGTTTTATTAAAAAAAACTTTTGTAGCGCTCTTATTGAAAAACCCTTTATCAATTGTCAAACAAAGCTTATCTCAAATTTGCCATTCGGAGTCGGCATACAACAGGAGGTCCCACCATCGTGCTAGAAGTACACACGCACACATGATTGGTTGTGAGAAAGCTCGGCCCTGTGTACTAACGGGCCAGTTGCGCCATAAATTTTAAATTTGAATTTTTTGATTTTTCATCAAAAGTTTTTTTTCGAATATTTTGAAATTTGACCAAAATTTGTTTTTGTTTATTGAAACCGTCCAAAAAAATGGGCGTGGTAAAAATTTTTGTGTATACAAAAAACAGTTATTAGGATTGTCTAAATATCTTGTTCACAAACCTTTTCGGATAAAGAGTCTAAGTCTATATACCAAATTTCAAGACTCTTGATAAAAATTTAAGGCCCAAAACTTGGTGACTCGCACACGGACGAACGGATGGACGAACAGGTTAAGTCAACTCAGCTAAAGATTCTGAGTCGTTGAAAAGATTTTTTTGAATTTTTATGCTGTCATAAGATTTAGTTAACTGAGAAACTGAGACAGTAAAAATCGCAGGTTTTATTCAAGAAGATACCGAACATTTTTTTCTAGACTAAATGAGGACGTCTGGTCAGTCTTAACAAGTGCAAGCATTTTAAAAATCCGCACACTATCACGCCCCCTTTTCAGTAAAACATTATATTTCACCAAACGGTTAAGAATTTGGAAAAAGGTTCTGAAATGTATATTTCTCCAATCTCAATACATACCATTAATCTGCTCACATAAAGTTTTTGCAACGCCTACTTTTTGAGGGCGTTATTATAGAAAAACGATTTGTTGAGCTTATCACATAGCATATCCATAGAAAAACCTCGTTTTTTGTTGAACCATAAAAGATTTATATAAACTGTCTGAATAAGATTTTTTAGCAACGCCCACTTTTTGGGGACATTTATTATTAGGATAGAATGGAACAGCGTATTCAACGGATTGTAGCCATGTTATATGTATTTTTTTTTAAATTTTAAAACATTAGTAACATAAGCTAGATTTGATTAACTTATTTAAATAATAAAAATAAAAATAAAAAAACAAAAACTCATTTACTTTATTTATTTATTTATTTTTATAAGCTTTTCTCAAGTAAAGCGAACCCAAAATTCTCAAATTACGCACTTGGATGATCCTTTCAACCAATTATTGATTCTACTCTTGCAATGCGTGCAGTGAAATAACCCCTGCGAAAATATTTCCAACAAAAATGAAAAAGCCCCCGAGGTGCATATATCTTTCTGAAAATGGAAATAAGTCCTGAGGCTGTTAATGCCTTTTGCTTCTGGGGCATCCAAACTCGCACACATCCCAATTCCAACAGCAAGCCCAAGCAGGGGGCTTGCACACATTCAAAATTTGCATGCACCAAACTTGAATAGAATTCCAATTTCAATTGGTTATTTCACTGCACCCTTGAAACGTTGTAGATTGCATATTGGTGGAAATTCGTCTTCTGCGAGGTAGTTTCAAGTTCGTCGTTTTTTTTTGTTGTTTTTAATTTTAGTATTACGTTGTTCTTGTCTCTGTTAGATGGACTGTGTGTAGTTGAAGTTCAAGAATGTCTTGTAGGTCATTAAAATGTTACAAGTCTGGAAATAAATCGTTCTCTGCTCTCTGAGTCTGCTGTTATACTGCTGTTATAGTGCCTGTAAAAAGTGACCAATCTCGTACTTTATTGAGTCATGGATACTGAGAACAATTTTCAAGACATGCTCTTACTTGGGCTTTAACAGAAAAAAAAAACTGCGACGGTTTAAAATTTGTTCAACCTGTAAAAAGTTAACTCAGATTAGGCGGCACTCTTAGCAATGTTGTACATGTACATGGTACATCCAATTTTTTTCATAAATTTATAAGGACCAGACAGTTACGGAGATGATATGGAAATTCACCAACTGCGAATTAAAGAGATAAATACATTAGGCAAGCATTAATAAATTTATACTTCTTCTATATATTTTTTTGCAGAACTTCAAAAATTAATTCAAAAATACTATAGTCAAAAACAAGAAAAAAAAAAAAAAGTTTTATACTAAACTTTAGATTAACTACCTTCACAAAAATAATTCATAAACATAAAGGTCAATTTGTCCACTAAAACCATCAAGTAAATTAATATTTTTATAGTCTCCATTGTTTGGCAGTAAAATTTTAATATTTACGAAAGTTTTCTGCTGAAAATTACATAACGCGCTGAAAGAAAAAATCCAATTTATCTGGAATTTTTGCAATTTTAGACAAAAAACGTGTGCGTATCTTCTTTCCACTTTTTCTATGGATGTCTATGAATTTAAATAAATTACACATATCTCTATCGTTAATCATTATTAGTCATCGTTAGCGATTGCCTTTGGTTAGTTTGACTGGTATTTGGCATCTTCTGGGTTCGTAGTTTACTTCTTTTTTTTTTAATGATTAGTAGATGGTAATGGGAGTGTCGGCTTTGATTTAAATTCAGAAACAATGTAGATGAAACAGATTAAGAGTTGTAACAGGTTTAGTTTCTGATGAGAGCATGTTGACCGTTTTTTTTTCTGACGGAAGTTGGGATCATCTTTTGGATGGCTTGGATCAAATTATTTAATCATTGTACATATTGAATTTTTGCAAGTTATTAGTAAGTGAATATCGACGATATTAAATCCACTAATTTGTAACGATATCGACCAAAAGTAGAAAAAACATCGAAGAGAAGTGTTTTTTAATTGTATAAAGCATGGCTTTGAAATTGAACATTGGCTTGTATTAAAATAAGCTCCATCTAAACGTTTAATCCACTATTGTTTCATTTATAGAATCCCAAACCTTGACAGTAATTCAACTTTTAATGAATTTGATGCGCTGTCAGACTCCATCTCTAGAACTGTATCCCTGCATCCTCACACTGATATCGTCATTGCGGGCGATTTCAATGTATACAATTATACTTGGCTTCAACATTCTGGACAGACAACACCCGAAGAAATGTATGTTGAGATCTTTGCTGAGGTAAATAACCTAGTCCAGCTTGTAAATGATCCGAAACGCATTCCGGATGTTAAGAGTCAAGCCGCCAACATCCTGGATTTGTTTCTAACCTCTCACCCTGATAAATACACCCTCAATTTACTATCGCCTCGATGTTCGTCAGACCACTTTGTCATATCATCGAATTTCTCGTACTCCAACCACAGAATTTAAGAACAAATTCCCAAAAAGACTGTATGGCAATACGAGAAAGCCAATTGGGATGCATTAAACAGTTTTTTTTTTAATGAATTTTAACTGGCCACTATGTTTCCTCGTCAGTGACGTGGATGCTGCTGCTGATATGATATCAAACATCCTTCTCCTTGGTATGCGATCTTTTATTCCCAACTGAATAAAAAGTGTCAAACCAAAGGCAAAAGAGTGGTATGACTTGAGCTGCGAGGAAGATTGAGAGAGACAAACTTTCGGTTATACAATACCAGTCCAACAGAGGAAAATCGAACAAAATTCAAACAAGCCAGAAACGACCGTAATTCCCATTTAAAACGTGTCAAATTCCTGTAGGACCAAAACTTGAGACAAAAAATTCTACAATGTCCCAGAGGTAGGAAAAACTTTTGGTCATTTGTCAAATATATAAAAAGTTCGGCCTCATAATCAGTTTCGACGTTCATTCACAATGCCATTCCAACTGTCAGCTCTTTAGACAAAGCCAATCTGCTTGCTGCGCATTTCGCAGCCAGTTCTACATTGCCAGATTGTGCCCGGTCTCCTCCTGTACTTGGGAACGTTAATCATTCTATGGGACAAGTTCACTTTCGTACTCGTACTGTTGCAAGAATTTTATTTGATCTTGCCATTCACAAGTCCGCTGGTCCAGATGGTCTTTCCCCCCATTATTCTGAAGAGGTGTTCTTCTACGCCAGCAAAACCACTGCGTAAGCTTTTCTATCTGTCCTTCTCATCAGGTCTCTTTCCGAGTAGATGGAAAACTACATTTGTCCAGTCTTTATCAAAAAAAAAAAGGCGAATCTTCTTCTCTCTCCAACAGTCGCCCAATTGCACTTACGTCCCTTCTTTCCAAGGTCATGGAAACGCTGAGGTCTCTTTCCGAGTAGATGGAAAACTACATTTGTCCAGTCTTTATCAAAAAAAAATGGCGAATCTTCTTCTCTCTCCAACTACCGACCAATTGAACTTACGTCCCTTCTTTCCAAGGTCATGGAAACGCTGATAAATCGTCAGCTTATGAAATATCTTGAAACACGAAAACTTCTTAATGACCGGCAGTATGATTTTCGCAGCAACAGGTCCACTATATCACCGAAAATAGAACCAATCAAGCCACCATGGTGGAGAAGATAAGATTGTTGCACTTGATATTTCAAAGGCATTTGACAGGGTTTGGCATCAAGCCCGTTTGTCGAAAATGCGTTCATTTGGAATCGATGGAAAACTTCTTCTATGGATTAGAAATTATCTTTCGAAATGTTCAATTCTAGTTGTGTTGGACGGATTGATGTCTGCAGCTCACCTTCCTCCTTCAAGGCTCAGTTTTTTCTCCGACTTTCTTTCTCATTTTCATCAATTGATCTTCTGTCTGCAGCTTCTAATCCAATTCATTCCTTCACTACTGACAGAACTATCAGCTTCTCATACTCGTTTTCAGGTCCAAATCCCTCATCTTCGAACGTGGAATCTAAACGACAACATATGTTAAGCTCTTTGAATTCCGACCTTGACAGCATCATCAAATGGGGAAAATCTAACAGAGTAGAATTCAATGCTTCCAAAACACAATGTCTTCTATCGTTAAAGCGAAACCAAAATCTAGAGCCATTATCCATGAATGGCACTTACGTCAAAGAAACCGAAAAACTTTCCATGCTAGGTATGTGTGTTAGTAACGAATTGCATTCAAACGACCACATATTCCAAGTCGCTAAAAACCTACCGAAATGTCAAGTTTTTCTCAATCGATGTAAGAATATTTCTGATCTGTCCACAATATATAAAGCTTTTATAAGCCCTAAACTTGGGTTCAGCGCCCATATCTGAAAGGACTGAAACGCGTGCAAAAAATCTTGAAGGAGACATCAGAATATCCAACTGTTTTGTTTCGCTTGAACATCGTCGAAATATCTCATGGTTTGAAGTGATCTTTTGTCATGTTAAAAATCGTACACACGTCGAAAATTCAGTATCCAATTTTGAAGACTCTGACCTTACATAGATCCTTCACAGTTCAAGAATTTCTCACAGAAGCTATATACCTTCTCGAGCACCTACGTTATGAAGAAATTTGTTTAGTTCTTTTGTGGACAACTATAAAAGGTCCTACATTTAGCCTTTTGTTATTTGAACCTGAGCCTCAACCAACATGCCTCTCCAATCACCCCGGTCCTTAGCTAACTGCCTCCAGTTGCGCACTCCAAGTTGGCTGAGGTCGGTTTCGACTTGTGCGCGCCACTTACGGCGAGGTCTTCCTCTACTGCGTCCGACGTCTGGCTGGGAATCGAAGAATCTGCGAGCCGGAGTAATGGGCTTCATTCGTTCTACATGTCCTAGCCATCTTAAACGTCCAATGCGGTTTTTTTTTCTGACCAGGGGCATGTAGTTGTACAGATTGTATAGTTCATGGTTGAATCTTCGTCTCCGTACCTGATATGCATCAACTATACCTCAACAACTCACCAATTGAGTGCGTTGACAATATAAAAAATTTAGGAGTTCATATTACCCAAAAACCTCACATGGAAATTCCATATAAATAAGGTAGTAGCAAAGGTCTATGGAGCGCTCCGTGGTCTTAGTCCAACTAGAAAATATCTTCCGACAGATGTAAAAGTTAAACTAGTAAAGACCTTTATTCTGCCTATCGTTTTGTATGGATGCGAGTTTTTTTCTAATATGGATTCTGAATCAAAACAAAAGCTAAATGTAGCTTACAACAGTTGCGCTAGATTTATTTTTGGTATAAACAGACACGATCATATATCCGGCTATGCCAAACAGATTATGAGCTGTTCCCTTACAGCCCTTCTAAAATACCTAACCTTTCTATATTTACATAAAATAATTACGACCAGAACGCCAGAATATTTATATGACAGAATTAGAATGGGTAGAACCCAAAGAGTGTTACAATTAATACCACCAAGTCATAAATATTTGATAACATCACGACAATTTTTTGTACATGCTGCTCAGCTTTGGAATTCCTTGCCCCTCAATATCAGGCGAACATATAGTACCAACACATTCGCTAAAAATATTTTTCAATACTTCGCAGAGACGTTTTAGTGCATTGACGGACCTTTCCCTTTTTCTTTTTTCCCCCATACATTTTTCTTTCATTCTTTTTTTTTTTTTTACTAATTATAGTTTGTAAATTTAATTGAATTATATAATAATATTTATCATGAATATTAATACAAGACAAAGCATGTACAATTTTATATAAAATTTATCTTTTTTGTAGCATGAATTAACTGAATAATAAATCTAAATCTAAATCTACACAAGACGCAGGAAGTTAAAAATTACACATAAGAGCCCACAAAAATAGTAAAATATAACAGAATTTCATCCTACAACCAATTGTTAGTTTCAAATTTTAAATCAACAAAAATAAAATAAATAAAATCCATAATGACGACATTAGGGCTATCTAAAAGTATAAATCCATCTAAAAGTTCACAAAGACAACAATCTCAAACCAATCCTGTCAACTTAGTAGGTGGCATAAATCAAACTCCGCAGACATAATTTTTTGTCACCTCCCAAAGGCCCAAACAAAAAAAAGGCAGATTATCACGGCTCATATATGTGAAGGCAGTAATAAATCATTTTTAACTAGCTGTCACTTGAGATTGAAGTACGTGCTGATACTAATTGGAGATGGATTTATTTTCATATACCTCATATACAAAAAAAAAACACACACGACAAAACAAAATCGTTACGATGGTATTTATGTAGAGTTTTTTTTTGTATTAAAACAAAACTAATCATTCGAATGTGTTAATTCCCCTTAAATTTATACATATTCCATTGGATTTACTGCCTATAAAATAGTCAATTGGAAGATGGTTTTACCATTCGAAATTAAGACATTAACAAAGCAAATGGGGGGATTACAAGCGCTATGGCTTTTTTCCACATATAAAAGAGTTGATGTAAAAACTGATCAATAAACACTTAGCATGTAATTATTGAATTTGTATGCAGCTGCTGGAGTTTTGGTGAAATTAATTCCTCTTATCGTGAACTGATAAGGTCCAAATGTTTTAAAGCACAAGGTTTTCAATTGGGCTTAATTGGTTGGATGAAATTCTATCTATTTGGAAGCCAGCTTAAGATTTCTGTTTAGATGCTCTGTATCGGACCCCTTTTTAGCCACATCCAGAGTGCTTCAAGGTAGCCATCTTCGTCCGTTGATAATAATGTTGTCTATTAATGACATTGGCAGTACCATGGAAGACTCAAGTATATCTGTTTATGCTGATGACATGAAAATCTTTAGGCATATTTCCTCCTCCACTGACTCTTACCCACTTCAAAGGGATTTTAACAACTTTTCAACATGATGCCAAAAAAAACTTACTGGAGCCCATTCCATGGCAGACTATGACATACACCTGTATGCGTGTCCCATCGATCGCGAGATCCTTTTTTTTATTTGGTGAGAACGTACCTAATGTGCTTTTTATGCGTGATCTGGGTGTTATATGTGACAGAGAACTTAACTTTCGCTCTCATGTTGATACTATCATCAGCAGAGCCAACACTTGGGTTTGTAAAATGCTGGTCTAAGCAATTTTCGAAACTCTATGTCACAAAATATCTCTTTTTTACATTTGTTAGACCTATCCTTGCATATGGTAGCCAAGTATCGTCGCCTTATCACTATAACCATTCCCTCCGTTTCGAGAGTATTCAACGCAGATTTATCCATTTTGCTCTAAGCGGTCTCCCCTGGGTAGACAGCCTGATTTTTTTTTATTTGGTGAGAACGTACCTAATGTGCTTTTTATGCGTGATCTGGGTGTTATATGTGACAGAGAACTTAACTTTCGCTCTCATGTTGATACTATCATCAGCAGAGCCAACACTTCGGTTAGTAAAATGCTGGTCTAAGCAATTTTCGAAACTCTATGTCACAAAATATCTCTTTTTCACATTAGTTAGACCTATCCTTGCATACGGTAGCCAAGTATCTTCGCCTTATCACTATAACCATTCCCTCCGTTTCGAGAGTATTCAACGCAGATTTATCCATTTTGCTCTAAGCGGTCTCCCCTGGGTAGACAGCCTGATTTTTTTTTATTTGGTGAGAACGTACCTAATGTGCTTTTTATGCGTGATGTGGGTGTTATATGTGACAGAGAACTTAACTGTCGCTCTCATGTTGATACTATCATCAGAAGAGCCAACACTTCGGTTAGTAAAATGCTGGTCTAAGCAATTTTCGAACCTCTATGTCACAAAATATCTCTTTTTTACATTTGTTAGACCTATCCTTGCATATGGTAGCCAAGTATCTTCGCCTTATCACTATAATTATTCCCTCCGTTTCGAGAGTATCCAACGCAGATTTATCCATTTTGCTCTACGCGGGCTCCCCTGGGTAGACAGCCTGATTGGCTAATTGATGAGTAACATGATAGTGTTTCCCATAAGAAATACCCGCGCAGATTTAAGAAGTTAATCAATACGAAGGTAAGCGTTTCAAATTGATTAAGAACTAAATGCATTTTTGTATGGTAATGGGAGAGTGAGGTGTAACAACGATTCTAACTCTTAAGGGGGACATCCCCTGGCAATTTTTGTTGGGCCATTTCTCGCCGATTATCAATTGAATGATAGAAATTATAACAACAACTTGTGTACAGACAACACTTTTTTGGTTAAGAATTACTGCTATTTCAGACATTTTTTGTAACAGTGACGCTAATTTAACGTTCAATTATCTGTATGATTGTTTGAAACAATTTTTATTCTCTAACCGGCGATTGAACTTGTAACCCTGTGCCTAGTGAGCAAAGTGCCTAACACTTGCGCCATAGAGGTCTTGGTTTGAGGAGAGTCAATTTTAATATCGAGGTATGGTTCAACAAGCTAAGACTTTTCGAAGGTATCAAACTTCATGGTCGAATTTGTTTGTCGACCCTGCTTAGAATGAACCACTTCCAAAGTGATGAATATCGGAAGATCCTTGCTGTCTTCCTGGCAATCCAATTTCTTCTCTAAATGCTGTTGCGTTTTTTAAGAACCTTGAATTGAATCTCTTACGGCTGGCTTGTGTATGTAGAGAGAAGAAATACTGTAGAGTGAAAATGGAAATACACGAGTTATCATCGCAACTTGAACAGATACCATATGAATGCAACAAATAGTCAAAGCAACAGGACGATTTTGTATTTTACTCCCGACCCGTTGAGATACTCAGCCTGAGACAAGGCACAATTCCAACCTCTTTAATCCTGAACACGTTGCTTTCAGTTGCTTCTGACATCCGTCTTGAGGTCGATGAAAAGTCGAAGTCTCAGTCGGACTCTTCGTGTAGAAATTTCAGAAACACATTGTCACATCAACAGGACGATTTTGTATTTTACTCCCGACCCGTGGAGAGACTCAGCCTGAGACAAGGCACAATTCCAACCTCTTTAATCCTGAACACGTTGCTTTCAGTTGCTTCTGACATCCGTCTTGAGGTCGATGACAAGTCGACGTCTCAGTCGGACTCTTCGTGTAGAAATTTCAGAAACACATTGTCACATCAACAGGACGATTTTGTATTTACTTCAGACCCGTTGAGAGACTCTGCCCGAGACAAGGCACAATTCCAACCTCTTTAATCCTGAACACGTTGCTTTCAGTTGCTTCTGACATCCGTCTTGAGGTCGATGAAAAGTCGACGTCTCAGTCGGACTCTTCGTGTAGAAATTTCAGAAACACATTGTCACATCAACAGGACGATTTTGTATTTACTTCAGACCCGTTGAGAGACTCTGCCCGAGACAAGGCACAATTCCAACCTCTTTAATCCTGAACACGTTGCCTTCAGTTGCTTCTGACATCCGTCTTGAGGTCGATGACAAGTCGACGTCTCAGTCGGACTCTTCGTGTAGAAATTTCAGAAACACATTGTCACATCAACAGGACGATTTTGTATTTACTTCAGACCCGTTGAGAGACTCTGCCCGAGACAAGGCACAATTCCAACCTCTTTAATCCTGAACACGTTGCCTTCAGTTGCTTCTGACATCCGTCTTGAGGTCGATGACAAGTCGACGTCTCAGTCGGACTCTTCGTGTAGAAATTTCAGAAACACATTGTCACATCAACAGGACGATTTTGTATTTACTTCAGACCCGTTGAGAGACTCTGCCCGAGACAAGGCACAATTCCAACCTCTTTAATCCTGAACACGTTGCTTTCAGTTGCTTCTGACATCCGTCTTGAGGTCGATGAAAAGTCGACGTCTCAGTCGGACTCTTCGTGTAGAAATTTCAGAAACACATTGTCACATCAACAGGACGATTTTGTATTTTACTTCAGACTCGTTGAGAGACTCTGCCCGAGGCAAAGCACAATTCCAACCTCTTTAATCCTGAACACGTTGCCTTCAGTTGCTTCTGACATCCGTCTTGAGGTCGATGACAAGTCGACGTCTCAGTCGGACTCTTCGTGTAGAAATTTCAGAAACACTTTGTCAGATCAACAGGACGATTTTGTATTTACTTGAGAGACTCAGCCTGAGACAAGGCACAATTCCATCGTCTTTAATCCTGAAAACGTTTCTTCCAGTTGTTTCTGACATCCGCGATCACTTGATCCTTAAACCAGAGGTTCAGTCGGTATTGTCGTCTCGAACTTGAATTGGAATTATAAGATTCACTTGGCTGGAGCGTTGTTTTTTATTTTTTTTTCTATCACGGCGTGGACCAAAAATTTGACGAAGAATTTTAGATGTGGCTTAATTTACTCCACTGCTCTCTTGGTTATTATCCATCAACCGAGTGTTGTAAAACAGGACTGGTTAAGAGTTTTGACCTCATTCGCTTAGCTTAACCGGAGTACCATCGATTTCCTATGCTTAGTCTTCGGATCTTCACTAATGGGCATTCGTGGGGTTCATGATGATTCCGAGGTAGATGAATTCTTTTACTACCTCGAGATTGTACGTCGACGGTACTATTTTTGTTGATAGTCTATCTCGTCCAAAACAGACGAGTTACAACGATAAGATGGAGCAACGAATGATCTGGATATCGTGTGAGTTTCCTAGTAGCTGAAGGGATTTGTTAAACCAATTGAACAAAATGCTTGATATCGGGATCCGGTAAATTTTTTGAAAAGATCAGGTGACCTGTCTCCCAACGGAACATTGTATTGAGTGTCCTCCAGTATTAGGCGACACAGAAAGTTTGATCGTATCCCGAATCTTAGCACCGCTGTATAGAGCTTTTCTCGGCGATGTATACTTTCATAAGTGGCCTTGAGGGCGATAAAACGGAGATGTCTCCTGGCTTTAAATTCAGTTGGATTCTCGTCAAAATTCAGTCTATGCCCGATCAGCCGTTCCGGATGACACACTTGTACGAGCCGAAAAGCGTATTGCAGGAAGACTTAATCGCATAATGGATATGCCTCTGTAGTTGCTGCAAAACATGGGATCGAATTTATTGCATATGAGAGACGTGGAGCTGATATTCAAGCAATCATGCATGTTTTTATCCATCCAGAATAATAGTTTAGTACATTTATACATCTATGAGCTGAAAAATAATTAGACAGTGGGTTCTGATGGTTTGCCATGCACCATTCCTTCAGCTTCTTAAGAGCGGCACTAACTTCTCCAGTACTAAGGGAGAGCCTTACCACTCGACTGGATGGAGATGGGCAGTTTTCTGGCCATATCACTCAATGCTGTCTAAGAACATTTCAAAACAATGCCATTACCTTCTCATTTTAAGGAAAGGCCAATACAAATGACTGGACTAACAAAGGTTTGAAGAGCAGTAGGTAAAAATAAAGCAGAAGTCTTGTGGAAGATATACGTTTAACCAAAGAGTATAGAACTACTATGCTCCGTAGTACTTTGTTTTGGAAGGTTTGTATTCTTAGTAAGTTTGTCTTACATGTGAATGCCCACAGCTGGAGCCCATAGGTCCATACTGGTTTAAGAATTTGCTAATATAGCAATAATTTATTGTAGTTGGATAAGGGTGAGTATCTCCCAATAAGCCAATACATTTTACTGTAGCGAATGTTTAACTCATCTCTTTTTTTCTTTACATGTGCTTTCCAGCGCAGTTTGGCGTCTAGAGTCATCCCTAAATATTTAGCTGTATTTGAATATTCCACTACATTACTATTTATGTATACTGGAATGTGTGGTACATTTTTTAACGTTAAATTTATATGAACTGACTTCAGGCCATTTAATCTGATCTGCCAATTTTTAGTCCATTCTGAGATATTGTTTACTGCCTGAAGCTTTTTTGAAGCTTTTTTGTAGCTATTTCGACAGTTTCTCCTTCAGAAAGTATAGCAGTATCATCTGCAAAGGTAACTAGAGTGATTTCATCACTTTCTGGTAGATCACTAGTGAATAGGAGATATAGTACTGGACCTAAAACACTGCCTTGAGGTACACCAGCCTTAATTTCTCTTAATGTTGAGTGCGTTGTTTCTTGTTTAATTCTGAAAAATCACTGTAAGTTGCTTTTGTAATTTATGGATCAATCCTTTGTGCCATACTTTGTCGAAAGCTTGTGATATATCAAGAAATACTGTAGAGCATACTTTTTTCTCTTCAAAAGCATTTGCAATTTTATCAGTGATTCTATGCACTTGGTCAATTGTTGAGTGTTTATTCCTGAATCCAAATTGATGGCTCCGTACTAGCGATTTGTCTACAATAATATTTTGCAGGCGTTTTACCAGCATCTTTTCGAATAGCTTGGACAACATTGGTAGTATCGATATTGGCCTATATGAGGTTACTTCGCTAGGTGGTTTACCTGGTTTTGGAATCATCATAACCACCGCGACCTTCCATATGTTCCATACAGCGTTTATGATCTGCGCTAGATGTTTCAGTATTTTTTTTGAGAATTGTTTTAAAATTTCCCCCGTTATTAAATCACACCCTGGGGCCTTTTTTATGTTTATACCTTCTTTTATTTCTTTGGCAAGTTCTTTAGACGTAACCGGTCGAATTGGTACATCTTCCTGGCACGTTTCTTCCATTCCTTGATAGTCTTTATCTTCATATGGTTGGAAGACGCCTTCAAGATGCTCAGCAAAAGTATTTGCTTTTTCTTGACTGCTTTTTTCCCAGTTGTCTTCTCTGGTTTTCACTGGTGGGATGTGAGCTGTTGGCCTGTTCATTTTCTTTGTTGCCTTCCAGAACGAGTAGTCAGTACTAGCATCATTTGTTAGGCCTGTAAGGTATTTTTTTAGTGACTCATTTCTGAATTCAATTATTGATTTTCTGAGCTTACTATTTAGCCTGTTTAGTTTGTTTTTGTCAATTGGAGCCCTTGTTTGTTGCCAACGTTTTCTAGCTTTTCTCTTTTCTGCAATAATTTCACATATTAAAGGAGGGTATGAATTTTGTTTTATTTTGTTTTTTATTTTTGGAGTTGCAGCCCATGCAAAAAGTGTAAATAATTGAACTAGAGTCAATACAAAAATCCTCTATAAGGCTTGTGGGTCGAAGTATTACATACCATCAATATGCGCTGAGGAAAGCTTATAGCTTGCAGTGGTTGTATTTATATTCATGCAAAAACCGAACTTGAGGCCCTTCACTCATTAGTATAGTACGCACCGACAAAGCTTATTAGCTCTATTAGAAAATGATTCCAGATTTAAAACAATTTGACACTCAAATCACTGTATAAAGAGAGGGAATCCCAAATAGAAATAAAAATAGCAACGGTTTCGTACGAAGTCTGAAAAAAACCGATAGGCGAGGTGAATACCAGAAAAATACCAGCTCAGCAAACACATCCGTGGTGCCACGTAGTTTCGCGCGTTTTTTAACTGTTCGTTCAGGAACAAGTGAGAGTAAGATCTCATCAAAAACTCTGGTGTTGGCGGGGAGATTGCTTCGTTCGCCTTTTAAACTGTCTGGTAATCGCTGATACCGATATATCGGTATCGGAATCGTTGCATCCCTAGCTTAAAAGAACTCTTGGTGACTAAATTATAATTTCCTGTTGACATAAAACACTCGTTTTCTTATCTACATTTGTGTCCATCTTAGCACTCATGTTTACCCCAAAAAGTATCTCAAAATGCACAGAAAAAAGTTTTATTTCCAAAAGCGGCAAAATCTAACGATTTGTGGAGAAATTTAAAACACAATTTTCCTGAAATAACTATAATCACGGTTAGGCGCCGAACCCCTTACAATCAATTTCCGCATGCAATTAAGCGACTCCCCCACAAAAAAATAACCAAAATTTATGTAAATCCTCCAAGTCACAAATCCCCAACTAATAGCCACTCTTTCTCTCCATCATTTCTGTCACAAAGCCAATTTAAATCGGTGACAAAAAATTATAATAATAACAAAATGGAGAATAGGTAAAATTTTTTCTTAGCTGACAAATATAGTCAATCGCTTATAAAATCAAGACTCGTTAATACGCTCTCGTGAGTGATTATTGCGAAACACTTTTTTTGTATATAGGAAGTACTTTCTCGATGACAACAACAAAAGTAACAAAAAAAAAAAAAAATTCGTAGTAAAGCCAAACTTTCGTAATAGCTACCTTACCATTTTTTTTGTTGTATCTTATTATTTTTCTTTCCTTCACCTTAACACTGATTTTTTTTTTTCGTTGAATTTCAACATACCTACTAGCTGCAAATTGGTATGGTAGCCGCATTTGACTAACTTACGTAGCACAAATATTTGAAAGTGGATCAATTGGTACGTGACGATTAATTAAAAATAAAAGTGTCACACATTGGTAGTTTGTGTTGGTGCTCATTGAATTACCAACGAGTATTTCAAAGACGAAGAAGGTCTTTTGGTAATTAGTGGAATTTATTTATTTTTTTCTATTTATTTTAAGGCTTTACCTTTGTTGAAAGGGAAATTTTTCAGTTCCATTGGAAAAAGTTACTGAGTGGGTTTGAGGTAATTGCCAGTGACATACTGTCTTGGTTTTGATTTTTGAATGATTTTGGTTGTTAGTGAGGTTAATTGGAAGATTCAACACGTATTTGTGAGTTTCATCATCGATTGCGGTAATTTATCTGTAGAGATAACTAGAAACACGTTATTTTTCGATTAAAGTGACGAGCGAAGGATAATATTATAACTACAAGCAAAATTTGATTTAGCGAATTCAAAAAAAAAAGTATGTACTTACTAACTCACATAAGTGGCTAGAATACGGAATGAACCTGGGCCTCAATCACCATGCCTCTCCAATTAGCCCGGTCCTTAGCTAACTGCCTCCAGTTGCGCAGTAGAAGTTGGTTGACGTTGGTTTCTACCTCTGCGAGGCCTTCCTCTACTGCGACAGACATTTCACTTGGAATCGAAGGAATGTTGTCATATGCGGCTATGAAATCGCTGAAAAGGTGAACTTCTTAGAATTGTTCCCAGGATCTGCTAAACTCTGAAGATTTGATCAGTTTTCGAGATTCCTGTCCTCAAACCACTTTTATCCGACCAAATCTTGCTTATGTTGGTACAAATTGCTTACCAAATCATACCGCCACATACTTACTTAAGTGGCGGTACAGTCCGGAATGAACCTGGGCCTCAACCGATATGCCTCCCCAAATAGCCCGGTCCTTAGCTTACTGCCTCCAGTTGCGCACTCCAAGTTGGTTGACGTCGGTTTCTACTTGTGCGCGCCACTTAAGGCGAGGTATTCCTCTACTGCGGCCGACGTCTGGCTGGGAATCGAAGTCTCTGCGAGCCGGAGTATTAGTGTCCATTCGTTCAACATGTCCTAGCAATCTCAAACGTCCAATGCGGATTTTTTTTGACCAAGGGCATGTCGCTGTACAGCTCGTCTAGTTCTTGGTTAAAATTTCGTCTCCATAGCCCGTCAACGCAAATGGGACCGAAGATTTTTCCTCTCACATCGACCAAGGATTTCTTCATCCGCTTTTGAGACGGTCCATGCTTCAGCGCCGTAGAGCAGGACTGGGATGATCAGGGTGGTCTTATATAGGATCCCCTTAGTAGTTCGAGTGAGGGCTTTACTAGTGAATTGACTTCTTAGCCCGAAGAAACAGCGGTTGGCAAGTGTAATTCTTCGTTTAATTTCTGACGAGATGTTGTTTTCAGAGTTTATAGCGGAGCCGAGATAGACAAAGTCGCGTACTACATCAAAGTTATATCTGTCAATGGTGACGGTCTGTCCAATTCGTCGATGTTATGTGTCTTTTCATGTTGACAGCATTTACTTAGTCTTGTCCTCATTTACTGCTAAACCCATTTTTTGCGGCTTCCTTCTCTATACTAGCAAACGTGGCTATGGCATCACGTTGGATCATCATCGGCGTATTCTAGTAGTTGTACCGATTTTTTTGAAAATTGAACCTCTGGTGTTGGCTTGTGAGTTTTGCACAATCCTCCCAAGAATCAGATTGAAGAAGTCAAACGAAAGCGCATCGCCTTGCCTAAATCAATTTTTTTTTATCGAATGTGTCGGTGAGATCGTTTCCAACCATGATGGAGCGGCGAAAATTCTCCATCGTCATCCTACACAAACGGACGAGTTAAGGCGTTATACCAACACTTGACATGGCTCTATATAGTTCGTCCCTATAAATGCTGTTGTATGCGGCTTTGAAATCGATGAATACGTGGTGGGTATTGTTTGGATTTCTTGGTTTTTTTCCAGGATCTGCTGAAGTTTGAAAATTTGATCCGTTGTTGAATTTCCTGTCCTAAAACCACACTGATAAGGGCCGATCAAGTTGTTGGTAAACGGTTTCAGGCTTTCACATATAAGGATTTTGTAGGCGATGTTGAGGAGACTTATTCCTCTGCAGTTGGCGCAGTTTAGAGGGTCGATGGGATCGATCCACAAAAAAGTTTTTGTGTATCGGGCAACGATGCTGAGGTTCCGTTCTTTAGGCAGACCTTCTTTCAACCAGATTTGACTTAGTTGGTGGATGTTATTTACCAAGTCAGCTCCGCCGGCTTTATAAAGCTCATCGGGAAGGCCTTCATTTCCGGCAGCCCTATTAAGCTTGAGTTTAGGTATTGCTATCCTCAATTCACTTAGGACGGATGGTTGGCAGTTACCGCTCTCGTTGCCAATATTGAGAGGTTCATTCTGCCAGACAGCGGAATGTTGTTAGTCATCGCCGATTTACAGTCTGCAGAATTGGTTCTTCCATATCCTCAGCATCGATTGTGTCTCAACTACGATATTTCCTTGTTCATCCCGACAGGATTCTGTTCGAGCCTTGTATCGGTGGCTTTGACGTTTAACACTTTGGTAAGACTTGTGAACATCGTTCCTGGAGTGTAAGCTCTTTCTTCTTTCTGGTAGGCCTCTTTCTTGGCAGCGAGCATATGTCGGCATTTCTTACAAACCAGGGGTTTCTTGTTGGTGGTCGCGATAAACCTAGCACATCAGTTTCGGTTGATCTTATGGCTTGGTGGCATCGTTGCTATTGTTCTTCGACGTTTGATGCTGGTGGTATGGTGTTAATAGCGAATTTCAGGGATACACGTTGCGCGAAGTTCTTGGCGGTCTCTTGTGATTGCAGTCTTTAGGAATTAAATTTTTTCACAGTATTTGTAGATTGTTGTGGCGTGGTGGATATCCGCATTATTACCTTGGAAGCAACAAGCTAGTGATCCGAATCAATGTTAGCTCCTCGGATTGTTCGGACATCCAAAATACTGGATGTGTGCTTCTTGTCTATCGCAAGGTGATCATCAATTTGCATCACGTTTTGTTGACATGGAGACCGCCATCTCTCCTTATGGGAATCGAGGTGAGAAAACCGTGTGCTGGGTATAGTGGCATTTCCTTCCATCTGCAAAATCAGTCATCGCTGTTAAAATCACCATTTTTATTCATCACTCAATGCGCATGTCTAGATCCTTTCGAGCCTTATGAACATTCGGTGTTAAAACTAATCAGCCATTAACTGTCCTTGTACTACGCTCTGGGGAGGATACTTTTCCATAACAATTGGTTTAAGTTGATAAACATCACAACAAGTGATGATGAATTGTTAGTACAGCCTCTCTTGTGAGGTTTTAAAGCGGCTTCTTCGAAAGACTTGAAATTTATGATTGATCTTCCAAAATGCATAATTTATATTGAAAACCATCTCATCTTACGGTATTCATTCCAATAAACAAAATCCGTATGTATTGGTATACGCCAGACATGAACTGTGCAATATGATTTTTCACACAAAGTTATTGGTGTATCCCTTAGTTGATTTTTCAAAAAAATCTTTTCTCTGTGGTGATAGTTCTCATAAAAGAATTTGTGCCATAGATTTATCCCAATCTAAAATTGATCACAAAACTTGAGCTCAATTATTCCTGAGCTTATCTTATAACCCCAAGTTCGGTCGCATAATTTCAGAGAAGTCGCATAATTGTTCAACAAACTTCACATCCCAAAGTCTTTTTTTCTTCAGAGCAGAAACATGAGATTTTTGCCTTAAAATCACCGACTTTTTTCACGAACCATCTTCGCGACATTTAGACCAGTCGCACATTGGATACGAATTCGTATCGTACGTAGATGTATGAATACTGGTCGTACGAATTGATTAGGCACACTGAATACGATTTCTGCATCAAATAGGCAGTATCTCTGTGGTATCGCACTAGTAAAGTGGTTTCAACGTACGAAACTATTGAAAAATAGTTTGGATTCTTCTCGGACATCGGAACCAAACGCATGTATACGCGCTCCCAAAGGTGGGCCAAAAGAAGTCATCCGATATTGTCGCCTCCAGTCCTAATTCGTCCAATTGCGGCAGAAAAAACTCGGTTAACATGGCCCTATAGAGCGTACCGTCTACTGTTGTCATTTGACCAGCGACGGTCTTGAAAAACAATGGCCCGATGACTCCAGCGTGAACAGCGCACCATGCAGTAACTTTGAGCGGGTGTAATGGCGCTTCGTGCATTACTCGTGGATTTTCGGTGCCCCAGAAGCGATAGTTCTGCTTGTTCACGTATCCGCTGAGGCGTAAATGAGCCTCATCGCTCATTATTATTTTGGTCGAAAATCGTCCACTTCGTCCTCGAGATTGAGGATGGCTTGGGCGTAGATTACACGCGTTTGGTGGTCAACAGGCAGCAGCTGATGCACGGACTTGACGTACTGGAACATGCGCAAGTCATCGACCAAAATTCGCTTAGGAACGACCGGCTGATGGCTAATTGCAAGGCACGGCGTCTGGTCGATGTTTCCGGCGACAGCTCGACGAGCGTCGATATTCTCGGCACGACGGGCGCTCGGGGGCCGGCCTGTCTTGGCAACGTCTCGTGTGATCTCATACTCTTCAATATTGGTGGCCAAACGGCGCAGTGATTGCGCAGTCGGTGTCAGACGGCCGGGGAATCAGCGACGGAATTCGCGTTACGCCAACACTACAGACGAATTGCAAAAAATACACACGTTCTTGGGAGTGTATCGCTCCATGGCTTGTTCACTTGTATTTTCCATCTGTCTAGTTCACAAATGTCGGAACAGATTTGACATTGACGGCCATTTGCAAAAATAAGAGCATCTTCCAATAAAGTGATCTCTTTTGGCCCACGTTGTACTTGGAAGGTCGGAATTGCTTGTGCGTGTTCGAACGAGTCAAATTCATAATGTAACGCGTCAAATATGCTTATGGCCTTATTCGTCCGTTTGTTTTTTTTTTTTAAATTGCATGAGTCAACTCACTTTCAATACTGAAACATTGTTTCGTATTGCTTACTGAAACCATCACCGACTCTTCTCCATACAAAACATTTTCAACGCATGATTTTCATCCTGTTTCGCGATATCCCGACTTTTATTATCTCACGGTCCTTAAAAAATCGCATAACTCTCTAATTCATTTCAAATACCGAAACATTTTTCATACAGATAATTGCTACTTCACACGTCACCGACTTTTCTATATTCAAAACTTTTTCCAAACACGATCATCATTCTGATTTGTTCGCTAAACACTGTTCGTTAAACATTTTAAGCAGCTTTGTCACGGTGGAGTCCATGAATTTAAATTCTCGCAACGTTCGCAATCCGTTGATGAGAATTTCTAAAAACGATCAATACCTAACATAAAAATACGAACCTGGAAACATTTGTAGGTGTTAGATACAATTAAGAAAAGATTTCATGTTACCTTAGCAGTGGCCTGTGCATGAGATTTGCTACGCACTTTACCTAATGATTAAATCCTCATGCTAGTACTTATAAATCGAATATACCTGACCCATCTGTAAGTATATATCTCACATGATCATCAATGCCGACCTTTACTCAGTGACTTCACTTGCAATTCCTTTGTCCCATATATCAGTTAATTCAGTGACAAAATTTGTGAACTAAATTCCTTTCCAAACACAATCTGTTAAGCTAATTGGCTCCAAGTCGCTCACTTTTCGATGATTGAATTCAATGCCGAACGATTGCCTGCACACAGATTTGTATCACTTGAACTTTATGTAAAACAAAGTGATGGTGCTTCATTCGATGAGTTCACCTTCCGCACTTTGCAGATGACGTCAAATGTACATGTACTCAGAGAAAAAGGTTACGACGCAAATCGATGACATTTTCATTCCGAAATGCGATGAAATTCAAGTCAATGGATACGGATGACCTTGCTTTCCATACTCTTTCATAATTTCACCGAATCGTGCAACAAACCAAAAGTGAAAGATACAACAAAACAAGCGATGAAAAATACAAAGTGAGAAACGACAAACGACTGTCACAACCACTTTCTTTGACGGGCGCACTTCAATCGTGTTGGTGTGTCGTCTTCGACATCTAAATTGATTCACATAATAAAGTTAATGTTTCGAACGGGACATTATTGCATACCACATGCCGCGTTCAGTAGCTCGTTATTGTGACCCATCACGTTTCCATAATTGAAATTCAGCATGTGCAAGATTTATTCGACAACTTCTCCTAATTTGGGCAGGCGGCTTCCACTGTCACTTGCAATCGCCTCTGGTGGTATCAACTATCCATGTTTGGATGTGTTTTTGTTATCAAATTTTCAATTATCAGTATTGATCATCGAATATGAGGAGAAATTGCTGAAACACCCGCACAGTCGTGGGGAGAGTACCCATCACATGCGTTTGTTGGGTTGAAAGGAAAAGTTCGGTTGATTCTTTTGCGTATCTATGAGTATCTAGCGCCGGTCTATGGACATATTTTATAGATAATGAGGATCATCATAATGTTGAACATGTTGCCAAGTCAAAAAGATACACACTTATGGATGTAGATACGAGTATTATAACATATCATACAACTTGCGATGTGTTTTTGTTGCTGCCTTACCTTGTTGGTATTCATATTAAATTCGTTTTTCATTTTATTCGTTTTACTTTTACTTTTGTTTCAACCGGGGAATATGTGTGCGAAGAAGATGAAGAAGAAATTGTTGTTAATTTTCTTTTCATTTGTTATTTTCGCTGTTATTTGTGTGTGAGACTTTTTTTTAGCTGAGCTTTTCCATTCTTCTCCAAAGGCATGCTAGGAGTTGTGTTTTTTTTTGTTTTTGTTTGTTGATTTCATTTTCATTGAGGCGTTAAGGTGATGTTGAAGACTGTTAGTTGGGCATAGAGTTGTTTTGATTATGTGAGTCAAAACAGACAGTGAAGAGAAATGGAGAAAAACTAACAGTCCGACGTAGATGAAAAAGATGTTGATGAGGCATGAGATTGATTAATTAATGGGTTCAATGGCATGCTGAACTCACTAATGGGGGTGTATGGGCAAGAAGTATCTTTTTACAAAGATATTTTTTTTTTTGGTTTTCGCTCGAGAGGGAATTTATGTGATTAACCATTTGCTTATGAGATATGAATGACTTTGTTTCTTCGGCGGAGGAGGCTTAATTGGGTATGGTATTGAAAGTCTTTTATGGGGTTAGGAGTTATGGGAGAATCATATTAAAAGTGATGTCTTTGTTTGGATGTGGTGTGGGGAGTTCAATGGCGTTGATTATACCCAAGACGGTGAAGGTATATTCAGAGAAAATGAAAAATATGATGTCGATTAGAAGGAGTTTGTATTTTTCAACAGTTTTAACTTTTATTACTGGCCCACTAAACTGAAAATAACACTAGCACGACATGCAATGCTGGGGCTAATCTTCTACCACATGGATTTTCAATTGATAGCTACCATGCTACAACGGGCTCAGTGGCGCGACGGTTGGTGCAGTGAACTACAGCGGCCTGTGTTCGATACCCAAACGTAGCAACACGTAAATGATTTTTCACTGGCCATCCTATCATGATAATCTTACAAATCATCCGAGTAGTATCAATTGTCAAGAAAAGCTGATCTCGAATTCGCCGTTCGGAGATGGCATAAAACAAGAAGTCACGCCATCTTGCCCGAAGTACACACGCACACATGAATGGTTGTGAGAAATCTCGACACTGGGTACTAACGAGCCTACGTTCTTACTGAAATGGTGCTAAAGTCCCGAATGAACCTGGGCCTCAACCAACTGCCTCCAGTTGCGCACTCCAAGTTGGTAGAGGTTGGTTTCTACTTGTGCGCGCCACTTAAGGCAAGGTATTCCTCTGCTGAGTCCGACGTCTGGCTGGGAGTTGAAGACTATGCGAGCCGGGGTATTGGTGTCCATTCGTTCTCCAAGTCCTAGCCATCTTAAACGTCCAAAGCGGAGTTTTTTGACCACTGGCATGTCACTGTATAGTTCGTATAGTTCTTGGTTGAATCTTTGTCTCCATAGCCCGCCAATGCAAACGAGACCGAAGATTTTTCCTCCGAAACGACCAAGAATATCATCAACCGCTTTGCAGATGGTCCATCAGCGCCGTAGAGCAGGACTGGGATGATCAGGGTCTTATATAGGATCTCCTTAGTAGTTCGAGTTAGAGCTTTACGACTGAATTGCCTTCTTAGCCGAAGAAACAGTGGTTGGCACGAGTAATTCTTCGTTTGATTTTTGACGAGATGTTGTTGTCAGAGCTAATAGCGGAGCCGAGATAGACAGCGTCCTGTACCACCTCAAAGTTCTGTCCAATTCGTCGACGTTGTGTGTCCTTTCGTGTTGACAGAATATACTCTGTCTTGCCCTCATTTACTGCTAAACCCATTTTCGCCGCTTCCTTCTCTATATTAGCAAACGTCGCTATGACATTACGTTGCGTCCTACAAATGATTTCAATATCGTCGGCGTATGCTAGTAGTTGCACCGATTATTGGAAAATTGTGCCTCTGGTGTTGGCTCGTGAGTTTTGAACAATCCTCTCAAGAATTAAATTGTCACATGACAGCGCACCGCATTGCCTAAATCCTTATCCCACCTGATGGAGCAACGAGAATTCTCCACCGTCATCCTACACAAACAGACGAGTTTGGGCGGTATACCAAAACTAGAAATGGCTCTGTATAGTTCGTCTCTATAAATACTATCGTATGCGAGTTCGAACTCGATAAATAGGTGGTGGGAATCGATTTGGACTTCTTGGGTTTCTTCCAGGATCTGCTGATGTGTGAAGATTTAATCGGTTGTGGACTTTCCTGGGCTAAAACTATACTGATCAGGTTGTTGGTAAACGGTTTCTGGAGTTCACATATTAAAACAGATAGGATTTTGTAGGCGATGTTCAGGAGACTTAAGCCTACGTAGTTGGCGCAGTTTAGAGGGTCTCCTATTTTTGTGGATCGGGTATACGATGCTGAGGTTCCATTCTTCAGGCATACTTTCTTCCGAACAGATTTGGCTTATGAGTTGTTTGATGTTACTTACCAAGTCATCTCCGCTGGCCTTATAAAGCTCAGCGGGAAGGCCGTCATCTTCAGCCTTATTAAGCTTGAGTTCAGATATTGCTAGCCTCAATTTATTAAGATCGGTTGATTGGCAGTTTTCGCTTTCGTTACTAATATTGAATGGCTCGTACTGCCTGTGGAATGTTGTTCGTCATCGGCGCTTAACAGTCTGCAGAAGTGGTTCTACCACATCCTCAGAATCGACTGTGTCTTAACTACGGGATTTCGTTTTATATCTCGACAGGTTCCTGATCAAGCTTTGTATCCATGGGTTTGACGTTTTAAAACTTGCGAAGATCGTTCCTAGAGTGGCATCTCTATATATCCTCGATCGCGCGCTTTTCTTGCTCTTTTTTCTTACTTCTGAAATACCGGTGTTCTTCCCTTCTTTTCTGCCTAAAGAGCTCAATGGCAGCTCTCGTCTTCACTTACAGCTTAGCCTTGTAGGTCTCGTTCTTGGTTGCGAGCATGTGTCGATATTCCTCATCAAACCAGGGATTTCTTCTTGGTGGGGGCGAGAAACCTAGCACATCAGTTGCGGCTGATCTAATGGCTTGTTGGCATCCTTGTCATTGATCTTCGACATTCGATGCTGTTGGTATGGTGTTAATCGAGAGGTTTAGGGATACGCGTCGTGCGAAGGTCTTGGCTCTCTTTTGCTATTGCAGTCTTTCGACACAGTATTTCTGGATTGTTGTTCAGAATGTTCGGCGTCTGGATGCGTGCCTCTTGTCTATCGCATTATGATCAATTTGCTTCATTGATCGTTGGAGACCGCCATGTAACTTTATGGATATCGAGGTGAGGAAACCGTTTGCTGGCTATAGTGGCATTTCGTTCCGTAGCGAAGTCGATTAGCTTTTTCGACAATACTGCTAAGAATGTCTTACTTCATTTGCGTTAAAATCTCCCATAACGATTTTAACATCGTACTTCGGTAGTCGCTCATAGGTTTCAAGGAGCTCATAGAAGCACTCCCTAGCTACATTCCGTTGGGGCGTGAATGCATATAATGCTTATGTTGGTGAATTTGGTCATGATGCGAATTGTTACAATGCGTTTGCCAATGTCTTGGAAACATAACACTTCTTGCCTAAGTCTGGCACTTATAACAAATCCGCACCCGAATAGTCGCTGTTTCTGCTCACTATAACACGGTCCGTAGTAGATGTCACAGTTTTTCATCCTCTTTTTGCCCGGCTCATCCCATTGTATTTCCTGGATGGCAGTAATTTCAGCTTTTTAGCAGTTTAGGGCTTCCGCTAGTTGTTTGCTTGCACCTCTCCTGTTTAATGTTCTCACATTCCAGGTGCAGATACGAACGTCTTTGTCCTTTTTTTGTTTAGCCGGGTAATCAACAATAAAATCAGTCCTTTTCGAGGCTATTGGTTGCTTCGTAACATAATTTTTTTTCCATGGTTGGGTAGTTAACCCAAAGCACAACCCCCAACCTGGAGGGCCTTTTCAAAAAAATCCGCCAAGATGATAAACTGAATGACCACCCAAGTTCACCACACCAGTTTTGCTAAATTTTCTGCCAAGCAAGCCCCGTTTGAAATTTCATTGAATAAACCAACAATACGCTCAAAAATCCAAACGTTGTGATCATCTTTGTATTATTAGGCCACACAGAGTCTGGCTTTTTACTACAGAAGACAGACGGACCGGTCCACACAGCTCGTTTTGTTTAGAGATACATATTTCGGTTTTTGAGTCATGAACCTAGACATACCGAAATATAGACATCTACAAGTATGCTAATCCTAAGGTCATTATGTGGACTCCAATGTTTATTTCATGAACTCACTAGGTCGGTGTTTGGTGTCCACAGATACACATCACTCTGCCCTGGTAATTGTATCTATGCGAGTCATTTGTTCTATAAAAAAACTATGTCATAGGTGCATCTGTTCTACTTTTTTTTTTTACTCGCAGCTTGAAGTCTTTGTGTGTGAACACATCGCTGAATGGTTTCCAATTTCCAGTTTCGCTTTTTACCGACCTAAACAAGTTGAAGGCCTCTGATCGCTAAGTAGACCATATTGACATTTAAGCTGGCCATTCGAGGTGATAATGATTATTATGATGGGACGCATCTACTTTTTTTTTTAGATTCGCTCCTATTACATTCGCCGCGGGCAGCACTTGAGTATTACTTTCCCGTAATAAGCACAAGTGCTTTGTTATGTAAATAAGCATCTACTCCATCTGCTCCAAATTTATCCAAAAAAAAAAACACATCACAGAATTGCATAATTCTCAAATTCACATTCAAGAGATGTCGGATAAAACGCTTTGCATGCAAAATCACCGTTTTAGTCTACTTATCTGTCATGGCGATTGTGATACCGATCACCGCAAGGAAGAGTGTTAATTGTTGCAAAAGTGTCGATAAATTTAAACAAAAGTGTCATCAAATATACATACAACACGCTAAGCTAACGAAAAGTTTAGATGATGAAGGTTACTGTTCGGTAGCACATCATTTGATTAACAAAGCTGTCACACGGTTTTAGTATGAGTGACTGAAAAACGCGTTGGTGTATCTAAAACTCTTTTTATATGTTATGCGCATGAGGAATGTGATAAACTTTTTTCAGTGCAATAAGTTCATTAGTTATGACAGTTTAGCACACATTATGGGGTTTGTTATGGAGAGTGGAATTTTTTTCTGCTGGCTGAAATGTGTTGCGGTTTGCTAAATTTTAAGTTAGGTATGCAGGATGACAGTTTTATTCGATTAAAAGGTATTTACCTTGAAATGCGTGAGTGATACTGTGGAAAAAAAAGTGATGTGGCTTATACAGATCATGGCCTAGACCTTATTATCGTATTTGGACAAGATTGAACGGAATAGGATGACGTCTTCTTGATTAATGTCTTATGAATTTGATACCTGACGGTCCTAAAATCAAAGCTAATGAAATGCCAATTTTTGTGTGTTTTGGTTTTCATAAAAAAAAACTTTTTTAGATTTTAGGAATACTGGGGAATATTTTGCAAAACATTTTTCAGTTTTATTGAATTTCACTTATTTCAATGGCGGTCGGGTAGTGGTAATATGGTCACGTGTAAGTGAAAGGTTATGCGTTTAATTCTAGCCAAAATACCAGAAAATATAATTTAAAGAAGTTAGTAATAAAATTTTGATGGATTTTCGCTAGTTAGTAACACCAACTATCAAAAAAGATTTTGCGAATGAAATGAACACAAGAAAAGCAGCAATTATTCAAAATGTAAGTTGCGAAGACAACCTTTGAAAAACCACTCTTCTCTTGTTTTCCGATGCCCACTCTGCTTGTATCGTAAAAAGTTGTAAATTACAAAAAAAAAGTTTGAAACTAACAGTGCCCTCTGCGGAAGACTCGCTACATACGTAAGTTGTGATAACAACCATTGAAAAACCACTATCGTCTTATTTTCTTATGCTGGCTCTGCTTATATCGTAAAAAGTTGTAAATTATAAAATCAAGTGTGTCCTCTGCGTAAGACTCGTTATATCTAACTCCAATATTGTATGCGATACACAGGGTAGTTGTGGCAACAATTGTTCAAGCAACTATGTACTAGCAAACGCCGACGATATGGACATCATTGGTGGGACTCAACGTGATGTCATAGCCACGTTTGCTAGTATAGAGGTATGCTGTCAACACGAAAGGATACACGAAGTCAATCGACGAGTCAGACAGAACTTTACCGTTGACAGATAAAACTTTGAGGTAGTACGGGACTTTGTCTACCTCCGCTCCGGTATTTACTCTGATTAACTCTGACAACAACTTTTCGTCCGAAAAAAAAGCGAAGAATAACTCTTCCCAGCCGCTGTTGGGCTAAGAATGCAATTTATTAATATAGACGTCACTCAAAACACTAAGGATTTTTTTTTAATAATTCACACGTACTCAATGGGTTATGAATACCCTTTATATGTTACCACAGTACGAGCGTTAGAGAAGGAGAAGAAAGAGAGTGATAGGAGAGTTTTGGATGTAGTGGAGACTTAACTCCATGGGTGGTGTCCGAACTAGCTTCGGGGAGTCACTTTTTCTTGTGTTCGTTAAATTTGAAGAAATTCAAGAT
This sequence comes from Rhingia rostrata, assembly GCA_949824845.1. Taxonomy (NCBI): domain Eukaryota; kingdom Metazoa; phylum Arthropoda; class Insecta; order Diptera; family Syrphidae; genus Rhingia; species Rhingia rostrata. The sequence continues at coordinate 21,034,852 of OX463755.1, read as the reverse complement.
GGTGTGCATACTTTTAGGTATTACACCGACCTTTTTTATTTCTTTTTTAAATAAAAGTAAAATGGATTTTGGCTGGGATTGAACGCACAACCTTCCACTCAACAGACGAACACATTACCACTACACCACGGCCACCCACAATATCGTATATAAGACCCTGCTCATCCCAGTCCTGCACTACGGCGCTAAAGCATGGCCCGTCTCAAAAGCGGATCAAGAAATCCTTGGTCGAGTCGAGAGGAAAAAAATTCGAAAAATCTCCGGTCCCGTTTGCGTTGATAGGCTTTGGATACGAAGATTCAACCAACAACTATACGAGCTGTACAGTGACATGCCCTTGGTCAAAAAAACTCAGCATTGGACGTCTAAGATGGTAAGGACATGTGAAACGAATGGATACGAATATCCCGGCCAGACGTCGGACGCAGTAGAGGAAGACCTTGCCTGAAGTGGCGTCTAAAAGTGGAAACCGACCTCAACCAACTTGGAGTGCACAACTGTTTCATTCCGGACTGTAGAGAAAGTTAGGTAGGTAAGATAATAAGATACTCTGGTCGTAAGTAGTGTGTGGAATAATTAAATCATTTTGTCTGTTAAAGTGTAAGCTTTAGACGGAGTAGTTTGGATGGTATACCAAAACTAGACATGGATCTGTATAGTTCCCCCTTTAAATACTGCCACATGCGGCTTTGAAATGATGAAAATATGTTGGGTATAGATTTGGACTTCTTGGGTTCATACCAGGATCTGACGAAACGTAGTGATTTAACCAGTTATCGATTATCTGGACCAAAAACCACAATGATAATGGCCGATCAGATTGTTTGTTAACTGTAGACACGGTTTTTTAAGCAATATTGAGGAGGATTTTGCCTCTGTTCATAAGATTCCTTTTGTTGTCTCAGCTACACCCTCAATAATTTTTACGCATTCATCCTTGATCCGTATCGTCAATGTTCATTGGTTCGTTCTGTCTGCTAGCAACTTTTCAATCGCAGTTGTCACTATTCAGTAGGTTTGGTTTTTTTCGTAGATTTATGCAAACGAATTAAATTGCTCAACCACCGAGACACTTGTCAATGAAAAATTTAATATGCCATCAGTAATAATATAAAAGAGTTGATATGCGAACTGTTCTAATGCGACATGGGTTTCGAATTGTTAGAAACTTTGTCATGTGAATTTACTTTATTGTTTTATTAATATCTGTAAGGTTAATTGATTTCAGTCCTTAGATGATTTATTTTATTTTTGGAACTCTGAAAGATTTTATTGTCCTTTATTTTTATTTTATCCATTTTTTACACGACCCTAGGATCACGATAAGTTTTGATTTTTTTGTTAAAAAATCTGCAAAAAGGAAATTCCTACCGAATTTAAGTACCATATTCCGTTCAGATTTAAGGCTTTAGAAAGCCTAATGGGTTGGCCATAATACTGCATTCTCTCTCTCAGAATATATAAAACAAATCGAAAATTGAAATTCATCAGTCATGTAGGGAGTGAGTTTCAGGCTTCCCCGTCACAGCCTTTACAATTTCGAAAGAAGACTGCAAATAGATGTTGGTGACAAATCATCGAATTCGAATAAAATTTCATTTAATTGGGGGGTGCACCGATGAACTGAACATGGACATTTTTCTTGTTCTGTTAATCCTACCACACATTATATTGTAAGCACTTAAATAGTCTAAAAGTAAAGTAAGTGTTAAAGGGTTACCCATAAAACACAAACGAAAAAGTCTTCAAAAGACAAGCTATTACTATACAGAAACATATAATAATATGAATACAATTTTAGTATTGAATTTTGAATATTCTAACGAGTGATTTGTTAAGCGTAGTGTTTTTTTTAAATCGAATAAAACACTCAAATTTGCATCAAAAATTTCAAATTTTTGTAATCGATAAACAGGCCTTTCCATTTACGTTTTAAATATAATGGTCCATTAAGAAGGTCTAATTTTGCGTCACTTTTTCAAGCGTTTCGGCCTGCATTCCACGAATTACGCGTGTTATGTTATCCTGTAAGGCTTCAATCGTCTTCGGCTTATCCACATAGACTAACGACTTAACATAACCCCACAAGTAACAATCAAGTCAAGAGGTGTTAAATCGCATGATCTTGGCAGCCAACTCACAGTACCATTTCGAAAAATAAGCTACTCACGAAATTCATCCTTCAACATTTCCATTGTTTCACGAGCTGTGTGGCGTGTGGCACCGCCTTGATGCAATAACATGTCAATAACATGTTGCAACAAAAATTCGCGTATAATGGCTCGCTATCGTTCGCCGTTGACGGTCGGACGGACCGATGTTGCCAGCAGCCCATAAACCACACCAAACTCTCGTTTTTTTCGGGATGTATCGGTAACTCTTGTATGGCATGTGGCTGTTCATCACTCCAGATGCGACAGTTTTGCTGTAAATAAGCAAAACTGTCGCATCTGGAGTGATGAACAGCCACATGCCATACAAGAATTACCGATCCGTTGAGCCAGAAATGAGCCTCATCGCTGAACAAAATTTTTCGATAAAACAGCGTATTTTCATGGAGCTGTTCGAAGGCCCATTTACCAAAAAATAGACGTTGTGGTAGGTCATTCGGCTTTATAGGCTTTCAAACCCAAATCGATACGTAAAATTTTCCATGTGCCAGAGGAACACATGCCAAATCACTTAGAACGGCGGCCTTTATTATATGAATTATGCGTGCTATGTTATCCTGTAAGGCTTCAATCGTGTTCGGATTGTCCACATAGACTAACGACTTTAAATAACACCACAAGAAAATAATCAAGAGGCATGATGTTGGTTTCACTGGTTGTGTGAAACCATGCACCGTCTTGATGAAACCACATGTCAACCAAGTTCAATTCAGCCAACTGGGGCAGAAAAAAAGTCGCGTATCATGGTGCGGTGTGGCTCGATTCCCAGCCGTAGCAACACTTTAATGATTTTTCACTGGCCCTCCTCTACCAATGATCTGACAAATCATCCAAATAGTATCAATTATCATGAAAAGCTTATCTCAACTTAGCCGTTCGGATTCGGTATACAACAGGATGTCCCGCAATCATGTAAAGAAGTACACACGCACACATGAATGGTTGTGAGAAAAAAGCTAGTCCGTGGGTACTAACGAGCCTGTTGCGCCATAATTTTTTTTTATCATGGCTCGATATCGTTCGCCGTTGACGGCCACGTTTCTTTCACGGTCGTCTTTGAAGAAAAAGGAACGATGATGCCACCAGCCCATAAGCCACACCAAAATTTATCTTTTTTCGGGATGCATCGGTAATTCTTGTATGGATTGAAGCACAAGCATGTAGTGGCATGTGGCTGTTCATCCCCCAGATGCGACAGTTTTGCTTATTTACGTATCCGTTGAGCCAGAAAGGAGCCTCATGGCTGAACAAAATTTTTCGATAAAACAGCGGATTTTCATTCACCAAAAATTAGACGTTGTGGTCATTCTGCTTCAATTCTTACACAAGTTGAACTTCATATCCTTTCAAACCCAAGTCAACACGTAAAATTTTCCATGTGGTTGAGTAACACATGCCCAATCGCTGAGAACGGCGACGAATTGACATTTCAGGATCTTCATTAACGTTGGACGCTACGACTGCAATATTCTCTTCGTTGCTCACTGTACGCATGCGAGTCGATGATGTAATGTCCAACGAAGTAAATTTGGTGATAACAGCACGAATTGTTGATTCACCAGGCCGATTGTAGCGACCATAATATGGTCGTAACAAATGGTGCACATATCAATATTTTGCAATCGTTTCTCGTTTGTGAGTCTTTCTATTATTAAATGGCAGAGTATACTGAAAATTTTCACTTTGACAGATGACGTTTGGAAGCCATTACTAACCAGTGATGGCAACCTGAAAAACTTAAATCTTAAACGTTACTAACTATTGTATACAATTCAAAATTTATTGAAACTTTTTTATTTAGTTTGCTTTACAATGGTCACATGTCTAATGAGAAATTATTAAAAACATGTTTTAAAAAAAAACGTGTTTTAAAATATTTAACTAATAAAATCATAACAAAACGAAATACATATTTTTTTAAAATGTATGTCAAATCGTTTAACCAAAAAGAAAGTCACAACAAAACGAAATCAATATTTTAACAACATTTATATCTCTTAACCTGATCCAGTGTTTATATATTAAATAACCATAATTATGCAAACGATTTAAAACTGAATTTTCTGAGAAATAGGCCAACATAATATTTACGTTAAATGTTTTTTTTTTTTTTGAAATGGTATAATGAAATTATTTAACATTTAAAATTAGCATTTCAAACGCGGTACTTCAGAAGCCATTCACATATCTGGGGAAAACTATTTAAAAAAATGAAAAAGGAGTTCACATTGATTATGTTTTTTTTTAAATGAGTATTTTGGTTGATATATTCCAGGTATAATCAGAATCTATTGGTTACTGTGCATCGACGTTTCTCAAATATTTGAAGTCCTTCAGAAGAACTTTTGACTTTTTCGCTTAATTTTTATTAATTTTCCATATTTTCCAATTCAAGATAAGATTATATAGGTACGTGGTATGAGAAATATTATATGAGAATATAACGTTGCATCGTGGTGGGCAGTAAATAGGAGATACAGTGCGGTTCACATGGTTAGCCGCACCATTTTTCTCTCAATAAATTGGAGTTTTTCTGTTTGTTTTTTTCATGAACTACCAAACAATGCATTTATTGGAAAGGTTATTAAATTCTCTTCGAAAAAAAAACTAAATTCAAGATTAGTGAGAGACACTTAACGGTTGTACAACCTCCGCGACTTGAAATGACATCAAAAATTCTAATTTCAAGCGATTCATACAATATTTTTAAATAGTCTAATGAAATCTTAGACCAGGCTTCTTTAATTGCTGCAATAAGCTCCTCACAGCTTTCATACTGCTTGCCTCCTTCATAAATTTGACGGGTCAGCCATCCCCAAAGGTTTTCAATAAATGTTTAGATCAGGTGAGTATGGTGGCCACGGCAACAATTCCACATTTTCACTAGCGAGAAATGCTTTTACAACGTGCGCGTTGTGGATCGGAGCATTATCTTGTTGTAAGATCCACTGGATTGGTCCAAAAAAGCTCTCTTATGGCTGGAAAAGCTGTTTGCAATAGAGCTTTATGAGATATTCCTGTCATTTTGTGAGACACAAAAACCAACTCAAAGGCACCATAGTATGAAATGGCCCCCCATACCATTACTCCTCCTTTCTTGGAATGGTTGCGATTCAAAAAGCATTCGTCTTTGCGGATATCATGAAAATAAAAATTATACCCATCAGGACCATCTAGGTTGAACTTTTCCTCATCAGAAAACACCACAGTTCGCCAATTTGAAACACTCCCAACCTGAGTATACCATGCCATATGAAGACGCGCGAATTCCAACCGAAGTTGCAGCGTTTAGTGGTGTTTTTTTGTAACTTTTTGAATTTCAAGTGTGGAGCACCTAAAATAGCTCGACGAACCGTTGATTTGCTGGCACTTACCCAAGCTAATTGTCTGATTTTCATCGTGGAGTGTGCTGAATTTGAGGCAATTCTTATTATCTTTCGCTTCTCGTGCGGTGTTAAGGCTATTTTTGTCCTTCCTCTGGTATTTTTTCCATAGGTAGCAGGGTTTAATAAAAAATTTCGAACTGCTTTATCACTTCTTTCTATTTTGCTTGCAATTTTCCGCATAGAAAAACCTTCTGAGTGGTAGGCCTCAATTTTTGCCCTTTCCGCCACCGTCAACATTTTTTTTTACCCATAGTGAAACACTCGGAAAAACTTTAATAACGTTAACTCACTAACAAAATTTAATTTCCATTACCCAGCATTAAGAAATAATTGTATAAATTCGTGCGTCTAACCAAGTGAACCGATTTATTTGAGATTTGTTTGCACTAGTGGGAAGAAAGAGATCAAAACAACCGTTAAGTGTCTCTCACTAATCTTGAATTTAGTTTTTTTTTCGAAGAGAATTTAATAACCTTTCCAATAAATTCATTGTTTGGTAGTTCATGAAAAAAACGAACAGAAAAACTGCAATTGATTGAGATAAAAATGGTGCGGCTAACCATGTGAACCGCACTGTATCTTCAGAAAGGATTGTCTGCTTTTGACTTGTATAGAGCAAACTTGCATTGTTTCGACTTCAAATTTCAAATCGATCGAATGTTCGATACACTCTTTTATATATAGTGATGCTCCACCTCTAGCCTTGTTTTGAAGGATGTAGAGCATGATAATCAATGTAACCTTTGATCTTTAAGTGAGAATTACTCTTTGGATATTAAACAGACGTCGATATCTTTTTCCTCCATAAACAATTCAAGTTCCCCAAGTTTCTGCCAAAGGCCATTGGCATTCCACGTAAGGATCTTCAGAAATCTATTCATCTACCTTCAGATTACGTCTGTTGCGAATACTATAGGGTTTTTCAATAAGAGCGCTACAAAAGTTTTTTTTTAAATAAAACAAAAACGATTTTGGATATCAATGAAATTCTTGATCTTTCAAACGTACTTTCACATCAAACGTACTTTCACAGGAATACGTTTGATGCACTTGGCTTGTTGGCATAGACTATAGACTTCTTTTACATGGCCACCACGGGCACGCTTGCAGAAGTCCATACGCTGAACCCAATTTTCGACGGTTTTCAAGCATAAATCGGTCGATACTGCTGCAATTTTACGTTCGATATTCGTACAAAGTTCATCAATAGTCGCTGGCTTGTTGGCATAGACCATAGACTTGACGTAGCCCCACAGGAAATAGTCTAACGGCGTCAAATCGTACGACCGAGGCGGCCAAGCGAGTGGACCATTTCGTGAGATAACACGTTCTCCATGCTTGGTTTCCAATAAATTGATTGTGGCATTCGCTGTGTGGCTTGTGGCGCCGTCCTGTTGGAACCACATGTCCTCCAAGTCCATATCATCCAATTGGGGCCAAAAATATTCGGTTATCATTGAACGGTAGCGATTCCCATTCACAGTAACGTGCCGGTCTTGATCATCAAGGAAGAAGTACGGCCCAATGGCGCCGCCGGCGCATAAGCCACATCAAATTTTTTGTTTATTGACGAAGCCATTCAGCCAGAAATGAGCCTCATCACTGAAGATGATTTTTCGATGAAAATCCGAATCATTTTCAAGCTGTTGCTCAGCCCAATACACGAACATACGACGCTTCTGGTGGCCAACGGCTACAGTTCTTGCGTCAATTTAATCTTGTCAGGATGTAGGCCAAGATCTTGTCCCAAAATTCGCCACAACGCCGTCACAGAGATGCCCAACGCTTGAGAACGACGTGTGAGCGACACATTGGGGCTTTCTTCAACTGAAGCCTCAGCGGCAGCAATATTCTCGACACTACGGGCACTTCTTTGTCTCACTGGCACGGGAACATTTTGTACTGTGCCTGTGGATTCAAATTTATCCACTAGACGCTCAATTGTTGATCTGCTAGGACGATTATGACGACCATAAATTGGACGTAGCGCTCTTAACGTTGAGGCCACTGTTTCCGAATTTCGGTTGTAAATTTTTATAATTTTGACTCGTTGTTGGATCGTATATCTTTCCATTATGAAATGGCAAACCTTACTGAAGAGAAATGTCAAACGAGCGTCGTTTGTTGTCCCTGTGGCTCAACTTTTTTAGCGTCCCTGTTGAAAAACCCGATGTTTTCAAGCTTTACTAGCCTGTCGAAAATAAGTTTATTCGTTTCGCTTTGTTCCTCAAGTTTTGAAGGAATAATCGCAAAAACGTTGAAAACGGGATCTGGTCAAACATATTTCGCGGGTACTGTAGCTGGGGATGTACAAGATCCGATCGTATTTCTGTTGGCAGTGGTATTTGTTTAATTTTTTGTTTTTCGATTGTTGCCTTCACTTCAACAGCTGTTTACATTAAAATTTGAAATTTTATAATTTGCTTTGTTTATGCGAAATGTTAATCTTTTGCTTAGTAAAATTTAATTTCTATGAAAATTTATTCGTAAATTTTATCCGTCTTTTTTGTAACTCTTTAGCTGCTTCGCAGCCGAGGTAATTTGCGGGATGATCGCCTTTACAATTAATTCAAATAGCAGGAGTTTTCTTATTTGACCAGCAATCCGCGGTTCTTTCTGACAATATGTTTGCGTATGCAAATTGGGAGCAATTGCACTGAGGAACTATGAATCCTTACACATCAGTTCGATTCTTACAATAATTGTCAAACTTTCTGTGTCATCGAAAGTGAGTTTAAATAAAGGCAAAGCGCGTTTTATTAAATTTTCTTCACCCTCCTTTTGCTGTTTGTTTCACTTAATAATGTTAACGGCATATATAATTTTATATTGTCTGTTTTTCAGATCACTAGCTATGTCATTCTATAAGCACGACGCATGTAACCCTGGGTTACATGCGTCGACCCAGTCGGTTTCGTGACTGAGTTCTTCTTCGTCGGTATGGTATTCTGAAATAACCGGGCAGTTTGCACTCGGTTTTGGTTCATTAATTGATTTTAATGAACTCTTTAGGGTCATATTTTCATATTTTAGGTGGAGAATTTCTTTCCGAAGCTCTTCGCAGAGCAGTTCGACTTTGTTTAGCCTTGTTCGAAGAACGTCGTTTTCGTCCTCAAGGCTTTTAATTTGTTGTCGAGTTCCTGAAGACGCATATAATTTTTGAGGTCCAGATGTAGGTGTTATTGTTACCCCGGAACTTTTTCCGAAAGGGTTACAAAATTGCAATAAATGGCTGTTCCCGGAATCCGTAGAGCCAACCTCCGAAGAGGTAGGATTTACCAGTGAAACTAGATTGCCACCTGGGGTATTACATCTTTTCGCTTTATTCATTGGATTTTTTTTTGTTTTTTGGACGCAATTTAAACTCGATATACGGGAGTTGATTTTAGTAGCCTTCTACGACAGGGCGCCTAACCCGAAGGAGGTTAATAAAGGGTGATCCATTTCGAGGTTCCCTACTTTTTTAAAGAAAAAAACACAGAAAATTTAAATTTAATGGAGAATGTTTATTATCATTTGAAAGAACATTCTTTGGCATTTATTTTTTGAAGATTATGTCTATCAAATGTTGGCCGTTGCTACGTCGCAGATGGTCCATCCGTTGAGTCCAATTTTCGATCACTCGTTAGAGCATTTCGACTGGTAACTGGCGAATGACATGCGTGATGTTTTCCTCCAAGGCCTGAATCGAAGCGGGTTTGTCGGCATAAGCTTTTGACTTTACATATCCCCACAGGAGAAAGTCTAAAAAAGTCTTTTATCCAATAATGAATGCTGGGTCTCAAAATGGGTGATGGCGTTGCGAATAGTACGCTCAGTAGGCCGATTATGTTGACCATAAGTTAAGCGAAGTGCACGAAACACATTCCTCACAGAACGTGAATTTTCATAATAAAGTTGAACAATTTGTAAACGTTGTTCACGCGTAAGTCTTTCCATTATGAAATGCCAAATAATACTAAACAAAAATAACATGACAGCATGACACGACTCACACGTGATCTTACAAAAAAAGCTATTGAAAAAAGTATCGCTACTTGGATCGCCCGTTACATTATTTTTTAATTTGTTTTTGTCTTGAGAAAATCGCATCTATTGTCGCCTGATTTAAATGCAGTTTATTCTCTAAATAAACTGTACATGCAAAAATGATCGACAAAATGAAGCTTTTGTATATGTGTAAGTGTATAAAAAGCCATTAGAAGAAACTGAGAGCAGAAAAAGAGAAAAAGAGCGCGCAGAAAAACGCACTAGCATGCTTTAGCCGTAAATCCCGCACATTCACTATCACTACAGAGAATTCTCTCATTTTTAATTATTTTTTCTGAAACAAGTTTTCGCATGTTGTGGTTCATCGCACAATCGTTCTAAATCCATAAATTTATGATATTTAAATGCTAATAAGAAAAAAGGACAGAAAAACAACAAGATGTGTGTATAAACACGAAAAATGCTAATTGTCACGTTGTCAGCCTCTCAGTTCATTCAATTGAGCAAATTGACTCTCCTCAAACTAAGACCTCAATTGGTGGCACAACTGGTAGGCACTTAGCTTACTAGGCACGGGATTACAAGTTCAATCCACTATTATTAAGCTTAAGATCCAATTTGTCGCAATAGGAAAAGAAGCTTGGAATAAGGAAAATAAAATAAAAATAGAAGAATCTTTACCACAACAATCTAGGCCAGTCGACACAAACACAGCCCTGCTAAAAAGATTAACATTATCCTCAGATCCGCAGATAGACACATAGAAGGAAAGCCATGTGTGCCACAGAGGAGGAGACATACTGTCTTACATTATTGAAAAGGTGGCCTCAGATAAGCTGACAATTTTTGTAGAAATTGTATGCTGCCGAAGCTGGGGCTAGAACCCGCAGCGTTTGGCTTAGCAGTTCCTCTGAGCCGGCACCATAAGAACATTTTGGTCCATTGTGATACTACGTAGATCTTGACCATTCTCCTACTATCCGTGTGAAACCATTTTGAGTTTTTGATGAAGCGGAGGAGGCTTTTCACTTCCGTTTTTGTCAAATCACTGAGATTTTGAAAACAGTAAGCTCCAAGATGAAGCTTCATTTCGTTTGATAGGGCCGGGCAGTTACAAAGGAGATGAGGTATTGATTCTTCTTCCTCTTCGTCCATGCAGCTCCTACAAAGTCGTTTGAGTAGAGGTCTAGCCGTTTTGTTGCGTGCCCGTCTTTTAAACAATGTCCCGATATATAGGGCGATATCAGTCCGATGGGGTGGGCCGGGCAAAAAGAGAATGAAAAACTGTGACATCTACTACGGACCGTGTTTAAGTAAGCAGAAACAGCAAATACTCGGATGCTGGTTTGTTATAAATTCCAGACTCGGGCATGAAGATGTTTCGAAGACATTAGCGAACGCATTGTAACTATCCGCATCAAGGCCAAATTCGCCAACATAAGGCCTTATACGCGCTCACATCCCAACGGAGGAAAAAGATGATATAGCTAAGGAGTGCTTCTACGAGCTCCTTGACAAAAGCTATGAGCGACTGCCGAAGTACGATGGTACAATCGTGCAGGGAGGATTAAACGTAAAGGTAGGAAGAGAACACATCTTTGGCCGTATTGTCGGAAAACATAGCCTACACGACAACACGTCTGGTAATGGACTTAGGCCAATCGACTTCGCTATGGAACGAAATGCCACTATAGCCAGCACACGGTTTCATCACATCGATATTCATAAGGTCATGGATATGGCGGTCTCCAGATAAACGAACGGTCAACCAAATTGATCATATTGCGATAGACACGAGGCATGCATCCAGTATTTTGGATGTCCGAATATTCCGAGGAGCTGAATGTCGAAAGACTGAAATCGCAAGAGACCGCCAAGGCCTTCGCGCAATGCGTATCCCTAAGCCTCTCGATTAACACCATACCACCAGCATCGAATGTCGAATAACAATGGCAACGCTGCCAACAAGCAATTAGATCAGCCGCAACTGATGTGCTAATTCTCGCGATTACCAGCAAGAAACCCCTGGTTTGATGAGGTATTCCGACAGATGCTCGCAGCCAAGTACGGGGCCTACAAGGCTAAGCTGCAGGTGAAGACGAGGGCTGCCGTTGAACTCTATAGGCAGAGAAGAAGGGAAGAACACCGGCTTTTCAGAAGGAAGAAAAAAGAGCAGGAAAAGCGCGTGATCGAGGATATATAGAAATGCCACTCCAGGAACGATGTTCGCAAGTGGAAAAGTGTAAAACGTCAAAGCTAAGGATACAAGGCTTGAACAGAATCCTGTCGAGATGAACAAGGAAATATCGTAGTTGAGACACATTCGATGCTGAGGATATGGAAGAACCACTTCTGCAGACTGTTAAACGCCGATGACGAACAACATTCCGCAATTTGGGAGTTTTTTTTTCGCAATTAGTGATTATCGGTGTACATCCAAAGGCTAAGTTCTCTGATAACGCCGCAATAAGTTTGTTTCGTCAAGAATTTGGAGGACCATGTTATTTATTTTTGCTATTTAGCATCTTTTATTCGTTTCATGTTTAGAAGTGGGAATGTCCCTTTCTTATGAGTAGGCCTGTGTTTCATATACCACGGCGAACTGATGAATGTTCCTTAAACTTTGTGTTAAAAAGTTTGTAAGGTGTTTTAATTCGTTTCATAGACCATTGCTGTCCAAACCAGGTTTAGCAGCTTGTTTTCGAGGGTAAGTCTCGATTTTTTTTTTAAGTTCTTTGTATTTGTTTTTTACATGCGACTTTCATTTGAATTTGCAACCAGTCATTTGTTTGGCTTTGTCATAAAATAGGACTCGAGCAGTACTTATAAATACAAGCAAGCGGTTTGTTCGATTATGTGAAGAATTCACATGAATCGAATTAGTGTCGTTAGGTGCGATCCGCGAGGATTTTGTCCATTCACTGAACTTGTTAAGAGCATTTTCCACTTTTATATTTGTATCCTCTATTGCTGTGCCTATTGCTAGAATAGCATTATCTACAGTAAAGGTGTCAATTAGTGTGCTGTTCGTTAGTGGAATATCACCTGTATCACCTGTACAAGAGTGGTCTGCCAATATTTCTTTCAGATCGGTATATTTGTTACCAAGTTTCTCACGAAAGAGTCTATTCTCCAGGTATGAACTTTACACAATCGTTCAGGCAGTTTTTGTCTTATTTCGTATTTAAGGACTTTATACCAGCGGTTAGGCAATTGGTTTTTTAAATATTTAACAGCAAGTTAATCAATCCATTTGTTCCACTATATGAAGAACATAGGCTTCTATCATCCCAATCACTTTCCAATACTAAATCGTTTTTAAAGGATATTCCTTAGGTACTTAGTTGGCATGCTTACAAGTAAAGAATCGACCTCACAAAAAGTAACCCAGCATTTTGAATCCACAACATCATACAAAACCATGAGCAGTTTTTTAATCGCACGACCGGAGCGCTATTGGAGATTCTGTCACACACTTATATGGGTACATTTTTTCCTGGTGACAGTTCTCGAAAGTCTTTGATCCTAATAAATGACATCAAACATCAATTCGATGTTCTAACCCTTTTTACAAAAAAAAAAAGGGAAAACAACTGCTTGATATTTTTCCTTCTCAAATATTGCAATCAAACAAAAACCAATCCAAGTACAAGATTATCAAAGCTAAGCCTCCTAATAAGCTCGTTCAAAAATGATGACATGCTTGAAAAATGGTGTTTGACGATAAAAACAAAACACATCTCGTCCCAGAGCCACAAATAGTCACGTATTTGGTATAAAATCGCGAATATGCATCCATTAACATAGCAAAAGTACTTCAATAGAACTGACACACTTTGTCGCGTCAAGCAAAATCCTTGACAACACTCTGTCAGCTAAACAACCAATTCGCATATTTGTTTAAATGAATTAAAATAAACAAGCACCGAAACACTTGTAGAAATGGAGCAAATTGAAAGTGCCCAACATTCGCAATACAAAAGAGTTGATGTGCAAACTGTGCAAATACGCTGTTTGCTTTAAAAGGGAAATTGTTTTGCCATTTGAATTAAAAAAACATTTTTCTCGATTAACATTGACTTCAACGAAAAAGTAAATATCATTCCACTTATATTCTCTACTTGATCGCACTTAAGTCGACAGCAAATCGAACTAATTTCGTATGGAATTTCTCAAACATCAATAGCGGCAAATTATAAGAGAATTTTACTTTTCAATTATGTGATTCAGTTAAATTACAATAATTTACCAACGTGCACACTCACTGACACTGTATTCAATTAATCAACGTTACTTAAAATCACTTCTGACACGCAAAAGTTAATTTTTTCAAAGTTTATAGGTGTATACCTAGAACTAATTTGTTCATTTGTATGATTTGACTGTTATATTTCTTTGGAATACTTTTTTACCGCTATAAAATGTGCTACCAACGTTAATTCACACAAATCATGTGAAATCAAGTGGCGATATTAAAAAAAATAATAAAAAAGTACGTACAACAGAAACCCCACGTCAGTGGTAATGGAGTTTTTGTCTTGCTCCCATTCCGGTCTGGAATTGCTTAATAGAAAAATCAGCAGTCATTTCACGCAACATTAGATCGGTTGAGCACTCTGACTCGGCGGAGACAGGGATCGTGAATATGTACATGTTCTTGGTTAATGTCGAATTTCCCTTTTAGTTAGGTCGTTATCAAATGATAGGTAATTGTTAAATTCTTCAATTATATCCCCCACACAAGACCACAGGTTACAGACAAAAATGCAATAGGAATTAATTAGATTTACTGCTATTTTTAGTAAGGTCTATACAGAGTGGAGTGAAGAATGTGTGCGGAGCACGATTTGTTGGCTGAAAGTAAAAGTAGAATTGCGGCTTCTATTAGGAGGCAGTGGAAATATTTGTAATTGAGTCTAATTAAACGGAATCGGGCATGATTAAGATTTATTGCAAGTACTTAAAGTGCTTAAGTTTGAAAAGTTGAAGGTTAAAATACAGGAACTATTGAAGAAAGAAAACCGAAATACAGAATGTTATTCCATTAAACACCAGCACGAGTTGTTACAAAAACCCCTCGAACTAGTGGTGATTTATTAGCAATTAAAAAAAAAACTCCAATAAATCACGACCAGCTAAACTTCACACGTCTGTTTTTTTATTGAACCTGTCATTGGCATACCAAACTCCCATATGACAAGAAAAAAAAAAAAAGAAATCAATCAAAATGAACTTTGAATTGTCTTCTAGCCTTTCATTTTCTTTCGTTCAATTGCAAGTGACACCTTGGAATCCTTTTAAATCCACCGATTGACACATTACACCTCAAGACAATTCACATACCACTCGGAATACCAATAGAGCGGGATTTTTAATTAAAACTCCCTTAACCTGCCTTAACACACATCTCTGTCAATCGAATCCAGTTCAAAACGCAGACACTAAAAAGCCGACTGTCTCCACCATGATACCCCAGCAATGATGAAATTCCACGCAACATTGCGCAAAAAAAACCTTCAACCTGTACCTACATCTATAAGCAGAATAATAGTTTGCCAAAAGTGCATCATGTCCGTGCAGGCAATATGCAATGACTACCTGCGGCGACACATCCACACCATGGAATTGATTGATGCGAAGCAAATGTGTGCACACCTCTCACCAAGATGAGGGGCGCGCACTTACCTTCCGATCACCATGAACCAACACGACACAACTATCTGCAGTTGATGCATCGAAGACAAATAAAGAAATAAAATACACTAACCACGTCTAATTTTCACCTATAATGATGGCATGAGTAATGAACTCATAGAGACGTGTTTGTTGTGCCTAAAGATACATGTATCTAAGTCTTGCTGGGCGGTTTGTATACCTATATGCTATGCATCAATCGATTAGTTATACCAATAACCAGATTTCCCATCTCATTTGGCCTTCATTGGAGTCATCAACTTTTGTGGGAATTTTTTTGTCCCAACTCCTGACAAGACGTGCACAAAATTACCAAGAAATGTGCACACAAAAGTAAAAACCGTCACCATCATCATCAATGGTAGTTACTCCCAGATGGCATTGATGGTATTTCGCGGAACGGTTTTTTAATATTTCCTCGATGGTGGGGCATTGAAAATGCCAAATTGACATTGAAAAGTGCGGCAGTTTTCAAAGTTTAACAGCTTCAGATACAGTTGGCTATCGCGGAGATATTTGACGTGTCATTCTTGGGATGCAATTGTGATTGATTGTTTTGACGAAAGTCAAAGATGGTAATGATATGACTTGGAGTGCGGCTCCTGGATGTCGGCACTGCCAAGTGAATACCAATAGATGAAAGTGCCGTTGTGGTTATGTAAAGTGTGACCGATGGTATTTGATCGATGATTGGATGTGACGGGGTTATGGGATGTGGATTTGGGAATATTGTTACTTGAGTTTTTGGAATTGTATCAAACTTGAGATGGATGGCGATTGAATTTGGCATGGGAATGGATTTTTTTTTAACAAGAAAATTACATTGGCGATGTGCATTAGTTTGAGTTTTGGGGAATTTGTTAGAAAAGGGTGTGGTGCGTGTGGATGAAAGTGAATGCAAGAGTTATTTGTGGATTGCGAAAGTAATTTTTTTTCAAAGATATACTGAAATGTGTGAGAACGGATTTAGCATGCCTCTCAGCTACCGGTAAACAAAAGATTGACATGTGTAATGCTTGAGTATTTTCACACGATTTTATATGCAAATATGTGGCATATTGAAAAGTGTGTAGCTTGGAGTTTTGATGGAGTTTTCCATTGCTACGAAGGCGTGAAAGTTTGAAAATATATCTCTCAAATACAGAAAAAACTTAAAAAAAATTTAATATATGTTTTCTTCTTTTTTATTACAGGTAAGCTTTGGAAAATTTTATCCATCTCCCAATGCAACGTAAGTATACTTGCACTCAATGAAAAAAAAAAAAAATACCACAAGAATGCCAATACATCAATCATCGCAGATCGTTGAGTTTTTCCTCCTCCCAATCGGTTTATTGTTGCGCGATAAATCATCGACTCTGGAATGTGAACTTTCATAATCAGATCGAAGTGCGCATAAAAAGAAAACCACAACCAAACTTATCAATGAAAAGAATAAATCACAAGAAAATCCATCGCAGTAAAATTACCCAACCACCTGATGCTCAATGCGATGCTCAGATGCGCATATATATTTTTTTCTTACTTTAGATTCAACCAATCATTTCCATTTCAAGGTTTTAAATAATCCGCCGCAGAGAATCCCCTCTCAGGTGCAACGATTCACAGACTAAAAATAATTTAAGTAGATCAATGGTTACGTCGTTTTATTGCTCAATTGTGTTTCTTGTAAGTGTACTTCACTACTCCATTTCGTTCCACTCTCTTCTCGCAGAGGGTTAACGAAAAAAGGAAAAAATCACTTCGTTGAATCCCATTTAAAATTCCGATTGGGTAATTACGTAACCAAAGCATGAGGAGGAGCAATGGGATTAAATTAATTTGCCTTACATTTTAAATATATAGACATGAAAATTAAATGCGTCATAAAAACACAAAAAGAAGAGATAAAAACTGTAATGATAGACACAATTCAAGCGGAGGTAGATGTGAACAAATTAAACCAAACATTAGGCAGATTGTTGGGAACACAATAGAGCCGGAGATCCGCTTCTTTTGAATGGTTGTAATTCATGGTTGCAATGGGTTAAATTTCTTTGGTACTGAAATGCACAACAGGTGTTTTGTTCCGAATAAGGTATTTGGTTGAAATATGCTTAGATGAGAGTAGCCAGATGAAGCAAAAATAAATTAGTTGGAATGTAATGCGGACCTATGCAGAAATTGTTGACAGATCTTCCTTCATTCAGATGATTTTTGGGTAGAAAACATGGTGATATGCAAAAGATACATATTTCAGTTACTTCCTTCTATTAAAAAGGAAATATAGATACTTATAGGCTGAATGAATAAAATCGTAGAGTATTCATAAATTTGAACAAAAGAGTCCACCTCCAAACTGCGAAAGGTGTTTACTTACTTACTTAAGTGGTGGTACAGTTCGGAATGAACCTGGTCCTCAAGCAATATGCCCATCCAATTAGCCCACTCCTTAGCTAACTATCTCGAGTTGCGCACTCCAAGTTGGTTGAGGTCGGTTTCTACTCCTGCGAGGTTTTCCGACAGACATTTCACTGGGAATCGAAGGAATGCCGTCATATGCGGCCTTGAAATCCATGAAAAGGTGATATTCTTGGTTTTTTTCCCAGGATCTGCTAAGCTCTGAAGATTTGATCAGTTGTCGGGATTCCTGTCCTCAAACCACTTTTATCCAACCAAATCTTGCTTATGTTGGTATATATTGCTTACCAAATCATCCCCTACTTACTTACATAAGTGGCGTACAGTCCGGAATTAACCTGGGCTTCAACCAACATGCCTCTCAAATTACCCGGTTCATCCGCTTTTGAGACGATACATATTTCAATGCAGGAGAGCAGGGCTGGGATGATCAGTGTCTTATATAGGATCTCCTTAGTAGTTCGAGCGTGGGCTTTACTACTGAATTGCCTTCTCAGTCCGCAGAAACAGCGGTTGGCAAGAGTAATTCTTCGTTTGATTTCTGACGAGATGTTGTTGTCAGAGTTAATAGCGGAGCCGAAATAAACAAAGTCCCGTACTCCCTTAAAATCATATCTGTCAATGGTGAAGTTCTGTCCCATTCGTCGATATTGTGTGTCCTTTAGTGTTGACAGCATATACTTCGTCTTTCCCTCATTTACTATTAAACCCATTTTTGCCGCTTCCTTCTCTATACTAGCAAACGTGGGTATGACATCACGTTGAGTCCTACCAATGATGTGATGTCGGCGTATGCCAGCAGTTGCAATGATTTTTGGAAGATTGTGCCTCTGGTGTTGGCTCTGATGTTTGCACAATCCTATCAAGAATAAGAAGGAAGAATTCAAATGACAGCGCATCGCCTTGCCTAAATCCGTTTTTGGTATCGATTGTGTCGGTGAGGTCGTTTCCGACCCTGATGAAGCAGCGAGAATTCTCCATCGTCATCCTACACAAACGGACGAGTTTGGGCGTTATACCAAAACTAGACATGGCTCTGTATAGTTTATCTCTATAAATGCTGTCGTATGCGGCTTTGAAATCGATGAATAGGTGGTGGGTATCGATTTGGACATCTTGGGTTTTTCCTGGATCTGCTGAAGTGTGAAAATTTGATCGGTTGTGGACTTACCTGGCCTAAAACCACACTGATAAGGGCCGATCAGGTTGTAGGCAAACGGTTTCAGGCGTTTGCATCTTACGGCAGATACGATCTTGTAGGCGATGTTGAGGAGACGTATGCCTCTATAGTTGGCGCACCTTAGAGGGTCTCCTTTTTTGTGGATCGGGCAAACGAAGCTGAGGTTCCATTCTTCAGGCAAATTTTTCCTTCGACCAGATTTGACTCATGAGTCGGTGGATGTTACGTACCAAGTCATCTCAGCCGGCTGTATAAAGCTCGGCGGGAAGGCCGTCATTTCCGGCAGCCTTATTAAGCTTCAGCTTAGATATTGCTATCCTCACTTTACTCAGCTCGGGTGGCTGGTAGTTTTCGCTGTTGTTGTAAATATTTAATGGTTCATCCTGCCTGACAGCGGAATGTTGTTCGTCATCCCCTTTTAACAGTCTGCAGAAGTGGTTCTTCATTATCCTCAGCATCGACTCTGTCTCAGCGGTATTTCCTTGTTCATCTCGGAAGGATTCTGTTCGAGCCTTGTATCCTTGGCTTTGACGTTTTACAGTTTGGAAAAACTTGCGAGCATCGTTCCTGGAGTTGCACCTCTCTATATTGTCGATCGCGCGCTTCTCTGGCTCTTTTTTCTTCTCTCTGAAATGCCGGTGGTCCTCCCGTTTTCTCTGCTTATAGAGCTAAATGGCAGCTCTCATCTTCATCTGCAGCTTAGCGTTCTAGGCCTCGTTCTTGGTTTCGATCATCTGTCGGCATTCCTCATCAAACCAGGGATTCTTGCTGGTGGGCGCGAGAAACCTATCATATCAGTTGCGGCTGATCTAATGGCTTGTTGGCCTCGTTGCCATTATTCTTCGACATTCAATGCTGGTGGTATGGTGATAATCGATAGGTTTAGGGATACTCGTTGCGCGGAGGTCTTAGCGGTCTCTTGCGATTGCAGTCTTTGGACATTAAATTTTTGCACAGTATTTCTGGATTGTTGTGACGTGGTGGATATCCGCATTCGTACCTTGGCTGCAACATGGTAGTGGTCCGAGTCGATGTTAGCTCCTCGGAATATTCGGACATCCAAAATACTGGAAGCGTGCCTCTTGTATATCACAATGTGATCGATTTGGTTGACCGTTCGTTGATCTGGAGACCGCCATGTCGCCTTATGAATATGTCAAGCGAAGTCAATTGGCCTTAGTCCATTACCAGACGTGTTGTCGTGTAGGCTATGTTTTCCGACAATACTGCTAAAGATGTCTTCTCTTCCTATATTTGCGATAAATCCTCCCAGCACGATTTTAACATCGTACTTCGGTAGTCGCTCATAGGTTTTGTCAAGGAGCTCGAAGAAGCAATCCTTAGCTATATCATCTTTTCCCTTCGTTGGGATGTGAGCGCGTATAAGGCCTTATGTTGGCGACTTTGGCCTTGATGCGGATAGTTACAATCCGTTCGCTAATGTCTTCGAAACATAAGACTTCATGACTGAGTCTGGCATTTATAACAAACCCGCATCCGAGTATTCGCTGTTTCTGCTCACTTAAACACGGTCCGTAGTAGATGTCACAGCTTTTCATTCTCTTTTTCCCGGCCCACCCCATCGGACTGATATCGGCCTATAGAACTTATATTATCGCCACCATAGGTATCATCACGTGACATTGTTTAAAAGGCGGGCACGAAAAACGGCTAGACGTCTACTCAAACGACTTTGTAGGAGCTGCATGGACGAAGAGGAAGAAGAATCAATACCTCATCTCCTTTGTAACTGCCCGGCCCTATCAGACGAAATGAAACTTCATCTTGGAGCTTACTGTTTTCAAAATCTCAGTGATTTGACAAAAACGGAAGTGAAAAGCCTCCTCCGCTTCATCAAAAACTCAAAATGGTTTCACACGGATAGTAGGAGAATGGTCAAGATCTACGTGGTGTCACAATGGACTAAAATGGTCTAATCGTGCCGGCTCAGAGGAACTGATAAGTTAAACGCTGCGGGTTCAAGCACCAGCTTCGGCAGCATTCAATTTCTACAAAAATTGCCAGCTTATATGAGGCCACCTTTTCGATAATGTGAGACAATATAAATCTATGTCTCCTCCTCTGTGGCACACATGGCTTTCCTTCTATTTGTCTATCTGCCTCTCTCCCTTGTATTAATGTATTGAGTACCAGCCGATGGCCTCTGTTGCCAGTGCTGTCACGTGCCTGAAGTTCGATGCACTCATGTGCGAAGTAATGTGATGTCAATGTTAATGTGCTGGCGAACGCTGGCAGTCACTCTAACCTAACCTACATATAGGTATATTGCTCACCTTGTTGAAAATTTACGAAAATATATTTTGTACTGCTTCACATGGCGCAAAGCTATCTTAACTAACAAATTTTCTTTTATAAAGCTAAAATTTTCAATTTCGAGAAGCAATTACTTCTATAAAACTTTTTTTTAAATGTGCGGGAAAATTCAGTCTTTTCAATAACTCTTGGAAGTAGATCCACAAGCATTATAGAAGATGAAATGTTATAACTATTGAAGGCTTCTATAAAGTTTCCAGGAATATGTGTACAAGTGAATGTCGAAAGATGTTTTGGTATAGCTACCGCTGAAGTAACCTAGTAGCATTATATGTTTAGAGCTCTTGACTTAATGATTATAGCAGCTCAGAGCAGTGTGTGCTTCCTAGACGTTAATTTATTCGTTAAATAACTGTTTAAGGACGAATACATCATTTCAATTTTCAAATCCTGGATGACTCTTTATTCAAAATCATCAAAATTTCAAATTTTATCAGTCTTCTAAGTATCGCCTCTTGATGGGTCCTTAATTTTCGAAGATATTATTCGCGCCGGTTGTAAATATTTCGCAGTTACCTTATAAAGGTGTGGAACTTTGTAGCTTCTGCTCATTTTGGTGGCGGTGAATATACCTTTCTTGTTAAAACGGGCAGGGTGACAGATGGTAAAAAATCCATCGTTCTATAACTACTCAACAACAAAACATTTTTTGGCTTTATTTCATGATGCCTTAAGGTGTCCACCTTCTTCTTAATTGCAGAAAGAGTTCAGCAATCCATAAGCTGTATCAAATTTTGTAAAGCCACAGAGATGACGCATTGAGAACAAAAAACAGAAACTTTTGCGCAACAGCTTTAAGGTACGGGCGGGCATGGCGGTTTGCACGTGCACATATGAGAATCGATATAAAAATATATTGCGGGCTGTGCCAGTACGACCCGTCATAGAACGATTTTTCTTGTCTGGAGTGCGTCATATCTTTATATACTTTGGCTGTATTCACCCCAACACATCCTTCAAAGATTGCATAGATGGTTGCAAAAGCTGATACTTGCTACTTAACCTGCCTTTGTAGCCATTTTGTAATTCAAGTTGCTCTGTCTAGTCACACACTATGCTGAATTTCTCACATTTTCAAAAAAAATTTCTAAATTTGGGCCTTAGCACGGTAGATCCTTCTGCGGTAAAACAAGCAATGACCTAGTGGTTAGTTCGTTGGACTGCTAAGCGAGCGATCTCAGGCTAAAATTTCGAAAGTGACAACATTTAGGTTTCTTCACCGATCTGCCACTTGCGAAAGTCTAACAATCATCCAAGAGTAACACTGGTATGGGAGGCTTTTGCCGTTCGGAATCGGGGTTAGGCGGGAGGTCCTCTTCCTTGTGTGAAAAATAATAGCTCCGCACATACAAATGAAAAGACAAGCTATGTTTGAGGCCCTGTATGGGCCGTAACTGCTGGATATTTCATTCTTTTTTGCATGGTTGATTTGGTTGTCAGGTTGATCACCTGGAGAGCGCCAGGTTGCCTGTGGATCTTTAGCTTTGGAAAGCTAGTGCTACTTGTCAACGCATTACGAGTTGATGCAATCAGTCGGCAGCCATTGTCTGTTGTCGTTTTGTGGATTCCGTGCTTACCAACTAATTCCGACTTTAGCATTTAAATCCCCGAGCACAACTTTTACTTCATACTCCGAACAGGCTCCGTAGGCTCCATCCAGGGTGTCATAAAACTCCTCCTTGATGGGATCTTCAGCCTCGTCTCACAAAATCTTTGCCCTCAGCAACCCACATTCAAGATAGAGTTCAAGTCGAACAAAAGGCGGACAACATTTTATTTCTGATTAAGATAAGCGGCAGTCCAAGGCTACTTCAGTAATGGAAAACTCTGATTTCCCTCAAGACATACATTTTTTTAATTATTTGTAGCAATTTCCCGTTTTGGCATAATAGACAGATGTATCCTTTCTACTAATAAAATACATAAAGCCTTGTGTTTCAGCCGGCATTAACTATTTGTGTCTGTGCGAAGATGTCTTCTTAATAATTTGATCCAAGAATTAGGTTATGGTGGCTGCACACGAATCCATCTATGACACAAACCAATATTAAGAGCTATCTTGAGTTCATGACTAGAAGATCACTAAAACAACGAAAGAACAAAAGCTTCTTATTTCAGGAGTTTGGATTCCCCGTCGATGAGTCAGTGACATTAGCCTTTCATACCTGCATATAGCATTTGTAGATAGCTAACTACAGCTACCGTCGCTACAACAACACTAAAAATACTAACATATCAATATTGACAGCTTCAACAATATTAAGAACGACTCATCAAATCAAGGAATATACAGATGTCTGAATCTTAATTAAGGCGGTATAACCTTCTGCAAAGCATGTTATAAAAAACAATCCAAAATTAGTCAAAACAATGACGTATTCGGTATGAATGTATAATTCTTCGCATTAAAAGCCTGACAAATTATCATCATTGAGCAAAGCTAGTATCGTTGGATTGAGGATATTCAAAGGTCAGAATTGGCTTTTCGCAAATGCCTTAAAAAACTTTCGTGCAACTACTCTGATAGTCGCTTGATTTGGTTTATGTAAAGGCGGGATTTCATGGCAACCAAACGGAAAAGTGTCAGATAAAAAAAACTGTAACATCGTATGTTCAGATAAATGATACAAATGCTGCAAATGATACAGAAACCCTTACGGGTGAGCAAAACCATTTGATCTGATTTTGTTCAGATAAAAAGTTGGATCTCGTTATTTAGCAATCGTTTTGAGAAATTTTACATACATTCGGTAAATAGTTTGAATCGATTATGTCTTCACAAAATAAAGAAAAAGATTGGTGAACGCTTCGAACCTTGTGTTACCCCAAATTCCAATGTAACGACTTATTTCTGAATTGAATATGAAAGTTCCCGGGTATAATTGCGGCTCATATAATTCCGTTTTTTTTTTAATATGAAAGGATGGTGTTGACAGTTTGTGGCGGCCATGTTTTTTTTTGACAGATGCTTCTGCAAAATCAGTTGCTTATTATTCAGGCTTACTTACTTACTTAAGCGGCGCTACAGTCCGGAAAGAACATGGGCCACAGTCAACATGCCTCTCCAATTAGCCCGGTTCTTAGCTAACTGCCTCCAGTTGTGCACTACAAGTTGGTTGAGGTTGGTTTCTACCTTTGCGAGACCTTCCTCTACTGCGACAGACATTTCACTTGGAATCGAAGGAATGTTGTCATATGCGGCTATAAAATCGCTGAAAATGTGAACTTCTAAGAATTTTTCCTAGCATCTGCTAAACTCTGAAGATTTGATCAGTTTTCGAGATTCCTGTCCTCAAACCACTTTTATCCGACCAAATCTTGCTTATGTTGGTATAAATTGCTTACCAAATCATCACCTACTTACTTACTTAAGCGGCGCTACAGTCCGGAAAGAACATGGGCCTCAGTCAACATGCCTCTCCAATTAGCCCGGTTCTTAGTTACCGCCTCCAGTTGTGCACTCCAAGATGGCTGAGGTCGGTTTCTACTTGTGCGCGCCACTAGGCGAGGTCTTCCTCTACTGCTCTCGACGTTTGGCTTTGAATCGAAGAATCTGCGAGCCGGAGTAATGGGCTTCATTCGTTCTACATGTCCTAGCCATCTTAAACGTCCAATGCGGAGTATTTTTGACCAGGGGTATGTCGCGCTATACAGTTCGTATAGTTCCTGCTTGAACCTTCGTCTCCATAGCCCGTCAACGCAACCGGGACCGAAGAATTTTCCTCTCAAATCGACCAAGGATTTCTATATCCGCTACATTCCATGCTTCAGCGCCGTAGAGCAGCACTGGGATGATCAGGGTCTTATAAAGGATCTCCTAAATGTTCGAGTGAGGGCCTTACTACTGAATTGCCTTCTTAGCCCGAAGAAACAGCGCTTGGCAAGAGTTATTCTTCGTTTAATTTCTGACGAGTTATTGTTGTCAGAGTTACTATCGGAGACGAGATAGACAAAGTCCTGTACTTCCTCAAAGTTATATCTGTCAATGGTGACGGTCTGTCCAATTCTTCGATGTTGTGTGTCCTTTCGTGTTTACAGCGTTGACTTAGCTTTACCCTCATTTACTGCTAAACCCATTTGTGGGTTTAGCAAACGTGCTAGCAAACGTGGCTATGACATCACGTTGGGTCCTACCAATGATGTCAATATCGTCGGCGTATGCTAGTAGTTGTACAGATTTTTGGAAAATTGTGCCTCTGGTGTTGGCTCGTGAGTTTTGCACAATCCTCTCAAGAATCAGATTGAAGTCACATGACAGCGCATCGCGTTGCCTAAATCCTTTTTTGGTTTCGAATGTGTCGGTGAGGTCGTTTCCGACCCTGATAGAGCAACGAGAATTCTCCATCCTCATCCTACACAAACGGACGAGTTTGGGCGGTATACCAAAACTAGACATGGCTCTGTATAGTTCGTCTCTATAAATGCTGTCGTATGCGGCTTTGAAATCGATGAATAGGTGGTGGGTATCGATTTGGACATCTTGGGCTTTTTCCAGGAACTGCCGAAGTGTGAAGATTTGATCGGTTGTGGACTTTATGGCCTAAAACCACACTGCTAAGGGCCGATCAGGTTGTTGGTAAACGGTTTCAGGAGTTCACATAGTACGGCAGATAGGATCTTGTAGGCGATGTTGAGGGGACTTATGCCTCTGTAGTTGGCGCAGCTTAGAGGGTCTCCTTTATGTGGATCGCTCAAACGATACTGAGGTTCCATTCTTCAGGTATACTTTCTTCCGACCAGACTTGGCTTATTAGTTGGTGAATGTTACTTACAATCTCCGCCGGCTTTATAAAGATCAGCGGGGAGTCCGTCATTTCCGGTAGCCTTATTAAGCTTCGGTTTAGATGATATTGCTATCCTCACTTCACTTAGGTCGGGTGGTTGGCGGTTTTCCCTGTCGCTGCCAATATTGAGAGGGTCATGCTGCCAGCGGAATGTTGTTCGTCATCGCCGTTTAACAGTCTGCAGAAGTGGTTCTTCATTATCCTCAGCATCGACTGTGTCCCAACTACGATATTTAATTGTTCATCTCTTCAGGATTCTGTTCGAGGCTTGTATCCTTGACTTTGATTTTTCGCTTTGGTAAAACTTGTGAATATCGTTCCAGGAGTGGCATTTTTCTTGCTATTTTTTCTTCTTTCTGAAAAGCCGGTGTTTTTACCAAGTTCTCGGCATATAGAGCTCTCCGGCAGCTCTCGTCTTCACCTGCAGCTTAGCCTTGTAGGCCTCGTTCTTGGCTGCGAGCATCTGTCGGAATCCTCATCAAACCAGGGGTTTATTGCTGGTAGGCGCGAGAAACCTAGCATATCAGTTGCCATTGTTTTTTGACATTCGATGCTGGTGGTATGGTGTTTTATTAATCATGATATTCGGGTACTGATTCCAAATTATCATGAGATGTTGCACGAACAGCAAGTGCAATTAATGAAACTTTATTACCAACATTAGTGCTTGTTTGGGCAATCTTTGCTCGCTTTGGTCCCATTTGAGATGACTGGTATGCTAAGCAATCCAACCAGGACTTATTTTCCAAAGAAACGCCAGATCGAGCGAGAACATCGTTTTAAACTCGACTTCCTG
The DNA here is from genome assembly GCA_949824845.1 of Rhingia rostrata. Lineage (NCBI taxonomy): Eukaryota > Metazoa > Arthropoda > Insecta > Diptera > Syrphidae > Rhingia > Rhingia rostrata. Next base: position 21,008,117 of record OX463755.1, on the reverse strand, counting down.
AAAAGGCCCAAAATCAAAATGCTCAGCTTTGAAAGCAACCAGCCAGGACTCGCTCGCTAAAGAAATGCCAGATCGAGTGAGAACAGCGCTGCAGCCCCTAAAAGTCAGTACCAAACTCTGAGGTAGTCAATTCCTCGCCTTGCACAAGAACTCGGCAACCTCTTTTGTTCGCTGAATGTGTTTCGAAGAGGTTGAACGAGGCCACCATGATTGTGTGACACACTTGTTTTTGTGGGATTTTCTGAAGTTGCAGGTCTATGCGAGATATCCACAAGCGATCGATGACCTCAAAGGCAACAAAGCTTTGTTTTTGCTTCATTTCAACATAAACCTTCCCTTATTTGAAGATCACTTATATAATATTTAAAGTTATCTTTACCATTCTTTTGATCCTAAGGAGTGGCATAGAAAATACACAGAGACACTGGTAAGTGCAATGATCTGCCTCACAGAAAGGGTGGTTTTGATTTCCAGCGGTTTCAATAATGTTTTTCACTGGGCCTCCAATCGCGATGATATGACAATTCATCTGAGTAATGTCAACTGTCAGGAAAAGCCTATTTCAACATGGCCCTTCAAATTCGGCATAAAACAGGAGGTCCCACCATAGTGAAAGAAGTACACACCCACACATGAATGATTGTGAAAAAAATGCTACACCCTGAGTACTAACCAGTCTGTTGGGCCATCCAATTTCAAAAATATGATGGCATTCTGTTCTGACAAACAATTTAAAATACAAGAAGGCAAAGGCTGGCCTGCTTACCCCTCTTATCGAAGCACGACATAGAATATGATCCAAATCTCCATCGTTTTCTCATATGGTTGCTTGAGCTGAAAGCTAAATGGCATTCATTGTGAATCGTATTTTTTCGGAACCCTGTGGCTTATCATATTTATAGAACTTCAACACGAATAGTTGTTTGCGGTTGTAGAAGACCATATAATATCGAAAGGATGCACTAATTATGCAAAGTATACGTTCTCTCCATTAAAACAGGCTCACCATTGTAGTTTTCAACTCCATAACAAAAGAGAATAATGTCGGTGAAAGTATGGAACCCTGTGGTCATCCACACTGCATGAGTACCATAGCGAATTGTTGTTTGTGAATTAAGGCAGAATCTCTTAGCCTGTCATGACAGATCATTATATATCGAATAATTTATGTTTCACACAAATCCTTTCACAAAGGACCATCAATTCTTCCCATAAATCTCGTTGACCCTGGCCACTTATATACAACCTCAGTAAAAACGACAAATGGAATTTTTTTCCCAGAATTAAAGGCCGCCCCGATGACCTTGCATCGACATAATAATTCAAGAACAATCACTTCCTCTCTACAAAACAGAATCGCATGCTTACCTCATGTCAACCTCAAGACAAGGTAATTCCACTTACACCCCAAGTCACCTCATAATTAACCATCAAATATCCACACCGATCACGCGAAATAACCCGCTTTGCAAACGCCATATTCGCATGCGTAAAGTCGTAAAAATCTTGTTTCGTATCATCTACCAAGGCGACCAGGAAGGAAGTCCAATCGACAGCAATTATAGTTCAACTACCCTTGCGGTTTGGTGAACCATAAAGAAGCTCCTCGCCGAGCCGGCTTACACTGACCAAGAATCTAAATCTAGATTTATGGCATGCGTAACTGCCATCGATCTCTACGCATCCACACATCTACATCTGCAATTTCACCACATTCGCGTACTTAATTAGGAAGTGAATGCGCCAACTCGGTGGACCGGTACTCTTCATTTGGTATACGCTCGCTCCTCACCCGTGTGACAGCAATGACCCAACGCTGATATAAAAGCAAAGCGCAGATGCCAAGATACAAAGATACAATCACATCTTCAAAACATGGCGCATTTTTGCATCCATAAGTCGAAGCGAGTTCGGTGGCGACAAAAATGTCACATTGCCGCTGTGCTGTGCGGAATTGAAAGTCCAAAGGAGAACGTGCGTCAATTTAATTGTTTGCGCTTAGCCTCAGATGGACTGGATGATGATCTTAGCAACGCGTACACAACGGATTGTGTACGCTTGTTGACCTTGTGTGACCTTATCAGCGGGCACACACAAATTACTATACCAACCCGCAGATGGCCGGTAAGGCTTTTGTTTCACTCTGGTGCGGATGAATGTGGATTTAAAAATTTTTCCTTGATTCCATGTTGGAATGCGATGCAATCACTTTCGAGGTCTGGACTGGTGAGAGGATGTTTTCGGATGACTAAGGATGCCCCTCAAGGCACAACATCCTTCTGGATTACAATCAACTTTTACTTTCCGATGTTCTCAGACACACGTACGCAAGCCTACATAAACAATCAGGTCCGTTGTCATAAACAAATTGGTCGGCGGTGAATAATCCAACCGTACAGATACTAGTCTGTCGGTATGATACTCGTGAGATTGCCCGAGGCGGAGTTGGTTGTTTCGTTGATTTAATTGGCGGCAAGTCTGCAGATGGATAATTAAGAGTAAGGCCGGTAGTTGGCCCTTGTATGGTTTACCGGAGGTTTGCCAATATACTTTCAATAAATCAGCAGAGTGACCTTGTTAAGTTCACGCGATTGCGACTCCAATGGGAGAAGGGAAATGGAATGTCGTCGAGGATATTCCCTTGCACTGGGACACATTTATTTTGTAAGACTTGTTGATTATGTCATTTCGATGGTATTGGGTAATAAATTCGCGTTCCTTCCCCTTTGGCATTGCTGACAGTTGGATGTGATTGTGGTGTTGGTTGCCATGAGGTTGTATTTTTTTTTTTTTAATGGATTTTTTGAATTGAAACTTAATGGGGTACATTTGGTCTTAAATGTCAATTAAGGGCTTGAAACGATTAATAGAGTAGGTTTCAATGGAATGAGAAGGACATCCTTCAACAAAAGCAGCTTTTAGAACGAGAAAATACTCTCATCTTAAATTGGTCTGTGTACCTAGACCTACACATAATGTTGAAGGGTGAAATTCGTGTTTTTAATCATGGCGGGGGGACATTTTTATTAATTTCTACACCCGGTGCATATTGGAGCAATCAAAGCATCGTACAGAAGAGTGGTACATATTTATCTAAAAGTGAGAGGAAGCAAATATTTTGGCAGATGCAAATGCAATACCCTAAAAAAAATTGATGGTTAGTAAGAAATAAAGGAACTTCACAAATTACTTTTTGTTAAATAAATAAATAAATGCATAAATAAAAAAATAAAAAAATCCACATATAAATTTTACAACAAAATTTTAATGATAAGTAAGAATTTAAAAATAGCAAAAATCGTTAAAAGTTATGCTAAATTGATTTTTTTATTTGTACTCTAAGTCTATTCTTCGATTTTTTTTAACAAATTCTGCAAGAACTTTTTCATAAAAGTTAGGTCTACTCTTCATTTTTAAAAGGAGTCGCGTTTCTATTGATAAGAGTGCTAAATCAGAGAGCCTGATTTCTCCTTGAGAATTTCTTAAATATCTATGAATTCTTATCAGAGTGGAAAAAGATCTCTTCACGGAGGCAACAGTAAGCGGTAGTGTTAAAAATAGTGCACTTAATCTTAAAACTTGGGAAAATGTTTCACACAATATTTCGCTTTTCAAATGTTTATTAAGTGATAGAACGTCAAGTTGTTGAAGTAAAGATTTATAACGTTATAACGCTTGGCCTCCTGCCACGGTGCCGAATTCGTAACCATTTCCCTGAAGCAACTAAGCTCAGCTTATACCGAACTGATTTCGGGCTTAAAATTCAAGTCTGTTTTTTTCACATTCACATAAAAGCCTGCGAGAAAAATGTATTTGAAAATTCTGCAATAATTTGATCAAACAAATATGGCTGCTTTCGCCATTTGCATTCGCCATAACTAACCAACCAGTGCCTAGTTCACAATTCGAGGTCTTGCGATTTCTAGTCTTTTTTGTACTAGAGGAAAGTAGAGGAAATTTTTTAAGGAGGTTTCCCACAGCTTTAATATTTATCAAGTGCAGCAACACCCATCCTTTTCCATAACTCTGGTAAAAAAAGTCACTCCTCAGCCTCATCGCTGAAGATGATTTTTCGATGAAAATCCGAATCATTTTCAAGCTGTTGCTCAGCCCAATTCGCAAACATACGAGGCTTCTGGTGGCCAACGGCTACAGTTCTTGAGTCAATTTAATCTTGTCAGGATGAAGGCCAAGATGTTGTCTCAAAATTCGCAACAACGACGTCACAGAGATGCCCAACGCCGTGTGAGAGACACATTTTGGCTTTCTTCAACTGAAGCCTCAGCGGCAGCAATATTCTCGACACTACGGGCACTTATTTGTCTTACTGGCACGGGAAAATTTTGTACTGTACCTGTGGATCCAAATTTTTCCACTAGACGCTCAATTGTTGATCTGCTAGGACGATTATGACGACCATAAATTGGACGTAGCGCTCTTAATGTTGAGGCCACTGACTCCGAATTTCGGTTGTAAATTTTAATAATTTCGACTCGTTGTTGGATCGTACATCTTTCCATCATGAAATGGCAAACCTTACTGAAGAGAAATGTCAAAAGAGCGGCAAGAAATATGGCGTCGTTTGCTGTCCCTGTCGCTCAACTTTTGTAGCGTCCCTGTTGAAAAACCCGATAGATACACAAAATTCACCAAATAAGTCGTTGAACATCGGGTTATTTTTTTTTGCCTAAGACAACGTGTCAAGAGAGGAGTCAAACACAGTGAACGATAAATCGAAAACAAGGAAAGAAAACCAATTTGTTCCAACCAGCCAGATATTTTATAACACGGCTTACACGGGTTACACTTCCAAGTTCCAATGCTTTGTTTTGCTATCTCTTTGCGTTTGTCTATCTTATGGGCTATGAAGTATGATGGAGTATGGGATGTAGAATAGGCATGTAATGATGTGTGTATGGGGGTGCGTAAAGCAGTAGAACGATATGAAAGCGGATAGCCAGGTCCTTAGATAACTGCCACCATTTGCGGATAGCCAGGTCCTTAGATAACTGCCACCAGTTGCGCATTTCAAGTCGATTGAAGTCGGTTTCTACTTATGTACACCGTTTAAGGAGCTCGGCATTTCCAAGCTATCTTCAGCGCTCAATGCTAAGTTTTTTGACTAGAGGTATGTCGCTGTATATATTGGATAGTTCTTGGTTGAGTCTTTCGTCTCCATAGCCCGTCAACGTAAAAAGTACCGACGATTTTTCAAAGAATTTCTCCTTGTACTTTATGATGACCATGATCAGATTTATCTAGGTAATACCTCGGAATTTCAAGTCAGCTTCCAGTTGACTAAATCAATGATTTGATTGCGGTATTAAATATAATTCGTGAGATTTAAGTCACATTCAGCCGAAGCACAATATAGCAGACGAAGTTCTATTTCGTTATGGGGCTTACCAGTCCACTAATCGGGCTCATTAAAGAGCTGTCGACACTGGTAGATTATAGGTTAGCCAGTGTTGCAGATTTACGCATTTATTCATATAAGGCTTTCCTTAGCTGCGAGTAAAAAAAATAATATCTTGACTGACAAACGACTAGAGCCCAATAATATTCCTTCACTAAGAGAACGAATTTTTTTATTTCAAATCTCCTCGTTGTAGGACAACTCGACTGGTCTAGTGGTTAGTGCATTGGACTCCTGAGTGCGAAGACCCTTATTTGAATTTTGAAAGTTGCAACACCTGAGTTATGTTCAATGTCGCAACTATTGCGAATATCTGACAAACATCCAAGAGTATGAAGTTGTCCTGAAAATGTTCTCAAATTTGCCAAGTTTGCCGTTCGGAATCGGCGTTAAACTACAGGTCTCATATTTTATGTTAAAACTACACAAATCAATATAGAAGCTAGGTCTTGAATTTATAAAGCAGTCGTAGCAACACCTAAATGATTTTTCACTGGCCCTCCTCAAGTGATGATCTGACAAATCATCCGAGTAGTACTAATTGTCATGAAAAGCTTATCTCAACTTAGCCGTTCGGAGTCGGCATAAAACAGGAGGTCCCGCCATCGTGCTAAGAAGTACACACGCACACATGAATGGTTGTGAGAAGAAAGCTAGGCCCTGGTTACTATCGAGCCTGTTGCGCCATACATTTTTTTTTTTTTAAACTTCGAGGGTTTATTAATCTATCAGTGCAACGTTGGATGATTCATTGTTTAACTAGAATGTTTACAATTTTGCTATCCAAATGGAGGCTATTGACAAACTCCTTTCCGACATCTGAAGCTTTGAAAGCTAATTATGTTTATCGTTGTCGTCACTTTTGGTCTTACAAATCGTCTGCCTATACACAAAACGATATTTCCTTCCAGAATTACTCTCTGTCGCCGCCATGTCAAACAAAAATCTCATTATTTTCTGCAAGTACCTACCTTTATCGTGAAATAAAAAAAAAAACGAAACCTCCTCCTCCGCCTATTACTCACTTTTGAGTCATTCCCCCGAAGGAATAGTAATCATTGCAGTCCCCCACACAAGTCCCTACCTACGCTCTACGCGTCTTAATAACTCTGAATTCCCGCTTATCGATGGCCGACACAGAAACATCTTGATTACCATGGTTTCATAAATTAGCGCTAAGAAATCAACAAAATGGCAAATTTCCACACATTTTACCGCTAGCTGAGTGCACAACAATTCGCGATTTAGTTGTAACGCCGCACCAGCCAATGCCATAAGCTCTCTTGCTGCTGCAACACACATTAAGACCATAAAAATGCAACAATTGCAACTATAGCAACCTGGCATTGCAACATCACTTTGGTAATGCTCACGAGGAACGAGACTTTCATTAGGACCGACAGTCCAGCTAGGGGGACATTACTTCGTGATACCAAACCTAGGTCGCACCGTGTGGTGACATTATTCGACATCAAACCATGCCGTCACAGTTTTTGACGTAATTCGCCATGAAGTACATTTTCATTAGTCGGGCGGGACAATGTCGCTCTTAAGGGCTTTGCCTCACAATGACGCCAGCAAAATGTTGAGATACTTTCATTTTTTGAAACGATTACGCGCGTAAAATGAAACCAATTGAGTCGAGTTGACACACTTACTTCCGCAAAAATAACGGCATTAACGCATAGCTAACCGTGGGTTATACTTTTATTGACCGCAGAATGCGATCGTGTGGCGGATACTGTTCCGTGGCAAACCAAGACTGCTAATCTGGTCAATGACGGTGTGTGCCTTGGATTTTGTCACACGGCAAGAAGGAAGTGAATTCAGTGATGGGAGTATGTTGCGCGGTTTCCTGGTGGTGGTAGATCAATTTGAATTTACCACGCCTGCGCGGCGGACAGATTTTGAATGTATACGCTGTTTCCTTGTGTCCGGCGAATGGTGATTGATAGGCGAATTGTGGCATTCTAGGTGAAAGGTGTTGAGTTGTGAGAGTGATTTTGTCTTGGAAATTTGCTAAGCAAATAAATTAGTGAGGTTAGGATCGGCTAATAAGTGAGAATTCACAGAAGATTGCTTACGATATGGTTTGCCTGTTTGAATCAAATCGATTGTTTTAACAAAGCTATCGAAGGAGGCTTACAATGAAGCTAAATCGGTGAGACTGTCAAAGAGAAAAGAATTACTCGACATGAATAAAAAATCCAGAGGAGGTTCCTCATGCCATGTTAATGCAAGCTACTATCGCAGAAAGTATTCTTGACGAAGTTTATTCCTTTAGCAATTTTACTGCTGGAATAACGATCGGCGGGGCAGCTTTATAGTGATTTTTCTTACCCCTTTTAGAGCGCATGGTTAAGGAATAAGTTAACGGGTGCCCGTTTTCTTAAGTACAAAATACAAATTTTTGGTGTAACAGGATCGTTAGTACCCAGGGCCTAGCTTTCTCATAACCCTTCATGCGTGCTTTTGTACTTCTTGCACGATGGCGTGACCTCCTGTTTAATGCCGACTCCGAACGGTGGAATAAGCCGTTCTTGACAGTTGACACTATTAGGATAATTTTTTTTTTTTTTTAAGTACCCGAGGTGGAATTCCGTCAGATCCAGGGTTGTTGAGGTTGCGTTTTATTATTCGAGGTCGAAATTTAATTTTAGCTATCCTTGAGGGTATCTACATGGGACCGCTTTTCCGAGTTCAATGTTAAATGCCCTGAAAACATTCTTTCGATAACGATAATTCAAGGTAGGATGGGTAGAGGCACCTTCTCGCGAGCGTATAATACCAACGCTCACCAATAGGCTGGCATGACATTTTTTTTGTAGATGTGTTAGGGGGACAAGACCTTACGCCCTCCGGGGAGCAAACAAAGCGGGTTCCAGCATGCCAGCAGAAGCCATTGAATAACTCCTTACGTGCTAGCGATCTATGGGTTGTGATAGAGGGTGGTAATGAGGAGTCAGTGAGCCTCTGGGATATGCCAGAATTTTGCTAGTTACTCTTCCGTTCCACGCATCTCTGTGGCTTCTATTGTTTGGTTAGATTTGTTTCGCTGATTGATGGACAGTAATATTCTCTCCGGGCGATATTGTCTTTACTTGATCTATTGATCTGCAAGCAACATCTGTCGATTATCTATGTGCCCAATCCCATTTGAGGATAGATGGCTTTCAGACCTTAAAAGGTCCCCAGTTCTGTATTTGGCAATCTATGTCTATGTTCCCAATCCAATTTGAGTATAAATGGCTTCGAATTAAGCCAAGTCTAGAGGTCCGATTTTCAACCAATTTTTCGAGCATATGGGGCTGTATGTCGGCAATAATCAACGAATGTTGGCTTCCAAGTCCTCTTACGTTTCAAGTTTGTTGGCGTATACGAGCGACTTCACATATCTCCAAGGAAAATAATCAAATGGTGTGAAATAACACGATCTTGTTGGCGAATTGACAGGTCCATTCCGCGAAATTATGCGCTCATCGAATGTTTAAATCGATTGTGACGTGCGCCGTCTTGTTGGAACCACACCTCAACCACATTCATGCCATCCAATTTGGGAACAAAAACTTCGGTTATCATGGCTCTATACCGGTCTCCATTAACGGTAACTGACTCTCCAGCATCATTTCGGAAGAAGTATGGCCCAATGACTCCACACCAAACAGTCAGTTTTTGTGGATGTAATGGCGTCTCAAGGGTCGCATGTATATTCTCTTCACTCCAAATGCGGCAATTTTGCTTGTTGGCGTAGCCATTCAACCAAAAATGAGCCTCATTCCTGGACAAAATTTCGCGATGAAAATCAGCATGGAGATCAATTTCAAGATCGGCCCATTCACCAAAATCAAGACGCATTGCATGGTCTCACGGCTTTAATTCTTACACAAGCTGGATCTTGTAAGGCCGTAAGCAAAGATCTTTGTGCAAAATCTTCATAAAGCTGATGGGCAAAGCTCCAATTGCTGTCCACGGTGACAAATCGATTCATTCGGGTCCTCTTCAACACTTTGCTCTACAGCGGCAATTGTTTTTTCGGTGCTCACGGTTCGACGTCTCTGCGAATAGGTATTATCACATGGAGGAAACATAGTGCGAAAACGATCCATGGTTACCCGAATTAATTGCTCTGGTGGACGATTATTTCGACCATAAAATGGACGGAGATTGCTGTGAACTTCGCGAACTGAACCATTTTTTTTTCGAAATATTTTTACACGATTTGCAAGCGTTGTCCTGTTCGTGATGAAATGGCAAACTAAACCTAACATAAATGACATTAGAGTTACCCGACTTGAACACAAAATGTCAGTTTTTTCTTTGTATGGTTGTTTTTTAGAGGCATAGAACTTTTTTTTTAAATAAAACACAACAAAAAACTATTTATTAGCTCACAACTATCATGGCATTTAATGTTAAAACAAATTTTCTGAGTAACGCCCTATGAACGCCATTCTGTCTGTCCAATTTTGTACCACTTTTCGAGCACAACCGATCTTATTTCGTTCAAAGTGCGTCGAATTTTGGATTTAAATGATCAATTGTTGCTGGCTTATCAGTATAGTCCAGAGATTTGACGTGCCCCACACAAAAAGAATTTCAAAAAGTATCTTAACTGAACTGCCACACCGCAGTTCAGTTGACATACTTTGGTCCGGAGTCTACTCAGGATCGGCGAAAATATCAGTTTCATACCGCCAACCGGATTTCGCCAGCGTATTCCAGGAGGAACTACTGGCTTTCCAAAAGGCTTGTATGCTACTGGGGCGTGACACTACGAAAAAGCAAAGAGCGTCGGAACTGATGATGAGGCCCCGATTTTTTTTTATATTTTTGACAAATGACCAAAAGTTTTTGCTACCTCTGGGACATTGTAGAATTTTTTGCCTCAAGTTTTGGTCGTATAGGAATTTGACACATTTAAGATGGGAATTTCAGTCATTTCTGGATTGTTTGACAACAGTTCCACCTGTTTTTGGCATAATTCAGTGTTTTCTGTCCCACACGTTATTTGAGGTCAAATTGGAATGGTTTGACAGACTGATCTGCCAGATCCATCAGCAAAAGAGCAGGTAGTCCACCCGTTACATGGTTCTCTTATTGGTCAAGGTGTTGAGGCTGGACAGTTGACATTTTTTTAAATACAAAATTTTTGGTATGGGGCCACTTTAACATTTGTATAGATATTTCGTCTCGAATCTTTAACCTTTTATTTTGAAAACCGCCATCTGATGAAATCGAGATGATTAATTAATCTCATGATCAATTCAGGCCGATATTTTTGGCAAATGACCAAAAGTTTTGCTACCTCTGGGACATTGTAGAATTTTTTGCCTCAAGTTTTGGTCGTATAGGAATTTGACACATTTAAGATGGGAATTTCAGTCATTTCTGGATTGTTTGACAACAGTTCCACCTGTTTTTGGCATAATTCAGTGTTTTCTGTCCCACACGTTATTTGAGGTCAAATTGGAATGGTTTGACAGACTGATCTGCCAGATCCATCAGCAAAAGAGCAGGTAGTCCACCCGTTACATGGTTCTCTTATTGGTCAAGGTGTTGAGGCTGGACAGTTGACATTTTTTTAAATACAAAATTTTTGGTATGGGGCCACTTTAACATTTGTATAGATATTTCCTCTCGAATCTTTAACCTTTTATTTTGAAAACCGCCATCTGATGAAATCGGGATGATTAATTAATCTCATGATCAATTCATCAATATTTCGATGCAATTTTTGTCACTCACGTGCATTAATCCATTCACAAAGATTAAACGGCCAATTAAACATAACCCGCTTATACTTAATCCACGCAACAATCTCTAATAGCGTTTATCAATTTATATCCAATCAAGTTTGTGAACATTTCCAAATCACGTGTTATATCAGACAAGGACAATCCCACAGTGTGTTGCGGTAAACACGTTGCCGATTATTAAGTAAAAAAAAAATTAATTCCACAGATTGACATGCAGATTTACAATAAAGTCGGATCAATACAAAATCTCAGAGCCCATGCAGAGGGGTGGATTTAGACATTCAAATCGACTTCAATGGGAATAAAAAGTGGGGCGCAAGTTATTGCCGGTGGGCGAATCCTTTTCACGTTACTTGCTGTAAATGAATTCCTTTCACTTGAGTGGTGTATTATATCATATAAAGTATCGTGTGTGGCATCATTAAAAATGCGGCCTTGATAGCTGCGAATGTACTCCGTTACAGATGTCCGAGACGGATGGCGGGTTACCTAATTTTATTTAAATCGCTTGTTTGTGTAAATTGTTTCCAATGCTTGTGTCAATGCAAAGACAGAGAACATAAATCATTGCAATTGCATCATCATGCTGCCCCGTTCGATGGTATGTAAATTATTTGCGATTCATTTTAAACGGCTTTGTAGGCTTGCAAAAACAAGCAGCTTTATTGTTTAACAACGGTAAACATAGTGTGTTGCTGTAAAGTTCTAAATCTGGTTGAGTAGCTTAGGTTAGGATGTTGAATTTTAGTTTTGATTTATGCGTTTTGAAACATCTGCTATGTTAAGATTTTTTAGACATCACGTGAAATCTTCTGCGAGCCTGCTTTTTAAAAAAATAGATTTCAGAGAAAACAATAAAAAAAAACAAGGGTGCAGACCGCTGCATAGGAGATTGAAGACCCTATGCAACCATATCATCAATTCAATTCAATTCAATTCAATTCAATTCAATTCAATTCAATTCAGTAGTGCTACAGTCTGGAATGAACCTGGGCCTTAACCAACATGCCTCTCCAATTAGCCCGGTCCTTAGCTACTTGCTTCCAGTTGCCAGTTGGTTTCTACCTGTGCGTGCCCCTTAAGGCGAGATCTTCCTCTACTGCGTCTGAAGTCTGACTGAGAATCGAAGACTCTGCGAGCTGAAGTATTGGTGTCCATTCGTTATCCATGTCCTAGCCATCTTAAACGTCCAATACGGATATTTTTTTTTGACCGAGGGCATGTCGCTGTACAGCTCGTATAGTTCTCGGTTGAATCTTCGTATCCACAGCCCGTCAACGCAAACGGGACCGAAGATTTTTCCTCTCAAATCGACCATGGATTTCTTCATCGGCTTTTGAGACGGTCCATAATTCAGCGCCGTAGAGCAGGACTGAGATGATCAGGGTCTTATGTAGGATCTCCTAGTAGTTCGAGTGAGGGCCTTACTACTGAATTGCCTTCTTAGTCCGAAGCAACAGCGGTTGGCAAGAGTAATTCTTCGATTGATTTCTGGAGAGATGTTGTTTGTTGTCATAGTTAATAGCGGAGCCGAGATAGACAAAGTCCCGTATTACCTCAAGGTCATACCCCTCAATGGTGACGTTGTGTCGAATTCGTCGATGTTGTGTGTCCTTTCGTGTTGACAGCATATACTTCGTCTTGTCCTCATTTACTGCTAAACCCATTTTCGCCGCTTCCTTCTCTATACTAGCAAACGTGGCTATGACATCACGTTGGGTCCTACCAATGATGTCCATATCGTCAGCGAATGTCAGTAGTTACACCGATTTTTTATAAGATTGTGCCTCTGGTGTTGGCTCGTAAGTTTTGCACAATCCTCTCAAGAATCAGATCGCATCGCCTTGCCTACATCCTTTTTTGGATTGAATGTGTCGGTGAAGTCGTTTCCAACTTTGATATAGCAGCGAGAATTCTCCATCGTCATCCTACACAAACGGACGAGTTTGGGTGGTATACCAAAACTAGACATGGCTCTGTATAGTTAGTCTCTATAAATGCTGTCGAATGCGGCTTTGAAATCGTTGGTACCGATTGGCCTTATGGGTTTTTTCCAGGATCTGCCGACGTGTGCAAAATTTTAACGGTTCTGGACATTCCTGGCCTAAAACCACACCGATAAGGGCCGATCAGGTAGTTGGTAAACGGTTTCGGGCGTTCACATATTATGGCAGAAAGGATCTTTTAGGCGATGTTGAGGAGATTTATGTTTCTTTTTTGTGGATCGGGCAAACAATGCTGAGGTTCCATCCATCAAGCATTATTTCTTCCGACCAGATTTGGTTTATGAGTTGGGGGATGTTACTTACCAAATTATCTAAGCCGGCGTTATAAAGCGGAAAGGCCGTCATTTCCGGCAGCCTTATTAAGCTTGAGCCTAGACATTGCTATCCGCAATTCACTCAGCTCGGGTGGTTGGCAGTTTTCGCTGTCGTTGCCAATATTGAAAATTTCGTTCTGCCTGACAGCGGAATGCTGTGCGTCATCGCCGTTTAACAGTCTGCCGAAGTGGTTCTTCCTTATTCTCAGCATCGACTGGGTCTCAACTACAATATTTGCTTGTTCATCTCGACCGAGAAAATCCGTTCGATATTTTACACTTTGGTAAAACTTACATCGTTCCTGGAGTGGCACCTCTCTGTGTACTCGATCGCGCGCTTTTCTGGCTCTTTTTTCTTTTTCCTGAAATGCCGGTGTTCTTTCCTTCTTCTCTGTCTATAGAGCTCGACGGCAGCTCTCGTCTTCTTCTGCAGCCTAGCCTTGTAGCCCTCGTTTTTGGGTGCGAGCATCTGTCGGCATTCTTCACCACACCAGGGGTGTCTTATTGGTTGGCATTGTTGCCATTATTCTTCAATATTCGATGCTGGTGGTATGGTGTTAATCGAGAGGTTAAGGGATACGCGTTGTGTGAAGGTCTTGGCGGTCTTTTGCGATTGCAGTCTTTCGAGTGGCAAGTTGGATATTCGCATTCTTACTTGGCTGCAACAAGGTAGTGGTCCGAGTCGATGTTAGCTCCTCGGAATGTTCTAGCATCTGAACACCGCCATGTCCCCTTACGGATGTCAAGGTGAGGAAACCGAGTACTGTCTATAGTGGCCTTTCGTAGCGACGTCTATAAGCCTTAGGCCTATACCAGACGTTTTGCCTTGAAGTCTATGATTTCCGAGAAAAATCTCGTTATCCGTTAGCTTAGGACCGGCTTAATTGGACATTTATGTTGGTTGATGCCCATTTTGGTAGAATAAGTCAATATACGAGTTGTTTTTGAGAAGTTTCTCCGTTGAGCTTTGATTATGCCCCCTCCCACAGGGGTGTATTAGTTTTGTTACATTAAGTTTGTCACAAAAAGGAATAATTTCGATAAATATGCCTCAATGTATGTGGATCGACTTAGATTCGCTAGATGAATCGATCTACTCATGTCTATGTGTTCGTCTGGCCGTCTGTTTGCCACCGATTTTTGGGCCTTAAATTTTGAGCTGATGTGTTGAAATTTGGTGTATAGACTTTCTGTCCGAAGAAGCAGAACAACTGTAAATTTCACTGGCACACGCCCTTATTGTAGTAAAACGTTTTTTTTTTTTTTGCTAAAATGTCAAACATTTTGAATTCATATTTAGAAAATCACAGTATCTATAGTTTTTCAATATAAATTGCTTTGCCAAGTCCCATTTTTTGGGGCATAATTCTAAAAAAACGACTTGCAAAGCCTACCCCACATTATATACATAAAAACGTCGCTTTTCGGTGAACCAGAAAAGATTGAGATAAACTATCTGAACAACATGTGGTGACAATGTCCTTTTCTATATTTCATCCCTATTCAGTTTTCAGAATCTCACACTCTTGGGTACATTGATTTTAAGGATAGGATGGGATGGGATAGGGTATTCAACGATTCGGAAAGCGAATTGTAGGCTTCTCATATTTTTTTTTAATTTGGAAACACTGAGTTGTTGTAAAACTGAGTAAGTTTCTGAACAAATGAGTAAATCATCAGTTGCTCATCAGAGGGTCTGAAAAAACTTGTGTTTCCTTTCGACAAAAACCATTACCAAAGATTATAGGAGCTCAGTCGACTAAATGGTCGCCCAGAATGCTTATCTGTGGCTGATGCTTGAATCGGAGTCAGAAGTTAAAAACATGGCAACCCGTAAGCGCTTACACAATGTGTATCTTCGTGAATCTTCGCTTGAAGTTGAATAGAGGGCAACTTCATCCAAGAATGTTTCTCTCCTTTGACAGCTATACAAAACACCAGCTACAGATACGCATTCTGGTGGGCCCTTAATTCTCTTCTACTTGTTTTATAATTTCAATAACCTTGTCGAGTTTGACAGATGCCTATGTCTGGTCATAACTTGAGGTTTTATTTTTAATCTGGTTATGTTGGTTCATGCACGTACAGATACCTATCTCGAATAAAACAAGTTTCCCTCATACTTTAAGATCGTAGCTGTCTAAAATGCTAAGTAGCATGTGAGCAACACGTTAACAGTTTATTGACATCGGTAAGCCTTTAAAAGAACATTTTATGCGGTTGTCCCAATTTAAAAAAAATATTTTATGATGCAGTATGGCAAGATCTTACTATAGACAAGGTCCTTCAAAAATATCTATCGTCACACATAACAATTTAATGAATTTAGCAAAACATGATTGCGATCAATCCATAGAGCTCACCACTGTCCAAGTTCACTTCACATGCTCCCACCTGATCCAATTACCTCTTCTCCTCAACATCCGTTTTAATTAGAATTCTATTTCCTCCCGTCAGAGGTTAAAACGGAAAGAAGAAGATTTCCAATCCTCTTCAGCTTAGCTTGCACTTTCATCCGTACTACTCCAGTCGAGCACATATCTCTGCTCTCTCGCAGTCAGATTGCAATTTTCACTTTTAGTCGAATGCATTTTGACCAGATTTTGTGATGGTGAGCGCTGTACGACCACGAATGTATCTATACAACATCATTAGCGCATGTAAAGCGAAATTAACCGAAAAGAAAGCAACTCTATCGCGGATGAAACCTGTTGGATGGGTATTTGCAAGTACGCGAGGAGCACCTCAACCGACAGGCTTGGACCAACTTTGGTATGGCAGCATAGGCAATCCTTCATAGCATCTCGATTGTCCATCTAACGACATCGACACCGGTTGTCGTCTCGGGACTGTATGTCTCTTCTGCTTAAGCTGTGGGTGTGCGTGTAAGAGTATCTATGCATGAGGATGACTTGGCGTGACAGCGTGTAGCGGTTTTGCATAGAAAAGTTTGTCATTGACCCAGTTGGGGAACTGGAAATTTGTCTCAGTTGACAGGAAGGAACTTGAATGTCGGGTCAAGAGGACCGATCTATCTATTGCCAAAGTACACATTTGGCATTTGATTTCGATTTCTGATTCCGTTGAATCGGGTTTTTCGATGGAATGGTCTGGAGTGTGTGTGGGTGGTGATAGTGAAACCGGGCTATCTTGACGTCAACCCATAGGGACTAAAATACATTTATGTGATCCTATTTATTAATTTTAGAACCCGGAACTTCATAACTAATAATAAATTTGTTTCTCCTTGTTTCAGGTATGACGATGAAAGACCAAAACATCTGGGGACTAACCGGAATATGGGTGATTATGGGAAACATTTTATTGGGTTTATAAATAACAAAGCGCGGTCTTAATTAAATGGTTTTATGTTTTGACTTTTATACTGTCTGACATAATGTATTGTTTCCTTTGAGACTTTTTGATGATGTAGCTCTCGAATTAGTTCCTATTAAATGCTTTATGGTCTTCTTGAAATAGCAACTTTTTAAACATGATTGGCAAGATAAGATTGACATTTCATTTTTCTTAAGTCAGTATTTTTTGGGACGGTGTTCATAAATTTATTTCGCTAATAGAAGTTAGACAATGCAATGATCGTTAGGTCTAGATAATAAGGACCAACAGCTTTACACTTTAGAACATGTCTGCGGGTCTACCTGCGGGGCTCTCTAGTTTTATATGACCTCTTCACAGACCTTTTATTAAACGCGGATTTTGCAGCATTTGTATTACTCTGCAGAGACTTAAAAAAAAAACAATACGATTTCACAATCCAGGCGACTCGTGCGACATCATAAGACCTTAATTCGGATATGCATGTGCAGAAAGAATTGTACAGGTGTAGCAAAACCCTGGTTTGCTTGGACTTCTTGACGATATTATCAGCAATCGTGTTTCTTAAGTCAAACTTCTTTTAGGGCGGTCTCAGTTGGATGTTGTGAAACGAAAAAGTGTAACGAAAAAGAAAACAATCGCTCTCTCTTTCTCTGTTTATCACCTCCATAGTGTAACCAAGTCATTCTCTGACAAATTAATTAGTCAACCAATTAACCAAATTTTACAGCGTATAAGCCAGCACTCGATTTTTTTATAAACTTTTCTCACATGAGCTGAACTTATAACGCTCCCGAAGCTCCCTAAGATGATTCCTGCAGATGTTTATGGAGTCTGCTCTTGAAGTGTTGTAGATTGTGTGTTAAGACGAAGGAGGATAATTGGTGTGGAAAAGGATAACCAAACAAAAAACGAAGCCAAGGATGATGTCATCCGCGAATAAATGCATTCGATTAGTGGGAGTAGGTCTATTAAGAACAGCGTCGATGAAAGAATTGACCTCTTCTGTGCTCCAGCATTTTTTGAAAAGGCTTAGAAATTTAATCGCGTAATAGATCTTGTATTGATAAACAATTTAAAAGGAAAATTGATTTCTAAGATTTTATGAATACCGACACCAGCAAAAACAAGCACAGACTTCATCAGAGGCTTTTGAGATATCTAGAGCAACATTTCTTAGTTCATCATTTTACTGAATAGAACTGGCAACGATATTATTTTTTGAATAAAATTCCCATCAGAAATTGCCAGGGGCTGCCTTCCTTAGAGTGAGAATCGTTGTTACTCCTTGCTCACCCACTACCATGTTATTGTTTTACTATGAAACCCATGTAGAACGTTGCAGATGAAAACCATACCTATAGATGGTAGTTGCCTATAAATTTTCGCCAACTGGGAAGATCTTAACGGTTTCCTTAATGATTCTAACAGGCCACTGTGCTTCCTCGAAAGTGACTTGGATCATACTTCGCATCAGTAGTATGATCCAAGTCACCATTCTACTGGATATGAAAATGTTTTTCCCTTACCGGATAATGAGTATCAAACCGGGTGGTATGTCTCAAGTTGAAAAGTGGTTGGTAGGATGAAACAGCCAAATTTTATGTCACATAAAATCAATCCTACCGAGGAAAATCTAAAAAAAAACAAAACTTTAAGTAAACTAGAAATTACTGTAATCTGCACATTAGGTGTGAAAAATTCTTCCAGGACCAAAAGAATAAAAATTAAGAAACTTCTAGGTTTCCTTAATCGGAGCGATAAATATGTTACTCTTCGGACTTTAATATATGAAGCGTATGGACTCGCCAAACTTGAGTTCCACGTCCACATTAGGTCAGGTGGACCAAAAACCTAATTGCACCTATTGTGTAGGACACAAAATCGTTTGATAAAACCCCCACTTATAGCGAACTCCATGGTATCGCTTGAAAATCGTAAAAAAATGTCGGATGTCTTAAAAGCTTGAAGGAGACTACTTCTATGACAATATAGGTGAGCTGACTAATATTCATGTCGGAAAAATAGTCCGATTTATAGTCAGAATAGTTGAAACGAATATCAGGAGAAGTCTACAGATCCACGTGACATCACAACTGACCTTTTCTGGCCTAAGTGTGCAAACGCATCGTATGCAGCCACTGTAATCTAGCCTAACCTAACCTTCACCCTTGCACCACTATTTTATCAATAAAAGCTCAAATAATATCGCCATATGCACTCTGAGTCTTAAATCAAACCGCTATACACGCAGGCCTTAAATGTTAATCAACTTATACTCAAGCTTATCTTAGGGCGTTCTACTAAACATAGAGATACGTTACTTAGATGAACATCCGAGTGGAACAGTTCGCGTATGGGTTCCTCTGAATGAGAGATAGGAAAGGAATTCCATCTGCACTTGAAGATTTATTAGATTTGACATCTTGAAAGAGTAGAGGATCTGAATAGGTTTGGAGAAACTTTGACCCTTATAAGTGTTAAGCCAATTTGATGAAGATAAGCAGTCTGGTAGGGTGGAATTAGCTTTAATAGGAAGCTACCCTGATATTTCTATGATTGAGAGGAAACGTTGGGGTCGTTAATGAGGCACACAATTTAATTAATGTAACGAAAGACCAAAAAGTCTTCTTGCCTTTTGGGCATTGCAATGTTATTTAAATAACTTTTGAATTTAGCACGTCTTAAGCAATTAAACTGAGATTTCTAGCCACCCTTGCAATCTCTGACATTGTCAGGACCTCCTTAAATATAAAAATGCTGATCAGACCTCAAAAGTCTTAAAAACTGCCTGGTTGATGTATTAGCCCAACTATTTGCAGATCATTTCCTTCATCTTCTTAAGTGGTGCTACAGTCCGGAATAAACCTCGGGCTCAAACAACATGCCACTCCATTTAACCCGGTCCTTAGCTAACTGGATCTAGTTGCGCACTCCAAGTTGGTCGATCAGTTTTTATTTGTGCGCGCCACTTAAGGCGATGTATTCTCTACTGCATCCGACGACTGGCTGGGAATCGAAGACTCTGAGACCCGAAGTATTGGTGTCCAATTTTTCTACATGTCCTACCCATCTTAAACGTCCAATGTGAGGTTTTTTGACTACGGGTATGTCGCTGTACAGCTCGTATGGTTCTTGGTGAAATTTTCGTCTCCATAGCCCGCAACGCAAACTGGAACGCAGATTTTTCGAAGATTTTTATTCTCGAACCGACCAAGAATTTCTTCATCCGCTTTTGAGACGGTCCATGTTACATCTGTCGATGGTGACGTTCTGTCCAATTCGTCGATGTTGTGTGTTCTTTCCTGTTGACAGCATATACTTTGTTTTGCCCTCATTTACTGCTTGTTGGAGAGAGTCGGTAGATGTTACTTACCAAGTCATCTCCGCCGGCTTTATAACGCTCAGTAAGAAGGCCATCATTTTCGGCAGCCTTATTCAACTTGAGTTTAGATATTACTCCCCTTCACTCAGGTCGGGTAATTGTCAGTGTTAGCTGTCGTTGCGGATATTGAATGGTTCATTCTGTCTGACAGCGGAATGTTGTTCGTCATCGCCGTTTAACAGCCTGCTGAAGTGGTTCTTCCATATCATCAGCATCGACTGGGTCTCAACTACAATATTTGCTTGTTCATCTCGACCGAGAAATTCCGTTCGAGCCTTGTATCCTTGTTTTGATGTTTTACACTTTGGTAAAACTTGCAAACATCGTTTCTAGAGTGGCACTTCTCTATATCCTTGGTCGCGCGATTCTCTTGCCTTTTTTTCTTCTTTCTGAAAAGCCGGTGTTCTTCCTATCTTCTCGGCCTATAGATCTCAACGGCAGCTCTCGTCTTCACCTGCAGCTTAGCCTTGTAGGCTTCTTTCTTTGCTGCGAGCATCTGTCTGCATTTCTCATCTAACCAGGAGTTTCTTGCTGGTGGGCGCGAGAAACCTAGCACATCAGTTGTGGCTGATCTAATGGCTTGTTGGGGTCGTTGGCATTGTTCTTCGACATTCGATGCTGGTGGTATGGTGTTAATCGAGAGGTTATGGGATACATGTTGCGCGAAGGTCTTGGCGGTCTATTCTGATTGCAGCCTTTCCACGTCAAATTTTCTTTCACATTATTTCCGGGTTGTTATGGCGTGGTGGATATCCTCATGCTTAACTTGGCTGCAGCAAGGTATTGGTCCAAGTCGATGCTAGCTTCGGAATGTATGTATGAAAATCCATAATACTGGATGCATGTCCCTTGTCTATCGCAATCGGATCAATTTGGTTGACCGTTCGTTGATCTGGAGACCGACATGTTCCCTTATGGATATCGAGGTGAGGAAACCGTTGGCTGGCTATAGTGGTATTTCGTTCCGTAGCGAGGTCAATTAGCCTAGGTCCGTTACCAGACGTGTTGTCGTGTAGGCTATGTTTTCCGACAATACTGCTTAAGATGTCTTCTCTTTCTAGCTTTTCGTTAAAATCTCCCAGCACGATTTTAACTTCGTACTTCGGTTGTCGCTCATAGGTTCTGTCAAGGAGCTCATAGAAGCAGTCCCTAGCTATATCATCTTCTTCCTCCGTTGGGGCGTGAGCGCATATAGGACTTATATTGGCGAATTTGGCATTGAGAGGGATTGTTACAATGCGTTCGCTAATGTCTTGGAAACATAAGACTTTTTGCCAAAGTCTGGCACTTATAACAAATCCTCATCCGAATAGTCGCTGTTTCTGCTCACTATAACACGGTCCGTAGTAGATGTCACCGTTTTTCATCCTCTTTTTGCCTGGCCCATCCATTTATGTATTCTGAATGGAAGTAATGTCTGCTTTGTAGCAGCTTAGAGCTTACGCTAGTTGTTCGCTTGCACCTCTTCTTCTCACATTCCAGGTCCAGATACGAATGTCGTTGTCCTTTTTTTCGTTTGGCACGTTTGTCAACAATAAAATCAGGCCTTTCCGAGGCTATTGGTTGCTTCGTCACCGTTAGATTTTTCCATGGTTGGGTAGTTAATCCAAAGCACAACCCTTAACCTGGAGGGCCAGTTCCAATTTATTAGATACCCCAAGGACACGGCGCCATCAGTATCCACTATGGGATAAAGCGCTGTTGTTGGCATTTCGGTTCATCTGACACCATCTCTGTCTAAGAGGCCTGACTAACCCTTGAAATTCCTAGACAACCTGTTGTCCGAATATGTCGAAGCAGCTTGTCTAGGTTCGCCTGGGACAGCAGGTCGGGTATTCATTCCGTGCCATTCTGACCTGGCTGTTTATGTGTTGCTGTTTTTCGTCGTGCTATGACCACTTGCGCTTATCGTTAAGCAAGGCAAATCCGGTTGGATGAGACCAGTACCCGACGGTTACCACTTGGGGGTTAGAAATACGCACTTGATGTGTAGTCAGAGTATAAATACTGAGCATTGTCAAGTTGAAGGCAATCAGAGTCTCCCCTCGTTCGACAACACCCAACCATCATTACACAACAAAATACATAAATAATTACCTACATAGGACGTTTTTTTGTCTCCTGTAAAATTTAAAAAAAATGTCGCCAAATACATTTTTCCGGGAAGGTTTCGATACACATTGCCTTATTCAAATTTTAAACTTGACCATGCCAATCCAGTAATTCTCATTCCCATTGACAAATCCCCTTAAATATTTCCGATTACTGATTTTTTATTGCTGCAAAACACATTTGATTTTGTAGTTTTGATCTTTTTGTAATCTTAACATACCCGCTAATGGCTTTTATTTCATTTTGGAGCTCGTTCCGTTTTTAATCACTGATTCAGAGCTCCATTCAATCCTCTGCCTAAAATTGCATACCAGAGAAAGTTTTTGCATCTATCTCTGATCGTAAGACATCTCAACATGTCCATGAATATATTAAGCACAAATTGATGATCACGTAAAACAAAACTTTTCTCGCAGTGATTATATCATCCCAAACACAAAATGGCGACTTTGGACCAGTAAACGTTTCACTAAACGGGCACCACATGTTATTTGCGTGTGACTAATCGTTTAGATAGGAGATGCAAACTGCAAACAGCCGCAAATGGTTTAATTAAAAATCGTTTTCTTCTTGTCATACGGATGAGAGATTTGTTAGCATTGACAACGTCCCATGACGGTTGCTGTGTGGTAATAATTAAATCCGACAACTTCTGCATATTTGATTTATTTGACGAACCTTCCGACGACCTTCTAAAGAGTTGATGGGAACTTAAAAGTCTACCTGCAATCGTGTAAGATCATTTTGAAGATCTCTAAAGTCATGAAGGTTTTATTTTTTCTATTGTTGAATTTATATTCTTAACCATTAATTGAGACACGCGAATCTTTATACTCGTATCTTTCTGGTATTTGTCATTGAAAAGACCTGCAAATGTAAGATCTTTATACTTTCTAGGTATTCTTTCAAAGAGAAATAAATTTTTGTTTTATTCTGCCCTCAGATCTGTGTGATCTAAAAATTTTAAGACACTGAAAGTTAATTGGCCATTGTGATCATATGCCTCGTACGTTTTCATATTCCTATGATATAACATTTTTGTAGATTAAACGAAACCAAATCATAAATTTTATTCAATCAAATTATAAATAAAAAAAAACGGATATCATGCAAAATATTTAGTGTCAATGCCCCTAATGGATTTAATTTGTTTCGCAACTTTTAGACGCTCTAGTTCAACCCCTTGGACTGGTTATTGGCTAACATCAGACCAGAGACTTGAATAAATCCATAAATTACTTGTTTAACTGAGTTTTTTTGAATCACTTTTGGTTTTAATGAAACTCAAAATTTTACTAATCTCGGTTTTTTTCCCTCACTACTGGGCAGTTTTTTTTTTTGGATTTATTTTAATTTCTATGTTAATTGGACAGAGGTGCTAGTTTTAGTACGAGTCATGTTGGAGGTTTTTAAGGCAAAAACATATGAGGAGGCTACAATTTGCAATGCGAATTGATGAATACCTTATCCCATCCCATCGTTAATATAAATATACACAAAAAATGCGTGCGTTTAAACACGTTAAATAATTTTTATGAAAAGGACATAAAAGTGCCTCGTGGTTAAAAATTTTATATTAATAAAATAAAAGAATTGTCGCTGTCTAAATATCTTGTAAGACACTTTTTTTTTGTAATTCCTTATGCCTTATGCTTCAACCAAAAACCAGTTTTTTTATGGAACAAAATGGGCGTGGCATTGGACGTATCTTAAAATTATTTGTTTCACTTCTACTGGAGGCATGAAAAAAGAGATAATTTTTCCGGTTCCCATAATCGGACAAAAAATTTACGTTTATGGAGGAGCAACGAACATTTTTGTTTGAAATTGTCGTTTGTTTGTTGAAGAAATTTTAGCACCATATAATGGAGCTATATGCAGGTACAACCGCTGTAAAAAAAAGCATGAAAAAATAGCAAAATCACAAAAAACAAAATTTAACAAATGGTGACTAAATGTCCTTTGGACTGCGACTAAACGAGTAAAAAAGTTGATGTTTACATCTAGAATGTTTTCTTTTTAAAAAAGAAGTGGGCGTGGTTAATAAAAACCTTTATGGACGAAATGTGGTATAGTGGACTTCTCCATAACCGGACCGGGCGTGTTTTAAAAAAATTCTTATTCGTCTTCATAAGCGGACACCCACCGCGATTTTTTTTTTCATGTTCCCATAACCGGACAAAAAATTTACGTTTATGGAGGAGCAACGAACATTTTTGTTTGAAATTGTCGTTTGTTTGTTGAAGACATTTTAGCACCATATAATGGGGCTATATGCAGGTCCAACCGCTGTAAAAAAAATAAAAAAAAAAAGCAAAATTACAAAAAAAACAAAATTTAACAAATGGTGACGAAATGTCCTTTGGACTGCGACTAAGTAAAAAAGTTGATGGTTACATCTAGAATGTTTTCTTTTTAGAAATGTTACCAAAAAAGACTTCAAGAAAGTGGGCGTGGTTAGTAAAAAATTTTGTGGACGAAAAGTGGTATAGTGGACTTCTCCATAACCTGACCGGGTGTGTTTTAAAAAAATTCTTATTCGTCTTCATAAGCGGACACCCACCGCGATTTTTTTTTCATGTTCCCATAACCGGACAAAAAAATTACGTTTATGGAGGAGCAACGAAAATTTTTGTTTGAAATTATAGTTTGTTTGTTGAAGAAATTTTAGCACCATATAATGGGGCTATACGCAGGTGACTAAATGTGTGAACAGATTTGCTTTGTCTAAAGAGCTGGTTAATACATTTTTTTCAAATTTGCGCGCACTCAAGGGGTCATGAATACCCTTTATATGTTTAGGCGCATTGCGGGCGTTAAAAATTTGCACATAAATGAGATTCGGAATTAGCTGGCTTTATGTCACGATTAACACATTCTACATAAGACGCTGAGGTCAGAATCTTAGCAGTGCACCTGCTCCGTAGTGATATCCTGCAGGGCCTAAAGTGACACGTTTGAAGTTGTACAAAGAAATTCAAAATAGTGCTGCAAACAACGGGACCAATTAGGACAATTTTGTTGAAGGTACTTTTTCTGAATTTGTCAGATCATCAAGAGAAGTAGGCCAGTGAAATACCACTTGCACCATCATAACGTCGCTTATATCATCAACACATTACACAGGCATAAACACACAAAGGATAACTGCGCAGTTTGCATGAATTGTGTGTGGAGGAAGAGGGATTGCGCATACAAGCATGTGTGGTGTATTGACGCTATTAGTGTCAGATGCCTGGATCTTTAGCATACCTAATAAAATTGGTTCATGTAATATGATGTCATTCGTCAAGTAAAATTGAACGAAAACCCATGAGCTAAACATTATTTGCCTTCATCATAACTTCGTGCAAACCTTAAAAACTGAAAATACCTCTAAACGCATAAAAACTTATGCAACAATGAATAGAGGCAGCATAACCTATACGAGTCTTAATTATTTTGGGTGCCATGAAATAAAGCCTAGCGAAACTAAGCCGAACTTCGAGTTTTTTTTATGATTATTGCTGACTGTGTGATCTCAACAATAAGTTACATTGGGCATACAATTTTTTGCCTCTGCTTAAATACGTTGGAAAACACTTTAATTGATAAAAAATCCTTCAGGGACTCAGTTGTGCATTATTTAGTGGGATGATCCGCTGCCCAAAAGGTCTTAGTTCGATTCACTGGCCCGCCTTTCGCGACAATCATACCCTGACTTATTTTTTTAAGTGGTGCTACAGGTTCAGTCCGGGGCCTCAACCTACATGCCTCTCCAATTACTCCGGTCCTTGGCTAACTGCCTCCAGTTGTGCCCTCCAAGTTGGTTGAGGTCGGTTTCTAATTGTGCCCTCCACTTAAGGCGAGGTCTTCCTCTACTGCGTCCGACGTCTGGCCGGGAAACGAAGAATCTACGAGCAGGAGTGTGGGTGTCCATTTGTTCTACATGTCCTAGCCATCTTAAACATCGAATGCGGAGTTTTTCGACCAGGGGCATGTCGCTGTAGAGCTCGTATAGTTCTTGGTAGAATATTCGTCTTCATAGCCCGTCAACGCAAACGGGACCAAAGATTTTTCGACGAATTCTCCTCTCGGATCGTCCAACGATTTCTTCATCCGCTTTTGAGACGGTCCATGCTCAGCGCCGTAGAGCTGGACTGGGATGCTCAGGGTCTTATATAGGATCTGCTAAGTAGTTCGAGTAAGGGCTTTACTACTGAATTGGCTTCTTAGCCCGAAGAAACAGCGCCTGTCAAGAATAGTTCTTCGTCTAATTTCTGACGAGATGTTGTTGTCAAAGTTAATAGCGGAGCCGAGGCAGACAGAGTCCCGTACTATCTCAAAGTTATAACTGTCAAAGGTGACTTTCTGTCCAATTCGTCGATGTTGTGTTTCCTTTCGTGTTGGTAGAATATACTTCGTCTTGCCCTCATTTAGCAAACGCTTCTATGACATCACGTTGGGTCCGACCAATGATGTCAATATCGTCGTCGTATGCTAGAAGTGTACAGATTTTTGGAAAATTGTGCCTCTGGTGTTGGCTCATAAGTTTTGCATAGTCTTCTCAAGAATTAGAATGAAGAAGTCACATGACAGCGCATCGCCTTGCCTAAATCCTTTTTTGGTATCGAATGTGTCGGTGAGGTCGTTTCCGACCCTGATGGAGCAGCGAGAATTCTCCATCGTCATCCTACACAAGCGGACGAGTTTGGGTGGTATACCAAAACTAGACATGGCTCTGCATAGTTCGTCTCTATAAATGCTGTCGTTTGCGGCTTTGAAGTCCTTGGTATGGGTTTGGAATTATTGTGTTTTTTCCAGGACTGTCGAAGTGTGGAAATTTAATCGGTTGTGGACTTTCCTGGCCTAAGACCATACTGATAAGGGCCGATCAGGTTGTTTGTAGATGGTTGCAGGCATTCACATATATCGGCAGATAGGATCTTGTAGGCGATATTGAGGAGACTTATGCCTCTATAGGTGGCGCAGTTTAGAAGGTGGTTAGCAGTTTTCACTGTCGTTGAAAATATTGATTGGCTCGTTCTGCCTGACAGTGGAATGTTGTTCGTCATCGCCGCTTAATAGTGTGTCGACTGTGTCTCACCTACGATATTTCTTTGTTCATCTCGAGAGGATCCTGTTCGTGCCTTGTATCCTTGGCTTTAACGTTTCACACTTTGGTAAAACTTGCAAGCATCGTTCCTGGAGTGGTACCTCTCTATGTCCTCGATCGCGCTCTTTTCTTGTTCTTTTTTCTACTTTCTGAAAAGCGGTGCTCTTTCTTTCTTCTCTTCCTATAGAGCTCAATGGCAGCTCTCGTCTTCACCTGCAGCTTAGATTTGTAGGCCTTTTTCTTGGCTGCGAGCATCTGTCGGCATTCCTCGTCAGACCAGCGGTTTCTTGCTGGTAGGCGCGAGAAACCTAGCACATCAGTTCCGTCTGTTCTAATCACTTGTTGGCATCGTTGCCATTGTTCTTTGACATTCGATGCTGGTGGTATGGTGCTGATCAAGAGGTTAAGGGATACGCGTACCGCCAAGGTCTTGGCGGTCTCTTGCGATTGCAGTCTTTCGACATTAAATTGTGTTCGCAGTATTTCTGGATTGTTGTGGAGTGCTGGATATCCGCACCTTGGCTGCTACAAGGTATTGGTCCGAGTCAGAATTCTCGGACATCCAAAATGCCGGATGCGTGCCTCTTGTCTATCGCAATGTGATCAATTTGGTTAACCGTTCGTTGATCTGGAGACCGCTATGTCTCCCTATGCATATCGAGTTGAGGAAACCTGGTACTTGCAGATGTTTATTGACTCTTGAACTTTTGAACAAGATGGCAGAAAAGACATGTCTATAGGAAGATTCTATAGCTTTTGCAGATGGCGAGAAGGGGATGACTTTTGTAGATTGTATTGGGGCGAAAATATTGTTCTTGTCGTTGTTAGATAGACTAAGAGCTGGAACTGTGTGTCTTGTAATTAGTTGAAATGTAAATGTTACTCAACTCAGAGCCGTTAGGATTCGAAACGAAATTCTAGAACCTGTCATCCTGCACGAAGTATAGACGCACACATGAAATGTTGTAAGATAATGCTAGGCCCTATGTTGGCATTAACCGATAAAGCCAAGTTTTGTATTTTCTAATAGCGTCATGCCTTTTGGGCAACAATGATTTAATTCCACCTAAGTAAAGCAAGGAGCTGTTGGATATATCATGTTTAAGACCAGATGATTGTTAAATTGCATTTCGGCTTACCAATCTTACTATCGGTAAGATGAATATTGATTCAGTGGTCTTATTTATCACACATAGCCATTAACACCTGCACACAATTCTCTCCTCAAAAATGAGATCTTAGTCAGCAACAAACTGCTGCCATTCCATCCTCTTAAACGTTCTTCCCTTTGCAATTAACTGACCATTTTAAACAACTGCCATCAAATCAGTAAGCCTCTTCCAACAAAACTCCATGCACATCCCCATGACTATGACTAAATTACTTTTGAACAAACAATCAGATAAATCCCAGCTCTCCAGTAAATCATCTTTCCCCTTGTTCAATAATCACATCTCACACACAAGGACTACCTGAGTTCCTGGAAAGAATTCCCTGCCCACACTCCAACTCCCAGCGATTGCGGCAATAAAATTAGTCAGCCACGTCTCATAATAAACGCCTCTGCGTACGACCTCTGCTGATTTGTCGCCCCTATTTACCGGCCATAACACCATCCATAAATAGACTCCATCCGCCGGATGAGAGGTTAAAGAAACACCAATTCCAATCGCACTAGCCAAACAAGACATTTTAATGAGACGCCTCGAGAGTACCATTCGAGTGCTCCGATCCGTGCCAAGATTTGAATCCCATCCCCGCTGGCTGGGCGGCTAACAACCCATTGTCACCTATACAGTGTCCGGCAGACATTGCTCGCGGTCGTGCGGCAATCATGAGGAAGATATTTCTTCGACTCGCCGGATAACAATCATGGCGGGGTCCCTGGAAATTTATGGCTCCACAATGTATGATCGCTAAGTACTCGCAGCCTGTGAAGGGTGCAACATTGGCGTTCATCGTCCTCCAGATGATGATGCTGCGCATGCGCAAATGGATTCTCTTCAGTGAAACCCCCATATACGTGTCAGCAACGACACGGGCGATGGAAGGTGACGACGACAACTAACGACAACGACCACAACGAATCTGTTTCAATTCATTTCGTTAAGAACTTAGATACAAGTTCGAGTACGCGTCATGGTGTTACGTATCGCGAAACGATTGCGCGCGGCGCGAAAACGTGTCGCCCCGAAGTGTTAAGAAACCAATTCTCACTCTCGTTGCTAGAGTGTGTACTACAATTGAATTCGATTCGACTGTAAGATGGTAATAAATTCTCGTACAGAGGGCGGTGTATTGAGGCAGAACGCGCACCACTCAAGTGCGTAGGATTGCGCCTTTATTCCGTTCCGTTGATTATAATGCAATTTGTTGGTGTTGGTCTTCACCTTTTTTTTAGCTCTATATAGACGGATAATGAAGGAGGATAGGAGGTTGTCGGTGGTGTGTTGTGTAGCTACGACTTTAGGTAGGAAGAAGGTCGTGCGAACGACTGAAATGTTAATTATTTCAAATGTGGGTATAGGTATGCTATTTGGTGTGACCTAGGTTGGATAGTGAAGTGGAAGAGTATGTTTGACAAGCATGGATTCATGTGTGATTATTGGCAGAAACGTAACTTTATACATAAAGGGTGATCCATTTCGAGGTTCCCTACTTTTTTAAGATAAAAAACACAGAAAATTCAAATTTCATGGAGAATGTTTATTATCATTTGAAAGAACATGCTTTGGCATTTATTTTTTGAAGATTATGTCTATCAATTGTTGGCCGTTGCTACGTCGCAGATGGTCCATCCGTTGAGTCCAATTTTCGATCACTCGTTCGAGCTTTCGACTGGTAACTGGCGAATGACACGCGTGATGTTTTCCTCCAAGGCCTGAATCGAAGCGGGTTTGTCGGCATAAGCTTTTGACTTTACATATCCCCACAGGAAAAAGTCTAACGGTGTGATATCACACGATCTTGGTGGCCAATCGACCGGCCCAAAACGTGAAATTATGTGCTCACCGAAATGTTCTCTCAATAAGTCCATTGATTGATGCGATGTGTGGGAAGTGGCGCCGTCTTGCTGAAACCAAATGTCGCCTAGATCACGAGATTCAATTTCAGGCATCAAATAGTCGGTTATCATGGCACGATAACGGTGCCCATTGACGGTTACGTTTGCACCGGCATAATTTTTAAAGAAATGTGGCCCGATGATGCCACTGGCCCACAAACCACACCAAACCGTTGTTTTTTCTGGATGAAGTGGCAGTTCTTCAATCTCTTCAGGTTGCTCTTCGTCCCAAATGCGGCAATTTCGTTTGTTAACATACCCATTGAGTCAGAAATGGGCCTCATCGCTAAACAAAATTTGCCTCGAAAACGTCGGATCTTCTTGGAACTCTTCAAGAGCCCATCGAGCGAAGCGATGTCGCTTGGGAAGGTCGAGCGGCTTCAGTTGTTGTACAAGCTGTATTTTGTACGCTTTCAATTTAAGATCTTGACGTAAAATGCGCCAAGTCGTTCCATACGTCAGTCCGAGTTGCTGCGAACGGCGCCGAATCGACTCTCTACGGTCTTCGTGTACACTCTCAGCTACGGCCGCTATATTTTCTTCACAGCGTGCTGGACGTGGTCTATTCGGTCGAATATTATCCAATAATGAATGCTGGGTCTCAAAATGGGTGATGGTGTTGCGAATAGTACGCTCAGTAGGCCGATTATGTTGACCATAAGTTGAGCGAAGTGCATGAAACACATTCCTCACAGAACGTGAATTTTCATAATAAAGTTGAACAATTTGTAAACGTTGTTCACGCGTAAGTCTTTCCATTATGAAATGCCAAACAATACTAAATAAAAATAACATGACAGCATGACACGACTCACACGTGATCTGTCAAAAAAGGCTTTTGAAAAAAGTATCTCTACTTGGATCACCCGTTACAATGGAATGGGGAAGCTAGGCTTTATGCCTTGCATGGACCAGTCATGGCAGAAAGTTCAATCATTCAGCATTATTTGCAGAAGAAAATCGTATCCTCGCAGTTGTTTGTATGGAAGGAATGGGAAATCCCGGTAATCATGCCAATGCATGTTCTTAAGACTGGACAACTAAGTGAAAAATCCATTTTATCAGACCGTTAAGCGAGTTTGTTAAGACGCTAGGACTCCATAGGTTCTTTCCGCATCAGCACCATGACTTAAACTAATAAACGGTCAAAATGGAATCCGAGGAACTTCTGTACATGAAATTTTGTTAGGTTAGGCACCATGTTTATCCCCATCAAAGACTTAAACTTATGAACGGTCAAAATGGGCTCCGAGGAACTTTTGTACATGAAATTTTGTCAGGTCAGCTCCATACTGCTCATTAGCCCCATGAGATAATGTTTGGAGATGCCTGTTGGTGGAAATAGGTCTTATAAAAGTTCGCCCCATTGTCAGCTATTAAGACTTGCTTTGTTCTTGTCGTTGTTAGATCGAAAATAAGCAGCAACTGCATAGATTTACAAGGTGCACTATGCTCCAGGTCGGTTTTAATTGGTTGGCATATTTGTGTGAATATAAATATCACACATAGCTCCTTCTATGATGCGAATTTTACGAGAAATTTTTCCCTGTCAAATAATGTCGAATAGTGGTACTGGCCCTCACGATATCCTGATTTGGCGCCTCCCGATTTCTTCTTCCGGGGTATATGAACAAATCGAGCACAACCTCGATGCTTGAGGACAACATAAGAAACAAAATTTCTGAAATTACACCTGAAGTCTGCGAAATTGTTTTGCAAAATGCGCTTAAAAAAAATTCCCCTTTGCATTATAGTCAGAGGCTGGAACATATAACGCACCCTGTATCTATCAGCTGAAACAAAAAATACGGCTAGATTTTTGGGTTTACATGTTCCTTATACAGCTAAATTCTTGGTTCAGCATGTTTTTTAGTTCCCATGGCCTAGCTTTTTCCCACAACAATTCACGTGTGCGTGTGTACTTTTTGCGCGATGGTGGGACCTCGTATTTTATGCCGAATTCCAACGGCTGAGTTGAGATAGGCTCTTCTTGACAATTCATACTACTCGGTTGATTTTTCAGATCATCACGAGTGGAGGGCCAGTGGAAAAACATTTAGGTGTTGCTTCGATTGGGAATCGATTACAGACCTTCTGGATGGCAGTTCATCGCACTAACCATGGCGCCGCTGAGCCCGTCATCAGTTGAAGGAACTTTAATTTACTTGAGACAAGTCCTTAATATCATAAATAGATGAGGAGTGGTTTAGTAAATAAAGATTTCTCCGACCAATGGATAAATGCTGCATAAATACTTAAGCACTCTATAACTGTACAACTGTTAAGGCTTATATTGGCTAATTCGAACGGATACGGCTGTGTCACAGAGCGCAATTTGAATCCTGAAATTTGACTTCAATGAGCATACATGTGGTCAGCTTCAAAAACCAAATTATGTCTGGTTAGGTTGGTGGGTTGATGAGGTAGTCGATGTGCGTCATCCTCATCACACACAGGTCAATATAGAGCCATTGGTATGCCCATTGGGGTCCACGTGTGTGGTTGGTTCCTTCATTATCCCATTGTTGTTAGTCCCTTTCAAGCCATAAAGATGTTGTTGCAAACCCAAAAAGATTAGAGATAGAGACAGGGATTTTGGATAGATCCATGAGGTCATGGAAAAGGTATTTTTCTAAGGTTCTCGTTCATAATTGACTGAGGCCTGGGCAGTGGCACAGAAAGAGGAGGACATCCTCGTGTGTTTCCTCACCAACGCAGGTTCTACAGAGGTTATCATCTCTAAGATGCATTTTCAGTTTGTGGCTTTTAAGTAATTTGTATCCAGTTAGAATCCCTACTAGAATCGAGACAGATTTCCTGTTTCTTTGAAGTAGTTAATGGGTTCTGGCTTTGTCATACTCAGGCCACATCCTTTTGGAAGTTTCACAGGCGGTGAGTGAGTTGCACCTGTTTTTGGAAATACTTAGTGTTTTCTGTTAAACCCGAGACTTGAGATCACAAAGTGTTGGTTTGACAGACTGGTCTGCGTGATCAATGCTGGAGGCAGATTCTTTTCTCGCCAGTTCAGCAGCAATTTCATAGACCTGTATGCCTCTGTGTCCGAAGACCTAGCAAGGCTTAACATTATTTTTGACGCCGAAAACCTTTAGCTCTTCAGGACAACTGTTCACAAGCTTAGATTTTATTTCGACAGCAGAGATTTCGTTTACTGCAGCATGACTGTCAATATTTGGCGCAATGACGCGATGGTTAGTGCGTTGAACTACCGCGCAGAAGGTCGATTCTCAGCCATAGCAACATCTAAATGATTTTTTACTGTCCCTCCTCTCGTGATGATCTGACAAACAATCCGAGTAGTATGAATTGTCAGGAAAAACTTATCTCAACTTGGAATTCTGCATGAACCACGAGGTCTCACTTTCGTGCAAGAAAAACGCACGCACACATAAATTGTTGTGAGAAAGCTCGACCCTGACAGTCAAAATAAACAAAATTTTTGGCGCAACACGCTCTTTACGCTAAACGAAATTTTTGGCGTAACGAGCCTGTTGCGCCAAAAATTTTGTTTATTTTGACTGCCAATAAATATGGTGATATCATCTGGTAGTATCGCCAGCATTGAGGTCGCTTTGACTGCCTCTGCTACTGCCAATACCTCGGCTTGTAAGACCCTTCTATGCTCAGAGTCACGAAAAGTGCTGTTTAGCTTAAGTATCCCTGAAAACACACCAAATCCAACGCCTACGTCCATTTTTGAACCATCAGTGCAGATGGATATGGTTTCGGTGCCCATTTGCTCCCACTCAGATTATTTTCTGCATGGAAAGATGCAGGAGAATGGTCTTTGAAAGTGTTGTTGAGGCAGCATGTAGTTAGAGGATACAGCTAAGCCCAGATATTTGTGTAGAATTTGGGCTTGTCCTCCCCAGTTCGTTTTCCATCAGTTAGCTGGCTGATCCTTAGAGCGCTTTTGGCTGCAGATACTTGCATGCAAAAGTCTAGCTAGACACCTACTGGAAACGATACATAAGCGAATTACAAAACTGATAGGAGACAAAACCTTAACGAATCCAATTGTCTCCCTTCAACAACCAACAATCATCTCAGGCTATTAGAACAAAAAATGCTCAAACGTAAAACGCAGCTTAATTCAACGATCCCCCGCTGTGGCATCAATGTTAATCCAATTTACCCACAAGTTCAATACATTCATCGGATATAGTATCTATGACATAAAAAGATAGAAAGCTACCAACATTGTTTTTCGCTCCCCAGGTTCTTTATGTTTTTAAAGATGGCGTTCCGGGAGACTCTTTTTATATCGACGATAATGAAGGCGTCGTAACTTTGTTAGCAAAAACCTATTTTGATAAGGATAAATCACTATAATGCAGTTGTATGATACCCGCAAAGTATCGGGACATAATTTCCTTCAATTCGTGTATCTGTGTGTGTAAAGAGATTTATTGCAAAGTAATTTTCCATGTTCGCATGGGTTTTTTATTGCATACGCAGGGTAATCGTTTCGAAAACTGCATTAAAGGGGAATTGATTGGAAAGGGATTTTTGCTTCGGAGCAAAGGAGTCGAAGTACTTTTGTTAATAGTCTACGTAGGAAGAAAAGGTATAAAGGTACTTAGTTTTCTTGCTATATCTACTATATATACGCTGCGCCATATTTGTTGTCGGTATGTGTCAGAGAGTATGAAATGGGCCTTGCCGGCCGTAGAAAATCAGTTTCACTGACCATTCCACCGTTCGGGGGAATATTTGGAAGTATTCCAAGCCATTGCACTTATATGAAAACAAAAACAAATCGTCCCTCCAAATGCGAAGCAAGGTGCTTTGCTGACGTCAAAATGCTGATCGCGATGCAGATACAACGCATTAGGGTTCTCGGCATCAATCTCTCTTATAGAATTCAACCAGTTCATTGGGATGTCTTGGGCATTGATATGAATTGCATTACTTGCACTGTGCCGTGCCCAACACGATTTTACACCAAAAGATGAAAAGAGTAGTCAGTCGGTGCTTTTCGGCCACGATAATTTTGGAGAGATGCACGTTAACTGAACGACTATTTTCAATGTACAGGAGTTATTTTGATCTGAAACGATATATTGAAAATTCTATTGAATTAACGCTTCTAAAACATGTCTACTGAAGTCAATCAGCTTATAAACCCCAAAGTTATGCAATGCTTACGTACCTGCATAAAAGATGGCGCACCCTGTTCGTACATATTAGAATTTAAAAACATGCGTTTTCCAAAGCTATAAGGACAATAGTTATAAAAAAAAAGTACTGATCTAGCGTGAATTTCAATAACAGGCTTATATATCCCATTTGTAACATTCTTGGCATAACAGAATTTTTGAAATACCAAATAAGTTATTCACGCTGACATGTGAGAGGAATACAAATGGTCAAGTCCCCTCTTCCTCATTATTTATAAAGACCGGTGTGAATATGATGAAACTGGTTTTGACAATGCCGGCTCATTAGGTTGTAAATTTCCCAATGCAAATCGTTGGACCAATAGATTTCAGTTCAGTAGGTGTAATACGATTAGCCAACATTTGGTATACCAACTTCAAGACCGGATTAGTTGTTGTTTTACAGATTCGTACTTAAAACTTGTTTCTGGATGACTAAACTAAACTTGGGTTCTGTTTATTTATACTAACAAACGTGAATATGCACTTAAAATTTTTATACAGAGCTTTGAGATTTCGACAGATGTCGTGGGATTTGAGCTTTAGGGTTTTTACCCTCAAAGATACTTACAGAAACGACTTAGGAGAAACGAGGTTGAAGACCAGTCAGTCGGGATGTAGGGCGGGAAAGTCGTTGGCTTAGTAGATATGTATTTGGCTGTGTAGTTAAGCATTCCAGGGGCTTATTTATTTTTCAAAATGATAAGCCCAGCCATAATAAAGCATTAACACCTGCGGGTGCTATTGCCATTTGAAATTGGAATTCTATTCAAGTTTGGTGAATGCAAAGTTTGAATGTTAGTGGGGGGCTATGCTGCCCCCTGCAACCCCCCTTCTTAAGCTAACTGTTATACTTAGAATGGGTGTGAGTTTGGATGCATTACAAAAAAAGGCATTAACAGCCGCGGGACTTATTTCCATTCCCCAAAAAAATCCCCCCAGGGCCTATATCCTTTTTTTGGAACCAAACCCCATGGGACTCATTTCCGCTGGGGTTACTCCTCTGAACCACAAAAAACAACGTTTTTCACCTGCGTATGGTATGTGGAAGGATACACAAACCATCTAGCGAATCCCTTCAAAGAGTGTGCGTGGGTTAAAATGATATATGGACGAAGTGTTTATCTTATCGTTGCCAATGGTTTTGCATCAAAAGATTTTCTCGAATGTTTTAAAATTTAACCAAAAAAACCTCTTTTACTCCAAACGCCTCTTAAAAGTCTTTGTGGCAAACAACTTTGTACTGACGAAATACAGAAATTAAGATTGTCCAAACCTTGCTCAGACTTACTTACTTACTTAAGTGGCGCTACAGTCCGGAATGAACCTGGGCATCAACCAACATGCCTCTCAATATGCCGAGTTGGTTGAGGTCGGTTGTGCACGCCAATAAAGGCGAGGTCTTCCTCTACTGCGTCCGACGTCTGGATGTTAATCGAAGACTCTGCCAGCCGGAGTATTGGTGTCCATTGGTTCTACATATCTTAGCCACCTTAAACGTCCAATGCGGAGTTTTTTCCGTATCTAATGTGTCGGTGAGGTCGTTTCCGACCCTGAAAGAGCAGCGAGAATTCTCTTTCGTCATCATACACAAACGGACGAGTCTGGGCGGAATACTAATACTAGAAATGGCTCAGTATAGTTCGTCTCTATAAATGCTATCGTATGCGGCCAGGAAATCGATAAATAGATGGTGGAGATCGATTTGGACTTCTTGGGTTTTTTCCCCAGGATCTGCCGAAGTGTGAACAATTGATCGACTGTGGACTTTCCTAGCCTTAAATCACACTTTTCAGTGTGACAACCGACCAGGTTGTTGGTAAAAGGTTTCAGGAGTTCACATATTAGGGCAGATAGGTTCTTGAAGGCGATGTTGAGGAGACTAATGCCTCTATAGGTGGCGCAGTTTAGAGGGTGGTTAGCAGTTTTCCCTGCCTTTGAAAATATTGAATGGTTCGCTCTGCCTGACAGTGGAATGTTGTTCGTCATCGCCGATTAATAGTGCGTCGACTGTGTCTCAACTACGATACTTCTTTGTTTATCTAGACAGGATTATGTTCGTGCCTTGTATCCTTGGCAGTGAAGTTTTCCACTTTGTAAAACTTGCGAACACCGTTCCTGGGGTGGCATCTCTCTATATCCTCGATCGAGCGCTTTTCTTGCTCTTTTTTCTTCTTTCTGAAAAGCCGGTGGGCTTCCTTCTTCTCTGCCTTTAGAGCTCAACGGCAGCTCTCGTCTTCACCTGCAACTTAGGCTTGTAGGCCTCGTTCTTGGCTTCGAACATTTGTCGGTATTCCTCATCAAACCAGGGGTTTCTTGCTGACGAAAAACCTAGCAAATCAGTTGCGGCTGATCTAATGACTTGTTGGCATCATTGCCATTGATGTTTGGACCTCGATGCAACATTAAATTTTTCTTGGAAACATAAGACTTCTTGCCTAAGTCTGGCACTTATGACGAATTCGCATCCGAATAGTCGCTGTTTCTGTTTACTATAACACGGTCCGTAGTAGATGTCACAGTTTCCCATCCTCCTTTTGCCCGGCTCATCCCATCGTATTTCGTGGATGGCAGTAATGTCTGATTTGTATAAGATCCATTCTCTATCATTTAATCAAAAATTATAAACAAACGAAGTAGTATACCTTCCCGTCGGACACACTCTATATGAAATGGTTTTAGCTCTTGCGTGATGGTATCCACCATTTGCCCGAACATGGATTTTATGCGTTCAAAAATATAAATATTGTGTTCTCCCACTCACAACTTATCCCTCTACATCACAAGCCTCCAAATTAGCGTGTTTTGTAATAACTTTAACCCCCAGTCTGTATGACAATTGCTCCAACTAGATAAATTATTTTCATTTCATTAAAATTGAAATTATTTTCTCGCATAAAAATTACATAAAAAAAGCTAACTAAATCGCAAGCTTTGTAATTAATCTACACACCCACAACTTGTTGCCGCTAAATAGCTCCAATAACTACAATCACAGTAAGGTAGCCACATCAACGACAAATAAAAGTTTGAAAGTTAGAAAGTCTAGGCTGGTCGCAAAGATCCAATTCGTCTATTACATAAATCAAAAGCAACATTTTCACTTTCAGCAGAGAATTACAAACACACCATTAGCTTCGCTTACATCGACTTAATAGCCAATTTTGTTTAGCACCCTTTTGATTGTCGAACAATTAATTTATGTCAAATTAGTCTTCGCCGCTAGACAAAAGAGTTCACTACAAAACTGAGTGTGAGCAAATAAAAAAAAAAATTAAAAACACAAAAGTCCCACACGTTGTCAGCTCGCAGACGTTTACCGGTTTCCTTTACGATTGTTCCCTACTCGTATAGCTCAGCAAAAAAAAAAAAACTCATTCCCATAGCCTTCACGACTGTTTTTTATTTTGCAAAACCATACAATACCACATGACACAGTACGACTTATCCAATTTAATTGTATCCACAATCTAGAAACGAGTGCACAGCCCAAGTAGCCATACCCAGTTTCACTGCCGTGCAATGGAAATGTATCTATATCTGCCCCGAGTATATTGTCCTTCGGGGGTTTTGTTTCGAAGGTGTTTTACGCGAGGTAGATTTCCAGCGAAAACAGTCACCAGAGAGACATTCTAAAAATCAAGAGGTTTCCGCCAGCATAAATCGCCACCCCTCCCCCTGAAATCATTGTTTTAAACTAATTTAAATGATTTTTTTCATTTTTTTTTTCATTGCCTATGAACTATTTGAGAGCGTGCGATCTGAACTGGTGAATGGCGGCTTGGTTAATGGGAGTGGCACCTAGCTATATGGACATTCACTGGGTAGGGACACAAAACCAATGCAAAGCCAATTGGTAACATAAATTAAACGGGCTTTAATGACGCTAGACGCTACAATTGAACAGGGCAGTTAAATTATAACATTCTCTGCTTTTTTGTTTTGCGTTAAGTTGGCTTTTAAGTTGGCATCACGTTCAGGTTTATGTGCGCGGTGGTCTTGCTGCTCAATTCATGATTACCTACTCGCGATAGCTTTATACGCGTGAATTGTGCGACGAAGGCTGTGGGACAAAGTTGCAGCGATGGCATTAGCATATCTTTGCATAGGAAGCGTGTAGCTTTGTGTGGCATAGAGGGTTTAAGTTGAGCACACCATGTGGGTTGTATTGGCTGTTAGCATAAATAACAGAGAAGAATAAAGTATCGATTAAGCCAGATGAATGATATGTAAAGGCGAACTACTAGTACAGTGGCTGTTAAATTGAGGAAATTCAGCTTGATTAAGCGTCAGCCATGGTCATCTAGGGGATGGGTATCTTTTTGTTTTTTAAAGACGTTTTCACTTTGTTGGGGCAATCTATTAGCGGTTTGGTTAACAAATTTTCCTTCCATGTCCATAGAGGGTTAGAGGTACAGCTGCTGTCAAAATAATAGTACCACGGTTATATTATTTTTTAAACTGAACAGTTTGTGAATAGTTTAATTGAATTCATTTGTTTTTTTTTTTTTTAATATAATAGCATGTAATAGGAAACTAAATATATATACACAGATCCGGTATGTTGCTAAATAAAAAAAAAAGACACATTCTTTGGAAAAAACCCAAAATTGACCCTGTCAAAATAATAGCACTTTTTGGTTCATTGCTCAAAATAAGTGTTAATTCCATAAAACTAAAACAATTTCATACAGATATTATAAGGAAATTAAGAATATAAATAATATAAAAAAAAAATTAATATTTTGTTGTGTAGCCTTTATGGGCAATTACACTCCCACAACGCCTTCCCATGGAGTTTACAAAACTCTCACACCTCTCTTTGGGGATTGAGTTCCATGTTGCCTCTACCACTTCCCAGAGGCTTTTATTATTTGTGGGCTTTTGTTCTGATACTCTTTTTTTCACATCAGCCCACAAATTCTTAATTGGGTTTAAGTCTGGCGACTGTGCGGGCCATTCCATAACGCTGATCTCGTTAGCACGGAACCATTCTTTTGCCTTTTTGCTAGTGTGCTTTGGGTCGTTGTCCTGTTGAAAGACCCATCTCAGCGGCATTTCTTCAGAGGCGTATGGGAGCATCACTGTCTCGAGTATTTCCACGTATACGGATGCATCCATGATAGTTTTGATCCACTGTATGGGCCCTACACCATAATAGGAAAAGCACCCCCAAACCATGATACTCGACCCTCCATGTTTTATGGTCTTTGTGGTGAATTTCGGGTTATATTCCGTATTGGGTGGCCTCCTTACATAGCATCTTGACCCCTTACCTCCATATAAAACAAATTTGGACTCGTCTGTCCATAAAATATTACGCCACTTTTCAATTGGCCAATTCAAATGAAATTTAGCGAATTCTAGTCTCTTTTTAACATGTTTTTTTGTTAGTAAAGGTACTTTTCTAGGACTGCAAGCATTTAAATTGTTCTCTCGGAGCCTCCCACACACGGTTTCAGTGCTTGCTGGAATTTCCAAGTCCTTTTTAAGCTCAACAGCTGAACTAAAAGGCTGAGCTTTGCTCCTTCTAATTAGACGGCTAACGGATCTCGCTGACATGACAGGCTTCCTTCCACGTGTTTCGGCCTTTTCTTCAAAAACGATGGCGTTCCTAATCATCTTATTTGAACATTTAAGAATTTCCCGGATTTCCTTATAACTTTTGTTTTCCGCAATTAAATTTCTTATTATAAAGCGCTTTTCGGGTGTGCAATGTTTACCCCGCCCCATTTCTAAAATTTGTAAAAACATATCACCTTCAAATTTCTATGGGAGTGCACTTCTTAATATTAACTTACCGGTATAATAACTTTTATTAACCAAAAACACTTAAAAATTTAGTTTTTACAAAATTTGTTGCGATGGTGCTATTATTTTGACAGACGAAATCAAGAGGTTACTGTGGATAATGCGTTGCAATAATTGCGCACATGAGTTTTGTGGACGAAAAAGAGTGGAAAGTGAAAGAATAAGAAACAAATAACGGAACTTAACAACTGTGATCATAAACTCATTTCTCGTTGTCTCAATATTCCTCTTTAAAGGCGATAGTCGTCTTCGGTGCTATTATTTTGACGGCAACTGTATAGATAGAAGAGGATACTCAAATCATTCAACAAGAATCCATCTCTTTATATCTTAAAGCGATTAAGGTTTTACACAGAATTGGCAAGAAATATACTCAACCCCTCACTTTTTGTATTTATGAAACAAAGTGGAACACATGAGCCCACCCTTAGGAGCCTTAATGGGCGAGAACTACCGCAGTGGACGTTGAATGGCATGTTAAGACAAAGTATTAGCGCTTCATTTTTCATGTGAGTCCCTGTCAATATTTCTCAAATGACCAAAGAGATTTAGTGATCTAGAGAGACAAAGATTTTCCGTACAACACTTTCTGTATTCCAGAAATTAGAGCTCACTCTCTAGTTTCGATCTGTATACTGGGGCTTAGCTACTAGCGTAGCTTCACTCGATAAATCTACTACTTCTGTCATACATACTTACTTTGCTCACGACCCGTTGAATGTGTCTGGCTGAGACAAGGCAGCCCTGTATTCTCATCTTTCGTAGACATGTTGCTTCCAGCAAAGATTATAAAGTCATACAGATGATGCACTTCATACAAGAAAAATTGTTCTATGGCGGGTCGTACTGGCACAGCTCACCATATGTTTGCATCTAGTTTCTCATGTGTGCAGGTGCACACCGCTCGCCTGTACCATGAACTGGTAAGCAAATGTTTTTTGATTTTTGTTCTCAATGCATCATCTGTATGATTTTAAAATCTTTGCTTCCATTCATTCTCCGGATAGCTTGATCTTTAAACCGTAGGTTTGCCTGTAGTCACAAAGCTGAAGGCTGGAATTTGAAGATTTTCTTGGCTCGTTTTTTTTTGTTGTGAAGAGCTTTTAAGCTATAATTTGACGGGCCTTTACCAACGTTTTAGTCATATTCATCGGGAGATATCTAGATAAAAAGAAACTTAACCTACCTCTTTGTCTTTAAAGAAAACGAGGTTGCATAACTGGGTTGTATATAGTTAGTCCTTGCGGGCTAAACTTTAAACAGACAGTGACGAAGTGGAAATAGGTAACATGCTTATCGTCGGATATATCGTGTCCAATAAGCACCGTCTGTTAACACTGTTCTTCGTTTGTTGGTAAATTTTGTTGAGCATGGAACAGTGCCGTTCATCAACGTGCAAGACGTTCCATTGAAGTGACTGAAGCGGTAAGAGAAAGTGTTCAAGAGAACCAACATGTATGGTATCGTCAACGCACTCTGAATTTTGGCCTCAGTCAAAGCCATCATTGGGCTATTTTTCGTCAAAGGAGATGAAACAGTCGACGTTGGCTCACAAATTTGTGAAGAAGGTCTATACGTTACATGTTTAAACATTCTGACTGCACTTCACTTACTGTTGCGCTACAGTCCGGCATGAACCTGGGCTTCAAGCAAAATGCCTCTCCAATAAGACCGGTCTTTAGCTAAATTCTTTCAGTTGCGCACTCAAAGTTGGTTGAGGTCGGATTCTACTTGTGCGCGCTACTTAAAGCGAGTTCTTCCTCTGCCACCGAAGTCTGGCTGTGAATCGAAAACTCTGCGAGCCGGAGTAATGGTGTCCATTCGTTCTACATGTCCTAGCCATTTCAAGCGTCGAATGCGGAGTTTTTTTTTGATCAGGAGCATGTCGCTATACAGCTCGTATAGTTCTTGGTTGAATCTTCGCCTCCATAGCCCGTAAACGCAAACGGGACCGAAGATAGTGGTCCGAGTCGATGTTAGCTCCTCGGAATGTCTCCTCTTGTCTATCGCAGTGTGATTAATTTGGTTGACTGTTCGTTTATCTGGAGACCGCCATGTCCATGGATATCGAGGTGGGGAAATCGTGTGCTGGCTATAGTGGCATTCCATTCCATAGCGTAGTCAAATAGCCTAAGTCCGTTACCAGACGTGTTGTCGTATAGGCTGTTTTTCGACAATACTGCTAAAGATGTCTTCTCTTCCTACCTGTTCGTTAAAATCTCCCAGTAGGATTTAAATATTTAACTTGGGTAGTCGCTCATAGGTTTTGTCAAGGAGCTCATAGATCCTTATATAGCAATCCTTAGCTATATCATCGTTTTCCTCCTTTCGGGCGTGAGCGCATATAAGGCTTACGATGGCGTATTTGGCTTTGATGCGGATTATGACAACATGTTCGCTATAGCCTTGGAAAAATAAGACTTCTTGCCTAAGCTTGGCACTTATGACAAATTCGCATCCGAATAGTCGCTGTTTCTGCTCACTAAAACACGGTCCGTACTAGATGTCACAGCTTTTCATCCTCTTTTTGCACGGCCAGTCCCATCGTATTTCTTGAATGGCAGTAATGTCTATTTTGTAGCTGTTTAGCGCTTGCACTAGCTGTTCGCCTTCACCTCTCCTGTTTATTGTTCTCACATTCCAGGTGCAGGTACGAACGTCGTTGTCCTCTTTTCGTTTAGCAGGGTCGTCAACAATAAAATCAGTACTTTCCGAGGCTATTGGTCTCTTCATAACATAAAGTTTTTTCCATGGTTGGGTAGTTAACCCAAAGCACAACCCCCAACCTGGAGGGCCAGTTCTAATTTATTAG
This sequence comes from Rhingia rostrata, assembly GCA_949824845.1. Taxonomy (NCBI): domain Eukaryota; kingdom Metazoa; phylum Arthropoda; class Insecta; order Diptera; family Syrphidae; genus Rhingia; species Rhingia rostrata. Next base: position 20,963,833 of record OX463755.1, on the reverse strand, counting down.
ATGAGCGCTGCCGTTGGCAGTTCGTCTCACCCGCCACCATCTATGTTCAAGGGGCCGAAATAACTCTTGAAATTCCTAGACAACCAGTTGTCCGAATATGTCGAAATACCTTGTCTAGGCTCGCCTGGGAAAGCAGGCCGGGTATTCATTCAGTGCCATTCTGACCTGACTGGTTACAGTGTTGTTATTTTTCGTCTTGTTATCAACACTCGCGCTTATCGTTTAGGTAGTCAAATCCGGTTGGATGAGACCAGTACTCTATGGTTACCACTTGGGTTTTAAAAAAAGGCACTTGATGTGTAGTCCGAGTTACAACTGGGCATTGCCAAGTTAAGGCCAATCAGGGTATACTCTCGTTCTACAACCCCCAAACCAAAAAAAGAGGACGGCTGGTCAGTCTAATCACAGGGTCCCCAAACTGAACAATTCAGAACAAATTTGATAGACTTGCATCACTTTAAATCAAAATATATCGAGCATTCCGATAAAATTTAGAAAAAGTCTTGCGATTAAATGTTTCTTACAAGATCGAGCAGTGGTGTAATGCTTTTTTCATAGCTACGCGTTGAATTGCTTCGAAATTTGTCGAACGAAGATTTGTTGCGGAATCGACCAGATCTATTGCATGCTTCATTCGGATATCCCGAGAGCTAACTGAGTTCCGATTGAAACTGACTTTTGCTTAGGAAATTCGACAAGACTGTCCCGTAACATGATTTTATTCAACAAAGTGGTTCCCTGTCAAGCAAAAATATAGCAATCATGATGGTTCCGATCTACATTAAGCAACCAATTCCATCAATAAGCCTCCGAGCTTATTTCAAACTCCTTCAACTCCTCGATCAAGTACAAGGTTGGCCAAAAGAAGTCATCCGATGTTGTTTGGCCTGCAAAGTATCGGTTGTGGCTCGCGCAGGGTGTGTCGTTGCTCTATCCTGTTGGAACCACATGTCCTCCAGTCCTAATTCGTCCAATTGCGGCAAAAAAACTCGGTAGCCCGATGACTACTCCAGCGTGAGCAGTGCACAATGCAGCAACTTTGAGCTTGTTCACGTACCCACTGAGGTTGAAATGAGCCTCATCCAACCGATGCCCTCAGTCGCCAGTGCTATTATGTGTCTGTAGTTCGTTGCATTCATGTGCGAAGTACTGACCAGCGGCGTTCTCGAAAAAATAGGCCCGATGACTCCTCCAGCGTGAACAGTGCACCATGCAGTAACTTTGAGCGGTTGTAATGGCTCCTCGTGCATTACTCGTGGATTTTCGGTGCCCCAGAAGCGATAGTTCTGCTTGTTCACGTATCCGCTGAGGTGGAAATGACCCTCATCGCTCATTATGATTTTGGTCGAAAAATCGTCCACTTCGTTCTCGAGATTGATGATAGCTTGGGGGTAGGTTACACGCGTTTGGCGGTCCACAGGCAGCAGCTGATGCATGGACTGGACTTTGTACGGTAACATGCGCAGGTCTTTAACAAAAATATTCGCTTTAGGGACGACCGGCTGATGGCTAATTACGAGGCACGGCGTCTGGTCGATGTTTCGGGCAACAGCTCGACAGCGGCGATACTCTCGGCAAAACGGGCGCTCCGGGCCGGCCACTCTTGGCAACGTCACGTGTGGTCTCATACCCCTTAAGGTTGGTGGCTTAATGGCGTAGTTTTTGCGCAGTCGGTGTCGGATGGCCAGCGAATTGGCTACGGAATTCGCGCTGCGCCAACACTACAGACGAATTGTTACGCAAAAAATAGACACGATTATTCCGCATTCTTGGGGAGTGTATCGCTCCATGGCTTGTTCACTTGTATTCTACATCTGTCTAGTCCACAAATGTCGAAACATATTTGACATTGGCGGCCATTTGCAAAAATAAGAGCATCTTCCAATAGGGTGATCTCTTTTGGCCCACTTGTGCATCCTATTCATACTTCGTGAGCCGATTATGCCGTACTATTAATTTTCATTATAATGTCGTTCATTATATGTATCATCAGGCTCCACTTAAAATTCATTGATCTCCTGTTTATGCAAAGCCTCTTGTCAACCTCGGCACTCACCTACCGATGATGGTTTACCAATATATTGCACGTTCCCATTATGGTCTTAAGCTGTTTATAAAAGCGATAATTTGACCGAAAACTACATAACCCCCTGTTTGATCATTTCGACAAGCTTTCCAAGGTCCATCGAGTTGATATTCTTCGACAATTTGCAATCATTTCAACAAACTTGCAAAAACTTTCATGTTTGTCAAATCGACATAACGGAATCGTCAACTATACGTTCAAATACCAACGTCACCGTATCTCAAGTTTAACTAAAAGTTTATTCTACAACCGACAGATATCAGATACATGCAATGTACTGCAACCGCATGAGTACACCCGTTAACCCCAAAGAAACAAACGCTCCTTAGCTGGTTATTTCTTTTCAGGGCGTGTGTGCAAAAAGCTAAGAAACCCACCACATTACACCATAAATTCCGAAACCTGAGTTTTTTTTTCTGCAGTTAGATACATCTATCGATCTGTTGCTCTTCATGATCTCCAGTGAAACCTAGAATTCCATGGAAAATGTATCACAGCTTCTGCGGAATCAGGGCACCACACTACCGCACAGAGATACTTTTATTCTTAAACAAATATCCAATCAGGCTCCAACTGGCCTTTGGTATTTATTTGCTCATAACTTACTAGCGAGATGACCTTTACCAGCGATGCAGGCTGATGTCAAACGTGTGTATCTGTGACGTTGGTTCAACGTGTGCGATGAAAGTGACCTTAATGAAGCTCTTGTCGAAAAAAAAAAACAATGCTAACAGGTTTTTACAATTTGTTCGTTAGAAATTGTTCTCGAATCTGTGTCAGTCTTCGTTACCAGGTTGAGCTACAATATTCTAGCGGATTAGGCAATTAAAAGCAGAAGGGTCGATAATGGGCTATGATTTATGGTAAGACAGGGATTACCAGTTTGTGTGTTGCTAAGATTAAGACGTTGATGGGCTTTATGACACAAGAAAGTGGAGCCCATAAAAAATGTTGTCTAAGATTGTGGATCGGTTTTATTACTGAAAAACGGAACTGTGGTTTCTGGTGTCAAAAGAACGGAGATTCTGTAAGTTTGAGTTGATGGATATGTTAATCGATAAATACAAAAACTATTTTGAGATTGAAATGAGGAAAAACCCGCTATTTGGCATAAGAGTACGTGAAGTCACACGGGTAGCTATAACCGGCGTTATCTCCGCGCTAGAGATACCCATACCCTGAAGGTACCGTGTAGAAATGTTGCAGAATCATCTAAAGCGGAAATCACTCCTTTTCAAACTTAGCCCCGCAGATCAACTGATTGCTTAAAAGCTGATTCTATACACTAGTAGGATGTCCAAGACCTAGTCCTTCATTATATGTCCCTTTGGAAAACGTTTGTTTTTTTTATTCATGTGGTGCTACAGTTCAGAATGAACCTCTGCCTCCAGACACATGCCTCTACAATTAGATTGGTCTGCCTACAGTTGCAACCTGCAAGTTCAGTGAGGTTAGTTTCTACTTGTGCGCACTACTTAAGGCGAGGTCTTCCTCTACAACTACTGTCTGATGTATGACTGTAAATCGAAGGCTCTGTAAGCACTACATATCTCTAGCCAACTTGAATGTCTAATGTGGAGTTTCTCAAACAATGCTTTGTTTGCTGTGCAGCTTAAAAAGTCCTCGATTGAATCTTGATCCCCGCTATCTTGTCGAGATGCCAACGCTTTCTAAAGAACGGTTCATCCAAAAATACCAAGGATTCCTTCATCGGCTAGACTATGATGATAAGGCCCCTATCTATGATCTCTATTTACAAAAAAAAAAAAAATGTTTAGCATAATAGGCTCGTTAGTACTCAGGTCCTTGCTTTCTCACAACCATTGAAGTGTGTGTGCGTACTTCTTGCACGATGGCGGGACCTCCTTTTTATGCCGACTTCGAATGTCTAAGTTGAGATAAGCTTTTCTTAACAGTTGATACCAATTTGGATAATTTTTCATCACGAGAGGAGGGCCAGTAAAAAATCATTTAGGTGTTTCTACGGCTGAGAATCGAACTCAAACCGGCTGGGCAGATCCGTTCGATCTCACTAGTTGTTACAGTAAAAAAAATAATTTCTGGCATTCAGGGCCCATACAGAGCCTCAAACCTAGCTTCTCCCTTCATTTATGTATGCGAAGTTATTATTTTTGCCACGATTTAAAACTGAATCCAAACCGACAATTTAAGAAGCTCCTCGTGACAACGTTACTCTTGGAAATTTGTCAGACTTCTGCAATAGATGGATCAGTGAACCAGGTACCCGGCGATTAGTAGTCCAATACGCTAACCACTAGAACACTGCACTGTTTGAATCAAGAATTCATTGCCGTCTTAGCCCGAAGAACCTGATTTTGCCAAAAGTAATTCCGCGTTTTATCTCTAACGAGATGTCGTTGTTAGAGTTCACATCGTAGCGGATCTAGACAAAGCCCCTTACTACCTCAAAGTTGTGTCTGTCAATATGACATTCTGTATAATTCGTCAATTTTGTGTGTCCTTTCATGTTGACATCATATGCTTATATACCGGAGTACGGATATGCTTATATACCGGAGTACGGAAGAAAACCTAAAATCGCTCTTGCCAAATGCGACCACCCAGTTCCGACCTTTACAGCCGAAATGGCGAAAAAGAAAACTATTTTGCCGAAGCGTGTATTAGCCACCTCCAGTGACTTCATTACCGGTAGCAAAGGTAGTTGCCCTTAATCATGAATCGTCAAAAATGCCATTGCGAGGATTATAGTGAAACAAAAGCTATTTGTATCACGCTATCCACTTGACTGTACTCTGGAATATGAAAGAACAGTACGTACCAAAAAGTAGTTGAATCGTGTTGAGTCATTTTCCAGTAGGTTATCGATCTGTTCATCCTTTCTCGCGGTCTTTTCATCTTTTCCCCATCTTTTAACCATTTTCCCGATCTTTTAAACTTAGCTTTTTCAAGCCTTCATTCGCAAGCTCTATACATGCTTTACTACCGATTAACTTCTTGTGAAGTTCTACCAAAATATCTTGGCTTATGTTACATGTATTGTAACAAGCTTACAGAGGTTATACCATCATAACTTCGGTAATGCCTGTGAATAATCTTGCATAATATCTCCGATCACAAGTACTTTTAAGGCCTACAGAAATAATTGCTTGTGGAAATTAAATTCTATTGCCTTATAGAGGAATCATTGTTAGTTGAGTTGTGCAGATTTGACATTTGCAAAAATAAGAGCATCTTCCAATAGGGTGATCTCTTTTTGCCCATCTTGTAGATACAAAAATTCAATGATAGGAATTTTCGTAGCTGAGTCAAGAGTAGCCACGGATGTATCATTGATGCTTGGCTCAGCTCGTCGGACGGAGTGTTGTTCTTGCCCATTCACTCAACATCCTTGCTCTACAAACATTTATCTCTTACTTTTTGGTTTATCAAATAGAAAATGAAGGAAGAAAGTTACTCTACTTAGATTTCGATTTCGAAAATAGGAAGGAAAAAAAAGGAGAAAATAAAATTAAAACCCGAACACTTACCTATGCCATTACCACTGAAAGTGATCAGGATTTTACCGCGATTATAAAGTAACTAACCTAAGATAAGCTTAAGCTACCCTAGGTAGTAAAATAAACCCAACAAATTAATCGTATCTAAGCAAGATCTAACCTAAAATACCCTACACACGATTAAAATCATTCCTGAGATCTTTCCGCAATAATGGTTCGTCAAGAACCCGAAATATGCCTGATGGTTTTGGCAAATATCTGATAAAACCAATTTCAAATCGTCGAATCTTCACACTTCAAACTTACTTACACCAAATATTGTAAGCTGCATAAAATATACAGATTACCATAATTTGTAGATTCCACTCCACTGGCATTTCTGACACGTCGATATACCGCTTTCAGTAGTCAATCAGTCTTGAGCTGGTAATCAATGGCTAATTTAAAATTCATCGCCCTTCGTATGCCGTTATTGCTAATATCAGCTTAACATAATGTTTTCACCAGCCAACCCATTCAAAGTGAGAAATCCATCATATCCACATGGTCCGCGATTCAGATATCCATCATAACAGAAAAACAACAAAAAAAATGCCAAACAAAATTGAAATGCAAAAGTGGTGTATGGTGTATCTATCCACTTGTGTGTGACGAGTTTTTAGGTTCCCATGACAAGTTCTCCCTCAATAGTGGTCAATTTAGGTACATGATTTCCAATTGAGTGAAAAGTATCTGGATATCCATTTAGAGATACTTTTTCAAGGCAGTAATAATTTTTTACATCTATTTCATTCATATTTCATACCGGAATTGATATAATCACCTGCACTGAAAGTCTGAAAGTCACCCAAATAGCAGGGGTTACAGGGTATTTCAACTGCAAGTGATGAGTTAACTCTAAATTGCCTTGTTGCAGTTGCTAATGGTAACTAACCACTTCTTTTGTGGTTTCGATTTTTCTTCAACGACCTTGCTAGCAATCGTGCCTTCGTGCTCGCCTAGCTAAAAAGTAACGAATGAGTTTATGCTTCGCAGACATTTATAATTAATAAAATGGAAAACCAATTAAATTCTACATGGATGTGTCCTTGGATTGCGAATGTACAATGTGTGCAGGATTACATTCTGTTTTGTGGTGGTTTTGAAATTCGATTTTGTCTTGTGGGTTTGATAATGAACAAACGTTTAAATTCTCATAGAAACATGGCTGCAAAATAGGGGAACAAAAAACCTATTGAAAGGTCCTCCTACCACATTCCATACGTATGAAACAAATGTGTTGTTTCATGTGGTTACCAGCGTAGCTAAAAATAAATAAAGGGTGATCCATTTCGAGGTTCCCTACTTTTTTAAAGAAAAAAACACAGAAAATTCAAATTTCATGGAGAATGTTTATTATCATTTGAAAGAACATTCTTTGGCATTTATTTTTTGAAGATTATGTCTATCAAATGTTGGCCGTTGCTACGTCGCAGATGGTCCATCCGTTGAGTCCAATATTCGATCACTCGTTCGAGCATTTCGACTGGTAACTGGCGAATGACACGCGTGATGTTTTCCTCCAAGGCCTGAATCGAAGCGTCGGTTTGTCGGCATAAGCTTTTGACTTTACATATCCCCACAGGAAAAATTCTAACGGTGTGATATCACACGATCTTGGTGGCCAATCGACCGGCCCAAAACGTGAAATTCTGTGCTCACCGAAATGTTCTCTCAATAAGTCCATTGATTGATGCGATGTGTGGGAAGTGGCGCCGTCTTGCTGAAACCAAATGTCGCCGAGATCACGAGCTTCAATTTCAGGCATCAAATAGTCGGTTATAATGGCACGATAACGGTCGCCATTGACGGTTACATTCGCACCGGCATAATTTTTAATAAAATATGGACCGATGATTCCACCGGCCCACAAACCACACCAAACCGTTGTTTTTTCTGGATGAGGTGGCAGTTCTTCAATCTCTTCAGGTTGCTCTTCGTTCCAAATGCGGCAATTTTGTTTGTTTACATTCCCATTGAGCCAGAAATGGGCCTCATCGCTTAACAAAATTTGCCTCAAAAACGTCGGATCTGCTTGGAACTTTTCGAGAGCCCATAGAGCGAAGCGATGTCGCTTGGGAAGGTCGAGCGGCTTCAGTTGTTGCACAAGCTGTATTTTGTACGCTTTCAATTTAAGATCTTGACGTAAAATGCGCCAAGTCGTTCCATACGTCAGTCCGAGTTGCTGCGAACGGCGCCGAATCGACTCTCTACGGTCTTCGTGTACACTCTCAGCTACGGCCGCTATATTTTCTTCACAGCGTGCTGGACGTGGTCTATTCGGTCGAATATTATCCAACAATGAATGCTGGGTCTCAAAATGGGTGATGGTGTTGCGAATAGTACGCTCAGTAGGCCGATTATGTTGACCATAAATTGAGCGAAGTGCACGAAACACATTCCTCACAGAACGTGAATTTTCATAATAAAGTTGAACAATTTGTAAACGTTGTTCACGCGTAAGTCTTTCCATTATGAAATGCCAAACAATACTAAACAAAAATAACATGACAGCATGACAAGACTCACACGTGATCTGTCAAAAAAAACTATTGATGGATCACCCGTTACTTGAAAATTATGTCATTGTCCTCCGTGACCCGAAATATGTTTAATTCGACACCAAGTTCGTTATCCAAGTTTTAGAAGCCGAGATATTGATTCTTTAAACATTTCAAAATGGCAGCCATAAAGTCCAAGATGGATGAAGAGTCGTTGGTTAATATCAGCAAATTAAAAACTAAATATATCGTTCGCACTTGAAAAAGAGTTGGTAAATTGGTCAGGGGTTTTCACATTGATACGAAATTCGGCTTGAATTGGACCCTTCCGAACCACATGATGTAAATGCTGGCCGCGGCTCCGTTTCAAATGGTCCATTCGGAAGGTCCAATTTCGCGTCACTTTTTCGAGCATTTCGGCTTGTATTCCACGAATTACGCGTGTTATGTTGTCCTGTAAGGCTTCAATCGTGTTTGGCTTGTCCACATGGACTAACGACTTTTAACATAACCCCACAAGAAATAATCACGAAGCGTTAAATAACATGATCTTGGCGGCAAATTAATAGGGCCATTTCGAGAGATAAGCTGCTCACCAAATTCATCCTTCAATATTTCAATTTATTCACCAGCTGTGTAGCATGTGGCACTGTCTTGATGAAACCAGATGTCAACCAAATTCAACTCAGCCAACTGAGCCAAAAAAAAGACACGATATCGTTCGCCGTTGACGGTAACGTTACTTCCACGGTCGTCTTTGAAGAAAAATGGACCGATGATGCCACCAGCTTATAAACCAGACCAAACTGTCGTTTTTTTTTATCGGGATGCATCGGTAGTTCTTGTATGGCATGTGGCTGTTCATCACTCCAGATGCGCAAGTTTTGCTTACTTACGCATCCGTTGAGCCAGAAATGATCCTCATCGCTGAACACAATTTTTCTATAAAACAGGGGAATTCCATGAAGTTGTTCTAAGGTACATTCACCAAAAATTTGACGTTGTGGAAGGTCATTCGGCTTTTAATTCTTGCACAAGTTGAATTTTATAGGTTTTTAAGCTCAAATACGTAAAAAATTTCATGTGGTTGAGTCACATATGCCCAATTGCTGAGATAGGCGAGGAATTGACATTTCACGATCTTCAATGACATTGGACGCTACGACTGCAATATTCTATTTGGTACGCACTGTACGCATGCGAGTCGAGGGTTTAATGTCCAACAGAGTAATTTTAGTGAGAAATTTGGTGATAACAGCACGAATTGTTGATTCACCAGGTCGATTATGACGACCATAATATGGTCGCAACAAACGGTGCACATTTTTCACAGAGCACGAATTTTGATAATAAATTTTAAATAATTTGCAATCGTTGCTCGCTTGTAAGTCTTTCCATTATTAAATGGCAGAGTATACTGAAAACTTTTCACTTTGACAGATGACGTTTGGACGCCATTACTAACCAGTGCTGCCAACCTAAAAAACGTTACTCTTAAAAAATCACCCGTTAGTTCATATCTTGCAATATTGCTAGGTCTATCAATGAAAAATATTTCCAAAAATATCCAACATAGCATGAACTAGCGATTTTATTTTGACAGTACGTCCAACGAAATTGGCAGACTCGAAATCTCGATTTAAATTTCCTGAAAAACTACTTTCTAGGATGGTCTCGCTCTGAAAAACCTGTGTGTCGCATGGAAAGTTCGTTAAGCTAATTTTAAGGCTAAATATGCATGGCATCAAATTTCCCATTAAAAATTACGTTCCACTGAAGTACTTCATGATTTCTCCCTGGTGGAACTAGCAGTCCACTATTTTCTGGATATTCATAGAGGAGTGTACATACTAAATCGGTTGGTTAAGATTTTGTTTTTAATTAAACCTACGTTTCTATAAATTACTCTTGTATAACTATTAAAAAAAATCTTTTTGTTTTTTTCTAGGTAAGTGGAATTTTATTAACACAATTTTTTCACAAACATTTGTAAGTAGAAAAACTTTTTTTTATGTTTTAAGAGTCACGTTAACTTTGACTTAAATAGGTAAGATAAACCTTTGAATAAACTTTAGTCTTAAGTGGACACCTTGTGTCATTTTAATTCGGAGAGGGGGCTGATACAAGGTGGCGCAAAAATAACCTTCCGATGTTTTTTGGCTGTAATTTAAAAAAAACATGAAAAACTTTGATTCTTCTTGTGGATTATATTTACTTGGTCTTTTAATTTTTTTTACATCAAGTCGAGAATAAATGGCCGCCGCCACAGTTGATGGTCATTTGAGCCTTTTTTATGGCATTTTCCATCACTTTGGCCAAAACTTCCAGCGATAGGTCCTCACATTCTTGACGGATATTGTCTTTAAGAGCTGCAAGAGTCTGAGGCTTGTTGACATAAGCCCGCGACTTCAAAAAGCCCCACAAAAAGAAGTCTGGAGCGGTCAAATCAGGCGATCTTGCTGGCCAGTGCAATTCGCCAAAACGGGAGATTAGGCGCCCGGGAAATGCATCCTTCAGCATATCGGTTGTGGCACGTGCAGTGTGTGCCGTTGCACCGTCCTGTTGGAACCACATGTTTTCCAATCCCAATTCATCAAGTTGCGACAAAAAGAACTCGTTGATCATTGCTCTGTAGCACTCACCATTCACAGTAACCGTTTGGCCCGCGACGTCTTCGAAGAAAAAAGGTCCGATGACTCCTCCAGCGAAAACAGCACACCGTACAGTGACTTTGACTTTGAATGCCCCAGAAGCGTAAGTTTTGCTTATTTACGTACCCGCTAAGATGGAAATGGGCCTCATCACTCATGATTATCTTAGATGAAAAATCATCTTCCTCTTGGTGGTGGTGATTAAGGATGGCTTGAGTGTATGTTAGACGCGATTGGCTGTCAGCAGCTAACAGCTGATGCACCGTCTGGACTTTGTACGGAAACATCTTCAAATCTTGTACCAAAATTCGCTGTAAAGACCGTCGACTGATACCCATTTGCGTGGCACGTCGTCTGGTCGATGTCGACGGCGCTTCCATGACATCTTCGGCTACAGCAGCAATATTCTCTGCAGAACGGCTACTCCAGGGTCTGCCACGCCTGGCAGCATCTCGTGTTGTGCCAGTCTCTTCGAGGCGAGCGGCTAAACGTCGCAGTGTTTCACCAGTAGGCGTTAGACGGCTAGGAAATCTGCGACGAAATTCACCTTGTGCCAAAGTCACCGACCGATTATTGCTCAAATAAATAGTCACCAATATTCCGCGTTCTGGAGCAGTGTAGCGTAACATTGTTTATTAACGTGTATTTCGCATTTGTTTACTACACAAATGTCTAAACAGAACTGACATTAGGGGCCATTCGCAAGATTTATAGCATTTTCTGATAGGAGGATTACTTTTGCGCCAACTTGTATAATCAAGTGTCGGTTATTCCTTTTAATATCAAAGAAAAGGTTACGACCAAATGTTTGATTTATAAATAAAATTTCGAGTTAGTCTTGGAGGTATACCCCGCCTTAATCGGTGCGCACAAGCAGAAGCCGACCTTAACCAACTTGAAGTGCGCAAACTGGAAGCTGTTAGCTGGATATCGTGTAAATTGAACAGAAGGTATGTTGGTTGAGGCCTAGGTTCATTCCGGACTGTAGCGCCATTTAAGTTTCTTAGTAAGTAAGTCAAATATTCACATAAGTCAGGGCGCAGATTCTGCTTTTAAGTACAGCAGCAGAATTCTCCTAAGAGATCTGTTTTCCTTCGTTGCTAGAACCATTAACAGTACCCAGTAACCATCATAGGAATATCTTGATCCCTCTTCCAAATTTGTAGTTGATGGCCAATCTTCTACTGCTATAGCCTTTAAATGTTGACATAAGCCATACCTAATCGAAATATTGCCAAAGAAGTAGAGTCCTCTTGAAAGATACAACTTTCTCTATTGTAAGAGTTACATAAGCCTAAGGCATTACTTTCTAGAACTAGATTTTGCACCCACTGTCGAACCTTTTTAATCAGAATACATTGCCAAAACACTGCCAAAGATTGTGGCATTACAGCTCATCGCCTTGCCTAAATTCTTTTTTGGTATAGAATGTGTCGGTAAGGTCGTTTCCGATCCAGATGGAGCAGCGCCAATTCTCCATCGTCATCCTACACAAACGGGCGAGTTAAGGGGTTATACCAAAACTAGACATGGGTCTGCATAGTTCGTCTCTATAAATGCTGTCATATGCGACTTTGAAATCGATGAGTATGTGGTGGGGATCGATTTGGACTTCTTGGCTTTTTTCCAGAATCTGCCGAAGTATGAAAACTTGATAGGTTGTGGAATTTCCTGACCGAAACCACACTGATAACACCCGATCATGTTGTCGGTAAACGGTATCAGGCGTTTACATATTACAGCAGATAGGATCTTGTTGGCGATGTTGAGGAAGCTTATGCTCCTGTAGTTGGCGGAGTTCAGCGGGTCTCCTTTTTGTGGATCGGGCAAACGATGCTGATGTTCCATTCTTCAGACATACTTTTATCCGATCAGATTGGTCTTATGAGTTGGTGGAGTTGGTGGATGTTACCAAGTCATCTCTGCCGGTAAGCAGAGATGACTTGGCAAGTCATCCCTTCCCTTCAGCCGGTAAGCAGAGATGACTTGGCAGGTCATCCCTTCCCTTCAGCGGGAAGGACGTCATTTCCGGCAGCTTTATTTAGCTTGAGTTTAGATATTGCTAACCTCACTTCACTCAGCTCGAGTGGATGACAGTTTTCGCTGTCGCTGTAATATTGAATGATTCGTTTGCCTGACAGCGGAATGTTGTTGGTCATCGGTGTTGAAAAGTCTGCAGAAGTGGTTCTTCCATATCCTTAGCATCGACTGAGACGCAACTACTATATTTCCTTGTTCATCTCGACATGCTTCTGCTCGGTAAAACTTGTGAACATGGTTCCTGGAATGGCACCTCTCTATATCCTGGATTGCGAGCTGTCCTTGCTCTTTTTTCTTCTTTCTGAAAAGCCGGTGTTCTTCCCTTCTTCTCTGCCTATAGAGCTCAATGGCAGCTCTCGTCTTCACCTGCAGCACAGCCCTGTATGCCTCGTTCTTGGCTGCGAGCATATGTCGGAATTCCTCATCAAACTAGGGTTTTCTTGGTGGACTGAGTGGATGTTAGCTCCTCGGAATGTTCCGACACCCAAAATACTGGATGCGTGTCTCTTGTCTATCGCAATGTGATCCATTTGGTTGACCGTTCGTTGATCTGGAGACCGCCATGTCCATCAAAGTTTGGGGTGGATTTTCGGATGCTGTCATCGGTCCATATTTCTTTGAGAACGACGTTGGCTATCACCTTCAATGATTACTAACATCACTTGGCCTGAATTTAATGTCATGGACACCAACGACATGTGGTTCAACAGGACGGTTTTACGTGGCACACAGCTCACGCCACATGGAAAATGAGCAATTTGAGGGTATGTCCACCTCAAATGGAGGTGATGTGAACTGGCCACCCAGATTGTGTGATTTGAGCGCCTTAGACTTTTTCTTTTAAAGTCGTAGGGCGAAGAAGCCAGAAATCACAGCGGCCCTCAATGCACACATCACCCATGCCATCGGTCCAATTCAGTCTGATTTATGCGCCAGAGTCATGGAAAAGTGGACATTTTGGAAGCGCTTCACCCAGCGGAAGTAACATTCCATACATGATGGCATTGCTAGGCTTTTCAAACGAATGAAAATATCGATGACATGATGACTTGGCCCCACGTTGGGTGCCAGGTTGTTATACTTTCACGCGGGGGGCTGGGGGTGGAGTCTAATGCGTGAACAAAAAAAGGGTCGGAAGCAAATTCTGCATTCGCCACTGCACCGAAGGTTTAAAGTCGAATGAAGAAAAAAAGGAATGCCTACGGAAAAGGTGAAGGAATTTCCCCCGTGAGAGTATAACACGCAGCTGGTTAGATGCTGCCGGCTCGACCGCTCAGCTGAGGGTGGGTTCGCGGGTATTCAACTAGATTGAATTAAAAAGGGCGCCAGACAATCTTTTTTTTGAGGAATTGTGAAACCTGGATAATTATCTGACGGTGTTTCTGAAAAAGCAAGAAGGTTCCGAACGAAATTATACACGGGGTTAGGTGACGTTATAAGAAAATAATTTATTGCTGCACAAAAGCAAACAGCTGAACATAAAATAAAATTATTTGGGAGATATTTGAAGATGGAAAGTCTGGAATATAAAATGGCCCACTATTGCGTCTATTCCCGGAATTTACCAAAATGGCGTCGAACAAGGGAGTCGCGTGTCCCGTATATTTTATTTCCGGGATTTTCGTAACGGAATGCCAACGGATCTATTTCAACAATTCTCAATTCGGGTTCACTAACTTTAATAACTCTATCACAAGCACTATACCTATCTTCTCTTCCTTTCCGCTATATCTCCTACGCTATTCCTGGCGTTCTCCAATTTCTCCTAGTCACTCAGGGGCCTAGCCTGCCGCTAACTCCTTATGACTCTCCCTGTCTGTTCGTCCTTTTTCCAACTTTTCTGTTTTCCCGACAACTACGGGAACTCACACTTCTAATCAAAAAAAACTAAAAAAAAAATTCCTCAATCCAACTTTTTTTTGATTAAACTTTTCGTTCGTTTCTTTTTGCCGCGTTATTTTAACGCCCCATGAGTCAATGAAAGACTCATGTGATTCATCAGATCATCGCGAAAGCTATCGCTAGGACTAGGAGAGTTTCGCTATCCGATATTTAGGTCATTAGTTCAAATAAAGCGAACATGGATTTGATCTTATTATGAACTACCACTTCAATCGTCCATTTGATGACGATTCCGTAATTATCTTCAAAATCTAGGTCGGACATTCGCTGATAAAACAACTCCAATGAAGTAATTGCAAAACTCGATGAACTTGCCGGTAGTTTTTTTATTTCTGTTAAAACAAACCATTTGGTAACAGCAATTATAATTAAAACACTAAAACACCTCTTATCTGTCTGTCTATGACCATAATGGGTATGGAAAGGCTTTACCTTCTTATATCATCCGATCATACCTAAGCCAATTCAACTTTCGTTCAAAAATCTTGCAAAATATTCGAGTGTCCTCGATGAACTTGTTAAGTAGCCAGTGCTTGAAAGCAAAATCCAACTCTCCCAGTAGGCCCAACTTGTCGACACCAGCTAATCGTCGTGTAAATATCCTTTTTGCGTCTTCCTATTACCTTTCATAATTCCAATACTCCAAATATCAGGTCATACCGTTACAGCAGCTGCTTGGCTATCCTCAATCAGGCAATTGATTAATTACAATCCTCACACACATGCACACGTCATATCGTGAGCAACCTTTTAGCCAGCTGCTTCGGAAAAACGCTTCGCAACATCGCGTAGGAGGAGGATCAACGCACAGCACAACCGATCCTCCTCCAATTTCATCTCGATTACATGTTGCAGTACATCGTCCATCATGTCGGATCGAAACGACCTGCTTCCGTAATTTGATTTCCTTTCTACTTCACTTGTCTCTCTCAGTACGGTTGGTCCGCCACTACTTCTTAATGTAGTTCCAAGCTGCGCGCTTCGCGTCGTTCGGAGCTCATCTCATGCAAAGTGAGTATCTACTCCGGAATTCTCTGCGAGTCGATATCTTCATGTCACTAAATACGGTGATCGGTTGTCGTCTCATTCATTGGAAGTCATAACTTGGATCGCTTTGCTGCGCGATACAAGTCGTCTCCGATCGCGTATGTGATCGCTTAAAATTTCGTTTTGCGGAAATTGGAACGCAAACTGGACGACTTTCTCCAATCATCGCGCGAATCTTTTGTTGTTGTCTGTATCGGTTTGGTATTCGCATATACTGAGTGTCCATCGATGATGATGCTGACGATGATCACTTGTGGTCAGACATAAAGATTAAATGCGGAAGATGTGTTTTTTTATTTTTGCGCAAGAGTACGCGCGCGCTTGCGCACTACCAATCCGATGCATTTTGATGAGAACGCATGCACGCAGATACACAATTGGTCTGTTGGACCAATTCAATTCTATTTAGGGAAACAAATCGGTTGTAAATCCATGCGCTAGTTTCAACTTCCGTAGATATGCTTTTACGCGGTACGAAAGAAGCATCATAAAATCTGTACACAACGTTGAAACCTGCTGTTGGTGGCTTGTGGCTTGGTTTTGTCTTTACTGGTGACGTATATCTCTCCAAATGCATCTTTTCGTGAGTAGAGCAGTATCTTTTCATCTGTACACATGTTTCCGTTCTGCAGTGCAAGGCAAGATGCAAGTTCAAAGTATTGTGGTTGTAAAAGATACAATAAATGCGCAACCAACAGAGGTTTACATGAAACTGCAGAGTTTCAAATGCTTACGCAATTTCCTTTGTTGTCTAGCTTGGCTGAAAGCCAACCAAGAACGCTTATCTCAAATGACCTGAGGTTCAGTTCTAATGTTTGTATTCTAGATACAGAATTACAAGTTTTGGCGGAAGTCATTGTCTTTGAGGGAAACTAGTAAAAAAGATTTATGAGTAGACGATAAGTTGTCTGCTGAGATACTCTATATATAGATGTGTGTACAGTAATTTCTTAAAGAAGTGTAAACATACAGTAACTGCGGGGCTGAGTCAGTTAAGCCCCATAAAGATCAAGATTACTTTGTTTTATAAGATAAAGATAAGGAAATAGAACGATTTGCGTACTTTTGATTGGCCGAAGACTACGCTTCGGGGCTATTGAGTCTCAAAAGAAAGTGTGCTGTCTCAGATATTTGCTGATTCAAGCCAGTTTAGGAAGCTTTAAATAGTTTCACTGTTGCTCAAAGTTCCATAGAGTTAAATTGTCTGTTTTTGTTTGTATTTTTCTCCAAACGAAACTCTTAGACTGATCATTCCTACGGGTGATTTTTTTAGCGTACATTTTTTAAAAATCGAATGTTACACTAAAATTTGCATCAAATATTAAATTTTTTTTGTAATCGATAAAAAGGCCTTTGCCATTTACGATTTCAAGAAAAATTCATGTAAATGTTGTCCGCAGCTCTGTTTCAAATGGTCCATTCGGAAGGTCCAATTTTGAGTCACTTTTTCGAGCATTTCGGCATGTATTCCACGAATTACGCGAGCTATGTTATCCTGTAAGGCTTCAATTGTGTTCGGCTTGTGCACATAGACTAACGACTTTACATTACCCCACAGGAATTAGTCAAGAGGCGTTAAATCGCACGATCTCTGCGGCCATCTCACAAGGCCATTTCGAGAGATAAGCTGCTCACCAAATTCATCCTTCAACATTTCCATTGTTTCACGAGCTGTGTAGCATGTGGCACTGTCTTGATGAAACCACATGTCAACCAAGTTCAACTCAGCCAACTGGTGCAAAAGAAAAGCGCGTATCATGGATCAATATCGGGATGAATGGGTTGTTCTTGTATGGCATGTGGCTGTTCATCACTCCATATGCGACAGTTCTACTTATTAAGGTATCCGTTGGTTCAGAAATGAGCCTCATCGCTAAACACAATTTTTCGATAAAACAGCGGATTTTCATATAGCTGTCCTAAGGCCCATTCACCAAAAATTTGATGCTGTGGCAGGATTTCAAACCCAAATCGACACGTAAAATTTTCCATCTGGTTGAGTAACACATGCGCAATTGCTGAGAACAGCGACGAATAGACATTTCAAGATCTTCGTTAACATTTTACACTACGACTGCAATATTCTCTTCGGTACAAACTGTATGCATGCGAGTCGATGGTTTAATTTCCAATAAAGTAAGTTTGGTGCAAAATTTGGTTATAACAGCACAAATTGTTGACTCACCAGGTCGATTATGATGACCAAAATATGGTCGTAACAACCGGTGCACATTTTTCAAAGACCACGAATTTTGATAATAAATTTCAATAATTTGCAATCGTTGCTCGTTTGTAGGTCTTTTCATGATTAAATGGAAGAGTATACTGAAAACTTTTCACTTTGACAGATGACGTTTGGACGCCATTACTAACCAGTGCTGCCAACCTAACAAATCACCTTTTTTATTTATTTATCTGTATTTGTTGCGTTATCTTTTATGTCATTATGTGAAGGATGAATAATTTTTGATTTGTGCGAGATATTTTTATTTAACTTGTACCTATAAAATAATTTTGAATTCCCGTGTTTCCTCTGGGGAGTTGTGTTCAATACACGATACTGCACGAGGTCCACCGTGAAGACGGAAATCAGGGTCACGGAGACCAATTCTTTGTAGATAATCGGCGGCTTTTCCAAAACACTAACAAAGTGGCCGCCCCTATTGACCAAAGCTTAATCTTCTATTTTTACTGGGTTTTCCATCACTTTTTCGAGCATCTCACACACTTTAATTTTCAAATAACCCCACAAAATTAAGTCAGATGGAACCAAATCTGGAGATCTTGGTGGCCACTCAATATCGCAAATTTTCGACATCACACTTCCAGGAATTTTCGTTGCTGAATCTGAATTATTTGATTTGCAGTGTCGTGTGGCGTACTGTCTTGTTGAATCCAGTTACCACCCAGACCATTTTCACACATTTGTAGGGCAACGTCCACATCGATTCCCATCGTCAGTTGCGCACTCTCTGAAAAAATTGGGCCAGTGACGGTTGCGCAAACGCTGCAGGGAATGTATATCATGGATCTCGTGTGGATTCTCTGCTCTGCAATTGAGGCAACTTTGCTTGTTAAGGCGCAAAAAAGTGTAAAATGGGCCTCGTGAGTCCTCAATATTTGCATTACAAAATCAGGTTCTGTGTCAAAAATTCGCGAGTGACTGTAGTCCTTATTCCAAGTGACCTGACCATTGTTGAAACTGCATAAAAAAGTAACTGTCCACACATTTTTCACTCATTTGTGGGCCAACATTCACCACATCGATTCGAACCGTCAGTTTCACCCTCTCTGAAAAAAATGGGCCAAAGGCGGTTTTGGGCCAACGCCGCCAAGAATGGTATGTCGTGGATCTTGTGTGGATTCCCTGCTATGCAAATGAGGCAATTTTGCTTGTTAAGGCGCCAAAAAAAATAAAATGGCCCTCGCCGGTCCTCAATATTTGCATTCCAAAATCAGGTTCAGTGTCAACCATTCGAGTGACTGTAGTCCTTGTTCCAAGCAACCTGGACGGTCCGTCGCCAATACTCATTGAGTCAATTGAGCTTTATGCAGAAGCAAATGCAAAACATACTTCAAAATAAGCATCAAGGTGATTCACCGGATGCCAAAATACTGAGTGCAGTGAGTTCACGGCAACAGTTTCCCTTACCGCTTCATTCAGTTCATTGAAACGTTTTAAGCATCGATGAACTCCATGTAGACAATCACCCACTGTCCCGTGATAAACAAAATTTGACGCCAAAAGAAGAAAAGAAAAACTAAGTATCAAGGGATACGAAAATCGTACCATACCACCAGCATAAAATGTCGAAGAACAATGGCAACGATGCCATTAGATCAGCGGCAACTGATGTGCTAGGTTTCTCGCGCCCACCAGCAAGAAACCCCTGGTTTGATGAGGATTGCCGACAGATGCTCGCAGCCAAGAACGAGGCCTACAAGGCTAAGATGCAGGTGAATACGTGAGCTGCCGTTGAGCTGTATAGTCAGAGAAGAAGGGAAGAACACCGGCTTTTCAGAAAGAAGAAAAAGAGCATGAAAAGAGCGCGATCGAGGATATAGAGAGGTGCCACTCCACAAAAGTGTAAGACGTCAAAGCCATGAAAACAAGGCTCGATCAGAATCCTTTCGAGATGAACAAGGAAATATCGTAGTTGAGACACAGTCGATGCTGAGGATGTGGAAGAACCACTTCTGCAATCTGTTAAGCGGCGATGATGAACAACATTCGCTGTCAGGCAGAAGGAACCACCACACCTGAGTGAAGTGGGGATAGCAGTATCTAAGCTCAAGCTTAATAAGGCTGCAGGAAATGACGGCCTTCCCGCATAGCTTTATAAAACCGGCGGAGATGACTTGACATCCACCAACTCACGAGCCAAATCTGGTCGGAAGAAAGTATGCCTGAAGAATGGAAGCTCAGCATTCTTTGCCCGATCCACAAAAAACTGCACATCGCCTAAACATCGTCAACAAGATCCTATCGGCCGTAATATGTGAAAGCCTGAAATCGTTTACCAACAACCTGATTGGCCCTTATCAGTGTGGTCTTAGGCCAGGAAAGTCCACAACCGATCAAATTTTCACACTTCGGCAGATCCTGGAAAAATCCCAAGATGTCCAAATCGATACCCACCACCTATTCATCGATTTCAAAGCCGGTTACGACAGCATTTATAGAGACGAACTATACAGAGCCATGTCTAGTTTTGGTATACCGCCCAAACTCGTCCGTTTGTGTAGGATGACGATGGAGAATTCTTGCTGCTCCATCGGGGTCTGAAACGACCTCACCAACAAATTCGATACCGAAAAAGGATTGAGGCAAGGCGATGCGCTGTCATGTGAATTCTTCAATCTGATTCTTGAGAGGATTGTGCAAACATCAGAGCCAACACCAGAGGCACAATCTTCCAAAAATCATTGCAACTGCTGGCATACGCCGACATCACATCATTGGTAGGACTCAACGTGATGTCATAGTCACGTTTGCTAGTATAGAGAAGGAAGCGGCAAAAATGGGTTTAGCTGTAAATTATGGCAAGACGAAGTATATGCTGTCAACACGAAAGGACACACAACATCGACGAATTGGACAGACCGTCACCACTGACAGATATAATTTTGAGGTAGTACGTGACTTTGCCAATCTCGGCTCCGCTATTAACTCTGACAACAACATCTCGTTCGAAATTGAACGAATAATTAATCTTGCCAAGCGCTGTTTCTTCATGCTAAGAAGTCAATTCAGTTGTAAAGCCCTCACTCAAACTAATAAGGAGATCCTGTATAAGACCCTGACCATCCCAGTCCTGCTCTACGGTGCTGACTCATGGACTGTCTCAAGAGTGGATGACAAAATCCTTGGCCGATTTGAGAGGAAAATTTTTCGAAAAATCTTTGGTCACGTTCGCGTTGACGGGCTATGGAGACGAAGATTCAACCAAGAAATATAGGAGCAGTACAGCGACATGCCGCTGGTCAAAAATCTCCGCATTAGACGTTTAAGATGGCTAGGACATGTAGAACGAATGGACACCAATACTCCGGCTAGCAGAGTTTTCGATTCCCAGCCAGACTTCGGATCCCGTAGAGAAAGACGCGCAGAACCGACCTCAACCATGTTGGAGTGCGCAACTGGAGGCAGTTAGCTAAGCATCAGGCTAATTAGAGAGGCATGTTGGTTGAGACCCAGGGTCATTCCGTACTATAGCGCCACTTGAACAGCGTGAATGGGTTCACGTCTCTTTGCTGCATATTTGCTCGCGATTTGGTAAAAAAGGTTTCTTGGTTTGGAGAGAAGGGGTTTGCACGTCCGCGGTTGCTTGGCTCAGCACGTCGGACATCTATATCCTGGGTCTACAAAAATTTATCATCAAATCCCCACTTTATGTATAAAAATTTCTCAACTTCTCTACTCCTTGACTAAGAAGTCATCGAGATGGACTATAACATGCTCTTTCAGACGAAGGGGGGATGCCTTTATCCATGACCCGATGCATTCTCTTGGCACCATTACACAGTCCAAACTGTATTTCCCTATACTGATATAAGGTTCACCCAAGAACTTTAAGGGACGAATTCTCTCTATACTTAGGGCTTCAGAGTAATCTGCTAAAATGCGTCCTTCAAGTCAATGCCTCAGATGAAGCGAGTGACTGAAAGACGACTCAAGACACCTTCGATGTGACACAGTCCAAACGGTATTTCCCTATACTGATATGAGGTTCACCCAAGAACTTTAAGGGACGAATTCTCTCTATACTGAGGGCCTCAGAGTAATCTGCTAAAATGCGTCCTTCAAGTCAATACCTGAAATGAAGCGAGTGACTTAAAGACGACTCAAGACACCTTCGATGTGACACAGTCCAAACGGTATTTCCCTATACTGATATAAGGTTCACCCAAGAACTTTAAGGGACGAATTCTCTCTATACTTAGGGCTTCAGAGTAATCTGCTAAAATGCGTCCTTCAAGTCAATGCCTGAGATGAAGCGAGTGACTGAAAGACGACTCAAGACACCTTCGATGTGACACAGTCCAAACGGTATTTCCCTATACTGATATAAGGTTCACCCAAGAACTTTAAGGGACGAATTCTCTCTATACTTAGGGCTTCAGAGTAATCTGCTAAAATGCGTCCTTCAAGTCAATACCTGAAATGAAGCGAGTGACTGAAAGACGACTCAAGACACCTTCGATGTGACACAGCCCAAACGGTATTTCCCTATACTGATATAAGGTTCACCCAAGAACTTTAAGGGACGAATTCTCTCTATACTTAGGGCTTCAGAGTAATCTGCTAAAACGCGTCCTTCAAGTCAATACCTGAAATGAAGCGAGTGACTGAAAGACGACTCAAGACACCTTCGATGTGACACAGTCCAAACGGTATTTCCCTATACTGATATAAGGTTCACCCAAGAACTTTAAGGGACGAATTCTCTCTATACTTAGGGCTTCAGAGTAATCTGCTAAAATGCGTCCTTCAAGTCAATGCCTCAGATGAAGCGAGTGACTGAAAGACGACTCAAGACACCTTCGATGTGAAGAATTAGGTATGGTAAGGGTCTTTTTCCTTACATGAATCTATGTGAAGACAGTATTTGATGGTTTCCTGAACGAAGAAACTAAGAACAACAGCGCAGCCTACTAGAAAATTCCATTTAAAGCATCGATGTTACGGCTTTTCCCATTTTTTTGATCATACAAAAGCGTTTGTATTGCGAATGAGATGGGATAACAATGTTATTTTATCGGCACCTCAACGACATGTACTTCAAGGGCTGTCCTTCCAAATCCCAACTCCGCAAACGAAGGGTACAACCTTTAGACTGTCTCTAGCTAATGGCTTTAAGCTGGTTTGGTGCAGGAGCTGGTGTTGTGGAAAATCGGATTTTATCAGTGGTAGTCTGTCAGTCTTTTCGATATCGCCAGGGTCGCTCCTTGCGATATCAAAGAGACTGACAGACAGAACGCAGAATGCTTTCCACAAATGCTTTCCACAAATCAACCCCGAGGTATGGTGCTTGTTGCAAGGATGTGGCAACACATAACTCCAATTCATTTGACTGGCTACGCCAAGAGACAGGTATCGCCAATTGTCATAGTACACGTTGGTGGTAGCCGTCATTATTTCTAATTCTAGTGGATGGCGGAGAATCGGTCGCCTCTTGTTGTCCTACAGACTTTCCCCGCCAACGGGATGCTTTCGGCCGATCTGGCATAATGTCGTGTTTATCGCTGATTTTTATAATTTCATGTTTTTTTTTATGAGTAAATAATTGCAAATCAAAATCTGTTTTCCTCAGAAATCCTCTTTCTGTAGAAATCTTTCGTTTAGAAGAGGTTTTATCACACTTCCGACACCAATGTTGTGTTGTGCTTGGTTTGGAAATCATTGGTATAAAAAAAACACGCTTTAAGCAACCACATCAATCCACTATGAATTTTATAAATAAATATTCAATTTATTAAAAAAAAATCTTTTCTCTTATTTTCAGGTAAAAATATCTCCTATAGCATGCCATTAAATATTCTTCTACAGAGTAAGTAAGATTTAATCAATTACTGCCTTGAATCCCAATTTATTCAGCAATTCCTCACAAATTGTCGTGGTTACAATCAGAATTGATGAATCATAGTCCTAGCGTTTAATTGGTGTCCCACCATGTGGGAATCGACGTTGTATTTGTTTGATCTTTCCCAATAATGTCTTATGACTTAATTTTCGCCATATATGGCGCCTCCAAAACCAATCAAATGCCTACACTACATCGTTCGTAATGACTGTATACCTCACTAATCTCTTAATGATTGCTTTTTCCCATTTAAAGAGTCCAAATATGCTTATCTGCAGAAATTACTTACCCGTTTACAAGCCGACTATTCTCAAAGAAATGAATCTATTCGCACCTTTGATGTATCTAAACAAACATAACGGTGGCATTTCTTTGAAGTCGACAGACAATTGTGATCACAACAACATCCACTTTGATCGGTGGGTAGAAATAATTTTAGCCTGATCAAAAACAGTTCAAAAAGTCAGTACTTAGAAATATCAACTGGTGTGCCCGCAAATCACCATATATGGCAACCGCTCAATGAATAATGGAATCATGTTCGCTTGGACGTAATCATCCAGGCAACCCACTGCCTTCAAAAAGAGCGGAGACGAACCACGCAGATGTATCTATCAGCGAGACTTTCCTCTCATAATGACAAGAGCTGCACCCCGTCGCAGATATGAATTTATGATTTTTAGTACAAGTTTGGCGCAATATTTATGACAACACTGCTCTACTTCATTCGGGAGTAAATCACGTATATTTGCTTTTTTGTTGTAATTTTTTGCTTAGATATATATTAAGCTGGTAAATTGCATAAGATCAAGCCCATACCAGAGCAAATGTTCCCACAGCATCGTTTATGGGGATTTTTGCTATTTTTTTTGTATCTTTTTCCACAAAACATGTATCTATTGGAAGAATTTATTAAACATGCGACATCCAACCTTTGTGTAGATTTTTTCGCATATTTCCTTGCTCTCTTAGTAAAGCCTTAGTTCGTCAAAATCAATTAAAAAATAAAAAAATTATAAATTATTTCTCCCTTCACGACAAGAGCGATCTGACAATGGCGCCCAACGGTTGACCGCTTCATATCGTCTCGACCGCCACCGATCACAAGCTATGTTCCGCTGAAGCCTAACCCATAAATGGAGCGCCACTTGTGCTGAAAATAAGACTCCAGGCATTCTTTGTCTGGGGTATTGTTACCGTTTAGCTGGTTGGAAACAACAAGTCGATGCAATCGCGGGGAAAAATTTAACCTAATGATACTTTGACGTGGTAGTGTGCAGTGTGGCACACCCGCGTGTACTACCTAACCTTATTTTTGATGTTTGTGTCGAACTGTGTTAGCATTTGCGATATATCTCATAGTTTGACTTGGATGAGATTTATTTTTCTATTTGCCACAGATACACGCTGTGAGTAGGAGGAGCAGGCAAGCAAGGTGACTATGACTACATGTCGCAGTTGCAAAGTGAGGAGGAGAGATGCTGGTGTGTTCAGGGGGCTCTATGGTTCTGCGATACACACGCTGAGAGAATGAGTTATGACTTTGAGGAGGTGGTGGTGTTGTTGTTGTTAGAGCCTGTACCGCCGAGTGTTGGTGGTTATTATAGTTAAGTGCACTGAAAATTATCCATTTGTGCAGACGTTTGAATGCGCTGATGCTGTGCACAGCATTATTCATCAAGAAAATTGCATTTAGCGTTCCCCGAATGAACGATTGCACATAATTGAAATTTTACGAGCGATTAGTGTTATAAGATTTTTTTATTGGCGTTGTAGATTTTGATGAGGCATAATCGTTTTGTTCGTGGTTTTACCTATGGAGGCTTGATATACATTTTCTGACAATGATTGGGTTTTATGAAGACCTTCATATAGCTGTCGATAAAATGTATTCACTTGTTGAATAAATCTCCATTTCTTGAGCTAGGACATATTTCAAGTTGTTCACCATTTACTGTTTTCTATGAGAGAAGCGATGATTTTAAATCTCGTCATTATCAGAATCAACCGATTCCTAGAAGTCATTCCTTTTCAGAAATTGTTTCCCCAGAAAAGGTTTTATCGAACTTCTGGCACCAGGACTATTGTGTGAGGCATGGCTTCGGACTAAACTTTTATTTTCGTGTTATCAAATTCCTATAAATTACACAAGAAATATGAAAAGAAGGTTTCATCGCAATTCTGACACAAATATTATGTGATCCTTGGCATTTGATTTGAACCTTGTTCATTTGAGCATTCTTTAAAAAAAGGACGAGAAAATATATATACCTACCTACAAGACGAGAAAATATATAAACCTACTGCACATAAAGCTTAACCCAACTAACAATCATTCCTCTATAAGGCAATAACATTTAATTTCCACAAGCAATTATTTCTGTAGGCCTTATATAGTACTTGTGCTCGGAGGTTGAGCATTTTTGCAGTCGATTGTTTGGGTAGAAGCCTTTTTAAGACATTATGAGCACAATCGAAGTTGTTAGTTGGGAAATTTAAGGTCACTACCGATGGCCGTAGATCCTGCCCAAAATAACAAATTCGCTTCGATAAAGCACTATCGAAGCTATTTCCCACCCAGCAATATTACCTGCATGAAGTCTTATGGGAAAACATTTGGCATCCTTTTAGGAAGCTATTTACTTCTATGAGATTTCTTTAAATAATTCTAAAAAGCCTTACAGAAGAAAACTTTGTTTGCCGTAAGAGGCTTTATAGAAGCAAATTATAGGCTTCGTCTTTCCGAAAATATGTGCAAGCCTTCTCGAAGTTGAAAAATATAATAATTTTGTATTACATTTCATTTTATTGAAAACTTTATCAATCGTGGACTTTCGTAGCTGAAACCACGCGGATAGTTCTGCTAGTCTTAGCGTTTCTTCTTTTCCGTTCTCTGTTCAGATATTTTAAAGCATGCTTTTGACAACAAACCCCTACAGCCTTATTTCACGATGGGCCTAACCACAATATCAGAAACGGTGTTATTCGCATTAACCCGGTTCTTGTTGACGACCTAGGTCTATCTAACACTTCTTTTACTTGGAAACACTAGACCGGTACAATTGTTAATAAGGTATGAGCACCATCATTGCTGAGAACCGAGATCTACCTTAAACTTACCATACAACATGTTCCATCCTCGATTACACCTTGACTACCATACTTTCGCATGTTTTTGGTGAACACAATTTACACGATATTCCCACTGGAGGACTACCTTCTAAGCAGGCTTAGCCATGCAATAGCAGTCATGCCCTGTTTCCTGTGATAACAGATATACAGCCCAGCGTCTGAGCAGAAAATTCTCCGAGGATTTTAGCTTCGTGGTATTCTTCCGAAAAGCTGCGCGGAATATTTCTCCGACAATTTGTAACGCATGCTGGCGAATTGCGTTGAGGTGCATTAAGAAGCGTTTTTCGTGTAATTTTCGACAGCTAAGTGCAATTTCTTTCCGATGTCCTCCGACACAAATTCTTCGCAGAATTTATTTACGAATTTTAGTGAAGTGATTTATTCTCCGATGACACATGCCTCGAATGGGATTTTAACTTCCGACAAAGTATGCGTTGCGGAAAATTCTCCGCTACGACGGATACCTTTAGCCTTTGGTCAGGCTTACCAACCTTCCAAGATAACTTCCAGATGTGCTTTTTGCTACCACAAGTGTAATACATCTTAGTTCCTCATCAGAACTACCGACCAACATAAGTGATCGATAACTGCTTCTAATTTCATAAGAATCCATACCTCTCGAACGATATCTTCTCTTGACACTGAGAAGAATTATAAATGCCACGGCATGCGTGGAATGAGGAAGGGGATTTTTCTGTTTCTGTCTGAGGATAAAAATCCATATCTCTACAGCTTTATAGGATGAATACATTTTCTCTTGAGACTGAAAAAAATGGAAAGTGGCACGCCATGCGTGGAATGAGGATGGAGACGCTTCTGTTTTTGCCTGATATAAAGTGAGCTTCAGGCACGTATAATTTGCGAGGGCCAGTTTGCATTTTTATGTATTTGGAAAAAGTTTGAGGCATTTGACGTTACGGACGAGCAAAATGTATCTCAAACTGTTGTTTTTAATTTAAGAGACGGAGTCTATTTAAATAGAGCTTTATCATTTAAATTGTAATAAAAATGACTGCAGACTTGCTCCACATTTTAAGACATATCGCATAACTGCTTGACAGAAAACACATCTTCTGAAGTATCTACGGATATCTAAGAGTCTTAAAATGATTTCCATTCTTCGTACATTTCATGCAAAATATGTTTAATCCTCAATGTTCTCAAATCATAGTAAAAAAAAAACACCTCGTACAAGTTCATTCACCTCATTTAAACGAGTGCCACCATTGTAACCTCTGTTACTACTAACACAACAATTCATGCAGAAACCAAAACACTCCAGCACTCAGCGGTACTCCAAGAAAATTAACTTTTACTTTTATCAGACGTTTTTCTTTGCTTTTCCACAAGCCTTGAGAGGAGCTAATGCTCTGAGAGTATATGCATTTGTTTTCCAATTTTTTTTTTTTTTTTTTGCTTAATAAAAGCAGGTGATCCTATACCACCTGCTCTGGAATATAGTATCTCTGCAAGTCAGTGTTGTGGTGGGAAGAATCAAAATAGAAAAACAAAAAGATACAACCAACTCTATGTCGTAGATACACACATAGTGATTACAAGTGCACGTAACGCTAAATTGGAAAACTGGAGCAAACATGTCTTAGAAAAAAAAAAACTTTCTTCAATGCACAACCCGCCGCCAGACGATTGCAGAGCACAACATAACAATTGCATAGGCCATTGGTGGTAAAGCCTGGCGCGGCGGCGGCAACAAAAACTTCACGCCATGGAATGCACTGTGTACTCAATGAATGTTAGATACATAGATACGCTGCAGTTGCATGGTTTGAACAAAATTGAAAATTGCTGACGCTTTTGCAATTCCTTGCTATTAGTTGAGATACTTTTTTTTTGTTTTTTTTTTTTATCTGAAGCCTGAACAGCGTTTTATGTTCTATTGTCATTTGTTTCGCATTGTGGGGGCCATTCGCAGGCTCATTGTTTACTTCTCAGTTGATGGAAGTATAGATAGAGATACAACACAGAATAAACGCCTTCAGAGGGTGCAGATGTTTTGAAATGATTTTAAAGAGTTCTCGGATGGTGGAGCTAGGGATTGGGCTCACCCTTCAGTGATAGATGCATAAAGTTTTACACGCTTATTTTATTGGCGTTGTACTCCTTGATAACCGCAGGCCTCAATAAACATCCATCTTGGACTCCACTTGGAGACTTAAAGTTGATGGAAGGCGATTTCTACTTGTGCACATCACTTGATGCAAGTTTTGTCTTTACTACGTCTACTATCTGACCGAGAATCAATGATTCTGACAAAGAAACGTCTCATGACCAGGTCTAGTTATTGTACAGCTCATAAAGTCCAACCAATGAGTCCGTCAATGTAAGCAATACCGAAGATTTTCTGGAGAAACATACGTGGATTTATCTATCCCATTCAGATTCTTACTTATTAAAGTGGCGCTACAGTCCGGAATGAATGTGGGTCTCAACCAACATGCCTCTCCAACTAACCCGGTCCTTAGCTAACTGCCTCCTGTTGCACACTCAAAGTTGGTTGAGGTCGGTTTCTAATTGTGCGCGCCACTTCCACTTCCTCTATTGCATCCGACGTCTGGCTGGAAATCGAAGACTCTGTTTGCCGGAGTATTGGTGTCCATTTGCTCTGCATGTCCTAGCCATCATAAACGTCCAATGCGGATTTTTTTTTGACAAGGGGAATGTCACTGTACAGCTCGTATAGTTCTTGGTTGAGTCTTCGTCTCCATAGCCCGTTAACGCAAACGGGACGGAAGATTTTTCGCAGAATTTTTATCTCAAATCGACCAAGGATTCCTTCATCCGCTTTTGAGAAGGTCCATGCTTTAGCGCCGTAGAAGAGGAATGGGATGATCATGGTCTCATATAGGGCCACCTTAGTTCGAGTGAGGGCTTTACTACTGAATTGCCTTCTTAGTCCGAAGAAACGGTGGTTGGCAAGAGTAATTCTTCGTTGAATTTCTGACGAGATATTGTTGACAGTTAAAAGCGGAGCCAAGGTAGACAAAGTCCCTTACTACCTCAAAGTTATATCTGTCAATGGTGACGTTCTGTACAATTCGTCTATATTGTGTGTCCTTTCGTGTTGACAGCAAACACTTCGTCTCGCCTCATGCTAAACACATTTTTGCCGCTTCCTTCTCTAAACTAGCAAATGTGGCTAGGACATCACGTTGAGTCCTACCAATGATGTCAATATCAGGGCGTATGCTAGTAGTTACAACGATTTTTGGAAAATTGTGCCTCTGGTGTAGGCTCGGGAGTTTTGCACAATACTCTCAAGAATCAAGTTGAAGAAGTCACATGACAGCGCATCGCGTTGCCTAAATCCTTTTTTGGTCTTGAATGTGTCGGTGCGATCGTTTCCAACTTTGATTGAGCAGCGAGAATTCTCCATCGTCATCCTGCACAAACGGACGAGCTTGGGTGGTAAACCAAAACTAGACATGG
This sequence comes from Rhingia rostrata, assembly GCA_949824845.1. Classification (NCBI taxonomy): domain Eukaryota; kingdom Metazoa; phylum Arthropoda; class Insecta; order Diptera; family Syrphidae; genus Rhingia; species Rhingia rostrata. The sequence continues at coordinate 20,933,425 of OX463755.1, read as the reverse complement.
CTCTGTATAGTTCGTCCCTATAAATGCTGTCGTATGCGGCTTTGAAATCGATGAATAGGTGGTGGGTATCGATTTGGACATCTTGGGCTTTTTCCAGGGTCTGCCGAAGTGTACAAATTTGATCGGCTGTGGACTTTCCTTGCCGTAAACCTCACTGATAAGGGCCGATCAGGTTGTTAGTAAATGGTTTCAGGCGTTCACATATTACGTCAGAAATGTTCTTCTGGGCGATGTTGAGGAGATTTATGACTCTGTAGCTGGCGCAGTTTAGGGGTCTCTTTTTTTTGTGTATCGGGAAAATGATGTTCTATTCTTCATTCATACTTTCATCCGACCAGAGTTGGCTTTTGAGTTGGTGGATGTAACTCACCAAGTCATGTCGGCTTTATAAAGCTCAGCGGGAAGGCCATCATTTCCGGCAGCCTTATTAAGCTTGAGCAATATCTAGCTATCCTCACTTCACTCAGGTCAGGTGCTTGGCAGTTTTCGCTCTCGTTGCCAATATCAAATGGTTCGTTCTGACAGCGGAATGGTGTTCGTCATCGCCGTTTAACAGTCTGCAGAAGTGGTGCTTCCATATCCTCAGCATCGACTATGTCTCAACTACGGCATTTCCTTGTTCATCTCGGAAGGATTCTCTTCGAGCCTTGTATCTTGGCCTTGACGTTTTGCACTTTGGTAAAACTTGCCAACATCGTTCCTGGAGTGGCACCTCTCTTTATCCTCCCATTCAGATCCGCTGATGTAAATAAAAACTGGGATGATCTGGGAAATTCGATCTTGATACCGCCTGATAGTCCACTATCGAGCACCACCCACTAATCCCATCCTTTACACACGATATGTATCTGCCCCTGATTTGCATTTTACCTCGAGAACTCTTACTACGTGTGTGTAATGAGGAAGGGGATATTGCTGTTCTTGCTTATTAGGTAAGTCAGTAACAGCAGAGGATCATTTGCGCGACCAACCCGATGCCGTGGACTTTGGTGAACATGGGAAAGATACGGTCAGTGTGACATGAGGGTAGAAAAGGCAGTTCTTTCTTGCACCGTGATATGCATTCACTATCAAAGATACATGCCCAAATTTCTAACAGGCTTATCCTTCTCATCCTAATTTTATTAGTGCCTGATCTTCACTTGAGAATCTTCCACCACGAGGACAACTTTCTAGTTTCTAACCACTCCTTTCGAAAAACGGTTTTTGCATATCCCACATTCATTTTGGTCCCACGTGCTAGTAAAAGAACATTTTTCTGACATACACACTCCTCTCCGTACCCAACATACGCTTTCTCTACACTCACACGCTTTAAAAACGTGATATATCTCTAAGGTCGATCGGTGATCAAAACTTGACATAGCTAGTTCACTTCTTATGCGGCTAAAAAATTGATTAACAGAGGATGAGTTTTTAACCTTCTCCGTACTCAACATACGCCTTCTCCAAACTCACAAACTTTATAAACGTGACATAACGCTAACGTCGCGGTCGGTCAGTGATCAAAACTATACATGGCTGTCTGTAGTTCACTTCTTTTGCGGCTGAAATATTGATGAGTACGGGATGAGTATCGATATGGACTTCTTTTCCAGGATCTGTCAAAGTATAAAGATTTGATCAGTTCTAGACTCCCTGGCCTAAAACCATACTGATAGGGGCCGATCAGTTGAATGGGGAACGGCTGTCTTTGTTCACATTATTCCGGCAGAGGAGATCTGCTAGACGATGTTGGGAGAGCTAATTCTTCTATAATTCGATCAGTTAAGAGGGATCGGGCAAAAGATGGAAAGCCTAAATTTTTAAGGCATACTTTCATCCGACTAAATTTTGCAAAATGAATTTATTTTCCACTCGTGGCATCTTTGTCGACCTTCACTTTTGATACCGATACTCCTAATTTCGGGTCGGGAGGGTATGGTCTTTTTTTTTTAATTCTACAGTTTTTGTTTTTTGACGATTTATCCTGGCTTATCTCGACAGAATTCACAATTTATCACAACCATTGGCGTCTTACATTTGGGTAAACTTTTCGAAAACCGTTCCAAATGTGAAACTTTTTTGTATCCTCGAACGCACGTTTTTGTTGTTTTTGCTTCTTCTTTCTGGAAAGCCTGTGTTCTTCCTTTCTTTGACGCCTTAAAGGCGTAACATCAATTTTTACAGCATAGATGCTCTCGTCTTAATCAGCCGCGTTACATTCGCCATTTTGCGAAAATGTGAGGTATTTCTGTGTAGGTCTCATTTTTAACTGTGAGATTCCTCGGCATATTTCGCACTTTTGCTGTTAGACAAGAAGGTCAGTACCATCGGTAGGGTTGAGTTTTTCTAACCGACACCTTCTATAGCTAATGAACCTGACTAACCTTTGAAGTTCCTACAACATTTGTTGTCCCAATATCCCATAAAAATTCATGGAGGTTGCTCATACCTAAGAGGGATACCTTTAACTCCGTCTTTAAGAGCCATTTGTAGAATGGAAATGGACTGGGAACACTTCTCCAATATCATTTGCTTTTCGCAAGAATGTATCCAGAGCATGCAAAGCAAACTACGATCATGGTACTAGACACCCAGAGTTAACACTCAAGAAAATTTGGAGTTACCAGTCATCAGGTAGTTGAAAACCCTTGTATTTCAATGTAATTGCATCTCCTACGATTTCACCACCCGATTGTTTGAACACGGACTCAATGGCGCGATGATTAATGCGATGAATTTCTTCGCAGGAGGTCTGGGTTCGATTTCCAGCCGTAGCAACACCTAAATGATTTTTCACTGGCCCTCCTCTCGTGATGATCTGACAAATCATCCGATTAGTATCAATTGTCAAAAGCTCCTCTCGAATTCGCCGTTCAGAGTCGGCATGAAACAGGAGGTCCCCTCCATCGCGCAAGAAGTACCCACGCAAACATGAAGGGTTGTGAGAAAGCTTGGCCCTGGGCATTAAGGAGCCTGTTGCGCCAAATATTTGTATTTTGGTAGGGAAAAGCCTCAAGGTTCACGTTATCGTACAATAGACTAGATATGGTCTAACTGTCCTGGTAAATCCCTGGTAGCAACTGCAACGTTACCGAACCCACGACCAATGGTTAGATATAATCGATACAACAAAAGTCTTTGTAGGGCTACAACTACATGTTCTACATATATTTTAGCCTACCTTACCTAACCATACCTTCAGCAATTTCGTGGAAATTTCGCTTTCTATGTCGTAACCATTTTTCCACGCTTTAATGATCCCCAACTGTTACTACAGATACTTTAAAAATTACCTCTCACTACCGAAATTCGTATGCACCAAGGAAATTCAAAACAATTACAGCCCATACCGGTTGAATAGCTTCCACACGAAGACGCACCTTAAGAAAGGTTGTGATTCCCACTAATAGAAACCATCACTCCCTTAATTTGAATTCTAAATAGGCACACCCATCTGTATCCAAAACTCACCAAAATGCATGTAATCGACAAGGTGTTGCCAAACAATTCGACTTCTTGAAGGTCTAACAAGTTCCCATGAGATACCAACGTTAAATCCAATTATGTATTCGTGAATGAAAGTAAAACCGCTCACACCACAGTCATAGGGAATTTCCACCGCAGATACTCTCCATTCCGTTGTTTGTATGCACAGTAGCTGTCTAATTGAAACGCCATTTAATTGCCCTATAAATCGTATTTTACGCCAGTTAAACACACTCGAGATACTTGGAACTGTAAAATCAAAATTCAAAGAAACCAAACGCAAAGCCACCACACACTTGCAGCCGACAATGCCAGTCAGAACAGTAAGAATCGTAAATCAGCTTTCTGGCCGTGAGCGGTCGATTTCCGTGCTAGAAACGAAAATTAGTTATGGCCAACGTTGCGTCCCTGGCGTGTTTCTATATTGGCAATCTAATTGGTCGCCATTTGTTATGCTGCATGTAGATATTTCAAAATTCTATGAAAAAAATATAATACGCCAAAAAAAAACCCACAAACAGCAACAAAAGATACACACGACTTGTACAGGAAACCACTGTTGGTATATATGCCTCTAGGCTGTAGTTTTTGTCCGAGTTTTACTTGTGAAAATGTTCAACATAACGGTATTACAATTAGTTAGTATGGGCCAATTCATGCGCAATAATGCATATTTATAGGTTAGCAAGATAAAAGGTAAATTACTCGAAATAGAATGGTGATAGATACAAGCATGGTCTAGTCCTTTCAAAAATCGTAAACAAAAAACGGTTTGGTGAGTGGTGAGTTTCTTTTTCATAAGTTTGTCAGGGCTGGTTTTTTTTTCCAACGTTCGCTTGGAGATAATTAAAACGAAATTACAACTCGTTAACATTCCCCTAATCCAACGAACGATTAAATAGATTCATATGCAATGTTGACGTGTGTCATGGAATCTAATGTGTCAACGCTAATGGAAATGTTTAAAAAAATCTGTCAAAATGAGATATGAAGTAGAAAAACAGTAGCATATGAAAGATTAATTATTTGCCGTTGGCGTTATTGCATGTGGATGATGATGACATTTAATCGTAGTCAAGTTTTTCATCTTTGATTTAACCAGCATTAGGAGTTTTTGTCGGTCGGTGGGAATAAAATGTTGACTGATAATGCATTACCAACTACGAGGTTTTTTTTTAATGCTTTTGGAAAATATTTGTCAAAGTGACATCTATTAATTTTATTTTAAAACACCCTAAAGCCATACCTTGCGGACACACTTATGAAGTGCATCGATGTAAACCGCATCAAACTTCGGTGTAATTTGCTGAAAAAAAAAGCGCAATCAGATGCTATGCCATTTGAACGTCAAAGTGAATGACATGTACTTGGATTGTCATAGCAGAGGATTCCAAGAGAAATCATTTTCGGCTGGCAGAGCTGGACTGGTAAGGGAATGATGAAATATAGAATTAACCGTGTTCCGGATCTCAGATTATCACCGACAACACTCATTCTCTCATTGGCCAAAATGGTTGATTGAACAATGAAAAGAGAGCTTCATCGTATATATCTAAATAAATCTGAAATCTTGAGCACGGCCATTGGACTTAGGATATGAGTATGAATTTGACTTTTATGTTAAAGTGAATGACGTAGTTGTTGACAGTAAAGCATACTTTGGATGATGCCTAATGAATAAAGCATAACCCCTGCGCTTAGTAGTACTCTCGCAATAATAACACGGGTAAGTAATAACCTCCGTATTAATAAATGCTGATTAGCTAATCAATGACTAACATGACAGTGTTTCCCATAAGAAATACCCGCGCAAATATCCAAATTTAATCACTGATTAGCTAATCAGCGTTTATTAATACGGGGGTAAGTGTTTGAATTTTATTGACATCAATCGATGACTACCATGACAGTGATTCCAATAAGCAATACCCACACATATGTCAAAAGTTAATCACTGATTAGTTAAGTAGCGTTTATTATAATGGGGGTGAGTGTTTCAATTTTGTTGAGATCAATCAAGGACTAACATGACAGTGTTTCCCATAAGAAATACCCGCGCAAATGTCCAAATTTATTCACTGATTAGCTAATCAGCGTTTATTAATACGGATTAGTTAATTAGCGTTTACTATAATGGGGGTAAGTGTTTCAATTTTGTTGAGATCAATCAAGGACTAACATGACAGTGTTTCCCATTAGAAATACCCGCGCAAATGTCAAAAGCTAATCATTGATTAGTAAATCGGCGTTTATTAATACGGGGGTAGGTAAGTGTTTCAATTTTATTGACATCAATCGATGACTAACATGACAGTGATTCCAATAAGAAATACCCACACATATGTCTAAAGTTAATCACTGATTAGTTAAGTAGCGTTTATTAAAATGGGGATAAGTGTTTCAATTTTATTGAGATCAATCCTTACTAACATGACAGTGTTTCCCATAAGAAATACCCGCGCAAATGTCAAAAGTTAATCATTGATTAGTAAATCGGCGTTTATTTATACGGGGGTAAGTGTTTCCACTTATTTTAAGAACTAAATGCATTTTTGTATGGTAGTGGGTGAGTTAGGCGTAACAACGATTCTTACTCTTAAAGTGGAGAGCCCCTGGCAATTTCTGTTGGGAAATTTTTTTTGCCGATTACCAATTGAATGATGGAAATTTCGAACAATAACTTGTGTACAGACAACACTATTTTGTTGGACTTTACCAAGTGTCCTCATCAGATTACTTCCAATAGTGACGCTAATTGAACAAATTAACGTAATTACACGTTTGAAATAATTTTTATTCCTTAATTGGGGATTGAACTTTTAACCCCGTAGCTAGTGAGCCAAGTCCCTACCACTTGCGCCACAGAGGTCTTGGTTTGAGGAAAGTCAATTTTAATACCTTCAAGAGGTATGATTCAACAAGCATTACACTACGAAGGTATCTAACTTCATGGTCGTATTTGTTTGACGACCCTGCTTAGAATGAACCACTTCCAAAGTTATAAGTATCGGAAGATCCATGTTGTCTTCCTGGCAATCCAATTCCTTCTCTAAAAGATGTTGCGTTTTTTAAGGACCTTGAATTGAGTCTCTATCGGCTGGCTTGTGTATGAAGAGTGAAGAGACAATGTAGAGTGAAAAGGAGGTACACGAGTCGAAAGGAAACACACGAGTCATCATCGCAACTTTAACAAACCTTATGACAGAAACAAATTGTCACAGCAACAGGACGATTTTTTATACTACATCCGGCCCATTGAGAGACTCTGTCTGAGAGAAGGCACAATTCCATCCTCTTTAATCCTGAACACGTTGCTTCCAGTTGCTTCTGAAATCCTTCTTGAGGTCGATGAAGCGGAGACGTCTCAGTTGGACTCTTCGTGTCGGAATTTCAGAAACACATTGTCACATCAACAGGACGATTTTGTAATTTACTTCCAACCCGTTGAGAGACTCTGCCTGAGACAAGGTACAATTCCATCCTCTTTAATCCTGATCACGTTGCTTCCAGTTGCTTCTGACATCCGCTATCACTTGACCCTTAAACCAGAGGTTCAGTCGATATTGTCGTCTCGAACTTGAATTGGAATTGGAAGATTCACTTGGCTGGAGCGTTATTTTTTATTTTTTTCTATCGCGGCGAGGACCAAAAATTTGACGAAGAATTTCAACTGTGGCTTATATTTACTCCACTGCCCTCTTGGTTATTATTCAGCCATCGACGCACGCTCAAATATAAGACTGGATAAGAGTTTTAAGCTCATTTGCTTAGCTATAAGCAAATTTCCAAATTAACACATGCCCTACTGATTATTTGAAAAAAATTGCGTGATATCGGGATCCGGTACATATTTGGAGAAGATCAGGTGATCTTTGTGCAAACTGAACATTATGTTGAGTGTCCTCCAGTGTTAGGCGACACAAAAAGTTTGATCGCATCCCGAATTTTGGCATCGCTCTATGGAGCCCCTCTAGGCGATGAATGCTTTCATAACCGGCCTTGAGGTCGATGAAATGGAGACGTCTCAGTCGTACTCTTCGTGCCAAAATTTGGTCTACGATATATCACCCGTTGGATACATGTTTGGAAAAGATCAGGTGACCAGTTTCCAAACTGAAGATTGTATTGAGTGTCCTGCAGTCTTAAGCGACACAGAAAGTTTGATCGAATCTCTAGCCGATGGATACTTTCATAAGCGTCATTAACGTTCATGAAACGGATATGTCTCCCGACTTTAAATTCAGTCCGATTTTCGTCTCAAAATTCAGGGTATGATAAGTGCTTTGCAGGAAGGCTTCATCGCTTAATGAATATGCCTCAGTAGTTGCTGCAAAACATGGCATCGGATTTATTGCATATGAGACACATGGAGCTGATATTCAAGCATACATGCATGTTTTCATCCATCCAGACTGATAGTTTGGTATATACATCTATAGGCTGAAGAACAATAAGACAGTCGGTTCTGATGGTTTGCCATACACCATTACTTCAGCTTTTTGGTAGCTGCACTAACTTTTCCAATAATGCGAGGGAGCGGTACCTCTCGGTTGAATGGAGATGGGTAGGTTTCTGGCCATATCACTCAATGCTGTCTAAGAACATTTCAAAACAATGCCATGAGCTTCACATATCAAGAAAAGTCCAATACATAGGACTGGACTAACAAAGGTCTGAAGAGCAACAGGCCAAATTAAGAAGAAGTCTTGTGGAAGATATACGTTTAACCAAAGAGTATAGAACAACATAGAGTGCGCATCTCGTGCAACGAAAGTTTTCTATGTGGGGTACTGATATTGATACCCCAGTGTTCACATTGCTACCCCAGCATCAAACAACATCCCCTTTGCACTTACCGCCCGCGGCTGAAACGGATACAACATTTTTAGGTCCGATGCGTACTCTGTGTAGTTTTATACTCTTTGGTTTAACGCACAGAATAAGTTTATAATCTCTCCGCAAGAACCCTATTACGACGCAACGGCCATTTCTATCTATTTAGTACAATTTCTACGCCCAACAAGCTCCAACTTCTATAACACCTCCATAAGCCTGTCTACAGTCACCTGTCACTTGTTATGTAGGATAAACTTGTAGTAATGGCCTTCTTAAAGCGTTTAGAAATAAATTTCGTTAGTTCGTAGGAAAATCATAACTTCTTCTGACAAAAGTCCGCTATAAGACCTGTAGCTGTTGTTTATGTGAAGGGTGAAAAGTAAACGTGATATTTCCATGTTAGATTTGTTGTTATGAGGGCTTTAGTGATTGATCATTTGAGTTTTATCTTAGCTCTCTAGCCTACGCTTTTCCGATCATTAAAATGCGCGATTGTTATTATACTAGGCCTAGAGTAAATACAAAAATCCTCTATAAGGCTTGTAGGCCGAAGCATTACATACCATCAACATGCGCTGAGGAAAGCTTATAGCTTGCAGCGGTTGTATTGATCTATATTCCTGCAAAAATCGAACTTTAGCCTCTACACTCATAAGTATAGAACGCATCCACCAAGCTTATAAGATTTATACCGTCGAGTTAACGTCGCAAGACATAACTCTGGATCGCTTTGTTGAGAAGGTCTGTATTTTTTCATGGTTAAACAGCTAAAGGTACACAGAGACTTTTTCATTGCTGTAAGCCATTGAAGGTTCTAGTTTTAGTCACAAGTTACGACTCTGAATACTTTGAAGTGAACCATCTTTTCAAGGTTATTGTGTCTTGTATGTAGGCAGTGAAAGATGCAGGCCTTTAGTAATTAAAGGTCGAGTTACATTCGCAACGTAGATAACCATTATTTGGAAAATTTGTGAGGTTTGATGGTCATAACATAAAGAAGCACAACAATGTCTCAAGGCATAACTCTAGATCCTTTGTCTTGATCTCGACAGTAAACTTTAAAAAGTTTTTGCGGTTAATGAGTCAACGAAAGAACCGCATCTTTCAGATCTGTTCTTAAAAAACCTAACTAATTTCACAATTTGTATACCTGAATTCTTTTAATTGGACCGTTTCCCCTAGGGCTTACGCATTTCTAATTGTCAGCAGAAGACACACCAAGGCACAGAAGAAGAGTGTTATCTTCTTGACTCCATTGGAAAGCGTCCATCACGAATATTTTCTTCGCTAGGGGACTTATTTTGTTAGGTGTAGGTATAGACATAGTCCTGGCTTCAAGCTTTTGGTAAAGATCTACTCCAGCTCAATTCGAGCCGCTTGACTGACCGATTTTAGTAGCATTTGCGTGAGATTCGATATACTCAAGCCAGTTTGGGACTTTATTTATGCAGGTACTGCCTCTCCGTTTTGGTACGTCGTTTTCAACGTTAGACTTGGTACAGCTTTGTTGGTAATCAATTTTTAGTTGGGAACGCTGTTAGATTGCTGCGGTATTGGTCTCGTAAGCGAGATTTAAATTTACCCTGGCATTCCCTTTAAAACGAGCCGCATTGACATGATGCTTCAAATAAAATAGTGGCTGGAGGTGCATTGGACTACTAAGCACATGGTCCCGACTTGATTCCTAAAATTGACAACACTTACCTTTTGCCCCTACTCTTGCGAAAGTCTGACGAACATCCGAGAGTATGAAACTGTCATCCGAAGCTTCTTTAATGTTCCGTTCGGAATCGGCGTTAAGCTGGAGTTATTATTCTTTGTGGCAAAGATAAAAAAATCTTCACACACACAATGTAATTGGGAAGCTAAGTTTGAAGCCCTGCGTGCCAGAAGTTGCCAGATATTTGCATTTTATAGAAATATCTCTCTTTGACCCTTATGGAAACTTAACCATTGCTTTGGTGCCAGGATATGAACACACTACCAAACATTTTTGATATCATCAAACTTCTCGATTTTGATTGTATCATAAAATCCATTCCAGATCCAGGGGGTTTTCGGTGTAAGGAAGCATCGTGTGACGCAGGACTTCTCCTTCTCCTTCGCTACATAGTTAGCTCTGAATGGTTCAATTATTCGAACGAATATAGGAAAGATGACAGATCCACGTGGTACCACAACGGACCTTTATGGTCTAAGTGTGCACGTGCATTGCGTGCAGGTACTATAACCTGACCAAACCTTACCTACGCAGATCTTACCAATTTACTTCATGCAATTACAAGTATCCAACGTATATCGTCCGGGTTTTATCATTCCTGTTGCGAACTTCATACTGGTTGCGACCAGATTTCACTTTTCCTCATCACTTAGGTTGGTGTAAGCCTAGGTAGACCGGAATGTTGGTGCCCAATCGATGGAAATTGCATAGCTCCCATCTTCAAAAGGGTTAAGCATTCACAAGCCAGAGTGTCGCACCACTGACTTTTTTCTTGGAATGAATTGGCCAAAACTGAATTCCGGTATAATAGGAGACCTCAAGACTCACGTCTCACACCTTCAACCTCTTGCAATGCAAAATACCTACCTCGCCTACCAACTCAACTATCTTCGCACACCAATTCTCCATCTTCAACTTGCATTCGGCATTGAAATTTCGTCGCCATGCCACAGATATCTGATTACATGCTGACATCTCAACCCAGGCTATCCACCTTAGGAATGGACACCAATCTTGTCGAAGATGAAACGTGATAAGAATTCCCAACCGCAACAGCAAAACCAAAAACCACAACCGAAAACCACCATCTGCATAAGGCATCTATGCGAAACGGCCTTCCCCCCAAAAACAACGCCTTTGCCCTGCTCCTCGGCGCGATATGTCTTCATAATTGAAATCGCATATCGCATCGCATGATGTCGCCCGGTATACCAAATCTCCGACAAGGAGGGATCGAATTTTCTGTCGCAGCGTTGATTCTGGTGAGCGACAACGCAACCTGAGATACTTTGCGCATTGGGATTGCGCAACTAACGACACGCCGTGCGCGGCTAAATAGTTGTAACTACCAATTCCGAAGTCTGAACCAATTCACTATCTCAAAACCCGCCATGTTACTGTTGACGATATTGTTAGCCAGTTCGATTGGCAGTTGTGTTGAAATGTTTTGCGGATTGTCAAACTTATTGGCGACGCAATGGTGAATGGCAAAAAAAAAAAAAAAAAAAAAACAATCACCAACCCCCGGGTATAAAGAAAGTAAAACTATCAGCCTAGGGGCTTGGGCTGTTATCGACAAAATGATGGATGACAAGATGTTTAGTGTATCTAGGCATCTTTATAAGCGAGCATTCTGATATCGAAAGTCATCGAGGCTGGCTTGGTTTGATTAGTTTTTTAATTGCGAATTTTGAATTGAGCGCCACAGGGACCAAACGACGATCGATGCGACGCACCGATGCGACATGGAAACTGGTTAACGCTGCGTGCGTGTATCTCGTGCCGCGAATTTATCACACTCTGTGGGGAACGCCGTTTTGTATGTGCTGCCCAAAGTAGTGGCTGTTCGTAGTTGGACAGGGGAGTGCGAAAAAGTTGTTTGGCTTGAAAGTTGGAGGCTTGTTTTTTGTGATACGAAACTGGAGCAAATAGTTTGGATGTCGCATGAGGTTGACAATGACGGTTGGATGTGTACATTTATGAATTAAATGAGGTATCAGGGATGCAAGGGGAGCATTCCTAGGATAAGTAGCTGCATAGCTTAATTTGATCGTTGAATGATCTGTGGGGGCTAATGTATGAATGAATGTTTGGCGGTTTCTTAGACATTGACATGGGCCACATGGGATCCGATTATGACTTTGATGTTGACATGCTCTAGTGGGGAAACTATAGGAGCAGCATTCATGTGTACAAGATTTGGCTCTGATTCCTTGTAGGTACCTTATGGAGGGTCGCCGAAATTCTGCATCAAACATTGTTGGCACTAGATAGAGCAAGAGTATCGGTAATAGCTGGACAGAGGCACCTTATGGAGGTCTTTTTTCTAGAACTTTGGCGTGTGATTCCATCGTTTTATAGATCTGGTACACCTGTTTAGTTTTCAATCATATTGTATCTGGTTTGGCAAGTTTACTAGACCTGGCATTCGATATTACTACTTTATATATAGAAATGGTTTTTGTAGTAAAACGGATCCGAAATTGGACTTGGGTTTAAATGATGTATTGACAAAGTATTTGCTTCATCAAACCTAATGATTTTGTATCAAAAGTTTTTTCGAATATACAAACATTTTACAGAAAAACGTTTTTTTACTGAAAACGCCCTCAAAAAGTGGGTGTGGCAAAACACATTCTTTGGACAAAATATAGGTATTGAGATAGACAACATATGTTGTTCAGTCACTTTTTCCATTATTCCATATCGTTTGGCCAAAAATAATGTTTTTCTAAAAAGTGGGCGTGGTAGTTGGCGGATTTTGAAAATTTGCACACTTCTTCGAACAGCACGTACACATGTACCAAATTTCATTATCCTAGCTCAAAATTTAAGGCCTAATAACCGTTGACCTACAGACAGACGTACGGATGAACGGACAGGCAGACGTACGGACGGACGGACACACAGACATGGCTTTATCGACTCAGCTAGCGATTCTGAGTGGATCCATATACTTTGAGGTATAACTGTAACAAAGTTACAAACTATGTATCAAAACTAAGACTTGCAGAATAGTATAGATGGCCAGACCCAAAAAAATTGTTAATGTTATCCCTGAAACCTTGACGAGCGAGGTTGCATCCTTATTGAAATCAGGATGAGGGCACCCTGCCTTAGTGTAAGGACAGACGCCTCTTTATAACCCAACTGATTAATACTTGACTGCTAAAGGTAAAATCCGTGAAATACCTATGCCTGGGTATAAATACCGATGCCTCCTGGTTAGCCGACAGGTCAATCTCTTGACGAATGATGAAGGTAATCGTGATTTTTTCAAGCACCTTTCCGGGGAGTTTGGATTTTGATTCGTTCCCTTTAGTGGAAGCACTTCAAACACTTCCAGAAGCTCAAACTAACGACGGGAAATTGAATACACCCGAAGGAAATTTCAACAGTGATTTTGCCATTGCTGATGTCCAGCAATTGCTCTGAAAATACTTCTCCAGATTGATAGTTCTGCAGATCGATAGGCATGTTCGTCGTCAGTTTGAGTTTCTTGTTGTGTTTGAAGTGCTTCCACAAAAAGGACGACTTCAAACAAGCATTAAGTTTATCGGCTGGGATTGACCGTGACAATGTTTACCGAAAATAACCTGCCAATGGAGTCATTGCATGGGGTTTATTTCCCAAAATAGAAATTCGAAATGGAATTAAGCCTTGCCACGCAAAAGCATTAACCCCGCAGGTGTTATCGCCATTTACAAATTGGAATTCTATTCAAGTTTGGTGTGTGCAAAGTTTGAATGTGAGTGCAACCCCCCTGATTGGGCTAACTGTTGGATTTGGGATGTGTGCGAGTTTGACACCAGCGGGACTTGTTTCATAAATCTTGCATCGTGTTGTCTAATACCCCCAAACAATCAGTTTGCTTTGCTGCAAAACTTCGGCCATCGCACTGTTCTTGGAAAAGATTGTATTTTTGATTTTCATTGATTTGCATTTAGTGCCAACTTGAGTTTTTGCTCAAGTGAGCACAATGAATTAGCATTTTGATAAACGTAGATGCAATTCCTGACAAAGCAAGTGCAAGCGCAGGTATAGTTGTCAAAATCAATTCGAAGCCCCTTCCAGTTCCCGTGCTCACAACTTTCATGAGACTTTTGTACTCATATTGTTTTTCGCGGTGAAATAACCCACATGGAAAAAAGCTCCATGGGGCTTATTTCCCAAATATAAAATTCGAAATGGAACTAAGTTCCGCCACGAAAAAGCATTAACCCCTGCAGGTGTTATCGCCATTTGAAATTGGAGTGCTATTTAAGTTTGGTGCATGCAATGTTTGAATGTGAGTGTGGAGGCATGCAGCTCCTCTGCAACCCCCCTGCTTGGGCTTACTGTTAAATTTGGGATGTGTTCAAGTTCGGATGAATAAAAAGGAAATAAACCCCAAAAGGAAAAGGCATTAACAGCCTGAGGACTTGTTTCCATTTGTAAAAGGAAATTACCCCCTCGGGGGTTATTTCATTTTTATTGTGAATTAAGTCCCATAGGGCTTATTTCCGCGGGGGTTATTTCACTGCATCGTTTTTCGCTTCGCATTTCTTGAGCCAATGCATCGTGCCTCTTCAAACGATTAGAATCTGTCATTCCTAAGTCAGATAATAGGTACCTTGTCCGACATCAATTAAATAAAACCAAAGCCTGGTCGTGAACTTCCACGCTAGTTTTCGATGCAATGCTGAAACCTGAGAAAAATTATCATCAGTCGGTTTGTGTGGTAAGCATATTGAGATAATTATTGTCGTTTCTTGCGGACTTTTACAAACACATAAAAAATTAGCCATATCGGTTAAGGTGTTCATCGATTTTAGTTATAACAAAAAAAATGCCAAATGGGTGCAGCCGTTCTCAAGTAATGCGGTTCTCAACGAACGACATTTGATTTTTGTTTATGCAAAAAATTTAATGTGTGCGAAAAAAAAATGCTACAAAACCATTTTCAGACAAATTTAGTGCAAACATTTTTTGGGGGTGATTTTTCGGTAATTTTCTTAGGTAGCTTAGCCAGAGACCAATCCGAATCTGTACGAATCATCGAAATCGGTTATGGCGTTCTTGAGATATAATCGAAGTTACTAAGGTCATAGTCTCCTTAGTGTAAGCAGATTCAAGAATGTTCAATCGGTGCAGGGAAATAACTTCACAGGCAATAACTTCACATGGGAAATAACTTCACCTTAAGTGGGAAAAAACTTCACTTTTTTTGTAGAATTATTGCCTGATGAAGGTGAGCAATAACACCGGCGTACATTTTCACAAAACAGTTTTTTGGCGCAACAGGCTCTTTAGTACCCAAGTCCTAGCTTTCTCCCAACCTTTTATGTCTGCTTCTTGCACGATGGCGGGACCTATTGAGATACGCTATTCTTGACAATTGGTATTACTAGGATGATTTGTCAGATCATCACGACGAAAGGCCAGCAAAAATCTCATTTTAGGTGTTGCTATGGCTGGGAATCTAATTTAGAACTTCTGCGCGGCAGTTTATCGCACTAACCATTGCGCCACAGAGCCCGTCCTTGCACCGTACAATTACTTGAATTCTTAGCCAAAAATAGACATAAGTACTTGTCTACTTCCAACAGGTTGAGACAGTTAACATTCAAATTTGTGGGACCAATTTGAGAAGTTCTTATCTAATAGTTCTAATGACTTCCACCTAGGTTTTCCAAAGACTTGTGTCACAACCAAGCCTCTAGCCCCATTTGGGGAAAGATCCATGAGAAATAAATAAGCAAAACTTTCTACGCATACAAAGTCAACTTCTTCCATCAAGGCGCTTTCAAAATTAGCATATGACGGCTTTGCTTCCCAAAATGATAACAAGTCTCATCTTCCATTCGTATCTATTTGCCAATTGAAATCCCATTTACATGCATTTCACAACCACAAAAAAAAAAAGTTAACATCCACCTCTCAGACATCAAACGTACGTACGTTCTCATTATTGTTTCCACCTGCATCGGCACATCTCTTCGGTGGTCCATAGTACTGTCTGCATCCAAACGAAGGTACTCTCGTCAACATAACTTACCAGCACTTGTCATCAGACCTCGTAAATGCCATCAGGCATCATTCGGATGCGAAGCCTCAGCTACCACTTTCTGCATGACATGGTTTCTTCATCCACCTCAGACGAACCTCCTCCGCACGACAGCGCTGCCCACCCACAAGCTAGAGATGCGCCAGCTTTAAAAATTACGCACCCAAAGCAATTAGTCTAATGCGGCTGCTAACAATGACGTGAAGTAGGTTGAGAGATTCATGCAGCAAAGTGAACTTAAATCCATCCTTGCCGCAAGCCACCGAACTACCAGGTGCTTGCGCTGGCGAATCTTTGCCTCATTCCATGCTCTGTCACGGCACGGAGATAATTGTTATGTGAAGCTGTGTTTCTTGCTGCAATCGTTGCCAACGTAAGGTAACGCTAAACATACGTCCTACACTCACAATTAGCTTCCTTCTGCAGCACAGTACCAACAGCAGTTGTCGTGCCGCATAGCAATCGGAACGGAATCACAGAAAACGAAACTCGGTTGTTGCTACGTCTGCGGATTTGCATGCAGCAGCGTCGTCAAACTGGGGCTACTTACCAACGGAACACGAAGGACGCGGGCGTTTAATTCGCTGTCATTAATGGATTACGCTGGAAGGTGTCATTTATGGTCGCAGTGTGATTGTTGACGGGGTCTTTATAAGGCAATCGGGAAGTGTTTGAGTTGTGGAATTTCGAAAGTATTGCAATATTGCAGCAACAGGGTGCTGTTGGTTCTGAAATTTAAATAATTTTTTCCTGCGTGAAATTGGCGATTGTTGTAAGTGAGAGCTGCGTGGTTGAGATTTTAGAGACTAATCAGGGGTTGCACTCTATACAACCAATTGGCCTTGGACCTTCTTCGAAATGAAAATCGAAGAAAATGCGCTTGTATATCCTGCTTAGATGTTTATTCGCGGAATGGGACCATGAAAACATGGCAATTTTCCTTTTAATCTCGAATAGTATTGATCTACTTTGTCGACCTACTGGATGGAAATCGAAGACTGTGTAGACCGGCAAATTGAAATTTAGCAGCACCGCCTTTTTGACAACTTATTCAGTTCATTTAATCAAAGTTAACAGCCCTTGTAGTGGGATCTGAAAGCTGCTCCTCTCAGATTGCATAATTTATTGAGTAAGGAATTTTCTAATCTACAGAATCTTAGTATGTATTTCCCGGATAGGGCTACTTTGTGTATGGGTTATAGGAATTCAGGTTGATATAAAAGAAAACCCTTCAGCTTTTCAATAACCATTACAAAGACCGTAGAAATAACATCACAAACTTCAAACGCTAACCTAAGAACTGCCTTACAGGGAAATAGTTATGATCCTTCTATCCAGATCAAATAGAAACTTCCAAGATAAGTAGAGAAAAATCAAAACTTCGATGCCAAGATATATCAAGTCCTAATAAAGTCCAGTCATAATCGCTAAAGTTCCGTGAGGAATATTTAGTACCAGATACTTAATCAGGGCCATTAAACAAAATGGTCAGGATTTACACATATGTATACAGGATACATTGATCTCAAAGTTATACCATTGTGAGCTTCCTTTCTACACCTGGACGTAAGCAAATTCCAACTCAAGGGTCGCGATTTTAAATATACCAGGCCTCAAATGTGTGCCGGTAAATAAACAAGCTGTCGATACAGTGAGAGCCCAATAATTGACTTTGCTACAGAACGAAATGCTATTACAGCCGGCACACGGTTTCCTTACCTCGATATCGGTGGCGGTTTCCAGATCAGTGAACGGTCAACCAAATCGATCATATTGCGATAGACAATAGGCACGCATTCAGTATTTTGGATGTCCGAACATCCCGAGGAGTAAACATCGACTCGGACCACTACCTTGTTGCAGCCAAGGCAAGAATGCGGATATCCAACACGCCACAACAATCCAGAAATGCTGTGTTGAAAGACTGCAGTTGCAAGAGACTTCCAAGACTTTGGCGCAGCGCGTATCCCTTAACTTATCGATTAACACCGTACCACCAGCATCGAATGTTGAAGAACACCGGCAACAGGTGCTAACAGGTCATAAGATCATCCGCAACAGATCTGGTTGGTTTCTCGCGCCCACCAGCAAGAAACCCCTGGTTTGATGAGGAATGCCGACAGATGCTCGCAACCAAGAACGAGGCCAACAAGGCTAAGATGCAGGTGAAGACGAGAGCTGCTTTTGAGCTCAATAAGCAGAGAAGAAGGGAAGAACACCGGCTTTTCGGAAAGAAGAGCGTGCGATCGAGGAACGATGTTTGCCACAGTGTAAAACGTCAAAGCCAAGGATATAAGGTTCAAACTGAATCCTGTCGAGATGAACAAGGAAATATCGTAGTTGAGACACAGACGATGCTGAGGTTATGGAAGAACCACTTCTGCGGGCTGTTAAACGGTGATGACGAACAACATTCTGCTGTCAGGCAGAGCGAACCATTCAATATTGGCGACGACAGTGAAAACTGCCAACCACCAGATCTGAGTGTAGTGAGGATAGCAATATCTAAGCTCAAGCTTAATAAGGCTGCCGGAAATGACGGCCATCCCACCGAGATTTATAAAGCCGGCGGAGATGACTTGGTAAGAAACATCCACCAACTCATAAGCCAAATCTGGTCGGAAGAAAGTATGCCTGAAGAATGGAACCTCAGCATCGTTTGCCCGATCCACAAAAAAGGAGACCCTCTGAACTGTGCCAATAACAGAGCCATAAGTCTTCTCAACATCGCCTACAAGATCATATTTTCCGTTATATGTGAACGCCTCAAACCTATTACCAACAACCTGATCGGCGCTTATCAGTATGGTCTTAGGCCAGGAAAGTCCACAAACGATCACAAACGGCAGACCCTGGAAAAAACCCAAGAAGTCCAAATCGATACCCCCACCTACTTTTCGATTTCAAAGCCGCATACGACAGCATTTACAGAGACGAACTATACAGAGCCATGTCTAGTTTTGGTATACCGCCCAAACTCGTCCGTTTGTGTAGGTTCACTATGATATTCCTAGAATGTTCAATGGATGGTAACAAGGATTATAAAGTCATACAGATGTCGCACTGCATACAAGAAAAAATTGCTCTATAGCGGGTCGTACTGGCACAGCCCGCCATATATTTGGATCTCGTTTCTCATGTGTGCACAGGCATACCGCCCGCCCGTACCATTAAGCTTGTGAGCTAACGTTTCTGGTTTTCTGTTCTCAATGCGTCATATGTATGGCTTTGTAGTATTTGATGACAATCAACACCCATAGATGATGTCAATACGTCAATTCTATGACTTGACATAAAAGTCGGTGGTAAGGTTATGTGATCTGTCTCATTTGATTTAAGACACTAGACTGTTCAGATATCTTATTCGCCATCTTATATGCTACTCCATAGAATTTACTTACCTCCGGAACCTACATTCACCAGCATATTTCTGACAACCATTGGAGATAAATCCAAACCTATGAATGTAAAAAAGCCTCCAAAATAGGAAAGAAACCAAGCTTCAAGTAAATCCACGTTCACTGAATCACAAGGTCTCTGTGCACTTCTATTAATAAAGAATTTGGAGTTGTCAATCAATAAGTCCGCAAGCTTCCCACAGTGTTCGCTGCAACAATCAATCTGTTTTGAGTGTAGCTGGACATCCAAGACAGATTTTCGAGTCTCCACTCAACATCACTGTTGTTACAAAATATTTTCATTTTTTATTCGACAACAAGCGCCATTTAATCAGCATAAATGCTTTTCCATTGAAACGTCATCCAAGCCGTAAGACTATCTCCAAACCTGTGTCTTAATTTATGTCCAACAACATCACTACTCTTCACCGGCGGAGGCTTTCAATGGCCTTCGCTAGACGAAAAAATAAACATAAACACCCATAAAATCCATCACCAGCACCGCAATTATTATCTTCATCATAAGTATCTCTCAGATACTCCTTAACATCGTCATTGTCTACCCCTATACAAGCCGCATAATTTGTTAAAAAAAAATCAAATCTCCGACTCTGCCGTCTACAGCATCACTATCAGGCATCATCTTCTCTTCTCGGAACAATCGTGAGCGGCTCACTGGACCACGAACCGGCCGGTCACTTACATCTCTGGTTGAAGTAAAACGCGCGTATTCTCCCATCTACGGGGATTTATGAAAACCTTGACCTGAGATACGTTCCGCTACTGTTATTAACTCGGATTTACTGCCACGAGATTGCAAGTGATTTAAACGAACATCCTCGGCACTCATGTGATGGTAAGTTCAAGATTGGAATGGGAATGAGCCCTTCCATGATGGAGTGTGTCAAAACCAAGTGAAATGGAAAGTACCTATCACCTGGCGATTGCAATTGCAAATTTTCTCATGCATGCATGAAAATCAGAAGAAGAAAAAAATCTTCTTGACATGTTACGTGCTGACGGTTGATAAATCGTGTAGCTCTAGTTTTTGAAACCTCATCAAGTTGAAATTCATTTTTTGTATCTTTTGCAATTATTTTCCACTCCCGGGCAACAATAACAGTCATGATCGATGCAGACAACAAAAGCCATTCGAGATGGGAAAAATCTGCGATCGTGGAAAATCTGCATTTCGCAGAGAAAGTGAGCGCGCACGCGCCCGAGACAAGCTAATATGTTGTCTGGATTGAAGCCGGCTGGGCTAGGATGGTGGACGCCTTGTCGGAAAATTGTTTTCAGGCGTGGAAGCATTGTCGAATCGCTAATGATAGCCATCTCATCAAAATGTGTAGAAATGTTGAACGCTAGAGTCGGTGTGTTGTGGCAGACTATAACAAAGCTGAAGGCCTTAGATTGGGGGTTGGAGAGGGGTATCAATTATTAGGCGGAATATAGATTAGGCCGGTATAAGTATGATTGTGCGCGAAATGCCAAGGAAATACCGTGAAAATAAAGTGGACGCTCCGGGCGGTTATTATGGTAATTTGCGCTGCTATTTCAGGTGCACTTGGGTAAGTTTTGCGTCATTTGTGGCGAGACTTTGGGGAGATTGCTGGGTGGGTCGATTGCATGCGATCGTGAAAAAATGTTGATTGTTTCTTGGAAAGCGTCGTAAATATTTGAGCATAGAATTCATCGCTTTAGAAAGAGAGGTTAGGAAATTGAGATCATACAGAAATTAAATGTTTTCTAAAAGCATCATTCTTAAACTTAAGGCTTACGGATTGCCTCCAGGTTCTATAAATTGGTTTCAATCATATCTCTCATGGAGAACTTATCAGGTAAAATTTTGAGGTTCTAAATCCAACCCTTTGTTACCCTGTTATCCAATCTGGAATACCCCAAGGTAGTCATTTAGGTCCTACTTTATATATAATTGCTATTAATGGTGCAAGAGCTTGTATTCGAGAAAGCAAAATGTTAACATATGCTGATGACATGAAGATTTTCAAATGTGTAGGAGATCTAAGTGATTCGCTTTCACCAAAAACCGATTTAAATAGTTTTACCATATGGAGTCTTAAAAACCATTTGAATCTGAACCCTGCTAAGTGCCATAACATGTCATTTTTACGAAAACGTACTCCATCCAATTTTAGTTATACTCTGTCCGGACACACTCTCTGTCGTGTAGACAGTTTTACAGATCTTGGTGATTATTTTGATCCTAAGTTGGGGTTTAATGGCGCGATGGTTAGTGCGATGAACTGCCGTGCAGAAGGTCTGGGTTCGACTCCAAGCCGTAGCAACACCTAAATGATTTTTCACTGGCCCTCCTCTCGTGATGATCTGACAAATCATCCGAGTAGTATCAATTGTCGTGAAAAGCTTATTTCAACTAAGCCGTTCGGATTCGGCATAAAACAGGAGGTCCCGCCATCGTGCTAAGAAATACACATGCACACATGAATGGTTGTGAGAAAAAACCTAGGCCCTGGGTAATAGCGAGCCTGTTGCGTCATAATTTTTTTTTGTTTTTTTTTTTTTTAGTTGGGGTTTAATAAACACTTAAACGTTATTGTCAATAAGTCCAACTCTATGTTGGGATTTATAAAAAGGTGGTCAAAAGAGTTTAATGACGCCTATGTCACCCTTTCGCTATATAATTGTCTAGTTCGCCCTCACTTGGAGTATGTCTCACAAGTGTGGACACCCTTTCTATGAAGTGCATTCAAATAACGGGTAATTTTTTAAGAGTTAAGTGTTTCAGGTTAGCAGCACTGTTTAGTAATGGCGTCCAAACGGCATCTGTCAAAGTGACAAGTTGTCAGTATACTCTGCCATTTAATTATTAAAATACTTACAAACGAGCAACGATTGCAAAACTTTGAAATTTATTATAAAAATTCGTGCTTTGTGAAAAGTGTGCACCGTTCGTTACGACCATACTATGATCGTCATAATCGACCTGGTGAACCAACAATTAATGCTGTTATCACCAAATTTCGCACCAAATTTACTTTGTTCGACATTAAACCATCGACTTGGATGCGTACAGTGCGCACCGCAGAGAATATTGCAGTCGTAACTTCCAATGTTAATGATGACCGTGAAATGTCAATTCGTCGCCGTTCTCAGCAATTGGGCAGGTGGCCATGGCTCAGAGGAATGCGTAGTTGACAGCTAAGCCAAGCGCTGCGGGTTCAAGCCCCATCTTCGGCAGCATTTGTTTTCTACGAAAATTGCCAGCTTATCTGAGGCCACCTGTGCGATAATATGAGACGATATAAATCTATTTCTCCTCCTCTGTGCCACGTAGGTTTATGTTATATGTCTTTCCTTCTATGTATCTATCCGTCTCTCTCTGTTGTATAAATGTCTTGATCTGTCCCAGCCGATGGCCTCAGTCGCCAGTGCTGTTATGTGTCTGTAGTTCGTTGCATTCATGTGCGAAATACTGTGATGTCAATGTCAATGTCAGCAATTGGGCATGTCTTACTCAACCATATGGAAAATTTAACGTGTCGATTTGGGTTTGAAAGCCTATGAAATTCAACTTGTGCAAGAATTGAAGCTGAATGACCTACCACAACGTCTAATTTTTGGTGAATGGGTCTTAGAACAGCTCCATGAAAGTTCGAAAAATTGTGTTCAGCGATGAGGCTCATTTCTGAACCAACGGATACGTCAATAAGTAAAACTGTCGCATCTGGAGTGATGAACAGCCACATGCCATACGAGAATTACCGATATATCCCGAAATCGATCCGTAATACGCGACTTTCTTTTGCCCCCGTTGGCTGAGTTGAACTTGGTTGACATGTGGTTTCATCAAGACAGTGCCACATGCTACACAGCTCGTGAAACAATGGAAATGTTGAAGCATGAATTTGGTGAACAGCTTATCTCTCGAAATGGCCTTGTGAGATGGCCGCCAAGATCATGCGATTTTACGCCTCTTGATTAATTCTTGTGGGGTTATGTAGGGTCGTTAGACTATGTGCACAAGCCGAACAAGATTGAAGCCTTACAGGATAACATAGCACGCGTAATTCGTGGAATACATGCCGAAATGTTAGAAAAAGTGACCCAAAATTGGATCTTCCGAATGGACCATTTGAGACGGAGCAGCGGACAACATTTACATGAAATTGTCATTAAAACGCAAATGGTAGAGGCCTACAGATCGATTACAATAAACTCTCAACATAGACTTAACAATGATATGGTTTTCTTGCACTGATCCCGATCTTTTAAGTGCGTTTGGTTTTAATACCCAGGCTGGTTCTCATTACCTTCGTAGTAGTCCTTTATTTCATAATATACAGTCTAAATGTAATTTCACCGTTTACTAATTGAATATTAGACTTAATAACTTCTATGTTTCTTAAATTAAAAAAAAAAAACCTGTAAGAGAATTTTATAACGACATTCCACCTGCATACTGTCCTCTGATCCTTTTTACGTTGACGAATAATAAATACAAAGATTCAACCAAAGACACAGAGTCAATATATTAACAACGAACCTGCCACGATGTTATATCCGAAATCCTTATTGACAATTTGAATTTGCTGACCGGAACCCCGTACCTCTGAAGTATCCATTTACATAAGCTATCGATGTTTATCGCACATGCATCGCTGGACTTAACTCTGCCAAACCAAATGAATTACCAACCAATCAATTTCATTCAGATCCGAACCATCTGGTAACCTACTGCTAGATGCACTTTTACTTAAGCCCACTCTGGATATTAACCTAAAAAAAAAATTATGAAAGCCATTGGGTGTATCTACGGATTGCTCTCATTTAAAACTAACTTTTCCGACTCCACTCACCCTCCCGATTTATAGAAATACCATCAAACAGCATGTCCTTTCGCTTGTGCCAGTCAAATATAATTACGTCCATAAAATTCATTTTAATTTCCAATATGCAGACCAAGCTCTCGATAATAGATACAAGTATCCACCAGCCTAATGATTGGATATATGAAACCTGTGTGTATCTGCGCTTGTTTTTTACCCACTTTCCAGTCTCTTTTTTTTTCAGTTTATGTGCAGAAGTTACTTTTTCTTCCACATGTTACCCATTTCTGCGTCCTTCTCTCAATTTTCTTCTACTTTGCATAATAACGCAGTAAATTTTGTGCAGTACTTCAGCAGTACTACTGCCGTGATATTACTCAACTTAGAAATTCCGATCACTCGATATGCATGTGGAAAATGAAAACAAAGTCCGAAGCGTTCGGATAACGTCCAATGGCTGTCTTACTTTGTTTTTTTTTTTTTACTAACTAATACATAATAACCTAGCCAGGGAGCATAGCACAACAACAACAACAAAATTGTAAATTTTTTATTCCGTATCAGTGTTTAGAGACCAATGGTGTTGTTGTTGTTGTTGGGAGGTTTGTTGGCTCCAATGCGATGTGGACTACCATCTCGACTCAATGGCAAGAGGAAGAGAATTGCGCTGTGCACTGGCTGTGTGAATTGCATGGTGATCGCTGGATGGTGTTCCATTGATTCAGAATCAATCGAATGCAGTGAAAATTGATGGCATAATTTAAAAAAAAAAATTAAAATTAATTTGATTACTCGAGCATTAGCAAGCACGAGAGAGTTACAATGAAGCCAAAGTTATACGGGGATCAAGGAGAAAATGACGGCGGAAAAAAAAGTCAAAAAATGTTACGTATTCGCCAGAGGAGGAAACAAATTTTATCAATTTAAAAAATGGACGCCAAGTCGTCTTTAGGGGTCTTATATGCAGTAGGTAAAGTTAAGAATTCGGTGAAATATAGTGTACTAAGGACTTAGGTTTCTTTTTATTAAAGATTAGCTCGCGTTTTTCCTTCCTACACTCAAATTTGCATCAAATATTGTAATCGATAGATAGGCCTTTTGCCATTTAAGTTTTAAACACAAGTTTATGTAAATGTTGTCTCAATTCCTCTATGACCGAACGTTGAGGCAAAAAATTCTACAATGTCCCAGAGAAAGTAAAAACTTTTGGTCATTTGTTAAAAACATAAAAAATTCGGCATCAGCATCAATTCCGACGCTCATTCATAATGACATTCCAGCTGTCAGCTCTATAGACAAAGCCAATCTGCTTGCTGCGCATTTCGCAGCCAATTCTACATTGCCAGATTGTGTTCAGTCTCCTCCTGTACTTGAGAACGTAGATAATTCTATGGGACAAATTCACTTTCGTAATCGTACAGTTGCAAGAGTTTTATTTGATATTGACATACACAAATCCGCTGGTCCAGATGGTATATCCCCCATCATTCTGAAGAGGTGTTCTTCTACGCTAGCAAAACAAAGGCGTAAGCTTTTCTATCTATCCTACTCATCAGGACTCTTTCCGAGTAGATGGAAAACAGCATTTGTCCAGCCTGTACCAAAAAAAGGCGAATCTTCTTCTCTCTCCAACTACCGACCAATTGCACTTACGTCCCTTCTTTCCCAGGTCATGGAAACGCTGATAAATCGTCAGCTTATGAAATATCTCGAAACACGAAAACTTCTCAATGACCGGCAGTATGATTTTCGCAGCAACAGGTCTACTGGTGATTTGATGACATATCTCACCGAAAAGTGGAACCAATCAATCCACCATGGTGGCGAAAGCAAGATTGTTGCGCTTGATATTTCAAAGGCATTTGACAGGGTTTGGCATCAAGACCTTTTGTCGAAAATGCGTGCATTTGGAATCGACGAAAAACTTCTTCTATGGATTAGACATTATCTTTCGAAACGTTCAATTCAAGTTGTTTTGGATGGTTTCAAGTCTGTAACTTACCAAATAAATGCTGGTGTCCCTCAAGGCTCAGTTTTGTCTCCGACTCTCTTTCTCATTTCTATAAATGATCTCCTGTCTGCAACTTCTAATCCAATTCATTCCTTCGCTGATGACAGTACCCTCAGCTTCTCATATTCGTCGTTTACAGGTCCTCGTCCCTCACCTTCGAACGTGGACTCTAAACGCCAAAATATGTTAAGCTCATTGAATTCCGACCTTGACAGCATTATCAAATGGGGTAAATCTAATAAAGTTGAATTCAATGCTTCCAAAACACAATGCTGTCTTCTGTCATTAAAGCGAAACCAAAATCTAGAGCCGTTATCCATGAATGGCACTTACGTCGAAGAAACCGAAAAGCTTTCCATGCTAGGTATGTGTGTTAGTAACGACTTACGTTGGAACGACCACATATTCGAAGTCGCTAAAAACGCAGCGAAATGTCTAGGTTTCCTAAATCGATGTAAGAAATATTTCACCCCCTCTGATCTGGCCACGATGTATAAAGCGTTTATACGCCCAAAACTTGAATTCAACGCCCAAGTCTGGTCAGGTGCACCTACTAGATAGGATTCAAACACGTGCGAAAAAACTTATAGGAGACATAAGAATAGCGAACTCCTTAGTTTCGCTTGAACACCGTCGAAACATTTCCTGCCTTACCTTGTTTTATCGCTATTTTAACAATCAATGCTCAAATGAAATAGCCAGCTGCATATTCCTCCCATTCAACAATTCAGCCGCAATACTCGTTACGCAATGAATGCAAATCAGTTTACCCTCAAGCCTATCTTCGGACGTACGCTGAAATATAGAGATGCGTACATAAACCGAACAACACGAATGTGGAATGCTCTACCAAACTCTGTTTTTCCTTTCCATTATAACTTACAGACATTTAAAACCAATGTGCATCGGTATCTCCTTTCTTCTTATCCCTAATTTCCTTAACGCCCGCACTGTGCTAAGACATATAAAGGGTCGGTTTGTCCACATAGTCCAACGACTTTACATAACCCTGAAAGAATTAATCAAGAGGCGATAAATCGCATGATCTTGGCTGCCAACTCACAGGGCCATTTCGAGAGAAGCTATTTACCAAATTCATCCTTCAACATTTCCATTGTTTCACGAGCTGTGTAGCATGTGGTACCGTCTTGATGAAACCACATGTCAACCAAGTTCAACTGAGCCAACTGGGCATAAAAAAAATTCGCGTATCATGGCTCGATATCGTTCGCCGATGACGGTAACGTTTCTTCCACGGTCGTCTTTGAAGAAAAATGGACCGATGGTGTTACCAGCCCATAAACCACACCAAACTGTCGTTTTTTCGGGATGCATCGGCCTCATGATTTTGGCGGCCAACTAACAGGTCCATTTCGAGGGATAAGCTGCTCACCAAATTCATATTTCAATATTTCCATTGTTGCACGAGCTGTGTTGCATGTTGCACCGTTTTGATGAAACCACATGTCAACCAAGTTCAACTCAGCAAATTGGGGCAAAAAAAAAAGTCGCAAATCGTGGGTGGATATCATTCGCCGTTGACGGTAACGTTTCTTCCACGGTCGTCTTCGATGAAAAGTGGACCAATGATGCCACCAGCCCATAAACCACACCAAACTGTCATTTTTTGGGATGCATCGGTAATTCTTGTATGGCATGTGGCTGTTTATCACTACAGATGCGACAGTTTTGCTTATTGACGTTTGCAATGAGCCAGAAATTAGCCTCATCGCTCAACACATTTTTTCCATAAAACAGCGGACTTTCATGGAGCTGTTTCAAGTCCCATTCACCAAAAATTAGACCAAAGACTTTATTGGAACGCATCAGTGTGGATATAGGGAAGGAAAGTCCACAAGTGATCACAATTCTGCAATTCAGCTGGTTCTGCAAAAAACCCAGGAAATTCGAAAATCCGATGAATAAGTTTCTGTTTCTGTCTCTGTTTCTTCAGACTTAGAGATCCACATAACACCCTTATCACCCCAGTCCAGCTTTACAGCGTCGAAGCATGGAATATATCTAAAGTGGATGAAGAAATTTGTGTTGAGGAGACATGAACACGACGATATATCCAAGAACCTTACGAGCTGCACAGCTACATTGACCCACTTAAAATAAAACTCCGCATTGGAGGTTTCAGTAGGATAGGAAATGTAGAGCGAATGCACACCAATTCTCCAGCTCGCAGAGTCTTCGATTCCCAGCCAGATGTTGGATGCTGTATAGGAAGACCTCGCCTTAAGTGGCACAAACGGTAATCGACCTCAACAAAGTGGAACTAATTTTATAGAGTCGTGGTTAAATGGGAAGGAGACATCTTAGTTGAAGCCAGGATTAAGTCCGGGCTATAGCGACACTTAAGTAAGTAAAAGGAATTGAGGATGCTGGCTGACTGGGCTGGTAGTACATTTGCACAACTACTACATCCGTTTGTGCATAAAAAAAATAGGAATGCTGTTTGATAAGCTATGCGGAAGACCTTGATACTGCGGTACTGTGAGGACTATTCGCAGTGTGGTGGATAAATTTGAGGCCACTGGTTCAGTAAACTGTACATCGACGAAAAATATGCCGAAAACATCGCGCTCTCTATGAGAGTGTGAAGGAGCATCCGATTCAGTCGATTTCGCGTAGCTCACAAAAGCTAGACCTTTTCAGAACACAACTTGGAGAATTTTGTGTCGTAATTTGCACTTGCAACCATACAAAATCGAACTGACCCAGGAACTGAAGGTAAACGACCATAGACTACGACGTGTGTTCGCCGAATAGGCTCTGAAGCAGTTGCTAGCTGACCCATATTTTCATCGAAAAATCATCTTCAACGATGAGTCCAATTTCTGGGATGAATAGGAATGCCATAGCTGACCCATATTTTCATCGAAAAATCATCTTCAACGATGAGTCCAATTTCTGGATGAATAGGAATGCCAAAATTTTTTTTTTTTCGAATTCGGGACGATACCAATCCACATGAGATCCAAGAGTGTCAATGCATTCCAAAAAAAAAAGACTATTTGGAGTTGATTTTGGGCTGGTAGCGTCATCGGTCCATATTTATTTGTCGACGACGTAGACAAGGTCATCACCGAAAAAGGCGAGCTCCAACTGAACTTCAACTTCTTCTCACCTGAATTTGATGCTATGGACACCAACAACATGTGGTTTCAACAGAACGGCGCTACAGTACACGACGCATTAGAAATTTAGCACGAGAGATTCGAGGACATGGTCATCTCACGTGAAGGTGATGTGAACATAACATCGAGATCATGCGATTTGACTCTGTTAAACTTTGTCATGTAGGGTTTTCTGATGTCACAGGTCTATGGGAAAAAACACAAACCACAACGGGCCTGAAAGCCAACATAACCCATTCCATCGACCGAATTCAGCCTGATTTTCGAGCCAGAATCATGGAAAATTCTGCCACCCAGAGAACCTGCGGCGGACACACTAAATACCCAATCTTCAGGAATGGTCAACCGATGCCAGCTATTTTAAAGAACGTTATGTACTTGTAGATTCGAGGGATCAGTAGCAAATTGTTAAGCACTTCGTTGAACCTTTGGACTAATTCTCAACTGTAGCAGTACAATGATCTGACAGATAATCCGAAAGCATGAGAAGCTCTAAGCTCAATGGACTAAGCAAACATTTTTAGGTCCCACCATCATGCAACACGTGAATGGTTGCGAGGAAAAAGCAAGGCCCTGGTTAAAACACTGTTGCTCCAGGAATTTTTTGGCCCTTTGAGACCATCATTCTTCGCTAGAGATTCTAGAAGGTGAAATTCAATTGGGCCAACAAAATTACAAAAGATGCCAAGTAGGCTGTTCAACAATAAACCTTTTGGACACAGAGAATGTTTATCGTGATCGGCCTAGGCTTATTTAACCTCACTATTAGTCAAGCTATGTTTGAATGAGAACTCCAACGAATCTATGGTGTACCCAAATAAATTCGGTCTACCAAAGCTGAAGTAATGCATCATTTTAACCCACGCTCACTCTTTGGTGGCGTTTTCTTATGATTTCGATTTTTATACCCTACCCCATGTCATAGAACAAGTGATTTTCCCACCCATGGAAAAAATCCACTAGTTACGAAGCAACCAATAGCCTCGGAAAGGACTGATTTTATTGTTGACGACACGGCTAAACGAAAAAGGACAACGACGTTCGTATCTGCACCAGGAATGTGAGAACATTAAACAGGAGAGGTGTAAGCGAACAACTAGCGGAAGCCCTAAACTGCTACAAAGCAGACATTACTGCCAGCCAGGAAATACGATTTGATGGGACGAGCACAAAGAGGATGAAAAACTGCAACATCTACTACGGACCACGTTATAGTGAGCAGAAACAACGATTATTCGGAAGCGGATTTGTTATAAGTGCCAGACTTAGGGCAAGAAGTCTTATGTTTCCAAGACATTAGCGAACGCATTGTAATAATCCGCGTCAAGGCCAAATTCGCCAACATAAGCCTTATATGCGCCAAGGACTACTTCTATGAGCTCCTTCACAAAACCTATGGTTTTGAACATTCCTGGTTTGATGAGGAATGCCGACAGATGCTCGCAGCCAAGAATGAGGCCTACAAGGCTAAGCTGCAGGTGAAGACGAGAGCTGCCGTTAAGCTCTATAGGCATAGAAGAAGGGAAAAACACCGGCTTTGCAGAAAGAAGAGCAAGAAAAGCGCGCGATCGATGATATTAGGTAGGTGCCACTCCAGGAACGATATTTGCAAGTTTTACCAAAGCAGCAGGCGGCCATGGCTCAGAGGAATGCGTAGATGACTGCTAAGCCAAACGTTGCGGGTTCAAGCCCCAGCTTCGGCAGCATTTGTTATCTACGAAAATTGCCAGCTTATCTGAGGCCACCTGTGCGATAATATGAGACAATATTAATCTATGTCTCCTCCTCTGTGCCACGTAGGTGTATGTTATATGTCTTTCCTTCTTTGTATCTATCTGTCTCTCTCTGTTGTATTAATGTCTTTATCTGTCCCAGCCGATGGCCTCAGTCGCCAGTGCTGTTACGTGTCTGTAGTTCGTTACATTCATGTGCGAAGTACTGTGATGTCCAATGTCCAATGTCCAATGCATTTTTTTGAATCTTAAATAATCAGCTGATAGCCCACCTGATATATGCCAATATGAGGTCTATGAGTTCAATATGATATTGGACTCTCCAGCAGAGTGAGACCTGTTTCAAGAAATACCATTGAATTCAACTAAGATACATGGAACTACTTTGCATTTATTTAAATCCTGATCCCCGATCTGACAAAGGCATATGCTTCTACTGAAAGATACATCAACAGATACTTCACTCAATTGCTGGTATATCACCATTCCCTGCCCTCAAGCTATAAATCGTGTTATACCCTCCAACTGTGGGGTGTTCTCCCATCCACTTTTGATCGTCTGCCACAAGTCGAATGCGCCTTTGTTTAACTGACAAGTTCTTGGTCGAAACCTGATCACGTACACAAGAACTTAAGCTTGACCAGTGTCAGTGGTCATTTACGTCATCCGTAACGTGTGTCCAGTTGCCTTACCTGCTTTACATGAACCAATTATATCGCCCAGGAATGCGGAAGCACTTCTGCGCTAAACTTGTTTCAACACTCAATGATTCGATACACAAAAAGTATCTGTGAAGTTGAAAATCTGTTTCATTCGATTTGTTTTCAATTAATCGGACTAATCACAATATATGACACTTTTTTGACAAAGCTCCACACATGCAGTAGAGTCCAATGAAATGACAATTTCCACACATCCGCCAAAGCGTGAAGTCACGTATCTAGATCTCA
This sequence comes from Rhingia rostrata, assembly GCA_949824845.1. Classification (NCBI taxonomy): domain Eukaryota; kingdom Metazoa; phylum Arthropoda; class Insecta; order Diptera; family Syrphidae; genus Rhingia; species Rhingia rostrata. Next base: position 20,901,306 of record OX463755.1, on the reverse strand, counting down.
TTAATTTCGAATTATCTCTGCTGAGATTGTGATTAAGAGTGAAAAACTCCTTTGGTCAGATGGGGAGGGATTAGCGCCTCCAGAGCTCAGATGTAAAACCATAATTTCTGTTCCCTATTTTGTTTTTTGTTTTTTTTTGTTTGAGTTTTTGAATTGCTACATGTCGGGGCGTCTTGGAGTCATTCGGTGTGCTCGACAAGTTACACTTTCACTTTTAGTGGCATTTGATGGGCCATGCAGTAGTTTTGTGCGCCGGCGAAGTAGCGCTGTGTGATGATCGGTGCGCCGACGTGATATGACAACTAAAGAAGATAAATTGCTTATGTTAAGCCATTCATGAGCGATGTGTGTGAATAACGCGCTATTTGTGGTGAACTGAACGTGTTTGCACTCTAGATGACAACGTAAATGCGCTCCATTTGACGGATTGTATCTGACATATGGGCGTATGAGGATTTGGATGAATTTTATGATTAATCGATGTGGGTGGGAGTATGGAGATTTTTCTTCGCTGTAAGCGTTTTTTTTTTTCTTGTTGTCAATTAGTGGAATATATCATCGAATTCAATGAAATGTTTAAAAAAAATCCATCCAAACGAGAATTGTCATGTAGATTTGGAATGAACCTCATAAGCTGAAACTTACTCTTAAGCGGTATTCTTCGGTTTCCTTATGTTTTCATTAGATTCACACTTATGAGATTTATTCGAAATCTATATGATAATACCCGTTTCGATTGATTTTTTTTTTTGTAATTTTCTGAAGTTGAAGGGTGTACAATTTCTGCTCCACCATGGGTTTATACATTGCAGTACCTTGTCACATGTATGTGCCACCGGGATCCTTATGGACGTGATTTGACTGATTATTTTGAATTCGGATCCGTTTTTCATCATGTTGAGGTAATCAATCTACAGCTTCGTTATGTTGATAGAGGTTTACAGACACGGTCGTTCTTAGCAGCCTCTATATCTGGCTCTAACGGCGAGCCACCAGCGTACCAGTGGAAAAATTCGAATGATGGTATAAAGGGCGGCATCTACATATACAGTCCCGAAAAATTCGAATGATGGTTTCAAGGGTGACGTCTACATCTACAGCCCCAGCGTCCCAGATGTCCAGACGTCAGTGGAAAAATTCGAATGATGGTGTCAAGGATGACATCTAGAGTCCCAGCATCTACATCTTCAGTCCCAGCAGCCCAGACGTCAGTGGAAAAATTTGAATGATAATGTCAAGGGTGGCTTCTACAGTCCTAGCATCTACAGCCCCAGGGTCCCAGACGTCCAGACGTCAGTGGAAAAATTCGAATGATGGTGTCCAGGATGGCATCTAGTGTCCCAACATCTACATCTACAGTCCCAGCGTCCCAGACGTCAGTGGAAAAGTTCGAATGATGCTGTCAAGGGTGGCATCCACAGTCCCAGCATCTACAGCCCCAGCGTCCCAGACGTCCAGACGTCAGTGGAAAAATTCGAATGATGGTGTCAAGGATGGCATCTAGAGTCCCAACATCTACAGCCCCAGCGTCCCAGACGTCAGTGGAAAAGTTCGAATGATGCTGTCAAGGGTGGCATCCACAGTCCCAGCATCCACAGTCAAAGCGTCTCAGACGTCCGTGGAAAAATTCGAATTATGGTGTCAAGGGTGGCATCTACATCTACATCTACAGTCCCAGCGATCCAAACTTCAGTTCAAAATCGAATGATGGCGTCAAGGGTGACATCTACAGTCCCAGCATCGACATCTATAGTCCCAGCGTCCCAGACGTAAGTGGACATATTGGAATGATGGTGTCAAAGGTGTCGTCTACAATCCTAGTTAGACTGGATAAAGAGAAAAAAACTACTAAAACTACTAACAGCTGGTTTTACATGCTGGGACAACAAATCGTGTAAAAATGTCAATTGCTAATCTTGTTCTTAATTAAGGACGATAGCTTATGTGCTAAATTGTATAGACGCCTTCGTGTCTTAGTGGTATCTAATAACTTGGATCTGATCTTCCAGGTTGGACGTTGTACTTGGTGTTGACCTACAATCAAGTAGAAAACGCATGTTATGAGGCAACCTAATGCCTCAAAAATGAAAACTCCTGACAACCATTTTGCATAGTTTAAAGGTTCAAAGGTCCATAATGAAGCTAGCCCCCAGCCAACATAACCTATCCAATTAGCTCGGTCACTGGTGAGGTCCTATTCTATTGCGTCGAACGTTTTACTAGGCATCGTAGACTCTGCGATCTGGAGTACTGGTGCCCATTCGGTATATATGACCTGAACATCTCAAGTGTCCAATGCGGAAATGAATTTCTCATTCACATGATTGAACAGGTAGAATACTAAATGCCTCTTCAAAGTTCGTCCCTAAAAATGTTGTCATATACTTACTTACTTAAGTGGCGCTACATTCCGGAATGACTCTGGGCCTCAGCCAACATGCCTCTATAATTAGCACGCTCCTTAGCTAACTACCTCCAGTTGCGCACTCCAAGTTGGTTGAGGTCGGTTTCTATTTCTGCGTGGTCTTCCTCTTCTGCGACAGACTTTTGACTGGAAATCGAAGGAATGTTGTCATATGCGGCTTTAAAAGTGAATTTCTTGGGTTCTGTTTTCCGGAATCTGCAAAACTCTGAAGATTTGATCAGTTGTCGAGATTCCTGTTCTCAAACCACTTTTATCCGAACAAATCTTGCTTATGTTGGTATATATTGCTAACCAAATCATCACCAACTTACTTACTTAAGTGACGCTACAGTCCGGAATGAAACTGGACCAACATGCCTCTCCAATTAGCCCGTCCCTTGCCTAAACGCCTCCAGTTGTGCACTCCAAGTTGGTTGAGGTCGGTTCCTAATTTTTCGCGCCACTTAGGGCGAGGGTTCCTCTACTGCGTCCGACGTCTGACTGAGAATCGAAGACTCTGCGATCCGGAGTATTGGTGTCCATTCGTTCTACATGTCCAACCCATCTTAAACGCCCAATGCTGAGTTTTTTGACCAGGAACATGCCGCTGTACAGCTCGTGTAGATCTTGGTTGAATCTTCGTCTCCATAGACCGTCAACGCAAACGGAACCGAAGATTTTTCAAAGAATTTTCCTCTACAATCGACCAAGAATTTCTTCATCCGCTTTTGTGATGGTCCATGCTTCAGCGCCGTAAAGCAGGACTGGGGTGATCAGGGTCTTATATAGGATGTCCTTAGTTGTTCGAGTGAGAGCTTTGCTGATGAATTCCCTTCTTAGCCCGAAGAAACAGTGGTTAGCAAGATTAATTCTTCGGTAAGTTTCTGACGAGATGTTGTTGTGAGAGTTAAATAGCGGAGCCGAGATAGACAAAGCCTCGTACTACCTCAAAGTTATATCTGTCAATGGTGACGTTCTGTCGAATTCTTCGATGTTTTGTGTCCTTTCGTGTTGACAGCATATACTTCTATTCTAGCAAACGTGGCCATGACATCATGTTGAGTCCTACCAATGATGTCAATATCGTCGGTATATGCTAGTAGTTGCACCGATTTTTGGAAAATTGTGCCTCTGGTATTGTCTCGGGAGTTTTGCACAATCCTCTCAAGAATCCAGTTGAAGAAGTCACATGGAAGCGCATCGCCTTGCCTAAATCCTTTTTTTGTCACAATTGTGTCGGTGAGGTCGTTTCCGACCCTGATGTAGTAGCGATAATTCTCCATCGTCATCCTACACAAATGGCTCTGTATAGTTCGTCTTTATAAATGCTGTCGTATGCGGCTTTGAAATCGATGAATAGGTGGCGGATATCGATTTGGACTTCTTGGGTTTTTTCCAGGATCTGACGAAGTGTGAAAATTTGATCTTTTGTGGACTTTCCTGGGCTAAAACCACACTGATAAGGGCCGATCAAGCTGTTGGTAAACGGTTTCAGGCGTTCACATATTACTGCAGATTAGATCTTGTAGGTGATGTTGAGGAAACTTATGCCTCTGTAGTTGGATCAGTTCAGGGGTCTACTTTTTGGTGGATCTCGCAAACGATGCTGAGGTTTCATTCTTCAGGCATATTTTGTCCGACCAAATTTGGCCTATGAGTTGACGGATGTTATATACGAAGTCATCTTCACCGGTTTTATAAAGCGCAGCCTTCATTTCCGGCCGCCTTATTAAGCTTGAGTTTCGACATTGCTATCCTCACTTCACTCAGGACGGGTGGTTGGTAGTTTTCGCTGTCGTTGCCAATATTGAATAATTCGTTCTGCCTGACAGCGGAGTGTTGTTCGTCATCGCCGTTTAACACTCTGCAGACGTGGTTCTTCCATATCCTCAGCATTGACTTTGTCTCAACTACAATATTTCCTTGTTCATCTCGACAGGATTCTGTTCGAGCCTTGTATTTTTTCTTTGCCGTATTACACTTTCATAAAACTTGCGAACATCGTTGCTGGAGTGGCAACTGTCTACATCCTCGATCGCGCTCTTTTCCGTCTCTTATTTCTGCTCTCCGAAAAACCGATGTTCTTCCCATCTTCTCTGCCTATAGAGCTCAACGGCAGCTCCGACTTCACCTACAGCTTAGCCTTTTAGGCCTCCTTCTTGGTTGCGAGCATCTTTCGGCATTCCTCATAAAACCAAAGGTTTCTTTCTGGCGGGCGCTAGAAACCTAGCACATCAATTGCGGCTGATCTAATGGCTTGTTAGCAATGTTGCCATTGTTCTACGACATTCGATGCTGGTGGTATGATGTTAATCGAGAGCTTAAGGGATACACGTTGCACGAAGATCTTCGCGGTCTCTTGCTATTGCAGTCTTTCGATTAATTTTTTTCCACAGTATTTCTGGATTGTTGTGCCGTGGTGGATATCCGCATTCGTACCTTGGATGCAACAAGATAGTGGTCCAAGTCGATGTTAGCTCCTCGGAATGGTCGGACATCCGAAATACTGAACGCGTGCAACTTTTCTATCGCAATGTGATCGATTTGGTTAACCTTTCGTTGATCTGGAGACCTCCATGTCCCCTTATGGATATCGAGATAAGGAAACCGTGTGCTGGTTATAGTGGCATTTCGTTCCGTAGCGAAGTCAATTGACTTAAGTCCGTTACCAGATGTGTTGTCGTGTAGGCTATGTTTCCGACAATACTGCTAAAGATGTCTTCTCTTCCTACCTTTGCGTTAAAATCTCCCAGCACGATTTTAACATTGTACTTCGGCAGTCGGCTATAGTTTTTGCCAAGGAGCTCGTAGAAGCAATCCTTAGCCATATCATCGATTTCCTCCGTTGGGGCGTTAGCGCATATAAGACTTATGTTGGCCTTATTCGGCCTTGATGCGGATTCTTGCAATGCGTTCGATATTGTCTTGGAAACAGAAGACTTCTTGCCTAAGTCTGGCACTTATAACAAATCCGCATCCGAATAGTCGCTATTTCTGCTCACTATAACACGGTCCGTAGTAGAATTCACAGTTTTTCATTCTCCTTTGCCCGGCCCATCCCATCGTATTTCCTTGATGGCTTTGTAGCAGCTTAGGGCTTCCGCTAGTTGTTTGCTGGCACCTATCCTGTTTAATGTTCTCACATGCCAGGTGCAGATACAACGGTCGTTGTCATATGATAACTACGGACATGTAAAGCAAACGCACTTGATCTGTAGTGAATGTTAACTGGGCGTTGTCGAAGCCCAACTATTCCATCCATTATCATGCTCCTACTTACCTTTATCTTTGCAATAATATTTCAGTATACCAAATCCGTTTTTAATTTTCGAAGGCGGTCTTAAAGTTATCCATCCTTCAAAAACTTGCTAAGTTGCTCATTTAATAACAGTTTTTCCTTTGACATTTAACAAGTTTTTTTCTCATAAAATAACATCTACGATAGATATGAAACCTCCAACAAACAGTCAATCATATCATTCCACGTCGGGACTTAAAGAATTCCCTTCATGTCAATTCTCGACATTAATGGTATTATCGCTTACAATACCCAACCATATCACCCATATAATTGAGCGCCCCCCCTCCTGTCAGAGTGACATTTTCAACCACCCTTGTCCACCTCAACAACGCTATCCATTCTAAAAAGCCAACCATTAGGTTACCAGTGGGCACCAGATCAACCCGATCAACACCCGACTCATATCTGCAATGTTTTACATTTTTAGTTGCCACTTAAAACAGAAACTATCTCACCCAGCCAACTCGTGAATAATAATCGTTCAATGGTGCAAAAATGAAAGTGCACACTTGTATCTAATACTAGATGTAACCGCAAACCGAATACAGTGACTGAATACAAGCCTTGCAATCAAAGCATTTGTTGCACAGCCAGAGAGACAAAACTGGACAAACGTCACTGCTGCACACTGCTCCTGGCATATTACAACACACTCTGTGTGGTGATCGATTGATCAGGCGTGGTCGTCTCATGCACTCCACTTTTATAGATAAAAGTATCTGAAAGTTGTCGCTTAGCTTAAAAAAAAAAAAAAAAACAACTTGAAATTAAATTCAATCCAACGATCTTGTTATGCAATTTTATCTAAAAAATAAACAAAAGATACGTAAGCAGCCACACAGCCAAGTCAATGTATCTCAAGCTAGCTCGTGCAAGTAGTCTCGATGGCGGAGTTATTCCATGTGGCAACTATATGCCTTCATTAAAAATGCTTTTCAAGGTGGGGTAATGATTCTAGATGAACCACATTATTTCGCTTCTGTAGACAGATAATGATGGAAACGAAATGTATCTCAAAGTGCAGAATTGCAGGCAAAAGGTCTTCGCCGATTAATAATTCATATGGGAACGATTTTACTTAGCATAGAAATGTGAATATCGCCATTAAATGTGAGATTGTTGGAAATTTTAATTAGCTGCAACTTGCAACGGAATGAACACATAAACATCTTCAAGTTTAATTGGATCTGGTGGGTATACGTGATGTGAGACAAGGGTAATTGCCGGGTATTAGATACTTGTTCTCATGGGATACTGGTAGGTATCTTGTAATATGGCTGTTAGCATCCCAATCTGTTATGAGAACTTTGTGAATCAATCTGTTTCAAGTTGTTGAGGATATTTGATGAGATGTTGCTACATAGGTGGTTGGGGTGGTTATGAGTGGAAGTGATGATATAGCAGACTGCATGTTGACAGTTGACAGTCACAGAAAGATGGACTTTCTTGAAATAAACAAAATTATAATTCACTGAATCGTTTTAGGTTCGAAAAGATCTAATTTGGACAAAATGTCTAGTAAAAGGTTCTTCACCAATGTAGTGCAACTCTTCCACCTACCACCAGCGGAATGAAACACAGGTTGACGAATTATAGTGAACCTTCTCACAAAGACCCTTCTTCACCTGTATTACAGATCCTATTATGTAACCCAAACAGCTAACACAAACGACTTCATGTATTACGGAACTAGTACTTCTTAGGACCAAAAATGGAAAATATTTAAAAAGTCATAAACCGACAAGAACCGTGAATGGAGGCTGGTACGAAGTCTTAACGTTTTGATTGATTAAATAAATATCGCAACAGCTGAGAAGTAGCCAAGAACTACTTCTCCGGAACTCACCACACAGGCAAATAGACTCCATAGCCAGTAACCTATCTTACTTACTTAAGTAGCGCTACAGTCCTGAATGAACCTGGGACTCAATCAACATCCTTCTCCAATGAGCCCGGTCCTTAGCTAACTGCCTCCAGTTGGACACTCCAAGTCGATTGAGGTCGGTTTCTAGTTGTAGAAAAACCTTTCCCCTATCAGTAATTATAGACATCTAGACTCCAATACCGAGCTCAGTGGAGCGATGGTTAGTGCGATGAACTGCCGCGTAGAAGGTCTGGATTCGATACCCAGCCATAGCAGCACCTAAATGATTTTTCACTGGCCCTCCTTTCGTAATGATCTGACAAATCACCCCAGCTGTATAAAATATCATGCAAAGCTTATCTCAACTTAGCCGCTCGGATTCGGCATAAAACAAGAGGTCCCACCATCGTGCAATAAAGTGATATATGTGTGCGTGTGACACATGAATGGCCCTGGGTACTAACGAGCCTGTTGCGCCATAAATTATTTTTTTTTAGACTCCAATCAACTTACCAATTCAAAACCAAGTTGCAAGGTTTCTACTGATCACTGGAGACTTTGTGTTCTGCTGGCCAGAAATGGAGTGAATCAATGAGTGACGAACTTTTACGGCCCTATACTATGAATTATAAAAGTTAGATTGGAACCGCAAAAACAATCGGAATGAACAAACCGATTCCATAATACTATTGTCTAGGTTAGGTTAGGTGAGAGTGGTTGCCAGCGAATTCGCCAGCAGACTTCGACTATTTTAAGGTCCATTGTGATACCAAGTGGATGTTATCCATTCTCCCTGTTATCTATGAGAAAACCATTCGAAATTAGTCCCTCTGATCTTCTCAAATCCAGCTTTGGCAACATTTTTTTTTTTGTTATTTGGTACGTCATGCCAAGACTCCATCTGAGATATGATTTGCTGTTTGAATGTTGTGCTAGTAAGCTTTTGCATGTAGCGAAAGGAATTCTCGTGTCAGGTGCAACTGATAAATTAGGCCCATATTTGGCGAGTTCACCAGCCTTACGATTCCCGAGAGGAACTGCTTCCTTGGCAGATATTACATTCTCTTTCAGCCAGGATAAGGTTTTTTGATTGCCATGAGTTCCGCCTGGAGCACGCTGCAATGATCAGAATGACGGGAAGAAAGACTTTAATTTTTTTTAGAGCCATCGGTATAAAAGTGAATTAAGTCGCTTAGTACAGGCTCGTTACCCTCCCATGACGTCCTGGCTGGGGATTTCTCCTAGAAATCCTTGGGCTCCTAACCCCTTAGCTCTGCGCGGCAATTGGTTGCGATGTCGTTTCCTTCCAGCTCATCATGAGCTATCCCAACAGCAGACTCTTAGCTCCTGCTGCCGGCTGGTTTGGAAGGATAACCGGTCTGTTTTATTGTCTTCGTCCTAATGGTTCTAGTTCTTGCCCAAAAAAAAACTGCACCCATCGGTCATCTGGGCAAGAAGGATAACTCTTGGACAGCACCCATTGAAGCCGGTCCCTTCAACAACGGGGAAGAAATTGGCTGTCATCAAATAATGTGAACTAATCAAACATGACTCCTAAAATTCTCTACAAGTCGAAGGGGCAACTTGTAGTCCAATGACTATTGGCTCCAGGCAATATTTTGTAGTTTAACAGCGACTGCCATTTTTTTACATATGACCTTAACTAGATAGTTGGTGGTAAAGTCTGAAATGAAAGGGGGCCGCAACCAATATGCCTACCCAACTTGCTAACCGCCTAAGGTTACACAATCTTAATGGGCTTAGGTCGGTTTCTTATTGTGCGCGCCAGTTCGTTTGAATGTCCATCGCGTGTTATGTGTCTGAATCTGGGACCCAACAAGAAAAATTCTACATGTCTTCCACGTTCATATCATTCGACTCAGGCCAAAAGAAATTGGTTTTCATTGATCTTCAGGGCTTGCCGTATGATAATCAACTATGAGGTCCAGCGCCAATTGGATCTATCACGGGTAAAAGTCTAAGTTCCGACGGAAAATTCACCAAGTTGAAGTCTGCAAAGCTCGCTCACGGCGAGATAAAGGCTTCCCCTAGTTCCCCTGTATACTTTCAGCCAATTTAGCGTTCCTCTGACTGGCTGCTTACCGGTCGAACTGAAGTTGACCACCAAATGGATGCAAAATTTTACACTTACGAACGAGACAATCTAGCGTTCCTCTGACTGGCTGTTTACCGGTCGAACTGAAGTTGACCACCAAATGGATGCAAAATTTTACACTTACGAACGAGACAATCTAGCGTTCCTCTGACTGGCTGCTTACCGGTCGAACTGAAGTTGACCACGAAATGGATGCAAAATTTTAAAACCTACGAACGATCCAATCTAGCGTTCCTCTGACTGGCTGCTTACCGGTCGAACTGAAGTTGGCCACCAAATGGATGCAAAATTTTACACTTACGAACGAGCCAATCTAGCGTTCCTCTGACTGGCTGCTTACCGGTCGAACTGAAGTTGACTACCAAATGGATGCAAAATTTTACACTTACGAACGAGCCAATCTAGCGTTCCTCTGACTGGCTGCTTACCGGTCGAACTGAAGTCGACCACCAAATGGATGCAAAATTTTACACTTACGAACGAGCCAATCTAGCGTTCCTCTGACTGGCTGCTTACCGGTCGAACTGAAGTTGACCACCAAATGGATGCAAAATTGTACACTTACGAACGAGCCAATCTAGCGTTCCTCTGACTGGCTGCTTACCAGTCGAACTGAAGTTGACCGCCAAACGTTAGAGTCAACTTTGAATGCCCACAGAGTCTGCCGAAAACGGACCCAAAATTGTACACTTACGAACTAGATTTTGACTATCGTGTAACTTGCCATCAGTGTCTGAACCAAAAACAACAGATTTGACAGACAAATCATCATGGCTGCCACAGACTGTCAATATCGACCCATCCATATTGCAAAACCTTTGTAATTTCTTATTCCAGGTTAAAGTGCAAATATGTTGGTCCCTTTTTTTGCCTCTAGATCGGAGACCTCGGTTCTTACGAATTTCCATTTATACATCAAATGAAGCCTTGACAACCTTAATCTATTGTACAGTTAAAATGATTTTAAGTCACATAGATGCATGCTTAAGCCGTCATAAATTTTGTTGATATATTGTTAATTTTTTTTTTCTTTTTTTCAGGTATGTACCTCCTAATTCGCGTTACATAAAGTTCCGATAAGTACCTGGGTAAGTTAACACTTCAACTTAAAGTGCATTTTATCGTCCTACTCATGTACAAAATGGAGACCTATGTAACACTTTTTTGTGCCGCTTGGCATTTCATTTTTGATGTCTACAACTTTCATCACTTTTTGGAGGTCTCGATATCTGGCTTTAGCGAAAAATATTCTGATTCGCTTTTGAAAGATACTCTTGTGTGTGGCGCTTCTGTCCCGAATGAACCTGGGCACCAACCATGTTAATACCTCCATTCATGACCTTTACGCCCTCGTGCACACCCCAAACTAGCCCTTTAAAGATTTCGCAACCCAAAATCTCATTGAAATTCCTCTAAGCTGTGTCTCCATCCACTCGTATTGTCCACCGTTAGGCTATATATCAGCGATATACCGATCGTAGGCGCTGATCTATATGCCATCCAAAAACGGTCAAAATGCGAATCAAAACATTCGCAACCATACGGTGAAACGGAAAACCTTCAAAAAGTTCCCGTGGAATCATAAATTCCCACTTAGTCACCATGTGGACACACCTCTTTCTATTACTCAGCGTACCCCGAAAAGCGTGGCACGATCTCTTGATCGAACCGCATCACGAGCGTCGCGGTGCGCGGACAGAATCTCGTTTCATACGGCACGTATCTCTAATCTACTAATGTTGCACTACTCCTCATACCTCGTCGCTACAATCCACTTGGACAAAGGGGGATATTACCTTTGTTGGCACACCACTTGCGCTTGCCAAGATCGACTCGACAATCCAACCTCCAGCAACCTCTTGTAAATCATTCGGCACAACCATTTGGTCTGCACATTTGCAATGGACACGAAAATTCTGGAACACAAATAATGGTGCATGGCATATGTGCGGTGTGTGTCTGTGAAAAATCATGACTTGGATATGAGTTGGTCGTGGATTCGCCTAAAATTGTTGCATGCGGAGGTGGTCCCCATTTAAGTTGAACCATGAGCCCAATTCTGCGGACATAAGTCAACAAAAGTGGTGCAATCTTGGTGGTGCGCGTAGTGGTCAGAATTTTTTTTTCCTGATAGGAATGTTGTCGTGCGTCGTTGTTGGTGAGGGTACATATCTACCAAAGGACAACAGAAGTGATTTGGAATGGTAATGCCATTGGAATTTCAAACATGGAGTCTGACAAGAGACACTTGGCGTCGATATGGTAATTGACTGACGATAAGCCAACTATGGCCCACTCAAAGTGAACGTTGATTAATCGATTCGAATTCCGAGATTTAAGTGACTTGTTATGATTTTGTTGGTATTGCGGGCACAATAAGCGCGAATTGGCAGTTCTACTTCCGTATATGAATGGCCGGTTACACTTCAGGCTACTGCCGAACAAAACACTCAAAACGAGACGATGTATGTCGAAATCTTGAGGAATTTCAGTCAACAATTTGGACTTTCAAAATGAAATAGAAGTAGACAGCCTTTGTTGGGGTTGATAGATATGATGTATGAGCTATTGAGAGCTATGATGATAGATTTGAGATACAAATGTACTTAACAAGTTTTAGCAAGAAGAAGAAGGAATTTTCAATAAAAGATTGTTAGGGGCGACTTTTATGAAGGCCGAAGGTCTTATCTGAAGCTGCATGAACTAGCTTAGGTTGTCAAGCATTTATGATGACATAGTGAGCTTGTGTTGGGTAAGTTGACGACTATCGTTTCGTTTTTTTTTTTGTCGTGATCCTTACGAAAATACATGTTGACGTTACCAGGTCGTATACGTTCCTTTAGACATTTTCACCTACCCTAACAAATACCTTACGTTTGGATTGGCAAACTCTTTAAATCTTAGACAGCGAAAAATATCTGCGAATAACTCTTGATATGAGCTGAACTGCAACCTTAATATCGAAGATAGAATAAAACCAGCTATTGGGCCGTCACAAAAAGAGCGACGGAGCGGCGACAGACCGATAAGCGGACAGAATAGCCAAACCCACTTTTCGGACTTCTTCATCATCGTTATGTCAGCTTTGATTAAAGTCTCGAGTAGGATTTTTTTTAACAAAACCAATAATTCCTATATAAGGAGTAAGGAAAAACAACAACCACTGCTCTCCACAGTTTTCCTATACAGCCATAGTCAGCCTTAGTAAGAAGTCGTGTTGACGTGTTGACAGCCAGGTCAGAATGGGACGGAATGAATACTCGGCCTGCTGTCCCAGTTGAACCTAGGTAAGCTGCTTCGACATATTCGGACAACAGGATGTCTAGGAGCTTTAAGGGTTAATCAGGCCCCTTGAACAGAGATGGTGGCGGATAAACCGAAATGCTAACGGCAGCACTCAGTCCCGTAGTGTATATCAATGGACTCATGTCCTACGGGTATCTTATAAACTGGAACTGGCCCTCCAGGGTGTGGGTTGTGCTATGGGTAGACTTCCCAACCATGGAAAAAACGTTATGTTACGAAAGAACCATAGCCTTGGTAAGGACTGATTTTACTGTTGACGACCCGCCTAAACGAAAAAAGGACAACGAAGTTCGTATCTGCACCTGGAATGTGAGAACATTAATGTGGAGAGGTGCAAGCGAACAACTAGCGCAAGCCCTAAACTGCTACAAAGCAGACATTACTGACATCCAGGAAATACGATGGAATGGTCCGCGCAAAAAGAGGATGAAAAACTATGAAATATATTACGGACCGTGTTATAGTGAGCAGAAAAAGCGACAATTCGGATGCGGATTTGTTATAAGTGCTACACTTAGGCAAGACGTCTTATATTTCGAAGACATACAAGACGCATTGCCAACATAAGCCTCATATGCACTCACGCCCCAATGGAGGAAAACGATGTTATAGCTCAGGATTGCTTCTATGAGATCCTTGACAAAACCAATGAGCGACTTCCAAAGTACGATGTTAAAATCGTTTTGGGGGGTTTTAACGCAAAGGTAGGAAGAAAAGACAGAAGAAATAGCAGTACTGTCGGAAAACGTAGCCTACACGACAACACGTCTGTGAACGAACTTAGGCTGATTGACTTCGCTACGGAACGAAATGCCACTATAGTCAGCACACGCGTATCCCTTCACCTCTCGATTAACACCATACCACCAGCATCGAATGTCGAAGAACAATGGCAACGAAGCCAACAAGTCATTAGATCAGCCGCAACTTATGTACTACGTTTCTCGCGCCCACCAGCAAGAAACCCCTGGTATGATGAGGAATGCCGACAGATGATCCCAGCAATGAACGAGGCCTACAAGGCTAAGCTGCAAGTGAAGACGAGAGCTGCCATTGAGCTCTATAGGCAGAGAAGAAGAACACCGGCTCTTCATAAAGAAGAAAAAAAAAACAAGAAAAGCGCGCGATCGAGGATATAGAGATGTGCCACTCCAGGAACAATGTTCGCAAGTTTTACCAAAGCCAAAATACAAGGCTCGAACAGAATCCTGTCGATATGAACAAGGAAATATCGTAAGGATTCCGGAAATGACGACCTTTCCGCTGAGCTTTATAAAGCCGGTGGAGATGACTTGGTTGGTAACATCCACCAACTCATAAGCCAATTCTGGTCGGATGAAAGTATGCCTGAAGAATGGAACCTCAGCATCGTTTATGAGATCCACAAAAAGGAGACCCCTGAACTGCTCCAACTACAGAGCCATAAGTCTCCTCAACATCGCCTACAAAATCTAATCTGCCGTAATATGTGAACGCCTGAAATCCACAAGCGATCAAATTTTCACACTTGGTCAGATACTTGAAAAAACCCTAGTTGTCCAAATAGATATCCACGACCTATTCATCGATTTAAAAGCCGCATACGACATCATTCATAGAGACGAACTATGCTTAGTTTTGGTTTACCGCCCAGAATCGTCCGTTTGTGTAGGATGACGACCTAGAATTCTTGCTACTCCATCAGGATCGGAAACGACCTCACCGACACATTCGATACCAAAAAAAGGTTTAAGGCAAGGCGATGCGCTGTCATGTGGCTTCTTCAGTTTGAGTCTTGAGAGGATTATGCAAAACTCCCAGGCCAGCACCGGTGGCATAATTTTTCAAAAATCGGTGCAACTACTAGCATATACCGACGATATTGACATCATTGCTAGGACTCAACATGATGTCAAGGCCACGTTTGCTAGAATAGAGAAGGAAGCGGCAAAAATGGGTTTAGCTGCAAATGATGGCAAGACGAATTATATGCTGTCAACATGAAAGGGTTGTGTGTCCTTTCATGTTGACAGCACATAATTCGACGAATTGGACAGAACGTCACCATTGACAGATATAACTTTGAGGTAGTACGGGACTTTGTCTATCTCAGTTCCGCCATTAACTCTGACAACAACATCTCGTCAGAAATTAAACGAAGAATTACTCTTGCCAACCGCTGTTTCTTCGGGCTGAGAAGGCAATTCAGTAGCAGAGCTCTCCCTCGAACAACTAAGGACATCCTATATAAGACCCTGATCGCCCCAGTCCTGCTTTACGGTGCTGAAGCATAAACCGTCTCAAAAGCAGATGAAGAAATCATTGGTCGAATAGATAGGAAAACTCTTCAAAAAATCTTCGGTCCCAGTTGCGTTGACGGGCTATAAAGACGAAGATTCAACCAACAACTACACGAGCTATACAGCGGCATGTTCCTGGAAAAAAAACTCAGCATTGGACGTTTAAGATGGCTAGGACATGTAGAACAAATGGACGCCAATACTCCGGCTCGCACAGTCTTCGATTTCCAGGTAGACGTCGGACGCTGTAGAGGAAAACTTCGCCTTAAGTGGTGCGCACAAGTAGAAACCGACCTCAACCAACATGTAGTGTGCAGTTGGAGGCAGTTAGCTAAGGACCGGGCTAATTGGAGAGGCATGTTGGTTGATGACCAGATTCATTCCGGACTTTAGCGCCACTTAAGTAAGTAAGTAATACTTGTTCTATAATTAGCAAAGAAAAACCGCAAACACTTCTCTCCACAGTAATATAATTTGCAACAAAAAAAGGAGACCTTCTCCAAAGATTACAAAATGGCTATAACAGCCTTAGTAGGACAAATACTTACTTGCTTGATACTGTGGAACGCTATCACGTAAAAAAAACTATCAAGAATGATAATAGAGGCCTTGCGTACCAGCCCTCTAACATGCTTAGAGGCTATCCTCGATCTTGCACCATTTGATTTTTATATCAATGATTCAGCTGCAAAAAACGCAACACTTTTCGATCTTGCACCAACTGATCTTAATATCAATGATTCAGTTGCGAAAAACGCAGCACTACTCAGAAAAGCTGGACATCTGTGTATTAACCTTTTGGCTGAAGCTCAATACTGTAATCTGTAGGATATGAGAATTGAATGTCACAATTTTTATATCAGCTACCAAGAAGATATCCAGCTTGTAAACAGAAATCTACCTGGAGGATCAAAAATTAAAATCCGAATAGGCTCTGGGGTTTATTTTTAAAAAATGAGGCTACCTGCATCCTTAAGACTGTCAGCCTCGTACGATGTATTCCATGAAGAGGTCCTACCCAAACTCAAAGCTGCCTAATGAGCTATGACATATCACAGGAGAATAAAGTCACGCTTCCGTAAAAGCTTTGACATCAATCTGACGTTGTTGGATGCTGCCGCACAGAGCTAAAGGTGGCACAAACCTATGCATGTCCAAAAAATCTGATGCCAGGATACAATTTTCAACTTTCAAACCATCCGAACCAATGTAATGCCCATATTCCTTCATATGTAAGCCTTGAATAGCCACTCTATCTAACGAGCAAACATTTTTCAAAGTTTACATGAACCTACATTCTCTCAAAGAAATACCAAAAAGCTGTCTTGAAAGACGTCTCTAAGACCAATTACCCAATGCCTCCCCTCAAACCGTATCTCTGATGATGTTCAACATTACCCAGCCACCATTGACATAATCAACCATCGCCCCATGAAGACCATCAGAACTCATGTAAAATAAATCGATAACATCCACAGAGGTAGTTTGCATCCACGGCTGCCTAACCAAATCCGAACAACGAAACTCAACAGTTTTTGTGATTTATGGCCACCCCCACAACATAACACACTGCACTACATTTGTCACATTAAACGAGTCTAATCGGACAGCTGTTTTGCACATCCAAGAGCCTTGTTGCAAGGCACCACCAGCTCCGGCTGCCACAGATCGATACGCGATACAATTATTTTACAAACCAGTCGCCAGAATTGTAGGTCCCCGGGTTGCAGCTCATGCCACCCGATCACCGACTTATCTGATTCAGGAAATATCAGTGTGGCTTAATGTTGCCCTCCCGATGGTGGCTTGGTTACGTAACCGCACGCCAGAATGATCCAATTCACCACACCGAACCCCCAGAGTGGCCGAGTAACTTCGAAGCTCAGAAAGTGAATTTTAATTCACAAGCCTGTTATCATCACAGTGTGTGAGAGAGACAGAGACATAGTCCGGTTTTGGACCTCTCAACCGTAGTCGGTATAGATTTGTATCTAAAACTCTTGCCTTATACCGTTCATCATGCCAGTCCTAGTGGAGTCACAGGTTTTTTAGGTCTCCTGCTGAACACATGGTGCTGTGCTCGCTGTTCGTGCGCTGTGCCATAAGCTTCTCATTGACTTTGCTCTGTATCTGTCAGATATCCCATTTTCGTCGTTAGGTAGAGTATAGCTCTCCTTTGGCGATGATTACACACATTGAACACGCCACAACAAGTGTGCCACCATCATCGGACCGGCTGAATGGTGCTGGCGCTGCTGCTGCTGTTGCTGCTGCTGGAGCTGGTGGTGATTTGCCGTCGCCCATAAACTGGGAAATTGGCTTTTGGATGAAAATCCATTTGAACGGCACCAGCAATTTGGTGATTTTTCAATTCTACTGACCACCAGATACATGTTGAGGTTATAGATACTTGCTGAGTTTTCATTTGAATAATTTTTCATTCAGTGGCACTGGCGGGGTTGGATTTTTTTTTTTTGTTGGTGAAAGTGCAAGTATTGCTCTCGTTTTCCCGTCGTCGTAATTTTGTCGAACATTATGCCGTTATAGGCAGCAATTATTATGTGACCGCACCAAACCTTTCTCATGTGCACTGGGGCATATGGCAGAAGCAAACGGTTTCGACAGGAAGGAAGCAGAAAATCATCAACTTTGCCATGTGTATCCGAGTATCTATTAGTGATTGTCTGGACTGAGATACTTTTACTTTTGTCTTGGAACCGATTTGAAGGGTGCTCTCTACTGGTAACAGGGACGAGATTAGCGTTTTATTCGTGCCAAAGTGCCGAAAGGCTGGGTATTGGTCATTATGTATGAATGGATGGTAATGTCTTGCGGTTTGAATTGTCGTGCCTAATATTGAAAGTAGCCTCTGGCTGTGATTATAAGTGGTTCACTTCCTTGAGTGGTCATTTTATTGATCTCGATTATGAGGCGAGATTTATGACCGCGATGACGTGAAAGGTAAACAAAAAAAAAAACACGCCCACGTTGTTGGTGGGGTTAGATAAGATGAGAGAAAGGGAAATTCCAGCTAAAAACATTTGATGGATGCTCGTGAATTGAGCATTCAGCAATCGCGTGTATTTTGGAATCAAATAAGTTATTTGTACGTTTGATAAAAAAGAAGAGTAAGGCTATGCAGGCATGCTTAGCAAAACGCTAAATTTCCTCTGGATTTAGAATTTTTTTCAATGTGATTCCATCTTGGGCTTCTTGTCAGCAGCTAAATTCAACGTTTTTGGGGGAATGTTGCAAGGTTTTCCATGAAGTTGTGCATACTTTGAAGGTTTGTTGGTTGCACTTACCATCTAAGTAGAAATCAAAGATCCTACATGGTCTTTGGTTTTTACACAAACAGTAAATGAAGTGAAGCAAGCATAAATCAAGGGTTGGTAGGTGCGCGTATCATTTAAAAATGGAAACCCCTTCTGGCTTTATAGCATATTTGAGTGCTATCAGGTGTTTTTGTTTAGAGGTATATAACTTCGAATTAAAATAAAGCACAAGAAAATCGTTTTAATGACCATCGATTTGGCTGTATTGGAAGGATAATTTTAAGCCATTAATGCCTAAATATGACTTCGGGCATGTGGCAGCAGTGGTTGCTGTCGGTTTCTACTTATGCGCGCCACTTAAGGCGAGGTCTTCTTCTACTGCGTCCGACGTCTGGCTGGGAATCGAAGACTGACAGCCGGAGTATTGGTGTATATTCCTTCTACTTGCCATAGCTGTCTTAAAAGTCCAATACGGAGTTTTTTTGACCAGGGGCATGTCGCTGTACAGCTCGTATGGTTCTTGGTTGAATCTTCACCTCTATAGCCCATCAATGCAAGCGGGATCAAGGATTTTTCGAAGATTTTTCCTCTCGAATGGACCAAGGATTTCTTCATCCATGCTTTAGCGCCGCAAAGCAGAACTGGAACGATCAGGGTCTTATATAGGATCTCCCTAGTAGTTCGAGTGAGGCTATTACTACTGATTTGGCTTGGCCGCAGCGGCTGGTTCGAATAAAGCCAAGTTGGAGGTCTACTTTTAAACCACTTTTTCGAGCATTTGGGGCCGTCTGTCGGCAATAGAAAAATGTATGGAAAGTGTAATTATGGAACGATTGCAGAATTTTATATCCAAGCACTCTCTCAGGACGGCTTCCAAAAAAGTAAAAGCACAGGTATACTTCTGGCCGAAATTGCAAATTTGGTTAACCAAAGCCTGAACAGAAGCCACCATGGACGTGTTTGTTCTATTGTTCATGGACTTCAGTTAAGCTTTTGAAACTTTTAACCATTTTAACTTACTAGAAGCGCTTCGACGCATTGGCATGAGGGGGTTAATGGCGGAATGGCTATGGGATTATCTGCACGACCGACTGTTCTGTGTAAAAATCAGGATCGCGCTGAGTGAAAGGAAAAAGGTTGAATATGGGGTCCCTCAGGGATCAAAACCTGGTGCAATCCATTTCATCCTCTAAACGAACGAGCTTTTGCACGTCTTCAGGAAAGCCACTCCTTTTGCTTTTGCTGACGACACAGCGATTGTGGTGCGACATAGATCCCTTTAAATGGCGACATAAATAACGCAGACGAATCTGATTCTGCTGTAAAATGCTGCCACGACAATGGCTTCGTTTAAAAAGCAAAGAAAACTAAATTCATGCACGTATGAAACCCAAGCTTTACAGCAACGCA
This sequence comes from Rhingia rostrata, assembly GCA_949824845.1. NCBI lineage: Eukaryota > Metazoa > Arthropoda > Insecta > Diptera > Syrphidae > Rhingia > Rhingia rostrata. Next base: position 20,881,351 of record OX463755.1, on the reverse strand, counting down.
CATCCCAATAGCATTGGATCATTGTCCAAACAGCGCTAGTGACTCCATCGAACTTGTAGAAAGCTACAAATATTTAGGAGTTGTAATTGACTGCAATTTCCTCTGGGACAAGCACGTCAATAAACTGCGCATGGATTTGACGGAGGCTTTATTCGCAATAACCCACTTGAAGTATCATGCAACAGCTCCAGTTTTGAAGCAGGTGTACTATGCTCTTATTGAATCTAAGCTTCGGTATGGTGTATTTGCCCGGGGGGATGCAGCGAACACTTAGCTTGCATTGAAAAAATGCTAAGCCAAAAAGTTGTTACTTCTGACGCTATAATTCTTGACACATAATCTTCTACAGAAAAGCCATCGGCTTCGCAGAAACCGCTGTTATAACTTGTAAAAATGTTGGCTTCCAAGTCCCTTAATTTTTCTGTTTTTTTTTTTGGTGTAGGCAAGCGACTTCAGAAATCCCCAAAAAGAAAATAATCCAATGGTGTCAAATCACACGATCTTGGTGGCCAATTGGCAGGTCCATTCCGCGAAATTATGCGCTCATCGAATGTTTCCTTCAATAAATCGATTGTGACGTGCGCTGTGTGGCATATAGCGCCGTTTTGTTGGAACCACATCACATCCACATTCATGCCATCCAATTCGCGAACGTAATAGTTGCTTATCATGGCTTAATACCGGCTCTCCAGCATCATTTCGAACAAGTATGGCCCAATGACTTCACCAGCCCATACAGCACACCAAACAGTCAGTTTTTGTAGATGTAATGGCATCTTGAGGGTCTCATGTGGATTCTCATCACTCCAAATGCGACAATTTTGCTTGTTGACGTAACCAAGCAACCAAAAATGAGCCTCACCACTGGACAAAATTTTGCGATGAAAAGCAGCATCGAGATAAATTTCATTTTTGGCCCATACACCAAAATCAAGACGCATTGCATGGTCTCGCGGCTTTAATGCTTGCACAGGCGGGATCTTGTAAGGTCGTAAGCCAAGATCCTTGCGCTAAATCTTCCATAAAGTTGATGGACAAGGCTCCAATTGCTGTTCACGGTGGCGAATCGATTCATTCGGGTCCTCTACAACACTTTGCTCTACAGTGGCAATTGTTTCTTCAATGCGCACTGTTCGACGTCCCTGCAGATGCGTTTTATCACATAGAGTAAGCGTAGTGCAAAAACGATCCATGGTTAACCGAATTAATTGCTCTTATGAATGATTATGTCGACCATAAAATGGACGGAGTTTGCGGTAAACTTCGCGAACTGAACCATTATTTGCGAAATAAATTTGCGCAATTTGCAAGCGTTCTTCATTTGTCAACCTGTTCATGGTGAAATGGCAAATCACACTGAGCATAAATGACATTAGAGTTGCCCGATATGACCACAAAATGTCAGTTATATCTCTATTCGAAAAACCAACCTAAAAAAAACGCACCCCTTATGTACCGAAAAATCGCATAGATTTCCATTTATCCTGCGCACATTCCAACCTTTTTTTGCGATAGGAATTTTATGCGTCAAAATTTTCTAAGGATTTTTATAAGGCAGTTTTGAAGTGTAAAAACTGAGTACGAGGAGGATCACTTATTAAGCTGTGGATAAATCAAAGCATACCTACTTTAAAATTTCTTAGATCCAGAGATATTTTTGGAGTTAGGTCAGTCGTTTCTAAGAAAAATCTTCAGCCCATCAACATTGTTTCCTTGAATACAATATTTCAGGGTTTCACCTATAATGATTCCTTCTAGCTCGAAGTCTAGCTTTTAATACCAAAACATAAAGTAGGATATCAAAGATAAGTAGGACTTCTCGAGCGACTTGAGACAAAATTTTGTTCCTCAGAGTTCAAAATTCCTTTGGTGATTCTCCGAGTTGACACAGAGATTGAGTTTTATGGTACACCCAATCTGAAGTTAAGCTTAATCACCTTTAAGTCGATAACTGGAGGTATGCATATAATTCAGGGCCACCAGTGTTATTGTGTTCGGTCTTTTGCAATAGCAAATATTCCTTATGACAAAACGAAGAGCTTTGGTTATCTCTGTAATCCTAATGAGACCCATATAGTTACAAACCCCTGTAGCCCACCTATAAGCCTTTCATTATGTAGATACCCGATTTGAAACCAAAACTTTTCTTCAACGATGCCACAATCTTAAAATCTCATATGGATCTGCTGAATTTGTTTGAATAGAATTATGGCCAACATAGGTGTTAATACAGAACCTTGCGGTCTTTTAATTTTTTGCTTATTTCTTGGGTCAATGCCTTGGGAAACAGTATTTGTTCATCTAAAATTCCAGTTAGTACAAAAAAAAAATTCAAATTTTTGGCGCAACATGCTCGTTAGTACCCAGGGCCGAGCTTTCTCACAACCATTCATGACGTGTGCGTGTGTACTTCTGCACGATGGTGGGACCTCCTGGGAATCGAACCAGACCCTTCGGCCCATTAGTATCCAAAATAATAATGACATTGACTGACATACGAAAAGTGACTATTAGAGGTCCCAGTTTAGATCCTTGAGGATATGCCTTCTGATCTATTGTATCTATGTACTGGAATCTGCTTTCTGCCTCCTGAAATGGAAAGATTTTAACGAAATTATTAGTCATCCTGTTTAAAGCTAATGAAGATAATTTTGATGTTCCTTTTGATCATAATAGCCGTCGGGACAAAGCTAGTGATAGTTTTTGTTCTCTCCGGTACAGTAGCACTTCATCTGTAGAAGCAAGGGATAAAGCTCTTGATTCGTCATCTTAAACTGCTGTCTCCCATTAAACTTCAACATCTCCATTGAAATTGCTGACTTTAAAGTCGCTGGTAGTTGTGGTCAACAGAGGCCGTACCACAAAGTGTTACTTTATGTAATGAAGCATCTGACATTAACGGACCATACAGTCATTCAAACCTAGTATCTCCCATCATAGTGTGTGCGAAGTTTTTTTTTTTTTTTTGCCACAAAGAAAAGGACCATCCACGAACTGCAAATTTGAGAAGCCTAATATGGTACTCTTACTCTTGAATTTTTGTTAGATTTTCGCAAGAGGTAAAACTGCCTACCACCAGAACTGAATGAAGTGAGGATAGCAATATCTAAACTCCAGCTTAATATGGCTGCCGAAAATTATGGCCTTCCCGCTGAGCTTAATAAAGCTGGCGGAGATGACTTGGTGAGTAACATCCACCAACTCATAAGCCAAACCTGGTAGGATGAAAGTATGTCTGAAGAATGGAACCTCAGCATCGTTTGCCCGATCCACAAAAAAGGAGACCCCTGAACTGTGCCAACTACAGAGGCATAAGTCTCCTTAACATTGCCTACAAGATCCTATCTGCCGTAATATATGAACGCCTGAAACTGTTTACCAACAACCTGATCGGCCCTTATCGATGTGGTTTTAGGCCAGAAATGTCCACAGCCGATGAAATGTTCACACTTGGCAGATCCTGGAAAAAACATAAGAAGTCCAAATCGATACCCACCACCTATTCACGATTTCAAAGCCACATACGACAGCATAGAGACGAACTATACAGAGCCATGTCAAGTTTTGGTATACCGCCCAAACTCGTCCGTTTGTGTAGGATGACGATGAAGAATTTTCGCTGCTCCATCTGGTTCGGAAACAACATAGCCGACACATTCGATACCAAAAAGGATTAAGGCGAGGCGATGCGCTGTCACGTGACTTCTTCAATACGATTCTTGAGAGGATTGTGCAAAACTCCCGAGCCAACACGAAAGGCATAATTTTCCAAAAATCGGTGCAACTACTAGCATACGCCGTCGATATTGAAATCATAGCCACGTTTGCACTTTGTCTATCTCGGCTCCACTATTAACTCTGACAACAACATCTCGTCAAAAATCAACGAAGAATTACTCGTGCCAACCACTGTTTCTTCGGCTAAGAATGCAATTCAGTCGCAAAGCCCTATCTCGAACTACTAAGGAGATCGTATATAAGACCCTGATCATCCCAGTCCTGCTCTACGGCGCTGAAGCATGGACCGTCTCAAAAGCGGATGAAGAAATCCTTGACCGATTTGAGAGGAAAATTCTTTGAAAAATCTTCGGTCCCGTTTGCGTTAACGGGTAATTGAGACAAAAATTCAACCAAGAACTAAACGAGCTGTATTGCGACATGCACTTGTCAAAAAACTCAGCATTGGACGTTTAAGATAGCTAGGACATGTAGAACGAATGGACACCAATACTCCGGCTCGAAGAGTCTTCGATTCCCAGACAGACGTCGGCCGCAGTAGAGGAAGACCTCGCCTTAAGTGACGCGCACAAGTAGAAACCGACCTCAACCAACTTGGAGTGCGCAACTGGAGGCAGTTAGCTAAGGGTCAGGCTAGTTGAAGAGGCATGTTGGAGAGGCATGTTGGCTGAGGCCCAGGTTCATGCCGGATTTCGATAACAACTCAATCCGTATTCAGTGCATGAGGGAGGCTCATGTCATAGTCTCCTTCCTCAAACCTATTCTCATGAATAATTCGCAACTTCTAACAAAATTTCAGCTTTCAACCCTACGGATATCATTACCCATGTCATAGTGTGAACTCAATCCATCACCCTAATCTAAAACCTCCATTAAGCCCATTAGCCTGCTGCAGTTATAACTTTTTCTCTTGTCAATATGATTGCATTTCCAGCACGGAACATTTGAAAGCGTTCCAAATTTGAGACCGCAACTCAACCCACGGCAACAGGTCTATCCAGTCAAGCACGTCGCCGACATATGTTTGCGTCCAGACTCGGTAATTGCCCACAAATCACGTGGATACAAATAAATTCGTTTTGTTGGCCTTACCAGCGTTTCGAGCATATATCTCCACTAGGGAGCACGCACACTTTTGATTAGTTTTGAGCTCAAATTTTTCCCATTGGAATTGGAATTGAAATTTGGATCCAACCAGGTGTAGGTCCTACCAAGCCAGCGCGTATTAAAGATGAAATATTTCGATTTTACGTGCAGCTTCCTTGTGAAATCTCAGAGCAGTTGTATGATTTATGGAAATTGTCCCTCCCCGAGGAAGCTACCTGTTTGTGATATACTACCGGTGAATGGAGCAGCAGTCGCACATTGCTACTGCGCAGCGGCGCAGCGAATACCCACCAACCAGGATTAGATACTTTACGTCGGGTAATTTTGATTTGTGCGGTTGCCCACTGATTGCATAGTTCGCTGATTTATCTACACTTTTGTCAGTACAAATTGATTGTTATCGAGTCTCAAGTGGATTTAGATAAAAAAAAAAAAAAACTGGCTGCGGCGGCGGCGGAGCGGTTTGCTAATCCAGCGGTTGTTTGATTTTGCGCAAAAACTGTAACTATCTGAAAAACATCGAACTTTACAAAGCTATTGATCAATAAGATGGATTGGGGTTTCAATTTGTTTTTTATGAGATGCAACTAATAGACTGTTTCGTAATTATTGCGGTCCAGCCCATTTCGCCAGCTTTGTGTAACCCAAACGATTGCAAGACCTGAATTCGCAAGGCAGTTTAGTTAGACCTACATCCAAGTGCTATCGTTCAACCCACGTGTACAGCGGTAATTAACTTTTAAATGTATGCTGACACTTAACGCATTCGATTGAAACATGTAAGCGATTGGGTTTCGCATTTAATATGTGGGCCTCGCGCGCGCACGCGTAACACTTAATTTCTGGTCGTCATGCCACCTCCAATTAACCGGCTTGAAAATTTTCAAATTATGAGTTCACTTACACAAAGCCTCTTACAAGCTCTCATGTAACCAAATGGGAATTGTAAATCTTCTGAAGGACGGGGCGACGACGCACGGGGGGTTGGTTGGTTTTATCGCTCGCATCTGCATATAAATGCCAAAGCGAATGTATGCGTGTGTATTGGTAATTTGGAGCAATTTTGAGTCTCGAGATGGAGCAGCAACAACAACTGGTCCTGGCTTTTGGATGCAACTCGAGTCGTTTCAAGTTAGTTATGGGATGCAGGTAACAAAGTGAAATGAATGTGTCAGCGGAGCAATATTCATTCAGATTGAAAATTGGAATTTAATTGCTTAATTGAAGCGATTTAACTGTATGGTATCGATATATGCTTGTGAGGATTTGTGGGCTGAGATGTTGGCTGTTATGTAAGGATGGGTGGTAGATGGCTTTTGTGGTGGATCCTGCTGGTGATTTGGTCAAGTCGTGGGTGGTAAATTGACCAAAAGAGTTGGCCAACATAATGAAGAGTGCAAAAAGTCATTTTGGAAATATCAGATCGGGGCCTATATTGCTTTGCATTCAACAGTTTTGAAGTTTTTTTTTTTGTTTTGTTATCGAAATTACAATTGCGCTCCGGAAAACGTTGACTCGAACGAAGGTTTTTTCACGATCGAAGATCCTCAGGAGAAGGCGAATTCGATAGGCGCTATTTTCGAGACCGTGTATACGGTGAACAATCCTGTTCGCCCAAATCGATATTGAGGAAAGAGCCTTTCTGAATCACTTTTATCTGCGCACTGAACTTCAAGCTTGGCGATCCGAGAATCACGGTTTTTCCGTATTCAATGACGAAAACCCTTCCAATGGCATAGTCGCCAATAGCCTGATGCTGTTCGGCCAAAAATTTGAACTCCTGGACATCTTGGTATCATTGAAAAATAAAAAGTCGGCAGGAGAGGACGGTGTCCCAAACGTCGTATTGAGACACCTGCCAATAAAAGCAGTCGATATCTTCACCACCCTGTTTAACAATGCACTGAATAATGCACATTATCCGGTGCACTGGAAAACGGCGGTGGTACATCCTATCCCCAAAAAGGACAAGGACAAAACAAACCCTGCATATCTTCGGTCAATAAGCCTTCTGCCGAATGTAAGCAAGGTATTCGAGAAGATAGTCAATAGAGCTCTGCTTAAGTGGGTTGAGGAAAACAAAATTATTCCGGATAATCAGTTTGGTTTTCGAGCGAGGCATGATACCATTCATGCCGCGTCGAAACTAGTGTCCGACATCCAATGGAATAAATCCAAAGGACAATGCACAGGGGCCTGTCTGGTTGACTTTGAGAAGGCCTTCGACACCGTATGGTTAGAGGGGCTTTTCTACAAGCTGACCAGACTGGGCATGCGTAAACCCATGCTATATATGATTTATGAAATGCTTTGGGAAAGAAGTTCGTTGTCAAATGTGGCAACGTAACTTCGAGTAAAGTCTTTAAAATTAAAAACGGTTTACAACAGGGGGCGGTGAACTCCCCGATACTGTTTAACATTTATACAAGTGATCTTGTAGGTTCTCTCAGACACGCTATAGCGTACGCAGATGATCTAGTAACGTACAGATCAGGTCCGAAAATCGAGGTCATCAACACACTTTTGCAACGTGACTTCGATCACATTAAGGGATATTGCGATGATTGGAAATTGAGGATCAATTTCCAAAAAACCGAAACAATTCTGTTCAGGACCCCAGTGCAGAGGGCTTCTTACGATACCAGAAAAAACTGGAAAAAACTGTGTATCCTGGGACAGCATGGACGGCCGTTGGCGTTGAGAAGTGAAGTCAAATACCTTGGCATCTGGCTTGACAAGTTTCTGTATTTTAATAAAAATGTGGATGCTTGTCTGGCCAGGGCTAGGGGGGCTTATGCTCTGACAAGAAGATTGTTTCATAGCAGTCAACTTGATTCAAGGGTGAAAGTCATTTGCTACATGGCCCTCATAAGGCCGATCATCGCTTACGGTTGTCCCGTGTGGTTCAATGTATCACCATCCTACATGGAAAGATACGGCTGTTTGAGAGACGTTGTCTCCGATCCTGCTTAGGATTGTACCGAACGCCGGACTCCGAATACATAAAATATTATCGCAACGAGGTTCTATACAATGGGGCTCAGTTGAATAGAATTGACAATTTCCTAATTAAGGTGACTCGAAGGCACGCTGCAAGGGCGATGGCTAACGACAACAGCCTGATCTTTGGGGCTTATTATCCCAATGATTTATACATGGAGAGCACGCTCATATCGGGCTTTATTCCACCAGAGGCATTCATTTACATCGATTCGTTAGGGTTAGTACAAGACAGGAACGGTATCCCGGTTTTATACCACCGCTATCGTGACGCGCGGGACAAACGGCTAATCCGCGACGGGTACGTCGACAATGCTCCGGAGCTCCTCCGCTTCAGCACGGCGGTATCGGATCGCGATAGGATCGATGCTGCAAAACAGCGCACTGAATTCTGGTGGCTATATGAGGAAGGTGATTCTGCACTTCCTCAGGACTTTGCGGACTTTTAGTCCAACTCCATAGGTAAGATTTTAAATTAGGAACAAAGTCTGGGGTGGGGCTTGTGCACCATATTGGCGTACAATATGGTTGAACGCAGGCTGCCGTGGGACCGAAAGACGCAATCTGGATGGCGACCCCTCGGGGCATGCGCAACGAGGGCTCGCCACCCCGATTACAATTAAGTTAGGTTTAAGTAGTTAAGTAGTCTTAAGTTAGGCTTAAGTAGTTTAAGTTAGGCTTAAGTAGTTTAAGTAGTCTTAAGTTATATATAATCTAGAATAAGCTTTTATATAAAACAAAAAAAAGTCACTAAACAAAGTTTTAAATTTTTTCTTTGTAAATTAAAATTAAATATAAAACCAAAAAAAACCGACAAATATAAGCCTAAAGGCAAAATAAACAGCTAAATATAAGCTTACAGTGCCCACTAAGGGCCGATAAGTTAGATTAAGTAAACCAGTTATTGATAAGTTAGATTTAAGCATTTTTGTCTAGTAGTAAGTTAATATTTTAAGTAAATAAAAAATGAGTTTAAAAGTTAAAAAGTTACAATTGCGCTTATCGAATATAAAGGGGGCTATCGTAAGACCTGGATCCTGACAAACGAACATACAAAACATTGAATGGTGGATATACCAAAAGATTGCCAGCAGTAATGTTGTTCACCATTTTCGACAAAGTCGATGTAAAGAGATTCTTTGTAAAATCTAGACGAAGAAGATTTTTGATTTTGATGGCTATGGAGACGAAGATTCAACCAAGAACTATACGAGCTGTACAGCGACATGCCCCTGGTCAAAAAAAAACTCTGCATTGGACGTTTAAGATGGCCAGGACATATAGAACGAATGGACAACATTCGTTCTACAATACTCCGGCTCGCAGAGTCTTCGATTCCCAGCCAGACGTCGAACGCAGTAGAGGAAGGCCTCGCCTTAAGTGGCGCGCAGAAGTAGAAACCGACCTCAACCAACATGGAGTGCGCAACTGGAGGCAGTTAGCTAAGGACCGGGCTAATTGGAGAGGCATGTTGGTTGATGCCCAGGTTCATTCCGGACTTAAGTAAGTAAGTAAATAGCGTGTGGCATTCCACCAAAGTCTCCTATAGGGCCTATCCATTGCTTAGATTAGTGTGGATGCCAGCGATTTTCCAATGCAGTAGATACCAGGCGGATCTAGTGTGTTCGCCTTGTTTCCTGTAAGAAAACCAATCTGATTTATCAATGAAACGGAAGAGACATCTCACTTCCAAGTTTGATAAATCGCAACGATTTTGAAAGAAGTGAGCTCCAAGAAGAAGCTTTCTTTTGTCCAGGCCAGGCAGTTACAATGAAGATGCATTTTGCTTTTTCTTCTTTTAGTCCATATAGCTCCGGCAGCAGTCGTTCAAATGCAGGCCTTTCCTTTCTGCGCGCTTACTTGCTAAAAAGTGTCCAGCGATGACACCTATATTGGCGCTAATGTATGGTCTATTCAGCGAGATCCGTCGCATGGATCTTTTTTAATCCAGCTTTGGCCAAATTTCACTGATTATTTGACACGTCTACCCAAAACTCCATCTGAGACTTGCCAGATTACAAAGGCTAATGTTGCATGTGGTTATATCGCGTAAGTCTGTCATCATACCCAGATGACTTACTGACTATGTAACCGACTCCGAAATTAATATAAAGAAAAAGTTACAGTGGCGCAATGGTTAGTACGATGAACTGCCGCGCAGAAGGTCTGGGTTCGATTCCCAGCCGTATAGCAACAACTAAATGATTTTTCATTGGCCCTCCTCTCGTGATAATCCGACAAATCATCCGAGTAGTATCAATTGTCAAGAAGGCTTATCTCAAATTCGCCGTTCGGAGTCGGCATAAAACAGGAGGTCCCACCATCATGCAAGAAGTATATACGCACACATGAATGGTTGTGAGAAAGCTCGGCCCTGGGTGCTTAAGAGCATGTTGCGCCAAAAATTTGTATTTTTTTTTCGAAGAGAAGTCTCCTGTTATTGAGGAACACTCCTCCTTATCCTCGTCCAGAGAAAAAAGGAAATGTCTGTCATTAAAAGCTCAAAGGGGAACTCAAATCTAGCTCCATTGGCGTGTGCTTAGTTTCATTTTGGCCTTAAAGATTGGGACCTCCAGTTCAACACCGATTTCGAACGACAAAACTCAGAATCTTCCCATCAAGTTTTTAAACTTTTGGATGCTTGTCAGAATTTCGAAAGACAAAGAAGACGTTGGTATGGTTTTTTTTTTTGCGTGTATGCCTATGAACCAGTGGCCTTTAAGGAACCCTATAGTGGGACTGATGTGGGACTATTTCAACATCTTAACACAGAGAGATTTTTTGGTGAATTTCTGCCAGATTTGTGGCATTTCTCCATCTACACATCTGCGCATTATTGATCACACCAAATCCCTAACATTTATACTTATTATAAGTTGTCAACAAAGGTGCCCAGTTCTCCAGGATATCTCTTTGTATCGGCATTCTGATAGGCGGGCCAAGGTGAAATGGACTCCATTATCTATGGAACATCAGACCGTTCAAAAATCCAACGCAGGTTCGCACGGTTAAACGGATCCGGGTGATTATGTGCAAAGTCCCAGGTTATATTGATTTTGAGTGCATCGATCGAACGTTGAAGCAAAAACTTCAATGTTCCGTTCGCTTTGTGGTACTTGGTGCCGATATTTTGGAACAGCATTTCGTCCACGTCAATATGATTCAATTCTGGCTCGCTATTGAAGGTGATGAACTCAGCCACATATTTTTCAAAGAATTAAGACCAATGATGCCGCGGCCTGAAATCCGCACCGAACTGTAGCTGGTGAACCTCGTGTGGTTTGGTGTCGTCCCATACATGGAAATTTTACTTGTTAACGTATCCATTCATCCAAAAAATAACCTTATCGGTGAAATTTATTTTTTCGGAATAAATTGGAGTAATGTCTCCGCTCCGATGACCAGTCAGCGAGCAAAAGACGTTGTCTATGCTCACGCAGTTTGAGGTCATGGGTCATTTGTTTTTATTATATATGGCTACAGGCCCAGTTCCAATGCCAAAGTCTTCAAGTTAAATACTGCGAAAGGCCGACTACTTGTGCACGGCGAAAATCGACTGGTTGGGTTAATACTGCGAAAGGCCGACTACTTGTGCACGGCGAAAAATCGACTGGTTGGGCTTATCCTGCAAACTTTTACGGACAGCGGCGACGTTCTAGACCGATCTGGCGTTCTCTCGACGAAAGTGAGCTGTCTGATAGAAGGCAGCATACATACAAAGATATTTCAAGCCATAAGTGTTGTGGTATAGTGGTTGGTGAGTTAGATAATTTGAAGGCGGGGTACCCTGTTCAAATACCGAAAGTGGCAACATCTAAGTTTTTTTCATCCTTAAACCTCTTGCGAAACTTACTTACTGGCGCTACATTCCTTTCTACTTGTGCGTGCCACTTAAGGCGAGGTCATCCTCTACTGCGTCCGAAATCTGGCTGGGAATCGAAGACTCGGCGAGCCGGATTGTTGGTGTTCATTCGATCTACATGTCCTACTACTTCTACTTAAGTGGCGCTACAGTCCGGAACGATCCTGTTTCTTACCCAACATGAGTCTCCAATTAGCCCGGTCCATAGCAAACTGCCTCCAGTTGCGCACTCCAAGTTGGTTGAGGTCGGTTTTTACTTGTGCGCGCCACTTAAGGCGAAGTCTTCCTCTACTGCGTCCGACGTCTGGGTGGAAATCGATGACTCTGCGAGCCGGAGGATTGGTGTCCCTTCGTCGTAGCTATATTAAACGTATAATGCTGAGTTTTTTGACCAGTTCTCGGTTGAATTTTCTCCTCCATATCCCGTCAACGCAAACGGGACCGAAGATTTTTCTAAGAATTTTCCTCATTAATCGACCAAGGATTTCTTCATCCGCTTTTGAGACTGTCTTTGCTTCAGCGGCGATGAGCAAGACTGGGATGATCAGGGCCTTATATAGGATTTCGTTAGTATTTCGAGTAAATCCCTTCATACTGATTTGGCTTCCTTTGCCCGAAGAAACAGCGGCTGGCGATAGTAATTCTTCGTTTAATTTCGGGCGAGATGTTGTTGTCAGAATTAATAGCAGAGCGGAGGTATATAAAGTCCCATACTTCCTCAAAATTATATCTGTCAATGGTAACGTTCTGTCCGATTCGCCGATATTGTGTGTCCTTTTGTGACAACATATACTTAGTCTTGCCCTCATTTACTGCTTAACGCAGTTTTGCCGGTTCCTTATCACTACTAGCAAAGGTGGTTATGACATCACGTTGAGGCCGACCAACGATGTCAATATTGTCAGAATATGCCTTTAGTTGCACCGATTTTTTGAAAATTGTGCCTCTGGTGTTGGCTCGGGAGTTTTGAGCAATCCTCCCAAGAATCAAGCTGAAGAAGTCACAGCGAATCGCCTTGCCTAAATCCATTTTTAGTATCGAATGTGTCGGTTAGGTCGTTTCCGACCCTGATGGAGCAGCGAGAATTCTCCAACGTCATCCTACACAAACGGACGAGTTCGGGCGGTATACCAAAACTAGACATGGCTCTGCATAGTTCGTCTCTATAAATGCGTCGTATGCGGCTTTGAAATCGATGAATACACGGTGGGTATCGATTTGGACTTCGTTCGTTTTTTTTTTCAGAATCAGCCGAAGTCTGAAGATTTGATTAGTTGTGGACTTTCCTGGCCTTTAACCACACTAATAAGGCCGATCAGGTTGTTGGTAAACGATTTCAGGCGTTGACATATTATGGCAGATAGAATCTTGCAGGCGATATTGAGAAGTAATATGCCTCTGTAGTTGGCTCAGTTCAGAGGGTCTCCTTTCTTCGTGAGATGCCCATAGAAAATAAAAATCAAATATCTGACATTACCGGTCCATACAGCATCGCAAACTTGGTTTCTTTTGTCACCAGTTTGCGAAAGGCTGCTTTTCTAATACTGACTCCGAATGAAAAAGTTGATAAGCTTATCGTGACAGTTTGCTACACTTGCGGATGTTTGTCAGACTCAGCAAAAGGTTGTGGAACGCAATGGGACAAACGTTGTGCCTATTAAACCTTAACCAGCACTCTTCGGTTTGCATGACATAACCTACCCTATAGACCAATCATATGGAGCAAAATCGATGTTCCCATGGCACAGTAACAAGACAAAAGTTGTGCTAGTAATACCTACACCCACCCTCTTCAGTTTGCATGCGCTTACCCATTTCATAGATGATGGCCCGCATAGATCTAATGGAGCAAAGTCTATCTTCTGATGGCACAGTAACAACGATCACATTCAGCAGGAACGCCCTCCATCACCAACTGTCGAAATTCCATTCATACACCACCACCACTTCCCAAAAGATGAAGCCACCAGTTTCGCTGTGTTCACTTTCGATTAAAACCATAACTACACCCAAAGACACCCCTCGTCTATCGAATACGTAACGTAAAACAAAAGCAAGTAATAGAAAAGTGAAACCTCTAACAATTAATTTTTCATGCCTCATAAACTTTCTAGCCTACTGAGCTTCACGTGCTCCAAAGAGTTCGATTTTATTTCCCCCCAAAAGTCATTACACTAAAACACACACGTAACAAGCCGCCATACTAATTACAAACGTCAAACAACATGAACCGTTCAAAACTAGCACATAGATACGTCATTTAGCAGCTGACATGCCTAAACAAGGGAATGCGCTCATTGAAGCATTACCCACCACCAGATGCATATGGAGACTTTGCACTCAAGCCACCTGTCATTTGTAATAGACCTCCAACTCACAACAACAAAAGAGAGAGGACGACTTCAGTGCAGTCATTTTCACCTCAAGTCCTCAGAGCTCACAGCTAATTGAATAAATCGTTCATTTATCACCACAACTGATCGATCTTGTATCTGATGGATCCGACAAAACAGAGAAATGCTATGGTGAGCTTCAAGTGGGTCCCTGACTTCCCTCTGCCGGCACTCCCCGATCGATAGTGCTGATAAGCTACGATAAGAGATACCTGATAAGCGATCTGGAAGCCAAACTAAAACAGTCCAATAAACAAAAGCTATCGACACGGTAGCCTTGCGGACTGGTCAGTTAGCTGCTATGAGTACCGCTCCGGGCGCGGAGTAGGTTAAGTCGAATCGGTAGTTTACTCGTAAGGAAATGCATCGTTGATTCCAGCTGCGATTGCAAGCCAAGATTGAATGCTCCATTGATGTGTCCATCTCATGTGAGATAGGTGAACTGTAAACACTCCCCGAAATGCAGCGGGGCCCTCACCACTCTGGATGGATGTTTTACAACGTATTTAGCGCAGTCTAACTCTCTCGGCGGACAACAAAAGCCCGACCACTGATGATTGAGGTGATTGAAATGTTTCCTAATCGAGTAGCACACACGGTCCAGTGTAGTGTGTCAATCAGGACTGACACAAAGGCGGCAAACGGTCTTTGTTGTGGACGCTAGTTGAGCTGCTGTACATTGCACCTGCTGCATAGAGAGGACTTTGATGGATATCTGTGCGCTGCTGCTGCGAGGAAGCCAAGACTCGGTGCACACTGATTGGAGGTGTTGAACACTTCAGCAGGAGTATAGTGTCAGTAGGCGAAACATGTTGGTCTAGTTTGTGCCAACAAGTCATGGGAAAAAGGTCAAACCGGTGTGGAGTTTTGAACCTCTCAAGCTCTAAATATTACTTTCAAGCTGTTTGGAGAAAATTACACTGATTTGGAGTATCGCTTTAGGCTCTGGCTCTGGAACTGTGTAATTGTCTACTACCTATCTAGTCATCACCCCATTACAAGTAAAGGTCTGGCATAGTCTCCACATCGCCACACAATGTGGAGTCGAATGGCAATTAACTGTTTTTTGGATTTAATCACAGCTTTGCGATTACCAAGTAATTATTACCGTTCGCTTTGCAAGTGCGGTCGCCTTCAATGGATGAGGAGGTATTTAATGCCATTCAAGTCAAAGGCTAGGAGGAGATTTGATTGAATGATGACTTGGCATGGCACGGTGGCGTAGCATTCAAAATACGTTTTGTAACCGATTTGCTTGCGGTTTCTTCATCAGCTGCACTAGAAGTTGCTATTTGCTAATAGCTGTCATGTATGTCAACGGAGGCTTTTGACTTTTGTAGGTTGAAAAGAGGCTTCGAAGTCAACTAAGTTATAGACTTAGAAGAAGACGGATTTCCTAGCCATTCGAGTTCGGTACTTTACTTCCAGTCATGAAATCTTAGTGCCCTTTGTGCTCCTTAAAAAAAAACGCATGGACCTTAAGTAGATATAATAAAACTTTTTAGAAAGGATGGGGGCCAATAAACTCACTACTGCAGAGGTCAGTTTAATTTGTTAAGAACTGCATATAGGTCGGCCTTGCTGACATTGTTCATTGGTCGCTTAGATAACTGCGGAAGTTGTCACTAAGGGCTGCTATTCTCAGTTCATAGAAAATGTGATATATGCAGATCAACGGTCCACTGGATTTTATTCATTCTTGCCTCTGGGAGCTTCAAATATCGAAGTCCTAGAGCATGTCTCCGTAGAAAACGGTTCTGTTGTAACGAAGTCCTGGTCAAACCTCTGGAACTTCAAATATCGAAGTCCTAAAGCATGTCTCCATAGAATGTGGTTCTGTTGTAACGAAGTCCTGGTCAAACCTCTGGAACTTCAAATATCGAAGTCCTAGAGCATGTCTCCATAGAAAACGGTTCTGTTGTAACGAAGTCCTGGTCAAACCTCTGGAACTTCAAATATCGAAGTCCTAAAGCTTGTCTCCATAGAATATGGTTCTGTTGAAACGAAGTCCTGATCAAATGATCCGGTGTTCCAGTAGTTGAGCTCTGGTCACTTTTACTTGATTATGGATGCTAAACTGAGGTTAAAATTTATACATACGACTGAAGTTCTTAGAGCGTATCTCTCAATCGTTCGACACATCTTGCACGGTAAAATGTATTCTCGAGGACCAGTGGCACAATGAACAATGAAACAATGGAACAGTGAGAGAGTTCCAGCTTATTTACAAGTAACCCTTTCTCCAGTCTAATTACAAGCTTATACTACAAATAGTCGGAGGAAACTGTTTCATCCCTATCTTCCTCCATTTTTCGGTGTCATCCCGGTCGCTGCAGTCAATTACCGCGATTTCCAGACGTTCTCTCACCATCTGTCTAAAAGTTCTGTCAGAGGCTTTGAATCGCGAGGAATTGGCCATTTTTTGTTGCCCTCCTTGTGATGTTATCCACCGACCTTTGCCTTTTGAACGCGGTGACGACGAAGAAGCTGACGAATCGTAGAACCTGTTCCTTGGTCCAGCTCAGAGCAGCATTTACCTTTTCAGCCCAATCTGTGGCCGAGATACTTTGGATACGGGCAATTGTTATAGTAAGTGCAAGTCTCTTTGCAAGCAGGGGTGAATTGCTTGGAGCTGGAGGTTGGTTGGTCTGGTAGTGATTCCCCCGCAAATCACTACCATCTGGTATGAGCCCGAAGACGTACAGGAAGATTTCCTAGATGGTTGAGAGTAAGAGAGGTGTGTAACCCTCGCATATCCTGGCCCTGGATCTGAGAAGGTTTCAAAACCAACGTCTTTTCCGATGGAACTGTTGCGCCATGGAGGTATGACCTACCTGGGCACACACAGCCACAACGTTTGTGCCCAGGTTTTACTAAAATATGCTGGACTAGGGTAGGGGTCGGATAGGTGACTTAACCGTTCTCAGTAGAGACGGGGGATCAACGTTGTGTGAGTTAAAAAACCGAACAACTGCTTGTATAAAAGTGGGTGGGAGAGTATCCCCTAGCAACACTCGTTAAGGGTTTTGGGTTCAGAGTAGGCTTTAGAGCCATTGTCTTCCTCGTTACCTCAGAAGTGCGTTCAGCAACCTTCGAAGTTCCTACCTTCCCACAGTTACCTGTTTGGGTCAGACCAGGATTTCCCACTCATATTGCCTTGGCTGCGGCAGTGCTTACAGGTGTCACCCCTAAGGTGCTAGTAAGTGGCTTTTTTAGAGGACCCACCTCGCGTTATTTGTTCTGTGTTTGTGTTTTAAGAGGAGTAACGAGAATTATCCATCGCCATCCTACACAAACGGACGAGTTTGGGCGGAATACCAAAACTAGACATGGCTCTATATAGTTCATCTCTATAAATGCTGTCTTCGGCTTTGAAATCGATGAAAAGATGGTGGGCATCGATTTCTACCTCTTGGGTTTTTACCAGGATCTGTCGAATGAAAATTTGAATGGTTGTTGACTTTCCTGGCCTAAAACCACACTGATAAGAGCCGATCAGGTTGTTGGCAAATGGTTTCAGACGTTCACATATTACGGCAGATAGGATCTTGTAGGCAATGTTGAGGAGACTTATGCGTCTGTAGTTGGCGCAGTTCAGAGGGTCTCCGTTTTTGTGGATAGGGCTAACGATGCTGAGGTTCCATTCTTCAGGCATACATTCTTCCGACCAGATTTGGCTTATGGACGGGCTCAGTGGTGCAAAAGACGCCAGCAGTAGCAAGACCTAAAATGATTTTTCACTGGCCCTCCTCACCGGAAAATCTGACAAATCAGTGGGGCTCAGTGGTGCAAAAGACGCCAGCAGTAGCAAGACCTAGAATGATTTTTCTCTGGCCCTCCTCACCTGAAAATCTGACAAATCATCCGAGTAGTATCAATTGTCAAGTATAGCTTATCCCAAATTCGGCGTTCGGATTCGGCATAAAACAGGAGGTCCCGCTATCCTGCATGAAGAAACTCGCATACATGAATAGTTGTGAGAAAGATAGGCCCTGGGTATTTTATTTGGCTACCGAGTTGGTGGATGTAACTTACCAAGTCATCTCCGCCGGCTCAATGAAGCTCAGCAGGAGGGCCGTCATTTCCGACAGACTTATTAAGCGTAAGTTTAGATATTGCCATCCTCACTTCACTCAGGTCGGGTGGTTGGCAGTTTTCGCTGTTGTTGCTAATATTGTATGGCAGCGGAATGTTGTTCGTCATCGCCGTTTAACAGTCTGCAGAAGTGATTCATCCATATCTTCAGCATCGACTGTGTCTCAACTACGATATTTCCTTGTTCATCTCGACAGTATTCTGTTCGAGCCTTGCATCTTTGGCTTTGACGTTTTACACTTTAATAAAACTTGCGAATATTGTTTCTAGCACTTCCGTATATCGCGCGTTTTTCTTGCTATTTTTTCTTCTTTCTGAAAAGCCGGTGTTTTTTCCTTCTTCTTTGCCTATAAAGCTGTAGAAGACAGCTCTCGTCGTCACCCTCAGCTTAGCATTGTAGGCCTCGTTCTAAGCTGCGAGTTTCTGTCGTCATTTCTCAACAATCCAGGGGTTTCATGCTATGTAAAGCCAAAAAATGAGCAGGTGTTGAACTTGAATATTGTTCTCATGTTTTGAGTTCGGCCCAGGAACATACACTGAGCTTACTGGACCATTTACATAGACGTGCAATCCGCCATACTTCAAGTCTGCAACCTTTGGAATAACGAAGACTTGTGGGATATCTATCACTTTATTATAAATGTTATATCGGCAGATGCTCGAAGGCGCTTAGAGAAGACATACCAAGACTCGTTTCATTTCAACGACCAATAAGACACCCAGTTCACCTCGCGGACATATTTTCCATCAACGACACGAACAACACAATACCAAAAATCATTCTTTTGCAGAACAACCAAACAATGAATCAGAAGACGTTTTTCCAACAACATGCTATCTGCAACAATTTGAGGTCAATTTAGTCAAGAAATGTCTGCAGGCATCATCCCAGGGCGCCGCTTGAGCGTTATAGATTCGATTCACCTGAGAAAAGTTTTAAAAAAGGAAAACAAAACCAGACATCATGGTCGAATTTCAAAGCGAAATAAAGTAAGGAGAGTCGTTATCCACTAAAGTACAAATATTTGACTTACAGCTTTAATAGCAGAGACTATAACGAAAGGCTTTTCAAGATCGAGGATCTTCCTATTTACAACAAAGGCAAAACCACATTTAAGCACCATAGGGAAACTCGAATGTTAGCTAACCAACAGTCATATAATAACTAAACCAACAATTTAAATATGTCGTACCAGAACACTCAGAATCCCGGCCCACCCAGGTGAAAGTAAAACCACTTACCTACATACCTCCAACATTATGCAACCCCTCATCATTCCACCATAAATCCATGTAACCCGATCAAATAAAACGTCATCCAGTGACAACTCAACACCATGTTGCATGTCACAAATTTATTTCCCATCTATTCCGACCAACAATGCGAATGTTCACGTAAGTCCTTAAACCAAAACATGCCATTAACTACCGCTCTCATTGTCCAGAAGCTGCATACACACAATCCTACTCCAAAGATCCTAACGACAACATTTTAAATGGAGAACCCATATTAATGTACGACAATACCTCCAGACCTGGGTACTACAAAAAACCCAAAGTAGGAGATTATGTTGTCCAAACGCGCAATTGACGTCTTTTTTCCGCTCGACTATAAAGCGGTACACACGTAGGTACCTCTACCTCTAACGTTTGAACCTCATACTCTTGCCCAAGACTTTTGCACGGCACCCAGCTTGTATGCAAATCCGCATATTGTTCTGTTCCACAAAAAAAAAAAAAAAAAAACACGGTCCCGCAAAATACTCCAACCTCATCGAAACGCATTTGCCGCCTTCAGCCTGGGCGATAGCACACAGTTAACGTCACCATAATGCAGCCAGGAGTGCTTGTAATCGGTTGACTTAAACGCTTAATTTATGAATTTTCGCTTAAATGGAACTCTTGTCCAGGAGCGCGCGGTTGAAGTCAGCGCAAACTGGGACACAGCGCGCACAGTATCCGAAGGCGCTGTTAAATACTGCGCCTAAATAATTGTCCGAAAAATACATCCACACCAGGCGTCACGTTACAATACCACATGTGCACATAAATTTCGACGTAAATTTGACTGCGCTAGATGTACAGTGATTCCGAGATAGCGGAAGGCTTATGGAAGGTTTTACTTCGCACCAAATTAAGAGCTTTGCATGGCGGCGTCTTTTCATCAGTTTTTCATCGATTACATTCGAGCGCTGGCAAGTGTTGAAAAGTCGGGTTTTGTGCGAATTTTATCGGGTCATTTGGCGTGTCGACTGAAGCCCAATTAAGAAGTTCGATTTTATGATCCCAGAGCGCAGCGAATTATTGGCAATCTGGTGGCAAATGAAGCTTGTTAATGGTTTTAGTGGGGTAAATTGAGATTATAGAGGTCGGAAATATCTCTAACATGTGCAAAAGGTTCACTTACCTGAAAGTTATCTGTATGAATATATCTTTGAGATGCCAAAAGTATCTTTTAGTCGTTCAGATTGTATGGGATGATTTAGATTGAGGAAATTCCTTTTGATGAACCCATCTCATCATAATACGACCTTGTCCCGCATATATCGGCGTATCTGTCATTGTTATAGATGAGCTAAGCTCCAAGACTTATAAAAATGCGTGGACTTTGTTGGTAATTAAAACAGACAATCGAGATACCTTGCTGTGAAGGTATGTGTAGTTTGTAATTTATTCGAAAATTCGCGTCCGTCTAATATGCTTACCAATGGTTGAGTTAGATTTATAGGAAAACGGTCACCCGTGTGTGCCTAAAGGTAGCCTGTCGTCTATGAATTATTATGTGGCAGTTGAAGTGTTATAAATATTTATCTGGTGGTTTTTTTTTACTTCGCAATCATACAACGTATTTGCTTACTTATGTGGTGCTACAATTCAGGGTGAACCTGGGCCTCAAAAAACATGCCTTTCCAATTAGCCTGTGTCAACGAGGAGTTTTCTAACCAGGCTTACGTCGCTGTAGATCTATTAAAGTTCCTGCTTAAACCGTTTAAGCTAGGAACCGGGAGGCATTATGGTTGAGGTCCCCAGCTTCGTTCCAGGCTGTAGCGCTATTTAAATAACGAAATGTGTGGGTTAGTACGTAGGTAGAAGTGGCGGATCAGGGCGATCCATAGTAGTATCGTGTGACCCTGTTATGATGATTGTTGTAGATGTGATACAAGTGGTCGATGGATCCCACCTGTGAAGTTTAAAAAGCGGGTTGGATCTTGTATCCTTTTATCCGAGATGTCGCTAAGGTTGTCGAGGAATCGTTGATCATTGTTGTAGATGTCATACAAGCGGTCTCTGGATCCAGCCTGTGAGGTGTCATTCTGCACGAGATGTCGTTAAGGTTGTAGAAGAATGGTTGGTCTAACGCACGCAATCTGGCTCTTGCTAGTGCCGGACATTTTTAGATGAAATGGAAAGGGTTTCTCTATCAATTATGCCCCGACTGGTTGTCGCCTTGGAGGGGCGAAATGGCTTGTAGTAAGTCTACAAGGCATGTGGGAGGCGTGATCAACAGATGGTCGGTTTGCAAAGCCATCCCCTGAATGAGTGCAGCCGCCCAGTTGCCTCTAGAATGAAACTAAGAGCAACCCAACCTTTTTCATGAGATGCCTGGAGTAAATCCCATTCTAGATCCCACTTTTAAGCCAAAGTGTCGAGGCACCCGTGTGGACGACTTTATGGGCAGTAAGTGGCTAATAGTAAATAGTCGCAAACGGTCCCCTCCGATTCCCGGGCAAGGTCGGTTGTATAAGTGCCTTATCCTGGTAAAATGGCTCTGCCAAGATGGACAACATCTTCCGGTCTCACTCGTCGGAATAAAATTAAACAAAAATAAAAAATAAAAAAAATTATGAAAAAAAAAGATCAGCTGAGGATGCATAAGGTAGGCCCCTCATCAGAGGACGAATTGCTGGCCTCCAGTCAGGAGATAATCGTCCGTCCAACAAGCGACGAGAGTGCTAAGGTCACCACCTTAACCGCAAAACAAACACCAACAACAAAAAAAAAGTCTGCAGGGAAAGCCACGAAGAGCAAGTACCAGATGGCCCTCTTCATTTAAGGCAAGACAGCCAAAAATGAGGCTGCCAGAAAGGTCCACGCAAGGCACCAGGCGGACAAAATCACATACCAGGCGATCATTGACGAATACAACGAGCACTTGAAAAACAAACGAAGGAGGGCAGTGAAGTGGGACAGGTCCAAAGAGGAGACCTCCCAGCGCCCGGCCCTAAAAAGTACGCAGGTGCGGCAATCACAACCAGAACCAAGTCAATCATGTCGGCTAGTGCCCTCCAGAATCGATCACTGACCGAGGTAGTCAGAGATCACCTTCAGGTGGCACTAATGGATGAGAACTCCTCAATCTGGAAATCCATAGCCTAGGCGTGGGGAAAGATTGAGGCCAAACTTTCCGACATGGTGATGGACGATTTAATTGAGAACAATGGGGAACCTCTCCCGAGCTTTTACTCCGCCGAGGTCGTGAGGGGATGTAGGGTGATCAAACGTGATGACCGATTTCCCAAGCACTTCTTTAGGTAAGCGACGCCTGCGATGGCTTGCAGCTCACGCTAATCCCAGCTAAGGACATCCCAAGGAGATCCAGGGCCCGCTTTTGGTTACCCAATATGAAGATAGAGAAAGGAAGGCTCCTCCAATGTCTTAAACTCTACAACCCGGCGGTTCCAATGGATGACTGGTGAGTCCTTCTCCATTTGGGGGCGACCTACTTCAGGAAGTATGAGTGGATTTGTCACTTAACCGCACCAATCGGAATATGGCCCCTTGCCACAAGTGAGCCGTATAAAGCTAGTTTCCTTCAATGTCACCGTGCCCTGTGACCCAGAGGAGTGTAACCCTAAGGCGTTCGCCAAGGTGGGCAAGTTCGTTCCGGCATTTTAGGACCAGTTTGTAGAATATGGTAGCCAAGTTGATGGCTTTAATAGCCGCTTGACTATCCATGGGGATAGCAATATTTCGTTTTTTCGTAGTGTAAAGCCTCACGGATAGCCACTAGTTTCACCTGGAATCCGCTGGTAAAATCCGCTATACGGAATGATACTCATATTTTCGGTGATTCCGAGTAGACTCCAGAACCCACACCACAGTTCACATAAGAGCCGTCGGTGTAGACGACCGTTTCGAAAATCAGTAAGAAATTCATGAAAGTATATACCACTCGTATAATTAATTAACTCATGTGGATAGCAGAGGCTAAACGCAGCAGATTCGGGTACTAACAACAGTCTAAGACAATGCCCCAACTAATATCTCAAAATTTCCAAAAAAAAACCGTCTCTTTGCATAATCAAACTAATATACCAAGCCCCCTGAAAGCCAATTTAATTAAAACCTCGTATTAAATCACCAAAACGTAAGACGTTGTTGCCCAAATAGATTCCTTGGATAACCATTTAGCCTCGCCCAGAGTGAGTATCCTAATTATTGCCTCAACTTCTATCTGTCTGTTTGCCATTTTGAATGCCCTTTCAACTGTTTCGATACGAATCTTAGATAGATTCTGCAGCCTTAATAGGATTCGAGTTTGTAACCTTTCATTTGAATCTTTTTGTAATGAGATTGTAACGCAATCGTCTTACGTTTACGTTTAGTTATAGTTACTCAGTGAGGCGTGAACGTACACCTTAGTTAGGCCGTTAGCAAATTCAGGAAACCCAAATCGTGACACAGTAATTGTAAGAGTTGAAGTTTTTTTTTTTTTTTGTATCTTTTTATCTTTTTTAATGAGACAGTAGTCCGTTGTAGATATAATAGATTTTTTTTTTATCCAAGATGACACAACAATTAAAAGTTTTTTTTTTTTTTTTTGCAGGTAAGCCAGTGATGCAATACTTCTAAAGAGTATCTGTAAGTATGTGCTACTCGATGAGGCAGCTGGAAACACTCACAAAGTGACAAGTGGTGTGTCATGAAGCATAATAGTTGACAAAATTCCGTTTTAAGTGGTAGTAAGACATCAGTTGCCGTAACGTTGACAAATTAGAACAGATTTCAGATGATTGGAAAATCAGGTAAACGTCACACCCACATACCAATCCACCAAGCGGAACACACTCATCGAATATACCCTCAAGAAATACACCGGCGTACCGCACTTGTGGTGCTGTAACTATCATTACATACGTCATTTCCCATTATCCACTTGGTTATGTTGACAATAGTATTCCTACTCGATGCCTATCCTATGCACGGAAGATGCCACTTGGCAAGAGGTACACACCAAGGGGGGAAAAATTGTGTCTTTCCAGCTGAGCACCCAAGTGGCTTACAAGACCTTCAAAGCCCAAGAGAAAGGTCAGCGTCATCACCATTGAGGTGGCACGAGTTAAATTGCATGGGCTTGGGCTATAAGCCTTTGGTTAATGGTTAACAAGCTGAAAACATCGTTTACTGATGCGACGGTATATTGGGTGTTTGGATGATTTGTTGGTTTTTCATCGCTGATTTCGTCTTGTGAGTGCTCAGTCGGAAGATACTTTCATGAGATAGAGATGAGGAGTTTGGTTTATTGTTTTGTGCGGCCATGTCAAGAAATGTCATTCTGCTTTGACATTACTTGACATAATCAATTTTTTTTACGAACAATGTCCACTTGCAGCTACTTGTTACCACATTTGTCCATTCAGCTTGACAGGCAAATTGCCAAAATTTGCCAAACAAAACGCATACTTGATCGCTTCATTGTGTTCATTAGCGAATAACTGCGCAGTAATGTGCCGCCATTGTTGGCCAGTTATGAGCCAAAATTCCGCAATCCAACCAAAGGCATGTACAATGGTAATGATAATGGCAATGCTAAGATAGATTGTAACCTTGGATATGTTGACTTTTAGCCAGCATTACTAGGTAAGCAGGGTTTCTACTTAAATTAATTACGGTAGCTGGGGTAATTTCGGAACTAATCTGAACACGTTTTGGCTAGATTTTGGATAATTTTAACTTCATTTAAACAAGCCTTACTATCGTGGAAATACATGAACACTAATTAGGTGGACAGGTATTTGGCAGTTTATGGAACTGAGGTAAGAGGAAAATAACATTTCCATAGAATATACATTCACTGGTGATGCAGGTAAAGGGTGATCCATTTCGAGGTTCCCGACTTTTTTAAAGAAAAAAACACAGAAAATTCAAATTTAATGGAGAATGTTTGTTATCATTTGAAAGAACATTCTTTGGCATTTATTTTTTGAAGATTATGTCTATCAAATGTTGGCCGTTGCTACGTCGCAGATGGTCCATCCGTTGAGTCCAATTTTCGATCACTCTTTCGAGTATTTCGACTGGTAACTGGCGAATGACACGCGTGATGTTTTCCTCCAAGGCCTGAATCGAAGCGGGTTTGTCGGCATAAGCTTTTGACTTTACATATCCCCACAGGAAAAAGTCTAACGGTGTGATATCACACGATCTTGGTGGCCAATCGACCGGCCCAAAACGTGAAATTATGTGCTCACCGAAATGTTCTCTCAATAAGTCCATTGATTGATGCGATGTGTGGGAAGTGGCGCCGTCTTGCTGAAACCAAATGTCGCCGAGATCACGAGCTTCAATTTCAGGCATCAAATAGTCGGTTATCATGGCACGATAACGGTCGCCATTGACGGTTACATTCGCACCGGCATAATTTTTAATAAAATATGGACCGATGATTCCACCGGCCCACAAACCACACCAAACCGTTTTTTTTCTGGATGAAGTGGCAGTTCTTCAATCTCTTCAGGTTGCTCTTCGTCCCAAATGTGGCAATTTTGTTTGTCTACATACCCATTGAGCCAGAAATGGGCCTCATCGCTAAACAAAATTTGCCTCGAAAACGTCGGATCTTCTTTAAAATTTTCAAGAGCCCATAGAGCGAAGCGATGTCGCTTGGGAAGGTCGAGCGGCTTTAGTTGTTGCACAAGCAGTATTTTGTACGCTTTCAATTTGAGATCTTGACGTAAAATGCGCCAAGTCGTTCCATACGTCAGTCCGAGTTGCTGCGAACGGCGCCGAATCGACTCTCTACGGTCTTCGTGTACACTCTCAGCTACGGCCGCTATATTTTCTTCACAGCGTGCTGGACGTGGTCTATTCGGTCGAATGTTATCCAATAATGAATGCTGGGTCTCAAAATGGGTGATGGTGTTGCGAATAGTACGCTCAGTAGGCCGATTATGTTGACCATAAGTTGAGCGAAGTGCACGAAACACATTCCTCACAGAACGTGAATTTTCAAAATAAAGTTGAACAGTTTGTAAACGTTGTTCACGCGTAAGTCTTTCCATTATGAAATGCCAAACAATACTAAACAAAAATAACATGACAGCATGACACGACTCACACGTGATCTGTCTAAAAAGGATATTGAAAAAAGTTTCTCTACTTGGATCACCCGTTAGTTGTAGACAAAATAGTTAAGAACTCTTAACGAATGACGTTTAACTGTCAAAGCGTTTTATTTATTTATCGCACTGAATAGTAAACTCTGTTACTTTCTTAATTTCGTGACGCTAAAAGCCGGAACTAACTAACTTCCTTACTTACTTTCTTAAGTGGCGCTGCAGTCCGGAATGAACCCTTGCCTCAACCAACATGCCTCTCCAATTAGCCCGGTCCTTAGCTAACTACCTCCAGTGGCGTACTCCAAGTTGGTTGCTGTCGGTTTCTGCTTATGCGCGCCACTCAAGGCGAGGTCTTCTTCTACTGCGTCCGACGTCTGGCTGGGAATCGAAGACTGACAGCCGGAGTATTGGTGTATATTCCTTCTACTTATCATAGCTGTCTTAAACGTCCAATACGGAGTTTTTTTTTTGACCAGGGGCATGTCGCTGTACAGCTCGTATGGTTCTTGGTTGAATCTTCATCTTTATAGCCCATCAATGCAAACGGGACCAAAGATTTTTCGAAGAATTTTCCTCTCGAATGGAGCAAAGGTTTCTTCATCCATGCTTTAGCGCCGCAAAGCAGAACTGGAACGATCAGGTTCTTAAATAGGATCTCCCTAGTAGTTCGAATGAGGCTATTACTACTGATTTGGCTTGGCCGCAGCGGCTGGTTCGAATAAAGCCAAGTCTAGAGGTCCAATTCCCAACCACTTTTTCGAGCATTTGGGGCCGTATGTCGGCAATAACGCCGCGAATGTTAGCTTCCAAGTCGCCTAACGTTTCTGGTTTGTTGGCGTAGACGAGCGACTTCGGATATCTCCAAAGGAAATAATCCAATGGTGTCAAATCACACGATCTTGTTGGCGAATGGACAGATCCATTCCGTGAAATGATGCGCTCATCGAATGTTTCCTTCAATAAATCGATTGTGTGGCATATAGCGCCGTCTTGTTGGAACCACATTCATGCCATCCTATTCGGGATCAAAATAGTCGGCTATCATGGCTGTATACCAATCTCCATTATCGGTAACTGACTCCACAGCATCATTTCGGAAGAAGTACGGCCCAATGACTCCACCAGCCCATAGAGCACCCCAAACAGTCAGTTTTTGGTGGATGTAATGGGGTCTCAAGGGTCTCATGTGGATTCAGTTCACTCCAAATGCGGCAATTTTGCTTGTTGACGTAGCCATTCAACCAAAATGTGCCTCATCACTGAACAAAATTTTGCGATGAAAATCAGCATCGAGATCAATCTCGTTTTCGGCCCATGCACCAAAACCACGACGCAGTTCATGGTCTTGCGGCTTCAATTCTTGCACAAGCTGGGATCTTGAAAGTTCGTAAGCCAAGATCTTTCCGCAAAATCTTCCATAAAGTTGATGTACAAAGCTCCAATTGCTGTGCACGAATCGATTCATTCGGGTCCTGTTCAACACTTTGCTCGACAGCGGCAATTGTTTCTTCGACGCACTGTTCGACGTCTCTGCGGATGCGTAGTATCACATGGTACCTTTGGTGTTGGCTTGGGAGTTTTGCACAATCCTCTCAAGAATCAAATTGAAGAAGTCAGATGACAGCGTATCGCCTTGTCTAAATCCTTTTTGGTATCGAATGTGTCGGTTAGGTCGTTTACAACCCTTACGGAGCAGTGAGCTTTCTACATCGTCATCAAATACAAACAGACTAGTTTGGGCGGTCTACCAAACCTAAGCATGGCTCTGTATAGTTCGTCCCTATAAATGCTGTCGTATGTGGCTTTGATTTGAGATCGATGAATAGATGGTGGGTGTCGATTTGGACATCTTGGGTTTTTCCAGGATTTGCCGAATCTGTGAAGAATTGTTCGGTTGTTGACTTTCCTAGCCTAAAACCGCTCTGATAAGGGCCGATCAGGTTGTTGGTAAACGGTTTCAGGCGCTCACATATTACGACAGATGGGATCTTGTGCCTCCATAGGTTGCGCATTTGAGAGGGTCTCCGTTTTTTAGGAGATTTATGCCTCTGTGGGGGCGCATTTCAAAGCGTCTCCTTTCTTGTGGATCAGGCAAACGATGCTGAGGTTCCATTCTTCATGCATACTTTCATCCGACCAAGTTTTGCTTATTTGTTGGTGAACTTGCCAAGTTATCTCCACCGTACTTATACAGATCGTTAGAAAGACCGTCATTCCGGCAGCTTTGTTAGCTCATATTTGGATATTGCATTCCTCACTTCACTTAGGTCGGGTGTTTGATAGTTTTCGCGGACTTTTTTTTTCATTCTGAAAAGTTTGTGTTTCCTCTTTCTTTGCCTAATTGCTTAGTGGCAACTTTCGTCCTTACCCGTAGCTTAGTCTGGTAGACATCTTTCTTGGCTGTGAACATCTGTCGGCATTCCTCATCAAACCAAGAGTTTCTTGCTGGTGGGCGCTTGTTGACATCGTTGTTACTGTTCTTCAATATGAGATGCTGGTGGGTATGGTGTTAATCGAGAGGTTATAGGATACGCGTGTCTGCAAAGTACGTGGACGTCTCTTGCGATTGCAGTCATACGACATTAAGTTTGTTCGCAGAATTTCTCAGTTGTTGTGGTGTGGTGGATTTTCGCATTATTACCTCGGATGACCCTAATCGATGCAATTTTCGGAATTATCTGGAGACGACATGCACCGTAGTCGTTCATAGATTTTGTCAAAGGGTTTGTGGAACCAGTCTTTTGCATATAAGGCATGTGTTGACGAATTCGGCTTTAGTGTCTTTATGCATAAGACTTTCTGACTAAGTTTTGCACATAAAAGAAATTCAGCCTAGTCGATGCGATGCCTCGGAATTATCACACCGTTTGTTGATCTGGAGACCGACAGTCGCTCATAGGGTTTGTCAAAGCGTTTGTGGAAGCAGTCTTTTGCATATAAGACATATGTTGACGAGTTCGGCCTTAACGTCTTCATGCATAACACTTTTTTCCTAAGTTTTGCACTCAAAATAAATTCATCCTAGTCGATGCGATGCTCGGAATTATCGCACCGTTCGTTGATCTTGAGGCCGACATAGACCGTAGTGCTCATAGGTTTTGTCAAATGGTTTGTGGAAGCAGTCTTTTGCATATAAGACATATGTTGACGAATTTGGCCTTAATGTTTTCATGCATAAGACTTTCTGCCTAAGTCTGGTATTTATAATAAATTCACATCCAAATAGTAGCTATGTCTGCTCACTATAACAATTTCAGTCATAGTTTACCATCCTCTTTCTGCCAGACCCATTCCGTCGTATTTTCTGGATGACAGTTGTGTCTGCTTCGTACCAGCTTAAGGCTTCAGCAAGTTGTTCGGCTGCACATATCCTATTTAATGTTCACACATTCCAGGTGGAGATACGAATATCGTTGTCGGTTTTTCGTTAAGCTTGGTGGCCAATGGACGGGCTCAGTGGCTCAATGGTTAGTGCGATTAACTGCCGCGCAGAAGGTCTGGGTTTGATACCCAGCCGTAGAAATACCTAGCAGATTTTTTACTGTCCCTCCTCTCGTTGACGATCTGACAAATCATCCGAGTAGTATTAATTGTCATGAAAAGCTTATCTCAACTTAGCCGTTCGGATTCTGCATAAAACAGGAGGTCCCGCCATCGTGCTAAGAAGTACACACGCACACATGAATGGTTGTGAGAAAAAAGCTAGGCCAGCCTGTTGCGCCATAATTTTTTTTTGTATGGTGTGCAGCCCTAAAATCATTTTTTTCCGAGGACCTTGGTTGTTCCGCATCAACATTTTTTTTCCGTGAGTGGGTTGTTAACCAAGAGTACAACCCCGAACGTGGAGGGTCAGCTGCAATTTATTTGATATTCCTAGGACATTAGGCCATCAGTAGGGAATTGAGCGCTGCCGTTGGCATCTCAGCCCATCTCTGTTGAAGTTTTTGTCTAAATATGTCGGATTAGTCCAAATAAGTTGTTTACTTTGTCCATCTTAAATGAGCCTGTAGATGTCAGTCTATCTTGGGAATTCTTCACTTCTCACTTCTGTGGAGGATTTGTTGATGGATGATCTTTCCCCTAGATAGTTTTATCCCACGAGTGGTATATTATTCCCCATCTACCGCCATACAGAAGGACGCATGCCAAGGCTGACAACAGTTACCAGTTTAAATGTAAAATACAACCATAGACTTTTTTCACTGCAAAAACTCCTCTGAAAGTAAATCCCAGAGTATAAAACCAATAAGCTTCTCAAATTTGCGGTTCGGAGCCGGCGTTCTACTGGAGGTCCCATTCTTTGTGTCAAATAAAACTTAAAATACATAACTTCGTACCTTCAAATGAAAGCCGGAGCTTGGTCAGAGGTCTTACTTATGACTTAACAATTTTATATCGACCTGAAATAAATCTGAGTCTTTATGACAGATCTGACCCAAACGCCTTCCTAAAGATCAACTTTTGATAAACGCAGTTCCCGACACTCTTACGATATTTGTCGACAAAAATTCAATTCAACTGCCTGGTGAAACCTCCAGCCTCACTGATGATCAATTTCAGATAAATGCACTTCCCAACTCTCTGGCGATACTTGTCGGCCTAAATTCCACTCTACTACCTGCTGAAACATCAACCAATTATCCAGCAATCAAATCAAGACCATAAACCGCCCCAAATTACGCAGCCAATAAACCAATTATTGACCAAAAAAAATAAAACAAAACCAACATTCCGAAATGCCAGACCGAAAATCACGCAACAAAAAACTTTGTAATTCAGTAATTTGTACCGTCTATTACCGAAAAGACCCCCCAAATCCATGGGAATGATCTTTAATCTCCATGGCACGAGTCATTTGCCAAAAACCACAACAAACCCAAGAGAAAAAGGTCAGAAAGGCACACCGACTCCAAGTCCATTTGTCTATCTGTAAACATTTTAGAGCGTGCAATTCAACATGAGCTTTGTGAAGGCACACACGAGGGTATTCCATCACCTGTGTGTGTGGTTTGGTGTTTCTTTAGATCTGGGCTTTTGCCCAATTTACCTGATCATTGTTTTACGCCATGGCAGACCGCCTAATTATTGTTAACAAATGACTTAACTGAAAGTATCTGTATCTGTGGTAATCGTTACCATCAAGCTAAAATCTACAAACCTCCATCATCCTAGTATGTGTACAATTTTCGGATACAAGCAAACACACACATAGTTGGTCGGAAGTACACAGTCATCGTAAATCACTTATGTAATGTGGATCAGTGGATCAATGCAAGCTTCTCGGTCACAATGGAACTCTGTCTTGGTCGTAAAGTTACATCGTCACTCTGCATAGAGGCCATGGAAGGCTAAACGGACTTACGGCTAAATGCATAGAATGCCAAGTAGCTCTTTGGCACGTGTTTTTACCTCAAATCCAATGAAATAAAAAAAAAAACAGATATGTGGAAAATAGTATCTATACCTCTGTGTGGTTGGAGAGACCATGGAGGTGTTAGGAAATTCTATGCGATCTGCATTGCTGATTGGTTTTCCATGAAGGAAACTGAAATGAAATGGAAATCCGAAAAAAGTGTGGCTAAATAAATTCCATATACAGCGCATGTGGGTGACATAACTTTTCACTGCATCTACCTAACACTTGAAGTTAAGTCATCGACGCGCAGCGGAATAGATAATCGTTCGGTCCGGTATCGGTTTGGCAAGGGGATTTCCATTTTAATGCAAATCACCAATTGGTGGCAAATGGCAACGCTTGGCAAAAATTATTCATTGACACCGCATAGCGCTATATGTCATGAGAAAGGTAGGCTACGGGAAGTTGATATCAATCTTTTGACTCCCAAATGCCTCATGAAACATGCAAACCTTTGCCAGAGCGGGATCGTTTGTGTTGTGGTGATTGGATTTTATGGTCGTTTTGAGTGGTTCTTTGTTTGCAAGCCAGAGGTAGGTATGATAGAGCTTCAGAGATTGTAGTCCACACATGACGTAATGGATTTTGGTCATGTTACACTTCCGAACTTGGGGGTATGGGGTGTTTGTATTCCATATCTAGCAGGGATAGGTTAGATTAGGTTGTAGTGGCTGCACGCGATGCGCGTCAAATTAGCGCTGGTATAAAACCGGGATACCGGCTCTGGTGGAATAAAGCCCGACATAAGCGTGCTCTCCATGTACATTGTACATGTCATAAGGGTAATAAAACCCAAAGATCGGGATGTTGTCGCTAGCCATCGACCTTGCAGCTTGCCCTCGCGTCACCTTAATTAGGAATTTTTCAATTCTATTCAACTGAGCCCCATTGTATAGAACCTCATTGCGATAATATTTTATGTTCGCAGAGTCCGACTTTCGGTAAAATCCTAAGCAGGATCGGAGAAACCGCCTCTCAAGCAGCCGTATCTTTTCCAAGTAGGCTGGTGCCACATTGAACATCGCGGGACAACCGTAAGCGATGATCGGCCTTATGAGGGCCATGTAGCAAATGGCTTTCACTCTTGAATCAAGTTGACAGCTTTGAAACAATCTCCTTGTCAGAGCATAAGCCGCCCTAGCCAGACTAGCATCTACGTTTTTGTTAAAATACGGAAACTTGACAAGCCAGATGCCAAGGTATTTAACTTCACTTCTCAATGGCAACACTTTTTTCCAGTTTTTTTCTGGTATCGCTAGAAGCCCTTTCCAATGGGGTCCTAAACAGAATCGTTTCGTTTTTTTGGAAATTGATCTTCAATTTCCAACCATCGCAATATCCCTCAATGTTGTCGAATTCACGTTGCGAAAGTAAGGTGATGACTCCAATTTTCGGACGCCCCTTGATCATCTGCGTACGCTATAGCGCGTCTGAGAGAACCCACAAGATCACTTGTAAATAAATGTTAAACAATATAGGGGAGTTCACACCCCCCTGGTGTAATTTAAAAGACTTTACTCGAAGCATTTCATAAATCATATATAACATGGGTTTCCGCATGCACAATCTGGTCAGCTTGTAGAGCCCTCTAACCATACGGTGTCGAAGGCCTTCTCAATATCAACCAAACCGTGCATTGTCCTTTGGGTTTATTCCATTGGATGTCTGACGCTAGTTTCAACGCGACATGAATGGGTGTCATGCCTCGCTCGAAAATCAAACTGATTTTCCGGAATAATTTTGTTTTCCTCGACCCACTTAAGCAGAGCTCTATTGACTATCTTCTCGAATACCTTACTTAAATTCGGCAGAAGGCTTATGACAGAAGATTTGCAGGGTTTGTTTTATTCTTGTCCTTTTTAGGGATAGGATGTACCACCGCCTTTTTACAGTGCACCGGACAATGCATTGTTAAACACGTTGGTGAAGATATCGACTGCTTCCCTTAGCAGGTGTCTTAAGACGACGTTTGGGACACCGCCCTCTCCCGCTGACTTTTTATTTTTCAGTGATACAAAGATGTCCAGGAGTTCATCTTTTTGCAAGAACAGCATCAGGCTATCGGTGACTATGCCATTTGAATGGTTTTCGTCACTGAATACTGTAGATCGCCAAGCTTGGAATTTAGTGCGCAGATAAAAGTGATTCAGAAAGGCTCTCCTTTTATCGCGATTTCCTCAATATCGCGATTTGGGCGAACAAGATTGTTCACCGTATACACGGTCTCGAAAAATGTGCCTATCGAATTCGCCTTTTCCTGAGGAGAAAAAACCGTCGTTCTCTCTCAACACTGGATTCTGGATTCATACCAAAAGCCGTGAGTGTCAGTCTGTCGTTTTTGAAATTCGTACACGGAATGTCGTTATGACCTTTTCGCCTGAATATTTTACTTATTTGCGGGAACATGTTCGGGCTACTGGTTTTTATAGCCCGAATTTTGTTAAAAACTTATAAATTTTCTGTAATTCTCCGATAGCATTTTTTTAAGGTTTTTGATCAGTGACTTCAGAGTCCGAATCTCCGGGTCTTGTCTGTCAGTGAATTGTCTACGCATTCGTTTAAGACTCGATACCAGTCTAGTCGTCTGGTCGTCAAGCATAAAGGTCCGCTGTGGTACCACGTTGATCTGTCGACTTTCCTATATTCGTTCGACTTATTGACCCATTGAGTGCTAAATATGTAGCGTAGGAGGTTTCTGACACTGATATTAGCCAGCTCACCTAGATTATCGAAGAATTACTCTCCCAGATGAAGCTTCCTTTTTACTAAAAGTGCTTTGCAAAAGCATAGAAGGTGAGTAGTGCTTTCCTCCTCTTCTTCGTCTAAGCTGCTTCTACAGAAGTCATTGCTGATGAGGCCTAAAATTCTGCATCTCGTTAAGAAACAGTCTGCATTCGTGGGCTGATCTCGAATTGAACGAGATTGCTTTCAGGGATTTGATTGCCGCTTGGCTGTCACTGAAGATGCCAATATGCCTTATGAATATTACATTCCTTTTCAGCCAGGACAAGGCTTCTTAGAATCTAGCAGGGATATGATGGTGTGATCTAGCCAAACACGGCTGTCTATCGATCCATCGATCAATAGATCCATCTGTCGATCTGTATATTTCCAAGCTCTGTGTTAAATCTAGCTGAAGAAGAATACAAATTTTCGAAAACAGCCAATTGTCATACCAGCTTTTAGAGAAATGCATTCAAAACACCAAAAATAGTTTACCAGCCCTACTGTTAGTCATAGTCAACTGCAGAAAATTAAAATTATTCTGGAATAACGTATGGAAGATTATCATGCGGCTAATGCTCGTAACTACCTCTAGGAAGATATATTAGCATGTAATTTTCATCCCAAATGCTAAGTGCAGGAGCTAGACATTGCTGGAATGCCTCCGGGTTGAATCCTAGGCCCTATTTTGTTTGCTTCGTCGATTGATACCGTCTGTGATACTTTGCTAGGAGGTATCATTTTTGGGGCTGCCTTATGCGATGATTTAGTTAGTTCAACGGATAATAATTTATATTACAGCTTCATACAAACAGACTTAAAGGATATTGTGAAGCCTAAAGACTGCATAAACAGAAAATAATATGATGGACTTGAACCAAAAAAACGGGAAAGATTGCCCGAAACATGAGCGAAATAAAGTTGTAAGCCAATTTAGTTATCTTCTGGTTCTGTAAGTTGCTAATTTGAATTTGGAGAAGAATACTACGGGCTATGTGGTACGATGGTTACTGTGATGAACTGCCGCAGAGAAGGTCTGGGTTTGATACCCACCCGTACAAATACCTTAAAGATTTTTCACTGTCCCTCCTCTCGTGATGATCTGACAATTCATCCGAGTTGTATCAATTGTCAAGAAAAGCTTATCCCAAATTCGCCGTTCTGAGTCGGTATAAAACAGGGGATCCCGCGCCATCGAGCAAGAAGTACACACGCACGTATGAATGGTTGTGAGAAAACTCTGCCCTTAGAACTAATGAGCCTGTGGCGCCATAAATTTTTTTTGTATTTTAGTTAAACATCGGGCTATTATAATATTTACCAGGGGTCGAGAACTGCCGTTGGTCTTTCGGTTCTTCCGCCACCATCTCTGTTCTAGCAGCCTGACTTACCCTTGAGATTCCTAAATGACCTGTTGTCCGAATATGTCGAAACAGCTCATCTAGGTTCACCGAAGGACTGCATGCTGGATATTGCATGCCAGGCATTCTGGCCAAGCTGTTTATAGTGTTTCTGCTTTTCGTCTTGTTATCAACACTCGCATAGGCTTAGAAAGTAAAATCCGGTTGTATGAGACCAGTATCCGATGGTTACCACTTTAAGGTAAATTTAATCACATATGTTGTGTAGTCAAAGTTACAACGACTGGACTTCGCCGAGTTAAGGCCAATCAGAGTTTGCCCTCGTTCTACAAGCGCAATCGTAAAGTCCAATTTTCGACAACTTTATCGAGCAACTGAGGCGCCGTATATCAGCGATAACAAGCCGACTGTTTACTTCCAAATCGTCCAACGTCTGTGGTTTATCTGCAAAGCATGACTTAAAATGCTCCCAAAGAAAGTAATCTTAGGGTGGTAGATCACAGGATCGTGGAGGCCAGCTCTTAGGTTAATTTAGCTCAGAAAATGTTTCCCGCAACAAACTGATGATGTCGCGCACCTTGTAGACGGTTGCACCATCTTGTTGAATCCAAAGCTTTGTTACGTCAATGCGATTCACCGGAGGAACGAAGCTCTACATTGACGGTAACGTTCTGGATGGCATCGTTCTTAAAGAAATATGGGCAGATGATTTCACCTGCCAATAAAGCACACCAAACAGTGAGTGTCAATGGCTGTAAGGGCGTATCCACTCCGAATTCAGCAATCTCGGTTTAACTCTGTTTAACTAAAAATGGTCCTCATCGAAGAACAAAATTTTGCATTCAAAATGAGGATCATGCTGTATAATGAATGGTCAAGCGCTTTGAAATTTTAGCTTTAAAACCAAAACCATTCCGTAAAATCTTCCACCAAGTTGATGGGCATAGCTCCAATTGATGAGCACGATGGCGTGTCGACTTCTCATCATCACTGTGCTCCACAACGGCAATAACTTCATCTGTATGCACTCTTGTGAGTATTTAACATCTTCCGATTAACTTGCTCAGATGGACGATATTATGACCGTAAAATTGGCGTAGGGCACGATAAGTTTGATGAACCGAATCATGATTTTCAAGATAAGTCTGCACAATTTGCATTCATTGGCCGTGATCCGAGTTTTAGATTTCCCAAGTTGACTTTGCCGATGCATTGTTATCATTGCTCAATCGACAATGTCACATGACTAAAAATGATCGGTTGACCAATGAGAATAGTGCATCGGCAAAGTTAACTTCGTAAAACTAAAATCCGAACACGGTTAATCTACTCATCAAAAATGGCAAAAAGTAGTAACCAAAAAACCAACTTTCAACTGCCAATTTGACAATCTGTAGAAACAGTGTTGCCACTGCTCTGAAAAAAAAACACCTTTTACTTCTTCAACAGGCTATTCGGGTTACTGAATGCAGCTTCAGCTTTATGCTATCTTTGTAGAACCAATATCCATATCCACGGAATGGCAATAAGTAAAAATCATTAAAAAAAAAGTTGTACGGGAGCAGACCTAATATGAGTCAAAAAGTTTAAATATTTGGGATCTATGATCAATGGAAAATCCTGCTAGGATGATTCCATCAATCGTTTTTTGAGTCATAGGTATAATCCCAGTAGTCGGATATATCTTAAGCTATAAGTAAATCTGTAGTGGGGCATCCCATGCATTGCCACCAAACCGAAACGCCTCATTTC
The DNA here is from genome assembly GCA_949824845.1 of Rhingia rostrata. Taxonomy (NCBI): domain Eukaryota; kingdom Metazoa; phylum Arthropoda; class Insecta; order Diptera; family Syrphidae; genus Rhingia; species Rhingia rostrata. The sequence continues at coordinate 20,843,564 of OX463755.1, read as the reverse complement.
ACGAAGTCCCATTCCACGTTTTAAAAAGGTGTTCCCACCAACATTAACGCATTAGTGGTTGCAAAAACAACTTTTTTTCAATCGGTGTATACTAAATTATTGAAGACCCTAGCTTATACAAAAGTCTTGATGCTGATCGTCTTTAAAGTCACTTGGTTTGAGCCCAGGAAAATGGCGGCATCAAGGATATGGTTTTGAATTATTTGCGAAAATTTAAAACATCAAAGCTGGCGAAACAAAGCCTGTATAGTATCCTCTAGCGATGTGCCATTAAAACATGTACTAGGATCTCAGTCGGTCTTGTAAACATGGATGCCAATTACGAAGCAATAAATCACCTCAACAAGTAGTTTCACTTGCAAGATCAGAAGATCCTATCTGCAGTAATAAATAAATGCCCGAATGCCTTCACCAGCAACATGATCGGCAACTACCAATTTCTCAGGCCTGAATCATCTTCGGTATTTGGACATAATGCAACCAGCAATTAATTCCAAACGCTCTGACATCCATGCTCGCTTGATCTGAGACAAGGCATAAATAAATCCTCCCCGATCCTGTTTACATTGCTTCAAGTTATTTAGTCCAAGCGCTATGACATCTGCTATCGCTTGAGGTATATTCCAGAAATTCGGTCTTCTTCGTTGCCCCGAAGTTGATTCGAAGATTCTGTTGGCTGCAGCATTTTTGTTCATTCGCTCGATCTGGCTGAGCCAATGTAGTCGCGGCGTTTCGCTTCCTTGTGTACGTCATCTAGTCAGAAAAAAAAACAGAGGACAGCTACATACCAAGCTACCTTGCGATGAATCTTGTTTGATATCCAGGTTCAGCCCGCCTTAAATAACCACTTAAGACGAGAAGCCACAAATTCTAGTTTTTGGCGCAACACGCTTGGTACTGCCCAGGGAAGAGCTTTCTCGCAACAAGTCATGTGTGTGTGTGTACTTCTTGCACGATCGCGGGACCTCCGACTTTATGCCGACTCAGAACGGCGAATTTCAGATAAGCTTTCCTTGACAACTGCTACTACTTGGTTGATTTGTCAAATCATCATGAAAGGAAGGCCAGTGAAAAATCATTGAGGTGTTGCCACGGGTGGGAATCGAACCCAGACCATCTGCGCGGCAGTTCATCGCACTAACCATTGCCCCACTGACTCCGTCAGGAGAAGCTATGTTGTGATTTATTAAGGCTACTTACATAGGTTGTCGAAAAAAAATCACTACCTTCGTATTAAGGGCTATTTTCTCGCAGGTCTAACATTTTACAATATCTGCTCACATCCATATGTTTCTGTCATGCCTAGTCGTCTTTCGTGTGTTCCAAGGAAACAATGAAATGAAATATCTGACATTATCGGTCCATATACGGCCTCGAACCTAGCTTCTCCCTTTATTTGTATGTGCAAAGTTTGGTTTTTGACACAAAAAAGATGACATTCTGCGGAATCCGAACTGCAAATTTCTACTCATGACTCATGACTTGAAGGTGGCAGACTCAATTTACTCTTCCATGGCGGCCATTGATGCAAGGCTTCAAATATTTACTTAATTAAGCTGCAATCCGAAATGTACCTGAGCCCCAACAAGGCTTCTTATGTTGGCTCTATATCATAGTCATCAGACTAACTTTATATTATAAGAATCAGCTGTATTGCTTGACTGCACTAGAGAGTGCTTCTATACTAGCTATCTGAGGGCTAAAGAACTGCTGGTTCATGCTTAAGTTTACTTGCTATCGGAAAGCAATTGCATGCAACTTTGTTGGGTTATGCCGCACATGCCTAAATATCGGATTATCTAATCTCAAGATTGACCTATAATGCGGAGCACTCTAGCTTATTCTATGTTAAACTAAAAACCTTAGTTCAAGAGTAAATAGGCTTTAGACTGCAACACCTTTTGAGATACGTCATAAATTTTAAGTCCAAATATCAAATTAGAACAAATCTCCAAGAATTGCTCCTGCGTAGCTTAAAGGATGTGATCAGGTCTTGACTATAGAGAATGTAGAGTTCGGCTCCGAAATATAAACTTAAACTGGTCTTCCTTCGGCTTTTAGATGGTCGAAGCAATCAATGTGTACGCCCAGTCGTGGAGGGGAAATTAATAAGACTTATGCGATGATACATAAAGCTATACGATATGTGGTCGACAGGTTCGTAAAGGATTACACAGTGTCTAGCTATGAAACGACAACAAAAATTCGGAAGACCTTGACAGAATAAACCTTACAAGTTAAAAATTTTGATTAAGCAACAGAAAGATGTTGACAAAGCACCAAAATTCTTTCTCCAAACATCTCAGAGCGCTTCTTACGCAGTATAGGTTCTCCTCTGAAAGAGCAATTTAAAGGCTAAAGAACCGTAAATGTGCAATTGAAAGCTTCTTCATCCAACCAGGTCATCTCTAGCTTGCATGCGCAGATTGACAAACACTCACAACTAGCCGAAACACTTTTACGGGGTTTAAGCTAATGTATCCGTCAATAAGAACCTCGAGCTTGCTCTTCAGGTACGAGTTAATGTATATCCAAGCAACTGTACACATTCTCTTCTGAACCCTTACAACAACCTGAACACTCTTTAATATCTTATGGAACATGGCACGCAATGACTTGAGCGACATATATGATCTGACACGGTCCAGATCGTATAGCCAATCATCTACTGATGGAATGTTAATAGCAAAGTATGCTGTGACACTCCATTCCAGTCCGGCAAGTGTCAACCATTTTTCATATTTGGTAGCCAACCTCGATATAGTATAATTGGCCGGCTTTTGTCCCATATGTTCACCCTAGACTAAGCAATCTCGCTTTAATTAGGATGCTGGTACATTTTCGTGCCGCTAAATATCGTCAAATCCATATAAGTACTCCTCTCCACATAGCTCTCTTCCACTATTCTGGCTTTCGGCTGTCACATCACACATTCCAAGTCCCTCCATTGCCTGTCAACGGTGTGCTAACGTCCCGGTAAATTTCCACACTGGCCTACCCCAAAAGATCGATAAATCGAACGCAACCAAACGTTGACGTTTCTAGTACGCACACTCTCATTCCGTCCGTTTGCATTCATAACTTTTACCCAATTTGACATGCGATTCAGGTTTGCGATTGTTTTGTTGCTTCTCCAAAATTAAAATCAAGCGTTCCCAGCTACCACAAGTGGGCCAAACCTACCTCCACCAAAACACCACTGAACTTGTCAACAAAATGAAAACTCCCAAAAAAAAAAACAGAAAAGAAAGTGACGACCTTAAACCAATCGATCACGAGCTAGCCGAGACTCTTCCTTGTCCACCTCCATCCGCACCATGACCATAGACCAGTCCACACTTCATAACATCCAATGGAGCACAACACGGAACGCTTGTGGAATTTTAATCGATTCCGCGCTCCATTCCATCGATCTTTCGAATTTCGTTCACGCTTTAGTAGTCGCGCACACTTAATTGCGATTACTGCGATCTAGATTGATGCGATCGGCGAGACCTCTGGGGTAGCCGACACTACACGCTCATGTCAAAGATGAATTGGTAGCACTCCGATAGCCGAGGAAGACGAAGAAAGTAAAAATGTCAGCATCGCTTTCCTGGATCAGTGCTGCACGCAACAGAAACAACGATCGATGATCATTTTGATCTGAAGGTCAATAGATGGCAGCAGTGTAGACAGATGTTGTTGTCATACTTTCGGATACCCGAGTCACGTAACTTTTGCAAGCTCCAAGAAACCCAAAGTGCCAGAGTAAGAGGCACAGTCAAAGAAGCCCTTGGTTATGGCCATCGATGACAACAGCATGACAGCGCCGCCGCGCGCAGAGGAACACAAACACACAACAAGTGCATTCACTTTCGGATCGTTGATCGATCGTGTTCGATGTGTATTCCCTAAGCTACTTCTGTGGCGGTGGATTGTCGTGATTCCGACTGCAAAGCTACATCTGGTGAATGGTTGCAATGTGGCGGCACAGTGTGCCTTGTAATTAATAGGGCGAATCCAAGTGACGAAATGATTGATTGACACTCGTGCGGGTACTATGTGAGGCGTTCTCTTTGCCGTATCATTGGTGGGGAACCAAATTTGAGTTTTTGAGGTTATCACAGGCAGCTGGTTGTAAAATTGCAGATAACAAGTTACATTTGGGAATGCTTTAGAAAAAGTAGCTGAAGCTTCGTTCAAACGAGTGAAAGTACACGAAATTGTTTCGATGGTGCTGATTGGTGGTTATTATGATAAACACATTTATTTACCGTTTATCGCTTGACTGGAATAAATTTAAATGGATTGCTTTGAAGGGAAAATGTCAGAAGTTAATCGGAGGAACGATTAATGGAAGGAAAGTGCGCTATTCGGTGAGGTATTTGAATTGCAGGTGGGCCTTCTGCCTGGGGGTGCTTTGTGGTGAGCATTTATGGGAACATGGGGTGAAATTTTGTAGGCTATGCCTTGTTCAAGATTGGATTACCGAGGCTTAAGGTCGATATTAGACTTTGCTTGTAAATCTTTTGATTTTTTGGTAAGAGCAATACTATGAAAGACCTATTCAGAATGAATAGCACGGAATAACCAGCCTTTTGTGGGTGATCACATAAGCCTACCTCACCATGTTGAGGGTGTTGTTTAGGTTATCTACCGATTCACTGGAAATGATTGCAACTTGAAGCAACCAAGAGCCTTGGAAAGAACTGAATTTATTGCTGATGAGAATGCTAAAGAGCACAACGACGTTCATACCTGCACCTGAAATTTGCGAAATAAAAACTAACGCAAGCTCCTTCAAATCAGACATTACTGCCATCTAGGAAATACGATGGGATAGGCCGGCAAAAAGAAGGATGAAAAACGGTGACATTTACTACGTTTCATGTTAAAGTGAGCAGAAACAGCGACTACATTAGTGGGTATTTGTCAGAAAAGACTTACTTGTATGTAGCGTTATATTAGTCCACATCAAGACACAAATTCCCCAACATAAGACTTAAAGACTTAAATGCGCTCATGTTCCGACGAAGGAAAAAGATGGCATTGCTACGGATTGTTTCTGGGAACAAATTGGTCATATTGCTATGGACAAGAGACCTTCGAAGGGAATAACTTCGACTCGAACCACTTCCTTGTTGTCGCCAAGGAAGCTGCACGCCATAAACAAATTAATTTTGTATGGCTCAACAAACTCATTGGTACCCAGGGCCTTGCTTTTATCTCACAACCATTTACGTCCGTATGCACTCCTTGCACGATGGCGGGACTTGCCGTTTTATGCCAAATCCGAAAGATCTGCGTTGAGATAAGCTTTTCTTGACAATAAATACTACTGGCATGGAATGTCTGATTATTGCGTTAGGAGGGGCGGTGAAAAAATGGTTCGCGCCACAGAGGCCGTCACAATAAATATGAAACATTTGGATCAAATTGAATGTTAATTGACTGCAATCGCAAGAGGCCGTCTCGAACTTGGTGTATCCCTTAACCTCTTGAGCATTTGATGTCGAAAAACAATGACAACAATGTCAACAAGCTATGAGATGCCTTAATGAGAGATCACATCTCTCCAACAACAAAACAAGCCTCCTCAACATCACCTTCTAGATTTTATCTGCAGCAATAGGGACGTGTCTTAACTCTGACAACAACATCTCGGCAGAATTTTTACGAACATATACGAAGATAGACAATTCAGTGGTAAAGCCTTCACTCGAACTACTAAGGAGATCCTATATAAGACCCTGACCATTACAGTTCTGCTCTACGTCGCTGAAGCATGGACCGTTTCAAAAGGGGATGAAGAAATCCTTGGTCGATTTGAGAGGGAAATTTTCGAAAAATCTTCGGTCCCGTTTGCGTTGACGGGCTATGGAGACGAAGATTCAACCAAGAACTATACGTGCAGTACAGCGACATACCCCTGTTCAAAAAAACTCCGCATTGGACATCTAAGATGGCTAGGACATGTAGAACGTATGGACACCAATACTCTGGCTCGCAGAGTCCTCGATTCCAAGCCAGACGTCGGACGCAGTTGAGGAAGACCTTGCATTCAGTGGCGCGCACAAATAGAAACCGACTTCAACCAACTTGGAGTGCACAACTGGAGGCAGTTAGCCAAGGACCTGGATAATTGGAGATGCATGTTGGTTGAAGCCCAGTTTCATTCCGGGCTGTAGCGCCACTTAAGTAAGTAAGTAATAGGAACGCCTAAAAATGAAATATCCTTCATTGAGGGCCGATATATGAGCCTCGAACCCAGCTTCTCCATTCATTTATGCTTGCAAAGTTGTACTTTTTACACAAAGGATGTGAAACCAAGCTTTGCATCGATTTCGAAACTTCTCATCGACAGTTTTGCAGTTTTGTACTCCAGAATGTCTGTCAGATTTTCGCTAAGGGTTTGGCAGTTGAAAAAAAAGTAGAGAATCCCGAAAGTAACGGGATTTGAACCAGACTTAGTAGTCCAACAGACTAACTACCCACGCATGATCTGTACCAAGACTCAACTTGTGACTCTGCCTTCTATGTAATATCCACCTACCCTAAGGCTCGCCACGACCTACATCGCTAGCTTAGAAAAATTGCATGTCATTGGATTTTACAAATGCCACACCAGTAATGACAGCTAAACGAAGAACAGGTCTACATCATCACATACCCATGTGCAAGATTATCCACTGGAACCAGAATCGAATTATGCAAATACACCACCCAACATGACATCGTGTCCCACTAAATAAACAAGTTGTCACTCATTAGTGGGATTTTTTCAATGAAAAATATAATTTCGTGTCAAACAAAACGTCAATCGTAACCATCGATAACTGTCATACCAACAAATGTCACGAGTGAAATGTCACTTCAACCCGCTCTGCTTCCGTCTCCGATAAATTCCATTTGCATGCAATAAAATCTAAATAAACCGAATAATCCATGTATCTGCGCGAATAAATTGTGTTCCAATTGGGGCTGTTGAAAGAATCGTCAATCGCCTCCAAAACAAGGAGGCACATTCCGCCGATCGCATACGTACATAATTGCATGAACATAATTCGATATGGAGAACGCGCCTTTTTCGGGATTACTCACGAGACATTCCTCCAATTAGGCATATGAAAGTATCTTATTGCACCAAGCCCCATGATAGACATGCACGCGCCCGCCAAAATGGATTGAAAATTAATTGGATCATTCGAACTGAATAAACGAGCCGACACAACAATCGCGCTAGGTTATGCAAGTGGTGCCCTCTATTCGCCAGCGAGTTATTGAATTGGATTTTTTGTAAGAAAATTGGGCGGACTTTGTCCCACATAGTATCTGATGTATCTCTGGTCTAACCCCAGCTGCACCCACCAAAAATTAATAGACGACGAAAAAGAAAAAAAAAACAAAACAAAACCGTTAACAAGTCAGCGCCTCTGGGTGGAAGCGATCTTTTTGTTTGTTCGCTGTCAAACTTTAGCTATTGTTGCGATTCATAGAGGGCTAGCTTGATGCTGTAACTTTAAATCTGAATGGGTACTCCCAATAGACTTTCAATGGACGGGGAGATACAAAAGGTGGTGAAAAAGGGCGTTAAATATCGAATTGGATGTATGCAAGATGTCGGAACGCGAGAAATGTGAATGTAAACACGTCGCTCGTATGTCAAACTAGAGTGCCAAGATCACTTTGACGCGACGTGACTTGAATACAAAGCTGAGAATATATGCTCTGGAGCCGGAGTAAATGTCGCGGGTATTGTGTAATCTTAAGGATTATTTCAAATTCGTTGGAGGGGACATTGAACTTTTAGACAAGAATGTTGTTGAACTTTTGACAGCGCGGTGAGTTATTGTCATGGCTATGTGGGTACAGCTGAGGAATGCTAATAGTATGTTGGCAAAGTGGATTTAGTATGTTGCTAGCTTGCCATTATACGATCTGAGAGGAATCGTTATATTGCTCATCACATTCTGCGCGCATGTCGGGTTGTGAATTCTTACTGACAATAACTTATTTTATCGATGTTACCGTTAACTGTCATGTGGTAAGCTGTTAGCTGAGTTTATGGATGACATTTTAGCAGTAATGTTTTCGTGGTCAGACTGTCCTATTGAGAAGTAACATAAAAATATTGAACAGTGCCGAAATCTGAAAGCTGAATACATAAACTGTCAAGTTAACTACGTTACCGGCCGTGCGTCGGCTAAGTGATATGTTCTGAATGCATCCACTTAAAACCTAATATTCTGAACGAAAATGCATCCATCATCTAAATTTGGAGCGAAATTGAGAAATAACTTAAAATGGTTCAATGTGTTAGTTAGAACAAGACGGCAATGGTATTTGCGTGGCATAAAAGTTATCGGGTGTTTTTTTTTAGAGTTATAGAACTTCGAATTGAAATAAAACACAAAAAAAATCGTTTTAATGTCCATCCATTTGGCTTTATTCGAAAGATAATTTTATGCCATTAAGGTATAATTATGATTTCGGGCATATGGCCCCCGCGGCTGGTTCAAATAAAGCCAAGTCTAGAGGTCCAATTTTCAACCACTTTTTCTAGCGTTTGGGCCCGTATGTCGGCAACAACGCCACGAATGTTGGCTTCCAAGTCCACTAACGTTTCTGATTTGTTGGAGTAGACGAGCAACTTCACATATCTCGAAAGAAAATAATCCAATGGTATCAAATCACACGATATTGGTGGCCAATTGACAGGTCCGTTCCGCGAAATTATGCGCTCATCGAATGTTTCCTTCAATTAATCGATTGTGACGTGCGCTGTGTGGGATATAGCGACGTTTTGTTGGAACCACATCTTATCCACTTTCATGCCATCCTATTCGGGATCAAAATATTCGGCTATCATGGCTGTATACCAGTCTCCATTAACGGTAACTGACTCTCCAGCATCATTTCGGAGGTATGAAGGCCCAATGACTCCACCAGCCCATAGAGCACCCCAAACAGTCCGTTTTTGGTGAATGTAATGGGGTCTCAAGGGTCTCATGTGGATTCTGTTCACTCCAAATGCGGCAATTTTGCTTGTTGACGTAGCCGTTCAACCAAAATGTGCCTCATCACTGAACAAAATGTTGCGATGAAAATCAGCATCGAGATCAATCTCGTTTTCGGCCCATACACCAAAACCACGACGCAGTTCATGGTCTTGCGGCTTCAATTCTTGCACAAGCTGGGATCTTGAAAGTTCGTAAGCCGAGATCTTTCCGCAAAATCTTCCATAAAGTTGATGTACAAAGCTCCAATTGTTGTCCACGAATCAATTCATTCGGGTCCTCTTCAACACTTTGCTCTACAGCGGCAATTGTTTCTTCGGTGCGCACTGTTCGAAGTCTCTGCGGATGCGTATATTATCACACAGAGTAAACGTAGTGCGAGAACGATCCATGGATACCCGAATTAATTGCTCTGATGCGGACGATTATGTCGACCATGAAATGGACGGAGCTTGCGGTAAACTTCGCGAACTGAACCATTATTTTCGAGATAAATTTTCACGACTTGCAAGCGTTGTTCATTTGTCAACCTGTTCATGATAAAATGGCAAACCAAACTGAACATAAATGACATTAGAGTAGCCCAATTCGACCACAAAACTTCAGTTTTATCTCTATTTGAAGAACCAACCTCTAAAAAAAAACGCATACAAAGAATTCTACCGATCACAGCGCCATTATTCCTAGGTGGTGCGTTTAAGAACTACATTTTTCAATTGCCATTTGTCAACTCATACTACATGAAGCATGTGGCACCATCCAAGGTATTGCTAATAGAATGGTATCAGTACCATGGTATTTATACCACCAGCGTGCCAAAGGTATTAGAGTGGTAAAGGTCTTATCCGGTACATGTTTTGAAGATTTCGGATGAACTACTTCCAATCTGATAGAATCATCGCATGATGATACGAATGGATCAAATTTTTCCAAGAACGCGACTTCCGTGATTGCCAATACGGGAGCGCATGATGACACGAATGGACCAATTCCAATCTGATAGAATCATCGCATGATGGTACGAATGGACCAAATTTTTTCCACAACGCGAATTCCGTGATTGCTATAAGAAAGCGCATGCTGACACGAATGGACAAATTGTTTTCCAGATCCCAAATCTCGTCATCGATTTAAAGAGATCCAAGCTGATGATATTGTTTCCAACTCGAAGTCGGTAGAGATATGAAATCAGGACTTGAAATTCGTCAGTGTGTGATTTGGTCTTTAATCGCTCAGGCTTATAAGTGTCAAAAGATTCAAGACACGCAGCATGGTAGATAGGATCTTATTAAGAAAAAACTAAAACTTACGAGGTATAACCTTACCTCGTAGGTTTTATCAAGACTTGGTAACGACTTTGTATAGATGGAAACACAGTTTGCAATCCTCGTGATTACTTTTGTTTATTCAGACTTATTTGAAGGGGCTAAGAGCATGCGCATGTCCAGCATTTCCGTATATATAGAGTTCTTTTGGTACCCTACCAGAACCGGCGGCCTTGTTGATTTTCAAATAATTTATAGCAGTGCCAACCTCATTTATACCATGAGGGGATTCTGATGAACAGCTGCCCAGGTCTATCTTCTGTTTTTTATTTTTTGTAGGTCTTTGGCAGCCAACCAGGTGGTTCCCCACCAGAAAGATTCAATAAACGATGCGAACAACGGAATCGTTTGTTTAGGTCTCGAAAACCCAATAAAAAATGGAATAGTGCTGGTAAACAAATTAAGGAAACAAACCACACTATCGAAGCCTAGTGAGGCTCTAGGACATTTTGGTGAATGTCACCATTTTTGTGAATTGGTTTGTACTCAACCTCAAGTGGTGAAAGGTATTTTTATTCGCTAAGGGTTTTTTCGGAAAAGTTAAAACTGGAAATTGGAAAAAGCAGTGTAGTCAATGAAACAACACAAAACCAAGATTTGGAAAGAATCCTGGAATCGGAATAGTAACCAACAAACTTCTGCCACGTCTCAGAGACATTTTGTTCAAAAGTTCCGTTCAAGAATTTCGTCATTTTTTCTGATCAAATAGTGAGTGGTAACCATTGACGTTACCTACCAGGAGCGTCTTCAGATGGTGGATTTAGGAAGCGACTGGAAAGCAATCACTCGAGTAATCGTCTAATTGTTATAAATGAGGTTCCACAAGTTGTAAAGGCCCAACATCGTAAGCCAAACCAAAATCCAAATTTGATATTAAGTTGATCCTTTGGTTGAGAGTCATGGAAAAGAGGCAGTTCCCCATTTGCGGCCACTGATCACTTACCTTGGTTGGTGATTGATTGCAAATACAAATTTTTGGCGCAACGTTAGTACTCGTTAGTACCCAGTGCCGAGCTTTCTTCTTGCACGATAGGCGGGACCTCCTGTTTTATGCCCACTCCGGACGGCAACTTGAAGATAAGATTTTCTTGACATTTGATACTACTCGGATGATTATTCAGATTAACACGAGCGAAGGGCCAGTGCAAAATCTTTAAGGTGTTGCTACGGCTGGGAATCGAAACCAGACCTCCAACGCGGCGGCTCATCGCACTAACCATCACGCCACTGATTGCTTGTTCTTAGGAATTAAATTGTCCCAGAACTCGGGTAGTAAGTAACCCATCTGGAAGTGATCTTGTTGGGTTGCGAAGCTTGATCAAAAGCTATATTCTGGCACCACGGGTGAATAGATTTTTAGTTCCTAATTTACAAGCGTTGGTCTTGCTGTGAAGCAGTTAGCTAAGAACCGGGCTTATTGCAGAGGCATGTTGATTGAGGCCCATGTTCATTCCGGAATGTAGCACCCCTTAAGAATGTAAATAAGGTCTTGGTGTGCAGATTTGGTCTATGGTCAGTTGTCTCAATAATCGTGTTGCGAAAGACTTAAGATCATTACGGCGTTCATTAGTGATGGAGTTATATGTGAAAAGATTTGGGATACCATCTTCGTTGATCATCAGGTATTTAGAAGCGACACAGACCCCTTTTATATTGGGAGGGTGTGTTGTTTCATGATAGACAATATTTTCCCACCCTATCACTCTTTCTTGACATTTTGTCCATGAAGCAGCTATTGGAGGAATACGTGGTGCGGTTACCAGTGTACGACCAGCGATCACTTTCCTCGGGTGCAAAAGGAACTACGAGGTGCCAGATCGCAGGTGGTAAGAACCCAATCTGGATTTGATCTGAGTAGGTTGATCTTAGTATTCAGTTACAGCGTAAAAGCAGGAGCTCCTAAGACATGACTGGTCTTCGGATTGCATGGTAAATCCTGGTAAAAAATATCTTGGTGGTTGTGTTTACTTAAAAGTGTGGAAACGTACTCTAAGGTCTATGAAGTGACAGACCTTGAAGTACAGGAAGTATTAATGAACTTAGTTCCTCAACGAGAATGGTGAACTAGCCTTATCATGATTGTTGCTCGTTAGTGTGTCCCTACTCTGAGGTGTTGACCAACACTGTTCGATGGTTCGATCGTGGGTATAGGAAATGAAAAGAAATATGTATCTGGCATAAACGGACCATACAATGCCTCAAAACTTAGTCCTCTCTTTTCTGTGTGAAGTTTTATTTGTTTCGACGACCTTCTGTTCAACGCCGACTGTGAAAGGCGATTTTAAGAACCTTCCCATGGCATTATTTTTACGCTTGATTGCTTGTCAGACTTTTGCAAAAGGTAGGGCAGTGAACAAAGCAATTAGGACTGTAGATGGTCACATTCCCCTTCAGGTATATGTTGCCATGGAATGTTGTGAAACTCGGAACAAGTAGTGCATTACCGATTGCTGACGTACATTTTTAAGACCAAAGCCATACCATGCCATTGGATATCAGAAAAGCCACTGCACGTGCTTGCATATTTTCAAAGGAATCGGTTGATGTTTGGCAAAAAGCGATATTTTCCAATGCGTGACCTGATGTGAGATAGATTGCCACAAATTCCATGTAGCTCGATCGAAAATAGTAGTTGTGGGTAATTGTCTATAACCAATGGCGTGCCTCAAGGCTGATCTTTTTGCCCAACCTGGTTTGTGCTTCATATTGGAATAGGTATACTTGTGACAAGAAACTTGAACATGATACTGTCTTCTCAAGAAAGTGCGAGCCCGTTTAACATATCGAAATGAGGAACCCTTGGATTTCAGCAAAACATTCCACGCTTCTCTTATACCTCGCAATTGATATTTTTACTTCAACATAAAACGGATATCGTCAAATCAGCGACTTGCAACAATTGTACCCCAGCAATGATTCCTCTTCTCTGAAGCCAAAAGTAAGGTCAGATCCTTAATAGATGCTTGGATACATTGAACATCCTGGTTATTCCTTTTTCTTAAATCTGATCCCAGACAAAGGCCTAGTGGTTTCCAGTTTCATCAAATAAAAAGCAACCCAAACAATGACCGCCTACTAAACTTCAAGCCGTCCATACCGCTTCCAAACTTCACCCATACATCACAGCATGATCTTCCGCTTCTGGCGCCAAATCCAACCTCCTCTTGATCATGTTTATTGAAATTCATTTGGCCATTAAAACCGCATCAACACGGTCATCAATGTGATGGGCAATTGAATTCGTAATTAAGGCGCATCTGTCATCTTGTCCACAACTCGATGTTCCCGATCCGATGTGTCGATTTGTTTTGCATCGAATTAATATTGCTGGTGGCATTTCGTTGTTGCGAGTGATTGACACTCTGTGGCAATCAATTCGAGCCCGAATTCCAATCCCCAAGCGGAACAAGACAACCAAATAGAAGCGAACCTACACCCATGTTATCGTTCCAAGAGCTTGGAAGTATCCAGTTTCAACTTCGCGCCAAGTATGTGTGGGTAAATAACTCGAGGAGTTTATTATCTTCCGCTGCCAGTTTGTCTGGCTCGACATGTTGGTGGTGGCGCGATGGAGCTGCCTCGGAAGTGAAAACTTTCATCATCATAATTCTTCCATCTTTTCGTTCCAACTTTGGTTAGGGTGTGTCAGTGTGTTTGGTTTGGATCTCGAGATGATGATGATGGTGTGGTGAAACAAGCATCGTTGTCGCGATTGCGCAATGGACTTGAACTTGATGCAAGGTCTAGTTGGCTATAAAGCAACCGATGACGACGGATGGCGTTGTTGACAAACTACACTCTCGAATATGTCGTCGTTGATGGCGGTTTTTTTTTTCAATTGGTTTACATACTATGGCCACAGGCTGTGCAAGTTTGACATGTCGATTGTCGAGTGTTGTGTGAGTTTTGTTACATTGTCGGATCTGGTATAATTGGTCAGGTAATTATCGTTTTTATGATTGATTTTGGCATACTGAAGGACTTGAAAGTGAATTGGAATGATGAAACCGTTTCGCAAGATGAATGACACACTTTGCGGCTTGGAGAGGAGTCATTTTGTGGATGGAACTTCCATATGAGTGATTCACCTTGAGGCATCCGTTTATATTTCTAGGGAATTTCTGTCGTGAAAGGAATTTTTTTTTTAGACATTTTTGGGTTCAAGAAAACTGGATTTTGCAGAGATTAAGAAGTTGTCCCGCGGCGTAAAATTGCACCTTAAGATGACGCAGCTTTGTTACGAAAACATTCCCTTAGCATTGTTGAACCTTGTCAGACGTTGTGTTTTGCTGAAAACCTTTAGTTTTGCCAAAGATTATCCAGTCATACAGATGACGCATTGAGAACAAAAAAACAGAAACTTTTGCTAACCAGATTCATGGTACGGGCCAACGGTGTGTTCGTGCACACATGAGAAACGAGATCCAAACATATGGCGGGCTGTGCCAGTACGACCCGCTATAGAGCAATTTTTCTTGTAGTGCTTCATCTGTAAGACGTTATAAACTTTGATTTTGCCGAAGCGGCCTCAATAATCTCTTCCATAGCAAAGCCTTTATGACAACAAGGTAACCTTTGATCGAAGATTACAAACGTATACTGGGTCAGGTGAGATATTTTTTTATCTTTATCGGATACAATAGCATGGGCATACGTTTGTACATTTGGTTTTGGATGTACAGTATCCGAACGGATTTCTGATGACCGCGTAGGCTACAATTGAAAAACCCAAATTTTCGGGTTTTTCAATTGTAGCCTGCTTTGGCTTCGACATATTTTTAATCGGAGTTGTAGGCATTTCCTGTTTTAAATTCAATTTCTGTGAATTAAGACTCATAAATTTCGCCCGTCTTTCTTGCAACTCCTTAGCTACTTCGAAGCCGCGATAATTTGCATGATGATTGAATTTACACTTGATGCAGATAGGAGGAGATTTCTTATCTGACCTACAATCTACTGTCATTTGATTTTCTTCATTTTCTTCGCCATCTTTTTGCTGTTTTTCACGCTTGACAATGTTAACGGCATATACAACATTATAATGCCTGCTTTTCAGATCGTTAATAATGTCATCCTTTAAGCACGACGCATGTAACCCTCTTGCTACAACGCGTAAAGGCCTTTTAGATTTATTTATTGAATGCCATTCAATATTATCGGTATATTCCTTCCGAGATAACAGACGGTAGCTTTCCGGGTCTTTTACGCAAACTTTCCATTTATTTTTTTCTGAGCGAAGTTCCTTAGTAGTCCGACAATGCCAACTTGTTAAAGTCGTCAATACCGATCACATTAATTGGCGGTTGGGGCCGTTGTTTCAGCAGTTTCGCTTTTTTTCGGAATTTCATTGTCTCGGTTTATAATTTCAGGAGATGATACAGCTTTCCTTTTTTTACCGATCTTTTCTTTAGTGGGTTTCGAGACTGAGTTGTTCTTTATCCGTATGGTGTACGGAATTCACGGGGCAGTTTGTACATGGTTTTGGCTCATTACGTGTTTTCAATGTACTCTGTAGAGTCATATTTTCTTCCTAAAGATTTAGAATTTCTTTACGAAGTTCTTCGCAGAGCAGTTCGACATTGGTATGCCTTGTTCGAAGAATGTCGTTTTCTCCTTAAGTCTCTTATTTTTCATTGAATATCGCTTTTCGCGGGCTGACACTTCTGGTGTTGTCGAGCTCCTTGAGACACATATACTTTTTTTTTTATCTAGATGAAGGTGACGTCGTTACCCTTGAGCTTTTCACGAAAGGGTTACATAATTGCAATAATTGACTCTCCGCAGAATCCCTAGAGCCGACCTCCGAAGAGGGTGGATTTTCCAGTGATACTGAATTGCCACCTGGGGTATTAAATTTGTTTGTTTTACTCGTTGCATTTTTGTTTTTGTATACTCTTTACACTCGGTATACGGAGATTAGATTTTAGTCGCCTTCTAAGACAGGTATGCCTTACCTTGGGTATATTCTAACCCCTAACCCGAAGGGGGTTGGAGTGATGGATCGTAAGCTCCAACCTTCACTGTATCCCAACTAATCCATCGTTGAATTATGTTCGGACTAGGACATCCATATCTTCTCGAGGTGTCAGCATAGCCCTTTACCAAGAACCTCACCCTCATAGCAATAAAGAGGGTGCATTTTGATTCACCTTATCGAGATTTTAGCCTTGTCGATTAAGAAGACTAGAATAAGACTAGATGTCAAAGTATTTTACACCTATCTGTGTAAGGTATCATGTCCTAGATATCCTAGAGTAGGCTTTGCAAAGATTCGAAAGCTTTTTTCCAAATGATTTGGAGGTCCCGCCATCGTACAAGAGGTATACAACAAGTTCCTCTTGCCGAATCGACTTCAATAAGTATTTGCAATCACTTACACTTCAAAGCGGTTATGATAAGGAGTGATGGATCATGATCCGTAACCCACACTGCATCCGAAGTGACCCACCGTTGTATTACGTTTGGTCTAAGACACATATATCCTCTTAAGGTGTCAGCATAGCCCTTCACCTAGGACCTCACCGTCATAGCAATAAAGTGGAAGCGTTTTGATTTATACTATCGAGACTATAACCTCATCGAGTAGGCTTTGCATGGATTCGAAAAAATTTTGTTTAATCGACTTGGTGGTCCCGCCATCGTACAAGAGGCACACACACAATGGCTGTGAAACAAAAGCTTAGCTATGGTTTGTGCGCTTAAAATGTATAGGTCAACATAACGGATTAGGCTTTTCAAAGATTTGAAAGCCTTTTTCAACCGATTTGATGGTACAAAAGGTGCACCCTTAATGGTTACTAGAAAAAGCTAGGCCATGGATTTAAACGAGCTTGTTGTGCCAAAAGTGTGTAGGACACCTTAACAGAGTTGGCTTTTCCAGTATTCGAATGCCTTTTTGAATCGATTTGGTGGTCTCACCATCTTACAAGATGTACAGTGTACACACCCTGTTGAGTGTTGCGCCAATTTTTTTAGGCCACCACAAAAAAATTTACCAACATTTAAATCTTGACTTGATTTTTTTTTTTTAAATCGATTTGGGTCTTGGAATGATCATAGCCAATCCTTTTATGCCGGCCAGCCGCGGCTGATATGTTTATTTCTTAGCGATTCCAAAGATCAGTTGGTTCAACCTTCACTGATAAGTTGGTGTATGGACCTCACCATAACATTTCTCACTTCTTAAGGTAGCTTCATATAAAATCTTACAGGAAGTAGGAAATCCAAAACGACATTTAATCGACCTTTGTAGGTCACCGCTAGCACTAGCCGGCACTCATTTTACATAAACGAACACGCGCTGACCCTATCAGACACAAGATGTCGCCATGTATTTATAGCAGATGTCACATATCCTTAAACTTGTGCAAACCAAGAGGTCTGGACCAGTTCCAGCTGTTTTGTTCAACATCCGTTTATTTACCCGATCCATTATCAAATGACAATATCACGGCCAAAGCTTCTTTCAACGCTTCTCTCATAGAGCAGCTGATCCACTATCAACTGTCACATTTGAAGGCTGTAAGCAATCATAACTGTGTCCAACATCATCTGGGTGGAAAATCATGACATAATGGGAAGTATACTCGATCCATTATCAAATGACAATATCACGGCCAAAGCTTCTTTCAACGCTTCTCTCATAGAGCAGCCGATCCACTATCAACTGTCACATTTGATGGCTGTAAGCAATCAAAACTGTGTCCAACATCATTTGCGTGGAAAATCATGACATAATGGGAAGTAATAAAGCTGATAAGCCTGCAAGACTCTATTGGGAAAAGCTGTCCTTGAAAAAAACTTAGCAAGTACCCAAAACGAAAAGTAAGGTCTGTCCTAAAAAAAATAACATAAATGAACATAAGACACTACACAACAAAAAAGGGTCTCAAGACTTCTCCAAACATCTCCCCACTTTTATCTATTCATTCATAGATACTGTATCTACCATACAAATCTTAATCACCAGCCTTGTTCTTGTCGCATTCTATGAAACTATTCCCACGTATATCATCACGAAACATTAATAGATAGACATTAAACGGAAACCACAACACGGTAGGTCGAAGACTAACCTTAGGTGTTAATAGCTACCGCACAAGCGGCCAACACCAATTGCTTTAAGATCAAGGCCCCCACCGGCTATTATGTCAAGCGAACATGATTTATCTAGTCTGAGAGTTTTTTTTTTCTTTCTCAGAACTAACTAGTTCGGAATGTGTTGCAGAGATCCGCAACAATTTAATTCTCGACTTAACCTTTACACTAGATACACCTTCTAAGACAACAATGAGATTATAATTACAGCGGCTGTTACGCTCAACGAGCTGTCAAAAAGCATTCAGCCATGAAAATGAAAATCACACAAGAGATCTGAATTTCACACAACATTTAGACCGCCCTTGGTATGCATAACCTCGCGTCGAACTCAAGAGTGTAACCGGTGTTGAAGGGTCCTAACAACGGTTTCCCTTTTTCAAGTTAAGTGTCAACTTCTAACAACACTTTGATCATTAAGTGACTTTGTGACATAACTCGAAGCCGCACCTCTTGACAAATGACAGTCGGGGGCAAGTGTATCGAAACGGATGTGAGGCAACCGAGTATCGGCCTAATGCAATAAATCCACGTTATCAAAACTGATTCCAATTATAAGTCGTTACTCACTCTGAGTGTACTAGTAGCCTGAATGCAACCAGTGTCTGGGTTTGGGAAAACTCGAAAAATAAACAACAATCAGCTGCGGCAGAGACCGGCAATTAGTCGGAAGATTAATGATCGCTCATCAAACGCTCTTGGTGGGCATGAAATCGTCTTGAGGTCCAAAAAAAAAAAATCACATAAACACTGTTTTTGACCGGTCGTCTAGTCGCCGTAATAAAATGCAAACGTCATTTTGCTAAAAATGGCTAAAAGTGACTAAAAACGGCGTGATTATGGCTGGTGAAGTGCCATCGTAAAATTGACATTTAACCAGCCTTCGGGTATTGCTCATCGCGCATGCACTTGGAGGTTCTCTGTACGTTAGGAGTCATCTAAGTTTGGAACCTGAAACACTTGTTATACGTTTAGCTGAGGTTCAAAGGCTTGTTTTGCAGATTTTTTGGTGTGAAGTGTGCGTCATTAGAATAAACACTGTGCGCGACTAATATGTGGGTTGAGGAACTTGAAAGTTGATTGACACCACAGTTGGCTGATGTGTTGTTAGGCACGGAGGTGATGGCAATCAGGTTTATATTTGTAGGTTGTCTGTTGGGGTGACAGGTAACATGGAATCAACTTTATTTGATCGTTTGCGAACTCGGACTTTGGGTGGGTAATGCACTATTTGTTTGTGTGCATAAGGATAGCTTGGAAGCTTTGACTTTCTTTAAGTGAAAGTCCAAGCTTATAGGGTATACCTACTATCGAACTAATGTCAAGCAAGTTTTACGAATTTCTGTTTACTTTTTTTTAGGTTGTGAATGATGAAAGTGTTGCTGGAAGTTGACACTTACATTTCTTGAAAACGGGTTACGTTTACTTTAGCTCGGTTTTGGCTCTTGAACTCAGTCGGTGTTCTCTACTTTTTTACCCTTTTCAGTTCATCCAATTACTACAATTATTATGAATACTTCGTATTTCCCGGATGGCAGTAATGTCGGCTATATAGCACCATAGCGCTGCCATTATTTGGTCAGCTATGCCTATTCTCATATGGGTTGTCTAATTCCTGGTTCAGATACGAACATCATTGTCCCTGTTTTGTTAAGGTTGGTTCACAAACATTTAAAACATTCATTTGTGCTTTAGACACAATCATAGGGAGCAGTTTCAGTTAATAAACTTCGGGATTGATTGCTGTCGTTGGCCTTTTGGCTAGTCCCCCACTACCTCTGTTCAAATGATCTGAATTAGCCTTGAAATTTTTACATGGCCTATTCGGCGAATATGTCAAAGTAGCTTCTGTAGGTTATTCACTCACAAAATTTTGCATCGTAGCGCTCATTTCAATGTTGTACCCATGACTAAGTCGTAAAGGAGTCGGACAAAGATACGTCAGACCCTACAATCCGACATACATAATAATCTTTTGTGATGAATATACTAAGCGAAGTTCCCAGTGCAAGCTGAAAGCTACTTTTTGGCGCAAAAGGCACGTTATTACCCAGGGCCTAGCTTTTTATCACAACCATTCATGTGCGTGTGTACTTCTTGAACGGTGGTGAGACTTCCTGTTTAATGTTTCTCTCGACAATTGACACTACTCGGATGATTTGTCAGATTATCGCCAGAGGAGAACCTTTGAATACTAATTTAATCGTTGCTGTGGCGGGGAATCGAACCCAGATCTTCTGAGGGCAGTTCACCACACTAACTGTACCACTCAAACCGTCTCTCAGTGCCAGCTACCACTTATGATGAGTCTAAGACGTCCAAATCTGAACAAATATTCATTCGAAACTCTTCTCGAAAATACCTAATGGGGGTACACACCAGTGGATCATGTGAGCTCTAGCTAACCGAGATGTCAGTTTTATTAATTGACAGATGGACAACACCCATCAATTCAGCGATTGTTATCCTGCGAAATCGGTTTTACCTGCTATAACATGGATGCAGATTCGGCATTCAGCCTTATATTTCGTGGCTAAGTCACACTTTACGTCTGCAAAACCTGGGTTTCTCATACGAACACAGTTTTAAGCAAAAGTCTGGGTTAATACACATTTTATTGACGATAGATATATCGACAGAATACTTAACCCCAACATTAACTGCCTTCAATTTCAATTGGCAAGGTTGTATCCCGTTTCTGACACATTTGCTGTGTGTCTCATCTTAAAAGGTGGGTGACGGAACATGACAGTTGATTGACAACCCAGAATATAAGCCGATGTGGGCTTTTTGACGGACGCATTGTTTGATTTGTCTGCTTGATTATGTCATCAATATCTGACATAAGCTGAATTGACATTCGCTGAATTTGAGATTCGACTGCATAGCATGGTCGTCGGGGGCAGCTGTCAATAAGAAGAAGTCAAATGCGCTTTTATATTCAAAGGATTGTGATAAAAAATACATGGCCTTACACCAAAAATACTAAAATAAAAATTTTTGGCGCAACAGACTTGTTACTACCCAGGGCCTAGCTTTCTCAAAACCATTCATGTGTGTACTTTTTGCACGATGGCGGGATTTCTGTTTTTTTATGCCGAATCCGAACGGCTAAATTGAAGTTAACTATTGTTGACAATCGATGATTTGTCAGATCATCACGAGAGGAGGGCCACTGAAAAATCATTAAGTGTTGCAACGGCTGGGAATCGAACCCAGACCATCCGCGCCTGCACTAACTATCGGGACGCTGAGTCCCTCAACATTTTTATTCAGTTGTGTGCGAAATTAACGCCGATTCCGATGCCCAAATTTGAGAAGCTACTTATGAAGGTTTTCATAGTCTTTGATGATTGTCAGACTTTTGCAATCTCAGAAAAAAGGAATGGAGCGGTTCATCGATAAGATCGTTTTCTTTGTCGATGTTGTAGAAAAAATCGTGGTCCTCCTGTTGTTCATGGATTAGGCTGATGCGAATGATTTCTTCTTTCAGAAAGACTAGGGAGTTCTCGCTTGCAGAATTCAAATACTTCAGGTTAATCTGGTTTGTTTTTAGCGTTTTTAGAGGCTGATGTCTAGCCTCATTTCGTGCAACAGCCCGTTGGCGCCGTCGACTTTGTCCGAGTCTTTTGCTTGACACGCCGACAAAAGTTTAACATTTCGTCTGTCTAAGCTCAGTCTGTTGTCGGGCTTATATAGAACTACTAGATACTCCTCATTTATAAGGAGGCGAAAAGGCTTGGCCTGGTTTGGTGGTTCGGTAACTGAACCTTTAGAAAGGCGCATTCGGTCTTAGAAATTCTGGAGTTATGCAGCTGTAAGACTTGGATTAGATTCAGCTTTGTGTAGCATGTTGCAAAACCAAATGCAGATCAGTGGTTGACAATAAATGTCATCGGAAGACATTCAGTTGTGGAGGGAATTCTTCAAAAATATGTCAATTTTCGCACCCTAATTTTGATGGGTTCGAATAAGTAGTCTAACTCTCATAGTACAAGTGGGATTTAACCCCTTCTTACTACTTCTTTTGATTCGATGACTGCATTTTTTCCAGATGAAACTTTATTCTTACTTCGGAAAATTTGGCCTCAACCTTCTCCAAAGCATCCAACCCTGCTGCAATTAGTCGTCTGCTTGTCGGTAATTGCAGTTCGAAAATTGATCCCTAATTCATCACTCCTGGCAGTTTGATATTGGACTCCAAACTGTCAGAAACTAATTTAATATTTTTGTCTGCATACTTTTTGGTCTACAAAGAGTGAGAGAGCAATAACAGACTTCAGAAGTGCATGAGAAATAAAGTCGTTGATAGTTCTGAACCCTGAGGAATGCCAGCATTAATATCAAAAGCACTTTTTTGGCTTGCAAAAGTTTAAAGGGGGAAATTTAAGAGGATAAAATTGTATAACTATGGTGCTTAAACATTTTATGAAATTAATTTGAACTTTTGCCGTGAAGAAAAACAGACTTAGGACCGTCGAATTTTTCAATGTAAAAATGTTATGTGTGAGGTGACATTACATTTTATGGGTGCTCCTGCTGTCGATGATTTGTGGCATAAATCGGGCTAAAAGCTTTCTATATGTAGACTTTAAGGGCATAAATTCTTCGTGGTCTATTTGGCTAGATCTATAATTTTTAATTTCCAAAAATATGGACTGAAATGGGCAATCTCTATGGCCACTTCACATACCTGCCACTCCATATACCCATGTCCCTAAAATTGGCCATGCAGAATGACCATCGTAGCATTCTCTGCGTGGTAAGTAACACATCATGTTGTAGTCACATATCGTCAGAACTACATCATCCAGCTTATCATTGGTCTGTAGTGTTTGGACGGCTATGGAAATCCCAGTAGATAAGGAGCATGATCCAGGTTTGATTTTTCCGGAGAGCATATGATGCTTGGGTGTGTCATTTGTAAACCAAAAACTTTTTCATTCCCAAAAATCATCTTTAAAAATGGTTCTAGTCGGACAAGGTTTATTTTATCTAAATTTGTCTCAACTTTCAACTGCTCCAGATCCAAACCGGAGAACACACGGCATTGCCCATGGTCGTTTTCCTTAAGACCCTTCATTCATTTAGATCGAATAAGGATACTGACCCAGGTTCCACCTTTAAATTAGCCAAATTGAAGTCGCAAAATGGAGTGCCTTGAGTTTTCACATACACTCTTACTCACCACAGACCTTGCGTTTCACTAGGCGATGATTGTAAGGTGATGTTACAAACACTTAATAGATACGCGGATGGTAAATTCAAATTCAACATCTAATGATGCATCTTGCGTGAGACAACTCCCAAAAATGTTACCTTGCCAAATATTAACCTAAATACCCCCTTACTAGCATTCAACTAGGAACAAAAAAATCATCGAATTACGTGACCTTTATGTAAAAATTTGCGTCAACTTCCCTCTCACACATGTACGTGACCAACTTGAAAATCCCAAAACAAAACAACCATACAAGCAGCTTTTCGAATAGCAACCACTCAGCACCGAATCTAAGGTCATTCCCACAGTATTCTAATCCACCTGTAACCTAGTTTTTAACCTAAAAAAAGTGAGTAAAATAAATCGCCATTGCAATATATTATGATAATCCCCACTTGTATCCCCTCAATGAATCAAGATTTTTGCTTGTATTTGTGTCTTTTTACATGGCCGATGCCGCGCAGCCGTAGTGGATGGCAAAAGGCGTCTATGAAGAGCTTCTAATGGAAATAAACCGATGATACCATCAGCACGCCCACTTGCAGTTTGTTTTTTTTATTTTTTTTTTAATTTTATGTGAGAAAATTGCTTTTTACGAATGAAGCGATTAATAGTTAGGAGCACTACATGTATTCTCGTAATTCGTATTAATTGGTTTGATGTAGAGGTGCTATGTACAAATTACCGTAATTATGGTTTAATAGATTTAGTGACACCTTGAGTATTGGGTTGTGTGAAAAAGTGTGTATCTATGGAGGTATCTGTGACAATATTTGGATAGTTTTTGGTACTGGAACTGAGGCAGGACATTTATGAAGAAGTTCGTTGTCAAATGTGGCAACGTAACTTCGAGTAAAGTCTTTGAAATTAAAAACGGTTTACAACAGGGGGTGGTGAACTCCCCGATATTGTTTAACATTTATGCAAGTGATCTTGTAGGGTCCCTCAGTCACGCTATAGCGTACGCAGATGATCTGGTGGCGTATAGATCAGGTCCGAAAATCGGAGTCATCAACATACTTTTGCAGCGTGACTTCGATCACATTAAGGGATATTGCGAGGATTTTGTTTGCTTTTTATAAATGGTATCCCAATATGAGCGATCGAGAATTTTTTAAAAATATTTTTCAGCTTTAAGCAGTTAGGACTTAGTTCCGTAAAGTCATAAGACCCAGTGATGGAAGAGGGTTCAAAGGATAATTGCAAGTAGATAGACTGTGCGCTTTAATTTTGAATCGCTGTAGATTGCAATCATCTAGAAAAATAATAAAGAACGCAAGCCATTCCATATTCTTGTAGTGGGGCTTACAAACGATGTTCTCTACTTTACTGTACGACCGAAAACAGGATTTTAAAAAAATGGATGAGCGGAAGAGTACATACGATTATTACGAGTATTACGATTAAACAGACAGATAGGTGGGATACAACTGTATGGAATTTATGATGGAAGCATCTTTAAACAAGCTCAAGGCACCCGACATTCAGACGGTGTTCGAGCGAAGGTGTTTGGCTACAAATGACCTGGTTCTCAATAAGTTTGATAGCTTTACACTGGACTCGATCAAGAAGACTGAAGCGAGTTGCAGGAGCACCCACTCATATGTGAAAGTTGTGTTCCAGCAAGGAGTATAGAACTAAAGGGTGGTTAAATTTTAAGAGCCGATGTTGACTTTAAATAAAACACAAATTATTTAGAAGATTAATAAAATTTTTTTTATTATGATAATATTGGTGTGGTTCAATTATGTGTGGAACAAAATATCGGCCAAATGGCAGCCGCGACATCGGCTGCACACCTTCATCCGATGGTCAAAATTTTCGTTGACGCTGAGGCATAATTGAGGATCTATGCCGTTTATGTGCTCATCCTTCAGCTCCTGAATTGTTTCTGGCTTATCGACGTAAACTTTTTCTATCAAACAACCTCAAAGAAAGAAGTCCAACGGTGTCAAATCACATGATCTTGGCGGCCAATTGACATCGCCACCACGTGAGGAGATAACTCGCACATTGAATTAGTCGTGCATAGGAGCCATTATTTCGTTAGTTGTGTGGCATGTGGCACCGTCCTGTTGAAACCACATTTCGTCCACCTCCATATCCTTCAATTCGAGCCATAAAATGTTCGTTATCATCTCACGATAGCGAACGCCATTCAAAGTAACTGCCAGACCGGCTTCATTTTGGAAAAAATACGGCCCGATGATGCCGCCAGCCCATAAACCGCATTAAACAGTCACTCTTTGTGGGTGCTTTGGTTTTCGACAATCACTCTTGGATTATCATTCGCCCAAATGCGGCAATTCTGCTTATTGATGAATCCAATGAGTTGAAAATGTGCCTGATCACTGCAGATGATTTGTTCGAAAATTGATCATCCACTGTTGACATTTCTTGCCACCATTCTGACCGTTGACGACTCTTGAAATGGTCAAGAGGCTTTAGTTCTTGAGTCAATTGCACCTTGTAAGTTTGTAAATGCAAGTCCTTATGATCATCAACGACGATCGTGAGAGGTGCAATTGTTGGGCACGAAGACGAGTTGAGGTGGACGGCTCTTCAGCTACACTTTCGCGAACAGCAGCAATATCTTCTGCAGTACGAGCTGTACGATCATGCACTGGTATTTTCACATCTACTACAGACCCGGTTTGCTCCAATTTTTGCACGATTTTTCCGATTGTACGCAAATTTGGACGATTAAAGTGACCGAAAAAATCACGAAGTGCACGATATGCATTTTGATTTGAACGCCCATTTTCATAATAAGCCTGAATAACTTTAACGCTTTGCTCGATTGTGTATCTTTCCATGGTTCATATTGAATTAGCCTGAGATTGAGAAATGTCAAATGAAATGCAGAACGATATTTGACGTTTAGGTATGGTTCACATTCAACATCGGCCCTTAAAATTTAACCACCCATTACATAGAGTACTCATCACAGCTAAAAAATTTGTAGCCGTTTCGGACGCGGCCGATAAGTGCTGTTTTTTTATGCTGGGGTATCAATATCAATACCCCACATAGAAAATTTTCGTTGTATGAGATGCGCAGGCGCACTCTATGTAGTTCTATACTCTTTGGTTCCAGTCATGGCCAGCCTTATAGATATCCGATGGAATGAAAAACCATTTGTATCGCTTAAGGGATTCTAGGCGACTAGCACCTCATTTTGCAGCGTCTATAATATGCTGGTTACAACAAAGGTCCTTGCACACAAGCCAGCTCATTCAGCTTGAACTCCTTTCATTTTGAGTTTACCTATATTTGTACCCCACCTCAGAGATTGTTTTTTGATGCATTCAACTCAACCCGTTTGAAAATTCTGTCAGTTAACATTAGTCGGCTAGACTCTCTAGAGTCTGACAACAAATTCTACAACTTAAGGCTTTTTTTCGTTTTCATTCACAAGCGTAAACGAAGACAAGAGTGCTGTCATCCACAAAGAAATGGTTTGGATTACAAGTCAAAGGCAGTTGGTCCTTAACATAAGTGTAAAACAGAATAGGTGAGAGAACTGAGCCTTATGGTACACCAGTGTTTGTTGAATAAGGGGAGGAAGTTGACCCATCTTATACAACTTTTATTTATCTGTTACCCAGAAATCTAGTAATCCATATTATAAAAGTATTGTTGACTCCAAAAGACTTAAGCTCACTCACAAGAGCTCTATTCCACCCTCTATCGAAGGCTTCTGAGATATCCAGAGCAACAATTCTACATCGACCGAATCGGTGAACGCGATTTTGCGTGTATGAAAAGCTTTAATGTGCGTGAAACCCCCCTTCTTAGGCTCACTGTTGAATTTGGGTTTCGTGCGGGGTTGGACGTATGTGAATTTAGAATTTGTATGCAACCGTTAGCAGAAGCTTGTTTGTTCATACATCCAACCTCGCACGTAACCCAAATCCAACAATTAGCCCAAGCAGGTTGGTTGCCACCCATTGTAAAATTTTGCATACCCCCAAACTCGTACTCGGATGTATTCAAAGTATAAACTTCCTGTTTGGGCTGATAGTTTGATATGGAATTTGTGCGAAATGGGCTTATGAAATAAGACTGAACATGGAAATTCGGCGTTATTTCGCTTTCAATATCAGTTTTTGATCACGAAAGCATTTAACACGTCTTTATATAATC
Source organism: Rhingia rostrata (assembly GCA_949824845.1). NCBI lineage: Eukaryota > Metazoa > Arthropoda > Insecta > Diptera > Syrphidae > Rhingia > Rhingia rostrata. Next base: position 20,815,776 of record OX463755.1, on the reverse strand, counting down.
TTACAGTCGTTTCTAGCCCACCTGTAGACACTACGATTTTCTCAGAAGGTGTTTTTCGCCATAGGGCAAAAGGCTCTTTCTTTTTTGGGGGGCAGTCGGACGAGTCGGAAGACGATTTTCGCTAAAAATGTTATCAAAGTCGAAAAAATAGTTTTGATGAGGATTGTTGGCTAATATTCGTATAAAAATTTTGTCTATAGATGATTTTAATCCACGCCCTGTTTTTGTGGGCGTTTTTCTAAAAAAAAATCGATTCTTGAACCCTACACCATATCATACGCAGGACGTTTAAAACTCCTTTCTTAAATGCTACATTGGGATAGTAAATTTGTGTGTAAAAGCTATTTGTCCATGCAGAAATACAGGTCTAAACATTTTTAAAATCCGCCCAATGCCACGCCCACTTTTCAGAAAAAAAGAAAAGTTGTTGGTCAAACCGTTAAGAATTTTGAAAAGGTGTTTGAAAAGGATATTTTGACATATCCAATACCTAAATTTCGCCTGTATCAAGTGAACGGGCTCAATGGCGTGATGGTTAGTGCGATGAACTGCCTCGCAGATGTTCTGGGTTCGATACCCATCCGTAGCAACACCTAAATTATTTTACACTGGCCCTCCTCTCGTGATGATCTGACAAATCATCCAAATAGTATCAATTGTCAAGAAAAGCTTATCTCCAAGTCCATTTTCAGAGTCGGGATACAACAGAAGGTCCCGCCATCGTGCAAGAAGTATACACGCACACATAAATGGTTATAAGTAAGCTCGGCCCTGGGTATTAACGAACCTGTTGCGCCAAAAATGTGTATTTGTAGTTTATAAAGTTGTTACCACGCCCACTTTTTGAATCCGTTTTCAGTTAAAAAAAAACGCTTTTCGGTACAATTTTAAGGAAATGCGAGAAAACTTTCGATGACAATACTGCGGCAATATTAAGTGGAACATCTTCTCTATAAAGCATTTTAACCCACGCCTATTTTTTTGGGTGGTTTTTCTATAAAAAAAAAACTTTTTATATACCCTACCCCCAAGCAAATGCAAGAGAAAAACGTGATTTTTTGTCGAAATATGTTGTGCCATTTTCTAAATTTTTTGGCCACACCCAATTTTCGAGGACGTTAGATGGGATGAGATGGCATAGGGAGGGAGAGGGCACAGCGGATTATAGCCTTCTCATATCTGTTATGAAATTCTTTTGTTTTGGTTACGAGAATTTAGCTGACATCGGAAAATCCGACACTGCTAATGAAAATAAAACTGCGACTGAATGCTGAATACCGGATGTGAAGACATGCTGGCTGTGATTACCAATTTTGCTTTGTATACAAGCTGAGTTAGGCTATTCAGCTTTATAAAAATCTCTGTGTTTTAACCTTCCGGAGTTGTTGGTCCTGAATAGCTAAGCTGTTGGGATCGAAGATATGAAATACTCTAAGACAAAAAAATATACCAAAAACGTACGTTTTGGCAATTATCCGAAATACACAAGGTACAACCAAACCACAAGCTACAGATGGAAGTATAACTGACAATCTGCACTACACGTATCTTAGCGAATTCGAAACCAACGATGGGTGAAATCTTTCAAGTCCTTGTTATCGATTATTATCCGCCACATTGAATGTCAATACATGCACAATAATCATCCATCCTTTTCTTCTCCATTTTAAAGTAGCAAACTCCTCACAATTCGAATGTCACTTGCGCTGGTTATTTGAATCTATTACCATTCAACTTTAATAGATTCATCATGAAGATGCACTTGTGATCCGTGAAGAAAAACCGGGAAAATATCACGATCATGTTGTGTCAAAACCGATTTCCCAACACCGTATGTGTTCCATCATTCTTTTCATTTTTCGCCGCTGAAAAATGAAAATTATATTCTCACAATCAAAAACAATCCATCAGATACACAATACCTTGGAAAGGGAGCTCTGAGGCATTACCCATAAGTGATTGCAAAATGATTTGCCTCTATATCAAGCGGTAATACTGTGTGCTACGTGTTACGCCTGCGTCGAGTCGTTCCAGTGACACACGCTTGTTCAAGTTTTGCCACACAAAATAGCGGCAACAAACTTGTGTCACACTAAATTGCACTGAATTGCACTCGAATGGCAGCATACAGGCAACGAAGAGGTGGAGATTGCACAATATGGCGGGCTTTCAAAAGGTATAAACAAATCCCCAGTACGGTACCATGAATTGGATTGAGTTTAAAGCCGGTTTGGGTATTTTTCCCAACTTGAGGTAAGGTAGGAATTTATTTTTGTCTCCATTTTTGTTTTTTTTTTTGTGGGTGGTATTGTGATCTAATTGATCTAATGACGGTTTGTTGTGTTGTTTTGTAAAACAGTTTTGACACGAAGTAATTTTTTTGTAGGACAAATTTTGTAGTGACTGTGGTCTTGTAATCAGACTTAGAGATTTTGAAGTTATCTATCTGTGAGAGGTCTTAATAGGCGTGTTCCACTTTCGGATGCTGCCTCAAGTGATTCAGTAAAACAACATTCTCAACAGTTTAGAACCCTTCCTGTACAGTTTCCTTACATCGCAGCTGTTAATAATGATGAATTCCCTTCGTAATGCATACAAAACCATCTGTACTGTACAACTATGAGCAAAAAGGCTGAGGAGGTGAATCCAGAAAGAAATTGTAAGGATCCAAATTACATGAGAATACCTCATGAATAAAAAACTGCTATGCCGTTTTAAAGTTTTTTTTTTAATATTCCCATACCGACATAAAAGATGGCGCATCCTAAATGTTGGGTGAACTATTTCTTTTGTGCAAACCCTACTTTATAGTATTGGGCGACAATTCCTCAGGCATACTTTCTTCCAACCAAAAGCCCTCTTCCTGGATTTGTGAAGATTGTTCATCGCCCTTTTGCCCGGGCCATCCTTTATATTTCCTGAACGACAGTAATGTCTACTTTGTGGCTACATATGCCTTTCGCTATTTATTAACGTTACAGGTACATGGTTGAATTGTCGTCTTAATAGAAAAGGTGCAGCCATAACAACTAGAGGAATCCCTGTGCATGGAATCACAGGAAATATGATGGGATGGGTTAGACAAAAAGAGGATGAGAAACTGTGATAGTTACTACGGTCCGTGAACAGAAAAAGCGTCTTATCGGATGAAGGCAAAAAGAGGATGAGAAACTGTTAAAGTTACTACGGTCCGTGAACAGAAAAAGCATCTAATCGGATGAAGATTTATTTTAAGCGACAGACTTCGGCAAGAAGTCGAACATATCGTAAAACATCGAAAAATAGCCAACCGATTATACCTAATCATCCACATTAAGGTCTAATCCGGTGCCGTGACATAAGGCCATACGTCAAAAGACGAAATTTACAAGATTGGTGTTATGACACTCTGTGAAAGTGATATAATTCCAAATTCTAGCATTTGGTATTATGACACTTTGATGAAGCTTCGAAAGGCAAATTTGGCTTTATGGTACTTCCGATTGCTTATTATATTTGCTTTCCTGATACGTGTATCTGTATATACAGTATGTTTGGAGCATTATGACACTTCCATAAAGCGACTTTAGCCCAAATGAGGAAAGTACGATAAGGCCTCTTTTTGGCTTTATGTCAACTTCCTCATTTGGGCTAAAGTCGCTTTGTCGAAAGGTCATAATGTCGAATGCTAGAATTTGGTCTTATGTCACTTTTATAGCGCGACATAAGGCCAAATTGATAAATTTGATGACATAAGTGATATGAAGCCAAAAGAAGGCTTTATGTCACTTTCCTTATTTGGGCTAAAGTCGCTTTTTCGAAGTGTGGTAATGCCATATGCTAGAATTTGGTCTTATGTCACAATTATAAATCGACATAAGGTTAAATTTATAAATTTGGTCTTATAACGCTTGACCTTGTGTCTCGTCTAATCTACCGACTCGACGCACCAGGGTACAAATCGTGTTGGGAGATTTTAGCGTAAAGTTGGAAGAGAGGACATCGGCATTTACGGCGTCAACGGTGGAATTTTTTTTTTTAAATCCAGAGTGAATGTCTACCAAGGATCCTCTGCACAACTGGCTAAATTTTTGTGGATTCATTCTATTCCTTATAAGTTCTTTTTATTTAGATCTTCGTGTTATATCCTGTTCCCTCCCCTTTGTCTTCTCACAGCCGCTCTGCTAAATGTGTTAAAACATAAATCCGTCTGTCTGTCTTTTTGTGTTTGGTTAGGTTTTAAGCTTGGTAGCACTCTGATGAGGAGTCAAACTGGCAAGGCCTGTGTTTGCCCTTAGCGATATCCGCTCTTAAAAATAATAAATGTTGATGAAGGGTTATAATGATGCTTGGGTGGGATTATGATGGGCTGTTTCGGGTATCCGAAAAAAAATGGTCACCTGTTAACACTTGTGCCGCTATTAACATTGATGATCTAATATAAGGGGTAGGTATAAATTTTGACACCCTCCATCCTTCTTCTGGGTTTTTTTTCTGTCCGGCGATTTCTAATTGATTCCATTCTAGTCTAACTATAGTTCGTCTGAATTTTCGTTTCCTATTATGCCATTTTTTCCTATCAATTTTGGTAAACTTATTCTGATTGTATTTAGTCTCTTAGCTCTGTGCGAAGGCTTTTAAAAACGCGAAATTTAACTTCATTGAGACGAGAGACTCTTTTGATATGTCCCGTGCTGTCAACTGAGCTAGGCTTGGATCTCAACTTGGTATGAACTATATCAGTCTGTTAGTCTTCATTCTTTTCTTTTCTTAATATTTCCTCGGCATAAGCATTACGTTCCACTTACATTCCAACATTCGGTTCTCTATGTTCTCAGGTGAATTTTACTGTACCTGTACCAAAGTTTGAACAGAAAACCACTATTTTTTGGTGAAACTGGAAACAGTGATAGTGAAGCCCACGTTTGGTAGGTTTTTGAAAGACTGTGTACAAGCTCTAGGATTTACAATGATTTTTTACCGCTCATCCTGTAGTACCAACTTGTAGTAAGGCCCACTTTTGGTAGGTTTTTGAAAAACTATGTACTAGGATTTACAAAAAAATGTTACTACTCATCCTTTAGTACCAACTAGTTGTCCTACAAAATACATCTTATCTCCGCTGTTTTTAGTCTGCCCTAAGTTCTACATGCCGCCATTAGGGCAACACGTTAATGCCGATACGAATAATTGTGTCCAAGGTAGTCCCAAGTTCTGTAAATGGTATTCTTCGATCATTTGCAGCTTCATTGAAACCCATACAAAACACTTCAAGCTGCAACCCTATTTCATCAAACGTCAAAGTTTGAACAAAAAACTTGGCCCCCACGGCCAGACAACGTATGTAAACCTCAAAACTCCAATAGGTCAGTGGATGAGCTTCTACAGAAATCCACTCACCAAGCCATTCAATTTCTCAGTAATTGTCATATCAGATGTCACTAGTGACGGCATTCCAGACACTCACATTGTTCAGCAGCAAGCACAAAGAAAAAAAAAAGTCCAGCTAATGTCATGCTCAATCATGAAATGACAACAACCCCTCAACATTCTAATGAAGCATTTATCCAGCCAGCATTCAATTATTCATAAGTCAGTCCTCCACCGTACCCCTACAAGTTCAACTCGCTGATAGAAAACACCATTTTGAACCTGTTCCTCTGTTTGCACAGGCGCACACGAATTTATTTTCGCGTTTGCCATTTGGTATAAGGTCAACTGGAATTGGTGTTGCCACCGCCACCGCCACCGCCACCACCAACAACCGTTCATACTCCTCCATCCAACCAAACAAACCGAACAATTGAAAACCCATTACTTTGCATTCAACTTGATCGATGATCGTGGTACCGTTGCCAAGAGATTTTACGATCCCTCCTCCGGTTATGCAACGTAAAAGTGCATGCGCATCCCAGTGAGCATAGACCACGATGACTTGGCTCCTCTTCACTTGGCACACGATTTTCAGCTCTTCGCTTGTTTACTCAGCCAAATGCGGCGGGGGTAAGTGTTAGGTGTGTGCGAGCGCGCCTGCGCTCTATGAAGATATTGACCGACCGACCGAAAAACTTAGCCCACAAGTTCAAATGAACGCTGTGCTGGAGCAAAAAAGCAGGAATCCGGTTTGGATTTTCGGCATCAGTGCTTTTCCCTACTGACACAGATTCGGCATTCGCGAGTGTACATCATGGATGGATGATACATCATGGCTGGAGGAATTATGGTGCGGTACTGATGTGTGGCCAAGTTCGAAGTGGAATACCATGTCACTCGATAGAATGCGTTCTGGTGTTCTGGATGTTTTTCTTTTCATTCGCATCCCTGACATCAATATTTCGTATCATGCTGGTGGTATCTGATTTATTGCTGCCGTGGTGAGGAAGACGTGCAGCTTGTTATGTAAGTCGCCATCGTTGTTATTGTTGTTGTTGTATAGCATCTGCTATACGATCTAGATATGAGATACATTCTCATGTTTCCACTTCTTTCTCTGTCGGATGGCTTTGCGAGAGATCATCTCTTTCTCGTGCTTCGCTGTTTGGCATGAAGCTGTCCGCATTGTTAGATCTAGGTGCCATTTGTGGGTATCATTTGTTGGATCGTTTGTTATACACAATTTTAATGTGACATCTTCCATGATGTTCGGTCTGCGAGTTGGATGCATTCATCCAGTCCCGATGTTGATGGCTTCTTCTTGTGGTGAGTTATTATCGAAGCGATGTGCTTTTGTTGCATAAGCGAATAAATTGTTATTTGGTCATAACTCAAGGTTACCGGTGGTGCAGTTGGGATGCCATGGGAATATTTTGACAGTTCCATTTTTTTTTTACTTTCGGTTTCCGATGGTGATTCCTTGATTCGATCACTGGTGACCTATAATTTGATCGATTTTTGTTGTCAACAATTTGTTTTGTCTCCTAAGCCGCTGGTGTATTGTAGCCAATTATAGTCTGACGACTTAGACTAAGTTGGCTCTGATGACCCTTTTGATCTTTTATGGAGGAGTTACAATATAGTTTTTGGCATTTGAACTCAGGTTATCCGCTGTGTTCACTTCTGCCATTAATCGTCATCTGAGAAATTCTAAAGGTTGTGACTTATCATTGTGGATGCAATGGCTCAGCAGTTAATGCATTGTTCTCCTAGGTAAGGTCCCCCTTGTTCAAATTCAGATTTTTTCTTGCGTGAGTCTGAAAAGTATTCCAGAGCATCAAAATGTCATAAGAAGTTTCTAAATTTATCCGTTCAGGATCGGCGTTGTCTTGTTATTCTTTGATTTTTTATTGAAATTTTAGTCACACAAATGCACAAAAACTATGTCTCAGGTCTAACATGGGCGCTCATTTATTGGTTTAGGTCGAAACATCTCTAATTTCAAATTCAGAATTGAAATTAAGTTGTTAAGTATTGAAAAAAAAATTAAATTTAGTACAGACAAATAGTTCGCGTATTTTTATGCCCCATGCCTAGATAATGTTCAGTGTATTAGGTTCAAGTTATGAAGTTGTAGTTCTTATTATTCCTGGAAAAAATTATTTGGTACAAAAAAAGTGCTTCTCTCTTAATTTCAGATAAAATTGATAAAGCAACTACAAATAGTTCGCTTGTTTTTGGGTCCCATTTTGCGTAGATAAGTTGTTATTATAAGTTGTTTAGTCATAAGTCCTTTCATTTCTGAAAATAAAAAAAAATTTCCACACATATAAGGTCAGATTAGGTTTCGGGCCAAATGGATGCTTAGCTTGGTTTAAGGTTAGCTTGGTTTAAGGTCAAAACTAGCCATTTCTCATGACGATAAAATGTAAGTCCTGCCATTTCTCGCAAAAGTAATATTTTTAGCACACAAACGACAACCCAGCTTTTAGGCCTTGTATGGCACGTCAATTCCTGGACAATACTTATTGTTTTTTGTCAAAACTCCTCAAACCTGGTGTTATGAATCGGAATTAAAATTTTAGTACTTCCATTTCTGTCAAAAATGAAATTTGGCACTCACAAAAGACTTCTCAAGTTTTAGGCTTTATATGGACCGGTAATTACTAGACAATATTATTTTTTTTTAGGTCAAAACTTCTCAAACGTTCTGAATCGAAGTAAAGTTGTAAGTACAATTTGACACCCACGTTTATTTTGAAGGATTTTGATTGTTTTAGATCTGACTAGGTTTTAGGCCTAAAAGGGCCGTTTATTTTGGTAGATATCGATTCTCAAACGTGGCGTTCTGAATCCATGTTAAGTTATATGTAAAATATGACACACACAATTTTAGGCCTAGATCGGCCGTTTATTATTAGGCAATTTTGATTCTTTTAGGGCAAAGCTTCTTAAACGTGGCGTTCAGAATCGAAGTAAAGTTGTAAGTAAAAGTTGACACCCACAAAAGACTGACTAGGTTTCAGGCCTTACATGGGCTGTTTATTTAAGACAATTTTGATTGTTTTAGCTCAAAACTTCTCAAATGTGGCTTTCTGACTCGACTTTTAGTTGTATATAAAAATTTGGCTCACACTAAAGACTGGTTAGATTTAAGGCCTTACATGTGCCAATTATTTTTTAGACAAAACGGATTGTTTTAGGTGAAAACTTCTCAAACTTGACGTTCTGCATCGAAGTTAAGCTGTAGGTCCTTTCATTTCCGGTGCAAATAAAATTTGGTACACACACTTGGCTACCTAGAGTTACATGCAAATAAATACATGATTTGGCGCAACAGGATGGTTAGTACCCACCGCTTAGCTTTTCCACAACCATTCATGTGTGCGTGTCTTGCACGATTGCGGGACCTTCTGTTTTATGACGGCTCCAAACGTCGAATTTGAGAAAAGATTTTGTTGACAATTGATACTTCTCAGATGTTTTGTCAGATCATCATGTGAGGAGGGCCAGTGATAAAATCATTAAGTTCTGGGATCTAATCCAGACCTTCTGCAGCTCATCACACTAACCATAGCACCACTGTGAGTTTAGGCCCCATATTAGCCGTACAATGATTAGCTTATGTTATATAGTGCCACTAAAATTCGGGGTGAATCTGGTCTTTAGCTAAAATGCTTAGATAAATGCCTTGAGTTGCCCATTAACATTTTGTTGAATTCGGTCTCTACCTATTTGGCATTTAAGGCCAGATTTTCATACATTGCGTCCAGTTAACTAAAAATCCGAGACTCAGTAGACCCGACTTTCGGTATCGTTTCATTCGGCATATTTTAACTAACTATCTGTTGGAATACGGAGTTGTTTGACTGGATATTTGATAGGGTCCATGCTTCAGAGCCGTAAACTTGGGATGATCAGGGTCTTATAAAGCACGTCCGTAGCATAGTGCGATTAATTTCTTGTCTGACCCCGAAGAAATGGATTTGACTTTGAAGTTTTGTACACTATTCCTGGAGTTATACCTCTTTGTTTCCTCAATTGTCCGCTTTTCTTGTTCTTCCCTTTTCTTTCTAAAAAGTTTTTGTTCTTTCAGTCATTACTGCCTAAAATAATTTTTCAGAACAGCGCTGGGCTACTTCCCTTCACCTGAACCGTTTTCTTTTAGATCTTAATTTTGGCTTCCGTTATCCTTCTGTTCCTACGAACCCAATTGCTGGTTTTCCGAAATTTTCAAATTTTAGAATTAAAAAATAAAGACCGCCTTCCATGATGAAATAAAAAATAATAACAAGCTACCTAATCATTCCTTTCAGAACTTACCCACGCCCAGAACAAACGTTCCTCGTCACGCATCACAAGTTCCCGATCATCGTTTGGCACAAACATCAAATCTTCATCATCCTCCTCCTCATCCTCATCGACCGGAGTGAATTTCGATTGTCCCGAAGAGTTTGGCTACTATCCTCACCCAAATGATTGCACCCAATACTATGTGTGTGTATTCGGTGGTGCCCTGCTCGAGAGCTGCACCGGTGGCCTCATGTACAGTCATGAGTTGCAAACATGTGATTGGCCACGAAATGTTGGCTGTGAAGTGTCCGATGGTGGCATCGCTGTCTCATCTGGAAGATCATCATCCAACTACAATGACAATTCAGCCAGATTGCCACAAATCAAACAGCAACAACAACAGATCCAACAGCAACAACAACAGCATGTACCCCATCGTGTACGATTCGGTTCAGCATTTTCCAGCTCCACTCAGTTGCCACAATCAAAACCCCAGCAGTATCAGCCACGTCAACAGCAACAGGTGATCCAGGCTCAGGTTCAGACCATACCACCACCACCAGAGTTGAGAGTCGCACCAAATCCAGTGATAACATCGCGAGGTCAACCCAAACCGCTTCTCGATTCCCATGAGGATATCGCTAAGGTATGCCTTACAATTGCCATCCCTATATCCTTTTCTACATTCTGTGCAATTTCCAGCTGTATGCCGATGCTCATGACACCCTTCCACCCGTCGAAGAAGAGGAAAGCGACCGACAACAACGTGTCTACCGTGGCCAACCTAGTACCGTCGGGCAGGTGCAGAGAGATCGTGACGGCATCATCCATCAAGCCAGCATCAACGCTATTCCCAATCATGGTAAAATCGGTTCATATGCTTATGGCGCACAAATCAATCAGTATCGGTAAGTTAAAGCGTTTTCCCAAATCTGACACCAACAACAACAACAAACCAAATTGTCTCCTCATTCTCCTTTTTTCACAAATCAAATTCTTCGTCATTTCATTCATGCGACACGCTTTAGACGTGACAACCACGACGATGACGTTGACAACAATTCAATTGACTTACGCCGACAGCGACGCGATGCACAAAGCAATGCGACAACAATCGACACCGATGAGCTGGCAGCACTCTCACTGACATTTACAAATCAAACGGTTACAGACGAACCAGCCGCGACACCGGCCGATGATATTGCAGAGCAGAATGTGACAGACACTGACGTTGACAATGACAATACCGAATTAGATGACAGCGAGGGCGATGAATCAGTGCGTTTGACACGTCAACTGCGTCCGTTATCATTTAACTCACGTCCAAATCGATGGCAATTGTCTTCTTCTAACTACAGAGCTGTCGATTCGAATCCCTATCAGCAGCAGAGCTTTTCTTTTGGTGCCTTTAATCCGTATCTGACGCCGCCATTGAATCCACATTTGAAGGACATTAAGGGCAATCCTCTGAAGCCAAAAAATCACTTTACCGGCTTGAGTTACAGCATCACACAGACGCCATTTACAAAGTATTATCCCACCTCGACATTACGGCCGTTGTTATCGCCGCAGTCGGATATTTTACCATTCCTTTTGCAGAGTCTAAAGGACATTCAACAGCAGAAGAAAAAGAAACTAACGGAAGCGGAGAATTTCTCATATTTCCATCTGGAGAATGAGCCTGTGAGACCGGTGACACCACAACCTCAAAAGCCTTTGCAAAGCTCGCACTATTCACAGTTTAGTACGGTTGGGGGTTTCTTCAACAACTTTGACAGCCAGCCGGCTTTGAATGTCCAGCCAACTCCGGGCTATCAACATTCCAAGCTCGTGTCGCAGTTTAGCATAGCTTCACCACCCGTAGAGTCGACCACGGAGAGCAACTACTTCGAGTACAACATCCTGCAGAACCAGAAAATGAAGGGCTTCTTCACTACCACAACTACAGAAGCTCCGCCAACATCGAATTTTAAAATTGTCTCGCCCCCGAACCTTTTTAGTGGCTCGCCACCAGCTCAAACGCATCAGTTTAGGTTGGCAAATTTGACAACAACACCAATGACACCTACGAGGCAGACTTATTCCAAGCCGGGGACAATGTCGAGTAACTTTAACTTTGGCGATCTTTTGGCGGGAATTAAGAACTCGAATATGGAGCACATGCATCCGGCTCTCATGGATATGTTTAAGTACTTTAAACAGACCACAGGTACAGCAGGCAATATGATGAAGACTGTTAGGCCACCCACGGCCACTACTACTGCTGGGGGATATGAATACTATGATGATGAAGATGATATGAAGACTAAGAAGCCTACTGTGACCGCTAAACCGCTTAAGGTATATGAGAGCTTCATCAAGAGTATACCCAATCAGTCGCATAAGGCTCAGACAAAGTTTACTCTTAAGAATGTCAAGAATACCACACCTCGACCTCTTAAAAACCCCGATGACTTCTATTACGACGAAGAGGACGACTACATTCGGCATCCTCCATCGGAGAAACCCGCTTATATGCCCAATTCCGAGACAATGGCCCCCAGACCACCAACCTCAACGCCGAGATATAAAAATCCCAACAGCGTGACGGGATACTTTGACGTGACCACCCGACGTCCTCCATTCTCGTCACATTTCCAACATGAAGCCGCCAAGATACCGTCCTTCATAAACTTCCCCACCGATATCTTTCAAGACTTACGGAACCAACAAAACCCAATAAAAACTACAACTGACTACCCATTCCGTCGACCGACCACAACCGCAACAACAACAACCACAACAACTACACCACGTCCATACACGTCAACGACAACGAGAAAAGTCTACACAGTTCGTCCAAATCGTGGACACTCCAAGTGGAAGTACACCAAGGCTTCAGAAGCCACCAAGACCGACCAAATGAAGCACCAGCAACATGAACAGGACGACGACACAAACAGGTAGAGCCGATTGACAAAATAAATTTTCTTTTCTGGTTTTGTATGTGAATTTATGTTGCGTGTCCTCAAACATAAGGAATGCCAAAACTCCCGCCCTCTTCTAAGACTAACGGATGTAAATAGAACGAATTTTCTTTTTATGAAATGTTCTCTGACCGACTTTCTGTGACTAAAATATGAACCACCAACTCTTACTCCACTGAAAGCATGAAATTTTCATTACTTTCACCATTCATTGACTGGTCCTTCGAGCCGGATCATATTCCTAACCCTGAGACTAACCCCACATTTTTTTCTCGTTTTAAATTCTTTTTTCTATCTATGTACATATTTGACTTTGTTTCTTTTTTTTTTTATATAACCTTGTTGTGGAAATAACCCTCTAAACATTAACAATGTAAAATATGAAAAAAAAAATATCAGAGTTGAATCAAGTTCACAAGCACCACCTCCACCGCCGCCACCACAACCATCGGCGAATATTTTCATATCGCAACAACGACCAAAAATCGTTGAGACCAATTCCAATGGCAATCGTAATTATTATAATACATCATATGAGACACAACAACATCAACAACAACAACAACAACAACAACAACAACAACATAATTATGATCCATATTATTCGGTTTATGATGATGACATTGATCTGTACAGGGATGTTGAATATAGCAATCAACAGCAACAGCATCAGCAGCAGCAACATCAGTTACGCGGTAAGGTACCACAACAATCAGCTGAACCATTGAGACCGGCATATCGTCCAGAGATTATAACGACACCACAGCCGCAGCAACAAGCACCCGTTCGAGAGACTTACATCAGTAAGCCCATCCAGAAGCAACAAGAGAGTAAGCCATTTTCCAATCAACAATCGTTGATCTACAATACGGATTACGATGAGGATCTTATCGCACAGGTATGGTGTTTTTTTTTTTTAATAATTTTTAGTAAGACGTTTGTAAATTATTTTGCCTGTAGCTGTACTTGTTCAACAGATTTTAATTTTGCCTTATGCATGCTTAAAACAAATCTGATAGCCTAATGTAGTATCGCAAACAGTCGTACTTAAACTTTTACCAAGTTAGAGATGTTTTTTTTTAAATTATAAAATATCTGCGTTTTACTTGCCAAACAGACTGTATTTCCTACGTGGTGTTGTAAAAGTTCTAAACCTACCACGTGGTAAATAAACAGGCAACACTTGTGTGGGACATCTTTTTCAATAATATCGGAAGCTTAACACAAGAATTGAGTGTGTTAACCAAGACAGTAAACTTTTCAAATGGAATTGTGACATTCAAACAGTCACATCAACAAATCAATTTCGATGTTCCCTACTTTTTTAAAGAAAAAAACACAGAAAATTCAAATTTAACGGAGAATGTTTATTATCATTTGAAAGAACATTCTTTGGCATTTATTTTTTGAAGATTATGTCTATCAAATGTTGGCCGTTGCTACGTCGCAGATGGTCCATCCGTTGAGTCCAATTTTCGATCACTCGTTCGAGCATTTCGACTGGTAACTGGCGAATGACACGCGTGATGTTTTCCTCCAAGGCCTGAATCAAAGCGGGCTTGTCGGCATAAGCTTTTGACTTTACATATCCCCACAGGAAAAAGTCTAACGGTGTGATATCACACGATCTTGGTGGCCAATCGACCGATTCAAAACGTGAAATTATGTGCTCACCGAAATGTTCTCTCAATGAGTCCATTGATTGATGCGATGTGTGGGAAGTGGCGCCGTCTTGCTGAAACCAAATGTCGCCGAGATCACGAGCTTCAATTTCAGGCATCAAATAGTCGGTTATCATGGCACGATAACGGTCGCCATTGACGGTTACGTTCGCACCGGCATAATTTTTAAAGAAATATGGACCGATGATTCCACCGGCCTACAAACCACACCAGACCGTTGTTTTTTCTGGATGAAGTGGCAGTTCTTCAATCTCTTCAGGTTGCTCTTCGTCCCAAATGCGGCAATTTTGTTTGTTTACATATCCATTGAGCCAGAAATGGGTCTCATCGCTAAACAAAATTTGCATCGAAAACGTCGGATCTTCTTGGAACTTTTCAAGAGCCCATAGAGCGAAGCGATGTCGCTTGGGAAGGTCGAGCGGCTTCAGTTGTTGCACAAGCTGTATTTTGTACGCTTTCAATTTAAGATCTTGACATAAAATGCGCCAAGTCGTTCCATACGTCAGTCCGAGTTGCTGCGAACGGCGCCGAATCGACTCGTGTACACTCTCAGCTACGGCCGCTATATTTTCTTCACAGCGTACTGGACGTGGTCTATTCGGTCGAATATTATCCAATAATGAATGCTGGGTCTCAAAATGGGTGATGGTGTTGCGAATAGTACGCTCAGTAGGCCGATTATGTTGGCCATAAGTTGAGCGAAGGGCACGAAACACATTCCTCGCAGAACGTGAATTTTCAAAATAAAGTTGAACAATTTGTAAACGTTGTTCACGCGTAAGTCTTTCCATTATGAAATGCCAAACAATACTAAACAAAAATAACATGACAGCATGACACGACTCACACGTGATCTGTCAAAAAAGGCTATTGAAAAAAGTATCTCTACTTGGATCACCCATTATTTCCTACGTGGTGTTGTAAAAGTTCTAAACTTACCACGTGGTAAATAAACAGGAAAAATTTGTGTGGGACATATTTTTCAATAATATCGGAAGCTTAACACAAGAATTGAGTGTGTAAACCAAGACGGTAAACTTTTCAAATGGAATTGTGACATTTAAACAGTCACATCAACAAATCAAACATATTCTGTCAATACAAAGAAATTGCCAAAAACCGGAAAAGTACAAAATCAACATTTGCTTTGTATAAAACAAATTACAAGACAGAGATTGAATTGATCGGCTTTCCACATCAATTATGCCATCAAATTTTAGTACATTTGTCGTATACTTAAAATTTGTTCGCAGGTTTAAATTTTTGATGTTTTATGAATACCCCGAATGCTTGGAAACGGTTTTGATAGGCGCAATTCCTTATTAAACCGGGTGGTGGTAAAATCTGTTTAAGGGAGTATAAGTGCTTCTTTGACTTTTTAATTTTTGACTGCTCCTTAGTTGTCCGACACACTGCAATCTCCACGAGTAATTATTTGCAATTGTTGTCTACAGCATTTGCATCCTCTTCATAATATGGCCCATAGACTGCGCAAGCATGCATGCACAAGAATGTACAACAACCCACCACAAAATATAAATGCAGTTTTGCAGTACATATTCGTGGGTTTATCGCTGACTGCGATGCTGGTTGTCTTTTTTTTTTGTAAAAATGTACTCTCCGATCGATTTGTTTTCCGTAACTGTGCGCAAATTTTGCACACACACCACAAATTCATGCATGCACACAATCAGCATCATACACTCTCATTTTGCATGCGAAATTACAAATCTGTGCATGCAGATGTGTGTAGTGTGTGGACCCTACAAGCAAATTTATACATTTCACGAAAGGGATTCACGGTTGGTACCTGAGACCATGCAGCCTTCCATCCTCTATGATCGCTATGGCTTGGTCTTTGAAACGCAGGTTCAGTCTTCCTTGCCTTCGTGATCCTGTGGGCTGGGATTCAAAGATCCTCTTTGCTGGAGCATTATTGTCCATTCGCTCGATGTGGCTTTTTGGACTTCATCCACATCTTGATACAGCTCATAGAGGTCGCGGTTGTATCTTCTCCTCCATTCGCCCACCTCGCACACATCTGCCAAAAATCCGACGAACGAGCCCAATATCAGCTCTATCTTCTTGCTTATCGTCCAACACTCGTCGCCATAAAGCTGAACTGGCCGGTTTAGGGTTTTGTAGAGCACACATTTCGTCCTTCGAGTTAAGAGTTTGAAGCAAGTTGTTTCGCCAAACCAAAGTAGCAACGATTTCCCATGGTAATTCTACGCCGGATCTCAACTAAGGTATCATTCATGGAGTCTATGTTTACTATGAGGTAGATGAACTCCTTAACTACCTCGAAGTAACTGCTATCAATAGTGACGTTTTGCCCGAGACGGTGGACAAATGCTTGTTTGTTCGTACTTAGTACTTAGTCTTGTCCTAATTTACTTCAAGGCCAACGGATTTCGCCTATTCTTCAATCGCCGTGAACGCTTCTATCACGGCAAGTTGGGAGCGACCGATAATGTCAATATCGTCCGCATGGCCCAGCAGCTGGACGGACCTGTTGAAAATAGTGCCTTCAGTGTTGACACCTGCCCTTCATACTATCTGCTCCAGTACGAGAATCTAGGATTTGCTTCAGAGTGAAAATTTGGTTTATAGTCGATCTTCCGGTCCAGAAGCCGCACTGGTACTTACCGGTTAGTGTGTTGCCATCAGAGCCTGCGGTCTTGTTTTTCTTAAGCTTCATCATAGCTAGGCCAACTTATTCTATACTAGGTGGTAGAACTTGTTCTTTATTGACTGGACGTGGATTCTCTTCTTGCCCTATCACTCTCTCTACAGCTGCTGAGAACACTGCTTAAACACATCTACTACTCCCTGCGTCCCGGTTTTGTGGCCAGAACTCAGTTGATTGTTTTTTTTTATAAAACCTCAGGAAGTTGTAACGATCCCGCGACCCTTAGATCTCTTCGAGTCCTCTTCTTTCTACTGAGGGTCCTCTTATCCTCACTTCTCCTGGCTCGATACATTTCTCTCGCTGCCCTTGTTTTGCGCTGCAGTGATTTCTTTTGTGAATTTTCTGTCACCTTTTTTTCTGTATACGCATACATCATCGAACCTCGGGCCCCTTCTCAGGGGTGCCTCGTATCGATTAGCACCTCGGGCCCCTTCTCAGGGGTGCCTCGTATCGATTAGCACACGATTTGGTTGTCGGTTCGACCGTCTGGAGAGCGTCAGGCTGCTGTGTTGATCCTTAGCATTGGGAACCTAGTGCTGCTGCAAAATCGATTAGTTGGAAGCCGTGGTCTGTTGTAATTTCTGGGATTCTGTGCTTCCCAACTAAATGTTGTCGTTGGACCAGCGGCGTTCTCGAAAAAAATGTCCCGATAACCCCTCCATCGTGAACAGCGCACCATGCTGTAATTTCTGTAACTTCTCCACGTGCATTACTCGTGGATTTTGGAGCGATGGTTTTACTTGTTCACCCGCTGAAGTGGAAATGAGCCTCATCGCTCATTATGATTTTGGTCGAAAAATCGTCCACAACTTCCTCGAGATTGACGATCGCTTGGGCGTAGGTTTCACGCGTTTGGCGGTCGACAGGCATCAGCTGATTCACGGACTGGACTACCGGCTGATGGCTAATTGCGAGGCACGGCGTATGGTCGATGTTTCCGGCGACAGCTCGACATCCTCGACAACAGCGGCGATATTCTTAGCACAACGGGCGCTCTGGTTTCAGCCACTCTGGGCAACGCCTCGTGTGGTCTCAAAAGGCGCGGTCGGTGTCGGACTGCCGGGGAATCGGCAACGGAATTCACGCTGCGCCAACACTGCAGACGAATTGTTGCGCCAAAAAATATACACGATTTCCACAAATGTCAAAACAGATTTCACATTGGCGGCCTTTTGCAAAAATAAGATCACCTTCCAACAGGGTGATCTCTTTTGGCCCACCTTGTACGTGGGTGTATATCCGGGTTGTAGAGTGTTCGTACATTCCAGGTACATACTCTCATTTCATAGTCCTTTGACGTTCCGGGTCATGTTGCCATATGAGGAGTTTCAATATCCGAAGCTGGTTGCGTCACTATCATAACAAATGGTTTTTTCATAGTCGGGAAGTTACCCCGACGGCACAATCCATAACCTGGAGGACCAGGTCCTTGTTTTGACCCTAGGACTGCGAGCCGGAAATACCGATGTTAGTAACCCATTTTAAGATATGAGCGCTGCCATTTACCCCTGAGAATAAGTACCTTAGTAAGAGGATCTAATATCTAAAATCTTAAATTAATCTAAAAACTATTGGATAATCGGAATTATTCAATTCTCATGAATTTCCTTCACGAAAGACAAAAACTAACCAGCTGTACTCTTTAAGCAGAAAGGATGAGGACATGAATCCAACGAATTTTAATCTCAACATTTGCTTATCCTTGCAAGGCCTAACGCTTTATCCGAATTAAAATAGTGCTACCAGCCTCAATTTGTGCTATCGATAGATTGGATTGTATTATCGATAACTTATAAAGAGATTTCGGCGTTTTCAAAATAACGTCAACAAACCGTGGGGCATTCGAATGTAGATCTTCAACAGGTTTTAAGAAATGCAACCAACCGTTGCCAGTAAAGAGGTGAAATTCGTGATGCGGATCAATATGTGTCTAGTTCGCTATGACGTTTCGTGTGTCAAAATTTCCATTTATTTGATTCCTATTTTTTGAATGGTTTGTCCGATGTGTTTTATATTCCTAGGCAGCAATATCCAAAAATTGCCAAAAAAACTGGCTGCAATTTTGTCATTATGTCAGAAATTGTTTTTAATGCCGGCTAGTACTCAATGTTAGGGATGATCTAGGTACTTTGAAAAAAGAGCTGCCAGATTTAGGCCGGCTAAATTTTGAACTTAAGTTTTTGGTTTAGACCGGAGGTTTTGTCGAATATCATAATGAATGAATTGAAGCGCTTAGGTGGAGAAGTGGTTAAACGCCAATTTCAGGAATTTTTTTTTTAATCGACAAAAATGTACTTACATCTAACTTTGATTAAATAAAAACGTTTCTCTATATCATTCACGGTATATCTATACTTTATTTTGCTCGTCAGGTACTAGTCTGAGTTGTTAATACAATCAAATTTTCAGTTCAAAAACTTTAAGCTAAAGTATCTCGAAACTATGCAAATGTCACCTAACTCCTTCTTCATCTAAGGGCTTCAATTGTAGGTTCAGTTACAACCTCTGGCAGTAAGATTAGATACTAAACATAGGAAAACCACGAAACTTATAACTCGCCACGTCGTTTTCTTCTGACATTCTTTACTGCTATCGAAGCAGTGACAGTTTGATTGATAGAAAAAAAATGAGATCGTTTATTTATGCTTATATATTTACAAAATCTTTTTCAAAATTTATTTCCCTTACTAATAGCTTTTGTACTTTTCTTTTCAATGTAGATCGAACAAGATAACGAGTATGACCAACCCACCAGAGCTCCAGTACGGTAAGTCACTTCGATTTCTGCTTAAGTAGTTGTACAGTCTTTATCATCACCGTTAACAACTTTTTTTTAAACAATTCAAAAAAACTGAATTGGCAATACAATCAAAAAATTATTTTAAATAAATACCAAAACGACTTACAGCCAATAGTTCAGTCTTGAATGGTTTTGAAATCGCTTTGTACAAGCATATTTTTTATTTAGAGTTGTTTCCTAGCCAAAAATACATCCACATATACACACAAACATACACACAAATATTCTATTTAAAAATTAAAAAAAAAAAACCCAATAACACAAAAATAAAAAAATATAATAAAAACAAAATTATTCACAACCGAAACTAGGGGAGACCGATTTACGATCAATTCGATCAGTGATCGTCCAATAGTGGTATCATCAACTGTTGATATTGACGATGAACCATTCTATACATCCTTGTCATCGACTTTGGCACCACAATCTAACTCCCAAGAGGAGCAAGATCTCTATGATATACCATTTGTGCCAAGAAAACCATCACCATCATCAGTACAGTTGTCACCAACGTATGAACCAAGCATTATTGCAACCGTCCCTAATGATGAGTATAGTATTTATCAACCAACAAGCGCATCGTCAACAACTTCCACCTCTACCACAACTGAGTCGACAACAACATCAACAACTACCCCATCAACAACCACATCTACTACTACAACAACAACACAAACACCACCATCACAATATGAAACAACACAAACCACAACGACTACGAAAAGGTAGTACAATAAAGCTTTCTTATATTTTTCTTTAAAAAAAAAAAAAAAACGAACTCATATTTTCAAAAACAGCATGCTTTTTTGCATTTTAGAAAAAATCACATATTTTTAGAAATAACCATCCAAATCCATTGAAAGCTTTATTCGTCACCATTTGCTAAATTAAAAAAAAAATTAATATTCATTCGGCTACTAAAACATTTCACACACAAAATACACACACTGTTAGCATTCTTTTGAACACAACTGTAGCAAACAAAAAACATAATTATACCACACAACACATAAAATATGAAAAATGCTTCACTGTAAGCATGAAACACCACAAAAATTCTTTTTGGTAGTAAATTCGAAAAGGATTTTCTGTGAAATTTTTATACAAAACACAATACACCCTTCGAAGGACCTACAAAAGGCATACAACCTATCGGAATGCGCTATTTCTTCCTACACTTATCATTTGCATGTGAAAATATCTTATAGCGGCATGAGGCACTTTGGAGAGTTAATTTTATGTTTCCTTAAGCATGGGCATGCATGAGTCGCATAGAAACAAATTACCGAAAACTGAGTTTATTTATTCTTATAAGCATATTATGATCCTGCGAAAAATATTTTTATTTTTTTTTTAATTCTATTTTATATAAGGAACAGAATAAAATGTATCAGACCAAAGGCAAAAGGGTGGTATGACTTGAGCTGCAAAGAAGCTATCAAACAAGAAATGACTGTAGTTCCCACTTAAAACGAGTCAAATTCCTTTACGACCAAAAGTTGAGGCAAAAAATTCAACAATGTCCCAGAGGTAGTAAAAACTTTTGGCCATTTGTTAATAATATAAAAAAAAAAATCGGCCTCATCATCAATTCCGACGCTCATTCACAATGAGATTCCAGCTGTCAGCTCTTCTGACAAAGCCAATCTGCTTGCTGCGTATTTAGTAGCCAGTTGTACATTGCCAGATTGTTCCCAGTCTCCTTCTGTACTTGAGAAGGTAAATCACTCTATGGGACAAGTTTACTTTCGTAATCGTACCGTTGCAATAGTTTTATTTGATCTTGACATTCACAAGTCCGCTGGTCCAGATGGTATTTCCCCTTTTATTCTGAAGAGGTGTTCTTCTACACTAGCAAAAAACCACTGCGTAAGCTTTTCTATCAGTCCTCCTCATCAGGTCTCTTTCCGAGTAGATGGAAAACTACATTTGTCCAGTATTTATCAAAAAAAAAATGGCGAATCTTCTTCTCTCTCCAACTACCGACCAATTGCACTTACGTTCCTTCTTTCCAAGGTTATGGAAACGCTGATAAATCGTCAGCTTATGAAATATCTTGAAACACGAAAACTTCTTAATGACCGGCAGTATGATTTTCGCAGCAACAGGTCCACTATATCACCGAAAATAGAACCAATCAAGCCACCATGGTGGAGATGATAAGATTGTTGCACTTGATATTTCAAAGGCATTTGACAGGGTTTGGCATCAAGCCCGTTTGTCGAAAATGCGTTCATTTGGAATCGATAGAAAACTTCTTCTATGGATTAGAAATTATCTTTCGAAATGTTCAATTCTAGTTGTGTTGGACGGATTGAAGTCTGCAACTCACCAAATAAATGCTGGTGTCCCTCAAGGCTGAGTTTTGTCTCCAACTCTCTTTCTCATTTTCATCAATTGATCTTCTGTCTGCAACTTCCAATCCAATCCATTCCTTCGTTGATGACAGTACTATCAGCTTCTCATACTCGTTTTCAGGTCCAAATCCCCCATCTTCGAACGTGGAATCTAAACGACAACATATGTTAAGCTCTTTAAATTCCGACCTTGACAGCATCATCAAATGGGGAAAATCTAACAGAGTAGAATTCAATGCTTCCAAAACACAATGCTGTCTTCTATCGTTAAAGCGAAACCAAAATCTAGAGCCATTATCCATGAATGGCACTTACGTCGAAGAAACCGAAAAACTTTCCATGCTAGGTATGTGTGTTAGTAACGACCTACATTCAAACGACCACATATTCCAAGTCGCTAAAAACCCAGCGAAATGTCTAGTTTTCCTTAATCGATGTAAAAATATTTCTGATCTGGTCACAATATATAAAGCGTTTATACGCCCTAAACTTGAGTTTAGCGCCCACATCTGGTCGGGTGCATCAAAAACAACATTACACCTCCTAGAAAGGATTCAAACGCGTGCGAAAAAACTTATAGGAGACATTAGAATATCGAACTCTTTGGTTTCGCTTGAACACCGTCGAAATATCTCCAGGCTTACATTGTTTTATCGCTATCAATGCTCAAATGAATTAGCCAGCTGCATTCCTACCATTCAACAATTCAGCCGCAATACTCGTTACGCTATGAATGCAAATCAGTTTACCATCGAGCCTATCTTCGGACGAACGCTGAATTATAGAGATTCGACTCGAATGTGAAATGCTCTACCAAACTCGGTTTTTCCTTTCCATTGTGACTTACAGGCATTTAAAATCAATGTGCATCGGTATCTCCTTTCTTCTTATCCCGAATTTCCTTAACGCCCGCACTGTGCTGAATTATATAAAGGGTGTTCATGGCCCCTTGAGTGCGCGCTAATTATAAAAAAAAAAAAACTTAAAAAATATTCTACAGCATATGCATATTTACTTGCAATAAACATACGATTACTGTCTCTATTGAACGAATCAAATTCACCGCATTTTGACACAAGTTACCCAATTGACAAATAGGCTGTCACTTTTAATCCTTTTGTTGCACAAATGTCTTCATTTGTCAGAGTCTAGGACTAGAATGGGAAATGTTGAAATGTCATGTGTGTATTCATTAGTCACAGCTCTGTGCAAGTGTGACATAACCACTGCACAGTTCAAACAGAAGGAAACTAGTTGTCAGTGTCAACTTGATTCATTTCAAAATGGCGATTTCATTGGTAAAATGGAACCGTCCACACATCTGACAATTCTAAGAAACAAAATTTGCTTGCGCATTTCATTCCAGAATCCACTCCATAAGCACTAACCTAAAATATTATATTGCTCATCGCAGATTGTTTTTGTTTCATGGTACAAATATTTGACAGCTCACGAATAGTTCGAAATTTCAGAAATTATTCTGTTGTTCCATTGGTATTGAGAATAAAGGGATTTTCAAGAGTTTGCAATTGACGACATACAGTGAACCCGCTTTCGTCTCAACCTATCTGCCGGTCGAATGGAAGCAATATAATCAGAATTCAACCAGAGTTGCCAACTATTATCACCTCACGATATTTTTAATTGTCAAAATAGTATGTTATCGGGAAGCTTTTTTCCTTCTAAAATCGATTTTAAGATAGAAAAAAACTATCAGAATGTAGATTTTTGAAGGTCTCAGATGATTACATATGGAGTTTTCCATTGATAAATCAGGATTTTGATCTGAAATTTTAACATTTTTGCTACCAATGGAACACGATTTCAGACTGATTTTTTTCAGCCGATGGCCTCAGTCGTTAGGGCTGTTATGTGTCTGTATGTCAATGTAGCTATCAAGTTTCCAGTAACACAGGTTGTTTGTTTTTAATTTAATTTTTATTTCACATCATACCATGCTACGGTTTTAATGATTAATGATAGTTTTTCACAGTCGAAATAATCTTAAATCTAAACGAAAATCACTCTAATCAAACTGGCAGCTATCTTTTCTGTTAGAGTTATTGCAAGGATAGGTAAATCTGCCGATAATTCCAGATCTGCAAAATTGATCTAAGATCAAAAAACAATCAATTTCTTTCCCAATGGAACACAACAACTGTCAAAAATGGTCTTTTGACAGATCTAGATCAAAAACAAAGGTTTGATTATTTTACCAACAGAAAACGCCAAAAGATATTATTTACCAATCAAAAATGCCATCAGTTGCAAGAGCAAGGGATTCCTTTACCGTAAATTTTTTATAGTCATCTTTTAAAATAAAATTTGACAGAAAGTTTTTTTTCGCCGTTTCAGTATGTAATTTGACAGATAAAGTTCATTACAGCTGAGAGTAATGTTTTACTTAATGGAAACATATACAAGTGATTCCCGAATAAAAATTCCTTGGGAATTTTTTTCACTTTTCTCTACTTTCCTATTCTGAATAATATGACAGTCAGATTTTTTTTCCTTCTTACTTTCCTTTTAAAGTGAATGTATTTCGAAAAATAAAATAAAAGATAAATCGTGGGAAAAACTTATTATAACGACGTCAAAAGGATAGCGGAAAGCGATCGGAAAGTTTCCAACAATCTGGGAGAGCGGAAAATTTTATGGAAATGCAAGTTTTGTGTTTTTTTACTGAACATTTGAGCAGTAAAGTACAATTCCTTTTAGATGGTAACGTCGAAAACTGTCGACAACGTCAAAAAGCAGACATGAATCCGAAAAAATAAAACCCATACCAGCCAGTACCTTTTACCTTTACCTTTTACTAGCTTCGTAGTAAACTATCGTAGCGTCGAACCGTGAATCTTATCTTTTGCGAAGAACTGAGAACAGAGCCTTGTTTACTAGCTATCTTGCCTATGAAGTACTCTAGCAAATAAGGCTAATTACTGTGTTGTAAGTGAAGTTTCTCCAACTGTCAAGCTTATCTTTTGCCAAGAACTGTACCTTGCTTATAAACTTAACTCCGGTAAACAAGGCGTTTTACAGAGCCTTGTTTAAGAGCTTTGTTGTCTTTCAAGAACTCTAGCAAACAAGGCTATTTCGCGTGGTGTAAGTGAAGTTTCCCTCAAACTGTCTTCTGCAGAAGATGAAGCAGAAAGAGCTAATTACTAGCTGGTATGACACTTCCTAAAGTGAATGCTAATCTTTTACGAGCTGCGATTAACGCCTCCAGCTCCAACATCTCCCTCAAATCTCGATTATTAAAATTTTAACATTTTAACAAAGTATGGATGTTTAATTACAATCTGTCGTTTTATTACAAATATAACTATATGGGCCGACTCAGAATCGATAGCTGAATTCATTTAGCCATGTCTGTCTGTCCGTCCGTCTGTCTGATCGTCACCGATTTTCGGGCCTTTAATTTGAGCAAATATAACGAAATTTGATACATAGGAACCTTGGCCGTGCCTACAGAACAAGTGTAAACATTTTTAAAATCCACCCACTGCCACGCCCACTTTTTAGAAGAGCGTTGTTTTGGCAAAACGTTTGGGAATGTTTAAAAATCGTCTGATAAACATATTAAGACAACTCAAAAACTTTGTATGAACGAAATATGCCATACAAAGTTTTCAGAAACGCCCACTTCTTAGCAAACAAACATTTTAGGTAAATTTTTATAGAATTTCGAAAAAATGTTCGATGCAAATACTTCCATATTGTCGATATAAACATTTCGTCTTTAGATCATATTAACCCACGATGCCTATGCCATAGAAAAACATCGTTTTTTGTCGAACCAAAAAATATTTAGATACTCTCGGAACAAGATGTGTTGACAGTGTAGTTTTTTATTTCATTCTTTTATTCATTCCCATTCAGTTTTAAGACACGCCTAATTTTTGGGGACATTAATTTTAAGGATGGGATGGGATAGGGTACTCATCGATCCGCAGAGCGATTTTTAACCTTCTCATACTTTTTTTTCGGGAATATGCCAGTTTCAGTTAAGTTTTTAAAACAAGATAGAAAAACCATTTAAAAATTACTATAGGTTTTCATGCAACGTTGTGAACCTATAACGTGTGAAAAATTGTAAGTTTTATACCATTTCCTTAAAAGGTGGGCAGTCGTAATGAGGAATAATCCACGAGTGTTGTTTCCATCACTCTCAATTCCTGTAGGTATACCAAACGTCAAAAACAACACAACGGATACATTTTGGAAAGCTCTAGAGCAGGCTCAAATTTTGAATTATTTTTCACAACGCTAATGTCAAAAAAAAATGCTAACGCAATTGGCACACGGCCTTAGATAAAAGCTTCCTGGTTTAAAATTGTTTGTAGTAAACGGAATTTTAACCATCTCAAAACCCAATTCGTAATTAAAATTTGCGTTATCATTGACAGTTCATTTACACGTCGTAATGTTACCACATTTACAACGTTTACGATAACTTTTCAAAGTTGCATGAGTATACCCCGAATATTTTTTATTCTGTTTTCAAAATACCGAACTTAAAGTTTTGAATAAGATAAATCAACCGGCGATTCATGATAATTAAAGATTGTATAGGTGGATATATGTCTACGAACGAAGTTACCTGTTACTCTTTCGTTAGTTAATTTATGAAACGCCAACGAAACCTGGTCGGTATTTGGTGTGAAAGCGTCATGCGGTTTGTGGAGAACATAGTTTTCCCTTCATTGTAAAAATCTAATTTCTGTAAATAAACTGTCAAAACATTGCGTCAGCGTAGTAAAACTACGATTATGAAAATGGCGCTAGTTTATGACGATCAGGAAAACGTACTACAAAGGGTCGTAACTGGAGTTGTAGATGGGACTATGTGCCATATATCAATTGTAAATTTAGAGCTGAGATTTAAAAAAGAATTTATTAGTGATTTGAAAATAGGTATGCATTTATGTTTAAAAAAAAATCTCAAAAGACAAAAAAAAAACGACTGAAGAAACATCTTGACTGATTTTATAAATAATATCAATCGATGATACGACATCATAATTAACGACTAGATCGCAGTTTTTTCTTGGTGGTCTACAAATCTGATAATACCTTTGAATTCCCGTTAAAATAATTAATTTTAACCTTCATCAACAATTGTTTTCAATATTCATCATCAATCATAAGCGTACAAATTCATCATCTTCAAAATAAAAAAAAATCATGAGACTAACAAAATATTCTCATGGATTTTCTCTGTCCTTAGTCTAATCGCCTCCCAATACATATAATAACAGCTATACCACAGATAAAAACTTTCACTATAAATGTTTCTGGTGAATTTACACAACACGTTTACAAACCTCAAAATAATCAAACAAACAAATTACCAACAATTTTCATTGAGCAATTCATTAAGTATTGTTTTTTTTTTTATCATATATCACTCTCGAAACCCCTCAACAACAGATCCAACAGATTATCGGATGATGGTATCTCGACCACCACCAATAAAGCGACCCCCAAATCTGTCATTTTAACCTTCACCTCGAATTTGGGTCTTACCAATCAATCCAACAAGCATAAAACCAATACCGACTCTATCCTCAGCCAATCCCCATCCGAAACTACCCCCAGTGTGCAGGTTGTTAGTCAAAATTTGAAACGCGAAAATTCAGAAGAAAAAACTGAAGGGACTGTAGATATTAAAACGTCATCGGTTAGGCCAGGTCGAGGAAATTCAAACAAGTCGAGGAGTAGCGGATTGAAAAGTGCCCAGAAGTTTGAAACCAGTGGTGAGGAGGAAGAAAAAGAAAAGGCTGTCACGGAATATCAGAGAAAGAAGATCCTTAGCTATATTATATCGGATATTGAACCGCAAAGCTTCAAGCCACCTGTGCTGAGGTCTTCAAAAACAACGCCGACAACTACCGCTAGCACAGCGATACATATCCCACTGGATAGCTTGAAAGGACATAGAAACTATCGGTTTAGTATATCACAAGGATTTCGAGGATTCAGTTTGAAGGGTGAGGAGACGGACGCAGATGTAACACCAGAGTCAGAGATACAATCGGAAGAAAAACTCAAAAACGAAGATGTTCCAATATATGTTCGTTCACGAAGTCGTTTAGAGAAAGATGATGAACCCCAACCGACTACTTATACCCCAATTAGATCATGGCGGTTTTCCCGCACTAGCCCACTTCCCTTTGCAAAGCACGATTCTAATGCCTTGAACGTTGAGGATGCTGTGGATAGTCATGAGCTAGATGTAGTTATACCTGTAACGAAAGACAGTCTGAGAGAGGACTATGTATCGTCATCGGGTAGTGAACATAGCCTTGTAACAGAACGGTCCACAACAGAACGAATTCAAAGCTTCACAGCGCGTGCTTCGCTTTTCAAAGACAACTTAAGTCGAACTTATGAGACTACAGGACCCACCAAGTTTGTGTCACCTTATAAGAGCCTGGAGACTATTTTACAAGAAAAGGAAGATTCTTTAAAGTTTAACTCGATACGAAGCACTATACCACCAAGGTCTTCAGGCTCGAGTAACTATCATTCAACCACTCAAAAGCCATTTAGAAGCTACTTCCTCATAACATCTCCACCGAGAATTTTGAACAACACAGAGACTTCAACGACTGCTCGAACCACATCTACGTTGAGCTGGAGAATTAATCAGACCACTTCAGTTGTTTGGCCGTCATCTACTCTTCCAACCACGTCGACTACGACGAGCACAAGTACCACAACGACCAGTACCACCACAACTCCTGAACCCACAACGACAACGAGTACCACAACCACCACCACTCCAGAGCCAGAAACCACTCCACTAACAACTCAAGCTACGACAACAACCATTCGCTTGCCGTCTACATCGTTCCGTTTGAAAATGCGACATGAAGGAGAAGCTCGATCAAGAGGACGATCACGATACACTGCATCCTTTTCGAATGCCTTGGATGACGAGCCGACGACATATTCTCCAAAGTACCGATATGTAGCTGCGCAGTTTGATAGCACAACATACAGTCCAGAAACTCCAACATATAGACGAAGAACCAGGCCCACACCATCAAGGCAACCGAAATCGACTACTAACAGCGAAAGAGAATTCTTCCAGAAAGCCAGAAAACCTAATTTAGATTTTGAAAACGAATCATACGACAGACCTAGGTCTGAAGCTCTTATAGGCTTGTCCATAAATAAGAATGACAATATCTATACAGATAAGCCTCCACGATACAACAGCCCACCAAGTACTACTGAAGAAAAAGTCGTTGAAATTACCGATCGATCAGTTCAATACTACTCGAAATATCGCACGACATCCACACCCGAACGAACACTGGCAGAGTCACTTAAAAATGCTGGCTACCTGTCAAATAGTCGTGGCAAATACCGTGATTTAGGTTTCGAGGATGAATTCAAAGCGAATGTGCAAGAAGTCACAGAAATTCCATTCAGTACAACAACCACAACATCGACTTCACCAACCACTTCTACAATTCCATTGCCAACCACTGTACCACTTCCACCGCGTACAACAACCACAACTCCCAAGCCGACAACAACTACGACAACAACTTCCACAACCACTCCATCAACAACAACAACCACAACAACAACGACGACAACAACAATCCCCCCAACTACAACAACATCCACAACATCCACAACCACCACAACACCATCCACAACCATCCCAAACAAATCCATTGCCCCACCTCGAACATCTCGAGTGAATAATGCCATCAAGACATCGATTGCTGCCGCCGCAATCCGGAATAAGGCCCTAGCGACATCCGCGTTAGCCAAATGTGCCGACAATACGCCAAATGCCAAGTGCAACGAAATCCCTTCGAGGTACATGAACAATTTTAAAATTTTAAAAACCGCAAAAAGCCTACCATCATTGTACTCGTTTAATACGGATCGAGGGAGTTTGTCTTATTTTTTTTTTTACTTTAGTTCTTCTCTCTGCTAAACATTTTACTTTTTTACAAAACAAAAAAATAAACTTAATTCTAGTTTTATTTTATTTTTTAATTATTGAACGCATTTCGTTGGTGTATGCTGAAAGAATCACTTATAGCGACGTTTTTGATTATTTGGTTCTTCCGACAGGTCTAACTGGTGATGGGGAATATAGATCGAAAAATCACATTTAAAAAAAATTCAGAGGTTCTATTTTATTTTGTAGTAATTAGTAAAAAGCACAGTAGTGACTAAAAATAAAAATAAAAACAAAGTTATACGCATTAATATTAATTATAAAAAAAAAAAGTTGTATTCGGATGAAAGGAAGTTTTTCAAAAGAGGAATATTAACTGAGCTTAGATTATTCGGCAACACTTCAGTTAAAAATAAGATCGAGCTAGAAATTTAGAAAAAATTTAAAAATTAAGTTTAAAAGTTGGCAATTTATAATGAACCTTAAGCAGGTCTTTAAGTAAAGTCCATTTGTAAAATATTTAAGGAATTATATGAAGGAGAGTAAATTTATTGTTAAGTACATAATTGTATACCACTTTTATGAGTAATAAGTTTGAAAGTAGATTTTGAATTGTCTCGAATGTTAGAGGCATGGACTTTTTTTTGTAATCCCAAAACTGGGCGCCAATCAGTTTCATGTATAGAAGTCCACATAAACGTCACAATTTTACTCCACTCTAATGACTTTAAAAAGATTTTAGCTTGTTTCGAATAATTGCATTTGTAGTGGGCTTCACGTTGGGCGCCAATCAGTTTGTTGAAAGACTGTTAAGATAAACATCTTTATGTTTTCTGGATTTGAGCAATGCTATACGAAGTTGAAAAGTTTTCCTAGAGGAGTTTATTACGAGACAAGTGCAAAATAATTTGCAATGCAAACTATATGGAAGTGGGTAAGTTAGGAGTAACAACGATTTTGACTCTTAGGGGGACAACCCCTGGCAATTTCTGTTGTTGGGACATTTGTTGCCGATTATCAATTGAATTATCAAAATTACAATGACAAGATGTGTACAGAACACATTCTTTTGGTTAGAATTATAGCTATTTCGGACATTACCAAGTTTCCTCATCAGATTCCTTCTAATAGTGATGCTAATTGAACGTTCAGTTCTGTGTATGATTATTGAAACAATTTGTATACCTAAAGCTGGAATTGATCTTGTTACGCCGTGCCTAGTGAGCCAAATACCAACCACTTGCGCCACTGAGGTCTTGGTTCGAGGAGATTTAATTTGCTCAATTGAATGAACTGAGAGGCTGACAATTAGCATTTTTGGTGTTTATACACACATTTTGTTGTTTATTTTTTATTTCCTTGGTTCCTATTTTTTCTCGATTCTGACTCCAAGGGGGCAGCTCCTGGCAATTTCTGGTGGGAAGTTTTCTGCCGATCATCAACTGAACGATCGAAACTTTATATTTGATCTTATTTGCCATCAAATGTGGAACCTCTCCGTTTTAATCAATTCTAATGTTATAAAGTGAATTTTAACTTGTCTCGAAGATTCGACTTCAATTATGTGAGAATTTTCATTGAGCCTCACGTCGGCGCCAGCTATTTTGTTTTAAGCTGACATAATCGTAAGGATTTTATTCAACCTTTGAACAAAACTGACCTGAGAGTTCAGTGCGACACAAGTGAAAATATCTTTTTTAAATAGTATTGAAATAATTGGTCCCCAATAATACGTGTATTTCTAGTGGGCCTCTCGTTGGGCGCCAATCAAATTATTTTTAGAAAGTCGTTTCGATTTATTTGATTTCTTGCAACAAAATACCAAAACTGATACGATCATCATATCTTTATATGAATTGAATTGTCAAGACCGTCTTAACTTTTCGTTAAAAAAAACACTAATTCTTGAGAACCATTCACTCGAAACTTTTTGGATGAAAAATCTTACCATTGAACGAATACAGTTTGAAAGGTGAGGAAACGTACGCAGATGTAACACCAGAGTCGAAGACGCAATCGGAAGAAAAAACCAAATAACGAAGGAACGAAGAGGTTCCAATATATGTTCGATCACGGAGTCGTTTAGAGAAAGACGATGAACCCCAACCGACTACTTAAACCCCGATCAGATCATGACGGTTCGCCCACACTAGCCCACTTCCATTTGCGAAGCCAGATTCTAATGCTTTGGACGTAGCGGATTCTATGGATATTCATGAGCTAGGTTTAGTTATACCTGTGACGAGAGACAGTCTGAGAGATGACTATGTGTTGTCATCCGGTAGTGAACATACCCTTGTAACAGAACGGTCGACCACCTTCGCTTTTCAAAAACAACTCAAATCGAACTTATGAGACTTCAGTACCCACCAAGTTTGTATACAACTTCAATCTGTTTGACTTTTTAATTCATGCTGTCCCCTCTTCTTCGGCGGGCACAGTGGCGCGAAAGTAAGTGCGATGAACTGGCGCGCATTATGTCTGGGTTCGATTCCCAGCCGTAGAAACACCTAAAATGACTTTTCACTGGCCCTCCTCTCGTGATGATCTGACATGTCATCCGAGTAGTATCAATTGTCAAGAAAAGATATTCTCAAATTCGCCTTTCGGAGTCGGCAAAAAACAGGAGGTCCCGCCATCGTGCAAGAAGTACACACGGACACATGAATGGTTGTGAGAAAGCTCGGCTTTGGGTACTAACGAGCCTGTTGCGCCAAAAATTTGTTTATTTTTTTTTTGTCAAAAAATGCACGAAAAATGCAACTGAACGCACTACAACGTCATTCGTCGGGGTGCGTTACAAAATGTCGGAGAAATATTCCGAATGTCTATTCAGAAAAACACCTCGAAGCTAAAATCCTTCGAATCGTACAAAATCGGATAATTTTCCATTCCGAGGGGTACTTTGCTAGGGCCGATTATCGGGAGCGTTTTGGCTCTTCTGAAATTCAATCCAGAAGCGAAATTCCCCTCTGAGTCTTGACAGTTCTCAGAAGCTAGATTTTTCACCAACGCCATTCGGTATTTTTGAAAAACTCGTTCGATCACAATTATTTGGCAATCGAAACTAGCTAATGACGTTTTCCAATGGTAAAAAATATGCCATCAGAACTGTCAAAATGTTCATTCTGGCAGTTCTTAGAATAGATATTAGCCGTGTTCCTGATTTTAGTTTTGCGAAGATAACTTTGCCGATCCACTATTCTCGTTGGTCATGCGACCATTTGTGGTTACGTGACACGGTCGATTGACCAATGAGAATAGTTTATCGGCAAAGTTAACTTGGGAAATCTTTTATCCGGAACACGGCCATTCATTTCATATAGAAGCTCCATTTTGCAGTCAAACAATTCTCAATTCTGAAATTTAAAAAAAAATGGAGGCATGGAAACGCGTTAAGAATAGTATATAGGGTGGTTCAATTTTAAGGGCCGATGTTGATTTTGAATAAAACACAAATTATTTAGGAAAATATTGTCATTTCTTTTTATTGTGATAATATTGGTATGGTTCAATTATGTTTCAAATAAAATAGTGGCCAAATGGCGGTAGCGGCCACGGCGGCACAGCTCCATCCGATGGTCCAAATTTTCGATCATGCTGAGGCATAATTGAGGTTCTAAGCCGTTAATGTGCCGAATCATCTCATACTTTTTTTCTTGAATCGTTGCTGTCTTATCGACGTACACCTTTTCTTTCAAATAACTACAAAAAAAGAAGTCCAACGGTGTCAAATCACATGATCTTGGCGGACAATTGCCATCGCCACCACGTGAGATAACACTGCCACTGAATTTGTCGCGCAAAAGAGCCACTGTTTCGTTGGCTGTAGCTGTTTGGCAAGTGGCACCGTCCAGTCCTATTGAAACCACATATCGTCCAAATCCATATCATACAATTCGGGCCATAAAAATTCGTTATCATCTCACAATAGCGAACGCCATTCACAGTAACTGCCTGACCGGCCCATAAACCGCACCAAACAGTCACTCTTTGTGGGTGCATTGGTTTTCGACAATCGCTCTTGGATTATCATTCGCCCAAATGCGGCAATTCTGCTTATTGACGAATCCAATGAGGTGAAAATGTGCCTGATCACTGCAGATAATTTCTTCGAAAATTGATCATCTACCGTTGCCATTTCTTGCCACCATTCTGACCATTGCCACCATTCTTGAAATGGTCAAGAGGCTTTAGTTTTTGAGTCAATTGCAACTTGTAAGCTTGTAAATGCAAGTCTTTATGTTATAATGTTCATAATGTTCATCAACGACGATCGTGAGAGGTGCAATTGTTGGGCACGACGACGAGTTGAGGTGAACCGCTCTGCAGCCACACTATCGCGAACAGCAGCAATATTCTCTGCAGTACAAGCATACACTGATGTTTTCACATCACCTACAGACCCGGTTTGCTCAAATTTTTGCACGATTTTTGCGATTGTACGCACATTTAGACGATTAAATTGACTGAAAAAAATCACGAAATGCACGATATGCATTTTGATTTCAACGCCCATTTTCATAATAAGCCTGAATAACTTTAAGGCGTTACTCGATTGTGTAAATTTACACGGTTCTTTCCATGGTTCAGAGTTAGTCTGCAATTGAGAAAAGTCAAATGAAATTCAGATAAAAAAAACTTGACGTTTAGGTGTTGTTCACATTCAACATCGGCCATTAATTTTTTTAATAAAATTAAAAAATTTAATTTAACCACCCGTTAGATTTATTAATTTGCATGTCGTTTGCATTTTATTTACAACATGTGACATAAATCACATGGAAAAATAAACGATTTGACACTTTGAAATACCAACTGACAGTTAACTCACTTCTACCAATAGAAATGCCTGGGGTTATTTTTTTTTTTTGTTATTTTCCCGGAATGAATGGGGGCTTTCTGTTATTTAATATTTGGAGTGTTGATTTTCCGCAGAATTTTCTGCTCAAAATGACAAAGGAGTTCTTTATATGGTCCATGCTTCGGCGCCGCCGTAGAAAGGACTAGGAAGGATGATGGATCTAAAATGATTACGATTACAGCAAAGAAATTTGGTCAAGCTGGTGAAGAGGATCTGTTTTATGACTTGACTGGATGCAGATAGAATTTAAATACCTCGGGTGTTATCCCTATGCTTATGAAAACCAGTCATTATTGTTTAAAAATGAGATAAAAAGAAAAATCGAACTTCTTCCAAAAATGCTTATATTAATCTTCGTATATTTTATTTAATTTATTTAGAAGACCAAATCATTTTCATTTTGTTTAAATCATTTCATTTTTGCTATAGAGTTTAGATTTATGGTCAACCTTAAAAACTTGTCAATATAAAAATAGAAATCTCATCAATCCCAGTCACACCTAAAACCACATTTCATTGTGTACATACACACATTTTTCAATCGCTAATTTACCAATTTCACATTTTTTTAAAAAAAGCACCATATTTATGTTTTATTTATTATTATGTTTAAATATTTTTATTATAAGAATATTCTGATAAACAAAAACCACTTAAAATACTTGGTTATTTCAGTGTACACCAACAAAATTATAGTTTAGTATATTTTTCGACATTTACTTTAATCAGAATCGTTCTAATGTTATGTTTAGTAAAGAACTTCCTCTCTATATAGTTTTTTTTTTGTTTTCTAATTTTAAATAATTTTCAGTGCACTTTCGACGGCTACATTATTTTGCACAATCTTTAAAATTAACTTCAAAGTATACTACAAAAAAAATCAAAAGGCTGGTCAAGGCACTTCATCTATATAAGTTCGTGATATAAAATTCGATGGACTCACTTTATTCCCCTCTCCTAAATATATTCTTTTGCAATAATCCTTTATCCCTGAACTCCCTTTTTCGTACTTAATTTCATATAATCACTTTCTTCTCCCTACAAAATTGTCCAACACAAAACTTATTTTTTGACAAAAAAAAATATTTCTCGAGTCTGTTTTATCTGTTGGGTTGCTGAGTATCGCTTTTACATTCATTTTTTTTTTGGGATATAACAACTTTCTTTCCTCTGGAGTGATAAAACAATTTTTTTCAAAAATAAAACAAATTACCTTTCAAGTCCAAATTCGTAATCCACTCCAGTTGAATATAGGCCTTGTTGGTACAGTATTACTAGCAACTTCAACATACTTGAATCTCTGTAGAAATTGATTTTCTGCTTGGTAAAAAAAAAGGTTTTTAAAAAAATATACAATCTGTCACACTTAGTTTCGGTAATTGTATTGGCTTTTACTTATTTTACACATTTTGTTAACAAATAAAATAAAATTTGTAGTCAAGTTACGCACGGTGTAAAAGTTTAATATGGAATCACTTTTATGGTTTTAAATATTAACTTTTCATATAATGAATAATTTTATTGGATTTTTTTTAGTGAATTACATTTTATTAATATTAATTTCTTTGGTAAATATAGAACACAGTCGAATAATAGAAATCGTGGTAATTCTTATGCAAATGGTGCTGAACGTGATCAACCAGCAACTGTTACCAGCAATCGAGGAACACATCCACCGTAAGTTATTTAAGAGAGAATTTTTTTTTTAATTAACTCGTAGTGTAGAACAATATTTTCCCTGAATAAGATTATGTAGAACGAGTTAAACTTTGTTATCCATAAACTACCCTGTCCAATTCTATTTTCCGAGTGACCATTGGTGTTAGACAACACTGGTCAACACTAATCATGCCACACGAACTCTAACAGAATTAGTAAGCCAATTCCATTTTTAAGAGCTAACTTTGGTTTAAGTTTAGTCAAACTTCAGCTAAAATGTTAATCCAGTTACAATCTAACCCGATTATTGTGGTATTTTGTAGGTTTCTGTTGCACCTTTTGAGTGGTCAGAAATCTTCGACAAAATCGCAAGCACAAAATTATCTTTTTATTGATGAATCAAGCATTTCTACTGATTTTCTGAGACGATTTGCAATCATTTATTAAAAAAAAAATTTTAAAAAATTGACAGATAATTGAGTTTTGTAGGAATGTTATCCAACTTCAAAAGAATCTTCGCTGAGATAATAAAGATAAAACTGTGTGAGTAGAACTGTAGTAGAACTGCTCTAAAGTTAACCAAATTCTGACTCAACCTAACTGCCAAAGTATGTTCGAGTAGAACAAACTCGATATCACTCTACGCATGCATTTCGCCTCGAGTTCTACCTGAGTTGGATTTTCCTTGTAGTTGGAAAGGAAATATAAAGGGTTTCCCATAACTCACGCAAATCTGAATTTTGCGCTTATTAATATCTAGTACTGCATTGCAACCAGAAAAAAAATAACCAATGTGACAGCTGACAGTTCGGGGTTAGCAAAAATGAACCGATATGCGAGGGAACAACGCATTTTCATTGGGCATGTTCTGCATTTCAGTTTACAACTGAAAATTAAGATGAAGAAACGTGAAACGCAAAATCTTACTAAGGCCGTGTGTCAATTGCGTTAAAATGCCGGCTAAATTTCATTCAATGGCTAATTTTTGACATTTCTGCAAGGGTAAAAACAAATCGGCCTTTTGCTGGTTTTGATTAGATTCAATGGGATTTTAATTGAATTTAATTGAATTTTGTTTCCAATAGAATTGGAAACAAAATTGCTTTCTTGATATTTTCCTGTTTTAAAATAAGACATTCTACTTTGCTCAAGTTAAGCATATTTAGCATATAAAATATATCGAAACGATTGAAATCAAAACATTTTATCCACATCCACATTAAAAATTTCATTTTTAGTTTATTTTTAAACGTTAATTACATTTTTTTTTGTAGAAAAATAAATGTTTTTAGCTTTTTATTTTATAATCTGAATGATGTGCTATTTTCCACCAAAATGTGAACACTGGTAATGACACGAGTGAGCTATCCATCTCTCTCTCAGTAGGTATACCAAAAAATGTCAAAGATTAGGCACTAGATAAACTGGATAGCTGGTTAAAATGTTAACGCAATTGACACACGGCCTAAGTTGAAATGTAAATGTCAAACTATTTCAACCCTTATTTTGAAATTTAATTTTTCCGAATATAAATATTTCTATTTACTTTTATCTATTCAGAATAAAAATTCTTTATCAGAAAAGTAAAAAATAACTGAAATAATTTTATACATATTATCGGGTAATTTTACTAAAATCAAAAACATCTTCATGACAGGTCGAAGAAAAATCAGCTGTTTCACTCATATCTGAAGTCCCATGTGTAAATTTTGAACTCGTTTCGTCACTCATTTTCCCTCAAACGTCAAATGACTTAAATGGTCGATTGACCAATGAGAGCAGTGCACCGACAAAGTTAACTTGGTAAAACTGAAATCCGCAAAATGTTAAGCAATATTTAACAAAAAAAAACATTTGAAGGTTGTTACATATAATAACATATGATATCAATGTATTCGTAACGGAGTAAAGCATAAATATCATATGTTATTATATGTAACAAAGGTTTTTCAGCTACAGTCTTAAATTTTCCTTTAAAAAAATATGGTCGTCATAAGGCTTGTTTTTCGTTAGATTTCGCTACCAAGTTAAGTAAGATTTCACACGGAGTACAAATACATTTAACAAATGACTGGGAATTACTTTACTTTTTTATCAAGTAAGTACGATTGAGTTGGGATAGATAGTACTAAATAAGTGTACTATCTATCCCAACTCAATCACCAGGGGACGCTGATTTTATGATTTCTACGTCATCCATAGATTGACATTTCTTGTGTTCCGTTGAAAGAAAATGGACGCCCACATTGCGTCAACTTTTGAAAATTCTATGTAAGAATAAAATTTCGCATGTCCTTGCAATCCAAACCAAATTTTTTTACTAAAAAAAAAATAAATAAATTTATGGCGCAACAGGCTCTTTAGTACTCAGGGTCTAGCTTTTTTCTCACAACCAATCATGTGTGCGTGTGTACTTCTTAGCACGATGGCGGGACCTCCTGTTTTATGCCGAATACAAACGGTTAAGTTGAGATAAGCTTTTCATGACAATTGTTACTACTCGAATGATTTATCAGGTCATCACGAGAGGAGGGCCAGTGAAAAATCATTTAGGTGTTGCTACGGCTGGGAATCGAACCCAGACCTTCTGCGCGCCAGTTTATCGCACTAACCATCGCCACTGAGCCCGAAAATTTTTTTTTTAATGGATTAAGACATTTCGGAAGCTTCAAAAGCCCAAAGAAATTTTTAAATCGTTAAAAGGTTACTTATTTGGATAGTGGAGTTATGAGCATTAGTATTAGCAGGAGTAACGAGGCTTACTACTTACTTACTTAAGTGATGCTACAGTCTGGAATGAACCTGGGCATCAAACAACATGCCCCTCCCATCAGCCCGGTCCTTAGCTAAATGCCTCCTATTGCGCACTCCAAGTTGATTGAGGTCGGTTTTTACTTGTGCGCGCCACTTAAGGCGAGGTCTTCTTCTACTGCGTCCGACGTCTGGCTGGGAGTCGAAGACTCTGCGAGCCGGAGTATTGATGTACATTCGTTCTATATGTCCTAGCAATCTGACACGTCCATTACGGAGTTTTTTTTTACAAGGGGCATGTGGCTGTAACCCTCGTATAGTTCTTGGTTGCATCTTCGTCTCCATAGCCCATCAACGCAAACGGGACCGTAGATTTTTCGAAGAATTTTCCTCTCGGATCGACCAAGGATTTCTTCTTCTGCTTTTGAGATTGTCCATGCTTCAGCAGAACTGGGATGATCAGGGTCTTATATAGAATATCCTTAGTAGCCGAGTGAGGGATTTACTACTAAATTGCCTTCTAGGCCCGAAGAAACAGCGGTTGGCAAGAGTAATTCTTCGTTTAAATTTGTGACGAGATGTTGTTGTCAGAGTTAATAGCGGAGCCAAGATAGACAAAGTCCCGTCCTACCTTAAAGTAATATCTGTCAATGGTGAGGTTCTGTCCAATTCGTCGATGTTGTGTGTCCTTTCGTGTTGACAGCATATACTTAGTCTTGCCCTCATATACTGCTTAACCCATTTCGCCGCTTCCGCTATACCAGCAAACGTGACATCACGTTAAGTCCTACCAATGATGTCAATTTCGTCGGCGTATGCTAGTATTAGTTGCACCAATTTTTGGAAAATTGTGCCTCTGGTGTTGGCTCGGGAGTTTTGCACAATCCTCTTAAGAATCAAATTGAAGAAGTCGCATGACAGCGCATCGCCTTGCCTAAATTCTTTTTTAGCATCGAATATGTCGGTGAGGTGGTTTCCGACCATGATGGAGCAGCGAGAATTTTAACTCGTCATCCTACACAAACGGACGAGATTAGGCGGTATACCAAAACTAGACAAGGCTCTGTATAGTTCGTCTCTATAAATGCTGTCGTATGCAGTTTTGAAATCGACGAAACGGTGGTATCGATTTGTACTTCTTGGGTTTTTTCTTGGATCTGCCGAAGTGTGAAAATTTGATCGTTTGTGGACTTTCCTGGCCTAAAACCACACTGAATCAATTATTTTGCTTTACACGACAAAACGTCGCCCTGGGGACAGAAGAACGTAACAACATTTTTTTTTAAGTTTTATGGATTGTTTTGCCACTTCTCATAAAACATAGAACTTCTATATTGTGGCAACAAATTGTACCTCTAAGTGAAGTATGTTCGAAGTTAGCACTTTACAAAAGTATTCATGAAACTCATAAAAATGAAAAAATCACAAATTCACAAAAAAAAAAAACGAAAATTATCAAATATTGACAAACGTTTTTGTGTCACTAAAGCGACGATAATTGGTTGTAAGTGTCACTTGGTCGCATGTTTTGATAATAAAATTCAACATCGTGTTTGTTAAACAGTCAAAAAGTCGACGATAAATGCGTCCACCCAACAGCTTAAACCATTTAAAAGCCGTCCTGCTGTTTGGGCAAACATTCTGGGGTGGTGTATTGCCCCAAGTAAGGTTTCTTGCTACCTACTTGTAATAAGAAGCAGATTTGTAAAAAAGCCTATTTCTAGCTTAAGTTAAATTCACAGATCCATGTACGTAGTGTGCCAAACACCCGAATGTGGTCTTAGTTTGGTGGTAAGCCGCTTTCACCTATTATTTGTAGATTTATAAAAATCAGCTTAAATTTATTTTAAAGTACATAAAAAATAGATGAATGCATTTAAAAAAAACAATATTCCTTGGTGCTCAGCAATATTGAACCTTCTAACCTGCAACTTTTGTAAGCCCACATTTTTCATCTGAGATTCGATAGTTGAATGTGTATGATTGTAGGAAAAGCACCTTAAAACTATGGCCTTTTTCAGATCAAAATTTTTATCCTACCATTTTTTTTTCAACTAGCTATATTATTCACAGATTTTTTTAAAAAAAAAAGTACACTTCCTCTATCCCAAAAGCAAGGTAAGCATACTTCCAAAAAAACCCCATGCAGAATAAAAATGTAAATATTTTGTACAAAAAAAAAATCAGAAGCGAATAAATAACTAACATCGTCAATAATATTGCTTGCGTTTCTTCTATTCTTGTATGCTTACAAAATATGTTATAACATCAAAATTATATTTTCGTAAAATAAAAATCTCATTTGCAAAATAAATAAAATTCTCAAAATAAAAGTTTAAAATTTAAAAAATTTACGTACGAAATTCTAGCCGTACTCGCCCAACATTAAAACCAGCCGGATCGATTGTATCCAAAGCCCAGGAATTCGTTGACATTTACAAGAACCCACCAACTCGTCCTGACCCACTTTATCCACAACCAACACCCGACAAGACGGCTGCTAAATGCCGCAAGGATGTTTGTTTGCTACCCGATTGTTATTGCGGTGGAAAGGATATTCCCGGTGAGTTGAAATTTTTGCTTACAAAAAAAAAATTATTTTCTAAAGAAAATTAAAAATTAAAATCAAATATAAAAAATAAAAATAAAAAAAATAGGAGGACTCGCTTTAAATGACACGCCACAAATTGTACTTATGACATTCGATGATGCCGTTAACGATATCAATTATGACATATATGTGGACCTTTTTAAAAGAGGTCACAAAAATCCAAATGGTTGCCCCATAAGGGCGACATTTTATGTGTCACACGAATGGGCCCAGTACGATATGGTACAAAGTTTATATTCCGATGGTCATGAGATGGCCTCACATACAGTATCGTAAGTTTGAAAAATCGAATGGATAATGAAGATTCATTTTCTGCTCATCCAAATCATCCGGCATTGTCAAAATATATTTTCTATTATTTTTTTTTTTAATTTTTTACTTTATAAACTAACTTATCTTTGACTTTTCCTTTTTTTTCTCTTTCATATGAATGTTTAAAAAAAAAATCATTTTATTTGGTGTCCATGTAATCCTTATGCGTGCTTGATTCATTTTGTGATTCATCAGCTGATTTGCCTGTCGAAAGTATCCCACAAATTGTCCTCTTGACCTTCGACGATTCGGTTAACGATCTGAACAAACAGCTGTACTCTGATCTCTTCCAAAAGGGACGTGTTAATCCAAATGGTTGTCCCATATCGGCAACTTTCTATGTATCGCACGAATGGACTGATTACAGTCAGGTTCAGAATCTTTATTCCGATGGTCATGAAATGGCTTCACATACAGTTTCGTAAGTATTTTCATTTTTCTATTACAAAATTTGTAGTTTAGAGCATAACACGAAAAACACAAAAACAAATAAACATGTGAGGTAAATTCAAAAATTAGTTAAGTAAATTTAAATATAAGGGAATGTTGACTTCTTGCATCAAGGTAGGCCTCGAATGATATTAAGTTTTTC
This sequence comes from Rhingia rostrata, assembly GCA_949824845.1. Taxonomy (NCBI): domain Eukaryota; kingdom Metazoa; phylum Arthropoda; class Insecta; order Diptera; family Syrphidae; genus Rhingia; species Rhingia rostrata. The sequence goes on along the minus strand of OX463755.1, from coordinate 20,772,918 downwards.
AGCTGAATGCATTACAATTGGTTGATTGACTCAGTTTGCACTATTATAACCTAGAATATAAAACAAATTCCGGGATATCACTTCACTGAATCTATATATCCAATCATTCGACAGGACGAGGCAGAATAATCTCCACTCTATCATTTGTTAAGCGATTATTCACTCGATTCGGTCGACAGATACCACTCCGATCTTTCTTTTAGATCTAGGCAGAATACGCTTTTCTGTCAAACAATAGTTTTCTTACATCTCAGCTAACAGAATACGCTTTTCTGTCAAACAATAGTTTTCTTACATCTCAGCTAACAGAATACGCTTTTCTGTCAAACAATAGTTTCCTTACATCTCAGCTAACAGAAAACGCTTTTCTGTCAAACAATAGTTTTCTTACATCTCAGCTAACAGAATACGCTTTTCTGTCAAACAATAGTTTCCTTACATCTCAGCTAACAGAATACGCTTTTCTGTCAAAAAATAGTTTCCTTACATCTTAGCTAACAGAATACGCTTTTCTGTCAAACAATAGTTTCCTTAAATCTCAGCTAACAATAAAGATAAATTCACTTCATGATACATACAAAATAAGCAGCTGCCTCTTAGCAGAAAGAGTGAGGAGAGGAATCCACAACATTTTAGTCTCACTATGTTGAAAAAATTTCGATTGACTAATTCTTCGTAGATCTCAAAGGGGTCCATAAGTGGAACATGCATTATTCGCATTTTCTGTTTGGAAGATTTGTTTGACAAATTATTTTATAGGCGACATTAGACTGCAATCATTTTCATTATATTTATTTTTAGTAAGAAGTATTTTATAAAATTTTTATGAATATCCTATTAGCATATGCAGGAACTAAAAACGGAATGTTTTTAGATAAATAAATTGCGAATTTTTGTACAGAAATCGTTTTTTTTTTTACAGAACTGTCACTCGTCCTTTCTTAAAACTCGTAGAAAATTGACAGCTTGACAGGTGGAAATTGTTGTTGTTAGCTATTGATTTATTAAATTTTCTGCAACTATGCTATATATTTCTACATTCTATTAACTATCCAATATTTATGGTTTTGGATGATCGAAACTATTTCCTGAGGTCAAAAACAAGAGTGACATTTGCTAATGTTATAAACATAAAAAAATGAAATCTGAAAATCCGATATAACGTAATATGTCGGCTCATCTAGAGACGTCAAAAAAAAGGCAGGGTTCCGAATTTCAGATTTAGATGAATCTGCGTTCTAATCTGGCAACGGGGAAGAGCCTGACAAGGTACGATAGCAAACATTCTATAAAACAGCCAAACTGCCAGTTAATACAAACGGGACCGATAGTGTTAAGAATTTTTCGCTCAAAACAACCAAAGATTTCTTCATCCGCTTTTAACAAGATCCATGCTTAAGCGCCGTAAAGCAGTACTTTGATAACATATATAGGACCTAGAAATTGCCTTCTTAGACTAAAAACAGCGGTTGGCAAGAGTAATGCTTCGATTAATTTCGTACGAGATGTTGTTATCGGAGCTAGTAGTGGAGCCAAGGTAGACAAAGTCCCACAGTTATGTATCTTCGTGGTGATGTTCAGTGTATTTCGTCGATGCTGTATGTCCTTTCCTGTTGACAGCATTTACTTGGGTGGCTTACCTCATCTACGGCTGAACCTATTATTGTCGCTTCCTTCTCTTTATTAGCCTTTATCAGCACGGTCTTAGGCTAGGAAAGCACATAACTCATCAAATCTTCACACTTTGGCAGATCCTGGAAAATAACCAAGACTTTCAAATCGATACACGCTACATATTCATTGATTTCAAAGCCGCATACGACAGTGTTTATAGAAACGAAATATATAGAGCCGTGTCTAGTTTTGGTATACCGACCAAACTCGTCCATCTGCGCATGAAGACGATGGAGAACTTACGATGCCAAATCAGGATCTTAAACGACCTTACCGAAATATTCGATACCAAAAAAAAAAAGGATTTAGACAAGACAATACACTGTAATGTGACCTCTTTAATCTCATTCTTGAGAGGAATGTACAGAACTTTCTCAACACCAGAAGCACATTTTTTTCATAGATCGGTGCAAGTACCAGCAAACATTGACAAGCATTGTTGGTTGGACACGACGTGATGTCATAGCCACCAACTGTGTATCGACTGTGCCTCAACTGTTGTTTTTTCTTGTTCACCTCGACAGGATTCTGTCTGCGCCTTTTATCCATGGCTTTGACGTTTAAGAAGTTTGTAAAACTTGCGAACATCTTTTCTGGAGTGGCACATCTTAATGTAACGATCGTGTGCTTTTTTCTCTTTTTTCTGAAAGCGGATGTTCTTCTCTTCTTCCTTGCCTATAAAGTTCAATGGGATCTCTAGTCTCTCTCTATCTTGATGGATATCCGCATTCTTACCTTGGCTGCAACAATGTAGTGGTCCGAGTTAGCTCTACAGAATGTTCGAACGTCTAAAATATTGGATGCGTACCTCTTGTCTATTTCAATGGCGGCCAATTTGATTAACCGTTCAATGATCTGGGAACCTCCACGTGACCTTATGAATATCGAGGTGAGAAAATCGTGTGATGGCTATAGTGGCATTTCCTTCCGCTGCGTATTCACTTAGCCTATGTCCGTTGCCAGACGTGGTGCCATGTAAGCTATATATTACGATAATACTGCCAAAAATGTCTTCTCTTCCTTCCTCTGCCTTCAAATCTCTGAGAAAAATTTTAACATCGCATACTCCGTAGTCGCTCATACGTTTTTCCAAGGATCTCGAAGAAACGGAATAGTCTTTTGATATACCATCTTCGGAGCGTGCACAGAAAAGGCTTATGCTAGCGAATTTCTGCTGGATGCGAATTTTTACAATGTGTTCGCTTAAGTCTTGGTAGGATAGTACTTCGTGCCTAAGTCTGGCACTTACATATAACAAATCCACATCCGAATAGTCGCAGTTTTTACTTACTATAACAGGGTCCGTAGTAAAAGGTGGGCCAAAAGAGATCACCCTATTGGAAGATGCTCTTATGTTTGTGAAACACTCCCCAAGAAAGCGGAATAATCGTGTCTACTTTTTGCGTAACAATTCGTCTGTAGTGTTGGCACAGCGCGAATTCTGTCGCCGATTCCCCGGACGTCCAACACCGACTGCGCAAACACTGCGCCGTTTGGCCACCAGCCTTGAAGAGTATGCGACCACATGAGACGTTGCCAAGAGTGACCGGATCCGGAGCGCCCGTTGTGCCGAGAATATCGCCGCTATTGCCGAGGATGTCGAGCTGTATCCGAAAACATCGACCAGACGCCGTGCCTCGCAATTATCCATCAGCCGGTCGCCTGTAAGGCAGGGCCATTTTTTTCGAGAACGCCGCTGTTCAAACGACAAAAGTGGACGGTGCGCGCTATAGGGCCGTGTTAACCGAGTTTTTCTGTTGCAATTGGACGAATTAGGACTGGATGTAGGTGTCGCAGTTGTTCATCATTTTGCCCGAACTAGTCCATCGTATTTCCTGGATGGGAGTAATGTTTGTATAGTAGCAGCTTAAGACAGCCACTAGTTGTTCGGCTGCACCTTTTTCCAGATACTGACACCATCGTCTTTTTCTTTTTTTTTTTCGTTCAGCATGGTCCTCAACAAAAAAAAAAACATTTCTTTCCAAGGCTTTTGGTTTGTTGATAACAAGAATTTTTCCCGTGAGTAGGTAGTTAACCCCAACCTAGAGAGCCAGATCTAAATTATTAGGTACCCCTTGAACACGGAGCTATCAGTATCCATTTTCCTATCAGCTCTTCTGCCACCATCTCAGTTCAAAAGACCTAGAGCTAACCCTTGAGATTTCTATATGACCTGTTTTCCGAATAAGTCGGAGCAGCTCAAATAGGGTGCTCACTTTATCTGTCCTAACTGGAACTCTTGTCCCCACTGTTGACTCCATCTTGGGAATTCTTCTTGGGATGTGTTTTTTTTAGTTGTCCTTAGCCCTATAGCTAGTTTTGGTCCACGACTGAGATTTTATTTTCCACCTAGCCCGCATTTTTGCAGAGACTCCTCTATTCGATAAACAACCGACATAAAACATGGCGCACCCTGTACGCTCCATTTAAGGCAAGGTTTTCCCCTCTCAATAAGTCCTAAACATTGTAAACATTCAATCCGGACGTTTCACCAAAGTTTTTGGGGTAAATTTGTGGTCTGCGTAGCCCATCAACTCAACCGGGAGTAAAATTTGCAAGGAAGGAAAACATCCAGATTTATTTCAGCTTTTAAAAACGTCATTGAAACTTCATCTCCTAGGCAAATCAACCCGAGGGATCAGAAGTATTGAAAATTAAAATAGATGGAGAACTATCGCAATCAAAAAATATTTTACCGCACTACACTTCTTTGGTCAGAAATTAAACATGGCGTCAGCTAAGTTCTTTTGTTACTAAAATTCAAAAGATCTAGTGGTCTTGAAACTAATGTTGAGTTGGCTGTCATCAGTTCATAGACAACAGGTCAACCTTTAAACTCTTTAAACTTATCACTAACAACACTTTACACAAATCACTCTACAATCGACTATGAACAGTTTCAAACTGTATCTAAACAGTATTTCTACAATAACACACAAACTTAAAACCACACATATTGCTTCCTAACCCTTAACTGTATATTCATCGTTAGTACACCCATCTATTAATCTCCCTGTCTTCCTGCAAAACAGTCACAGTTTCGGTGAACAGTTCTCGCAAAAGAAATGGACTCGCGAAGTAGCTGGACAACGAGAGATCCTCTCTGCCTATGGTGGTGTCAAACTATCTGATGTCCGTGGCATGAGGGCACCTTTCCTCTCGGTCGGCGGCAATAAAATGTTCAAGATGTTGTACGATTCCAACTTCACCTATGACTCATCGATGCCGGTCTATGAAAATCGCCCACCAAGTTGGCCCTACACCCTTGACTACAAGATCTTCCACGACTGTATGATCCCACCATGCCCGACTAAGAGTTATCCCGGCGTTTGGCAAGTCCCTATGGTGATGTGGCAAGATTTGAACGGTGGCCGTTGTTCCATGGGTGATGCATGCTCAAATCCAGGTGATGCTGAAGGCGTTTACAAAATGGTCATGAAGAACTTTGAAAGGCATTACACAACAAACAGGTAAGGGTAGAGATGAATCTATACAAGGAGGGTCATTCTACATGGTTGGATATACTCTATTTTAGGGCTCCATTTGGTTTGTTCTACCATGCGGCTTGGTTCACACAGCCACATCATAAAGAAGGATTCATCAAGTTCTTGGATGCAATCAATTCAATGCAAGATGTCTGGATTGTAACAAACTGGCAAGCACTGCAATGGGTCCGTGATCCAACGCCCACATCTCGATTGAATAGCTTCCAGCCATTCCAATGTGATTATTCCGTAAGTTTGGATCAGAATTAAATCCTTATTCAGTGAAAAAAATAAATTTTCAACTTTTTATTATTAAGGATCGACCAAAACGTTGTAACAACCCGAAAGTGTGCAATCTGTGGCATAAATCCGGTGTACGATACATGCGAACATGTCAGCCATGTCCTGACATCTATCCATGGACAGGAAAAACCGGAATTCGATCGTCTCGCGTTGACAACGACATTGAAGAATCATAAATAATTTAAATTCATTTAAAACTAAAAACATAACAAAACCAACCGAATTTAATTCAAATTGGCAGGAGATAGACTTTTTTCACAAAAAAAAAAGCAATGAAAAATGTTGATGATTTAAATTTTGTTGATTCAAGGACTTTGAATAACACGAAATACGTTCACTTGCTGTTATTTTATTTAAATTAAATTTTTTTTTGTTATTTGAAAAATTTTGGAAACAAATTTAACACACAAATTTGTTATCCACATTCTTTTTTTTTTGGTTATGCATAAATATTTATTATCCTAAAAAAAAATTAAGAAAAACAAAATTTTAAAAAACATCATTCATATATTTAACAATTTGTCAAGTAGTTAGTAGCTAAATTTTAAATGCAACAAAATTTTCTTTTCTAGTTAAGAATATTTGTTTAATGAGTTTTTAATGTTTGTTTTGTGTAAAAAGTTAAAAAATGTTTATAAATAAAATATTTTTAGTAATAAGTCTTACATTTATTATATATTCATCCTCATTTGTGATAGATATTTCACATTTATTTTTATTTATAAGTTTTATGTTTTCTTTTTAATGTTATATGTTATTTTAATTTTTTTTTAATTTTATTTGTCCATGGTTTTAATATTTTTTTTTATTTGGAGTTATTTTTTTTTTTTTAATATTTGTTTTAAGTCACAAAATAATTATTATTATTATTATTTTCTTTGTTTCAATGAGCCATGTGTTTAAAGAAAAATAAATTATCTGCTAAATGTAACCAAGATGCATTTTATAAAAGAATAAAAAAATAGTAAAAACCACTAACACTAGGTGTAAATGTAATTTAAAGAGAAAAATTGTAGTATTAAGGATGAGTTTCTTTTTTTTTTAAAGGAGAAAACAAAACGTGAGAGTCCTAGAGTGTACAGGGTGGTGTAATGTTATTATAATTGTTTAGTTTAAGTAAAGGCATATTAAATATTAGTTGTCAATTGTATATTTTTTTTTCAACTCCAACTAGTTCTTTGCTGTACAATAATTTTTAATGCACATTATTGCAGTGTGTGACCGGTCAATCATCCTGGCTTGCTTAAACTTACTTTCGATGACATTTCCTTTCATTTAAACCCCACAACTGACATATTGCTGAATGTAAATTTAGCCAAATACTAATTTTGATGTTAAATTTCATTTTACGATTTTTTGTGATCGTCGTTAGATGCTATCTTGTTCATGTTAGTTAAGGATTAAAATACGTACAAACATCAATTGAGTCCATCTAAAGTTCCATGTGTCATAGAGATTTTCTTTTCAATTTAAGTGTGTCACAGTGACCAATCCATTCATGAGCCTTTGTGGCGTGCCACTAGGTTCTATAATTTCAACCGCGTTCTTTTTTTTTTATTGAACTCATTTTTTTTTAATAATTGAAGCCCCAAAGGCTAGCTGAATAAATTCTCTTATGTTACACACTGTATTATATTGACATTTTTCATTTAACAATTTTCTCTTTCACATTATTTTTCCGACTTTTAAAACACCTCCTCATTCGTTTTTTTAACTACTCCTACCACATGTTCCACAACTAGATGCTCCTATTCACTGTTGCATATTCCTATTTCCTGCAAACTAGCGCAACAACATTTTGTTTGTAAAACTATTAAGAATCATTATCACTTGTATTATAATTACAAAAAATAATAAAATATATATATTGCAACAAAAAAGTATTAATTTGTATCTGAAGCATGGACGAGTATATATGTATTATCAAGTTATACTTAACATAGTAAAATTGTCATCAAAATTGACTGGTTAATTTTAATTGGAATTCTTTTAGTGAATTTATTTAAAACAAATCCAAACAAAAATTAGTCTAAATTATTTTTTATTATTTTTTTTTTTTATTAATATTATATTTTAAATAAAATGCAAAAATCAAACAGTGAGTGTGCGTATTTTGTGTACGTTGTAGCAGAAGAACGGCAATAATATTGAAATGATAAAAATAAAAATGTTTAAATAATAATTAAATAAATTTTGTGTTTTTATTTAATTTTTAAAAATACATTTTTTATTAGTTGGTATGTTTTGGCTGAAACTGAAACTCACGCTTAAGGCATGTGGGCTACGAATCGCTTTGATTAGGAGATATGCAGCTGAATAACTGGCGGAACAAAATGGCAGTATAGCCAGCACACGGTTTCAACATAGCAAAAGCAAATTCACTTGAGCGCTCACTTGAGAGCAGAGCCAATAGACTAAACCGAATGGACTGAGAAAGGTCAAAGGGAATTTTTTTTACGAAAGAAAAGTAAAATAAGTCGTCAACTCACTTTTTTAAAGCTTCCGGTGAAGATGAACACAATCAAGTAGAGATCTTCAATAAATTTACAATTCATCTGTTTGATAACAATGTTGGTACCAAACAAAATGTTTGTTGCAAATCATGGTCCTTGTCCTTGGATCTCCAATGAAATTAAAAGCTATAAAGATTTTTGGGATTTGAAAACTTCTCCATTGAGAATATACGTGATCTCTTGCACGCGATCACGTATATTCTCAATGGAGAAGTTTTCAAATCCTAAAAATTTTTAGGGACTTCAAAGGGATTAGAAACAGAGTAAACTCAATCATCGAAGTTATTATATTTCAGAAAAAAATTTAATTCTAGCCGTTCTTCTTCTTTTCCGTGAAATCAGATTAAAAAATTGTACAAAATTAAGAAATTAAAATTCGGTATCAAGGAATTTCGAAAATATTCTGACTTTTAGCTAATATTTTTTTTTTACTCAACATATCAAGTGGGCAACGTTGAATAGATATCCTTTAAAAAAAAGGCTCAGGCTACATTGCAAACAGAACAACACTATTGAAGCTATCTAAGTAGTTTTATTATTCCATTAGCACCACTTTATATAGAATGTTTGCTGTGCTTCTAACGGGCTGTAGAATGCACAGATCGCGTGGTGAGCTAACTCTGGAACATGCCACATATACAAGGTGGCGCAAAAGTAATCCTCCTATCAGAAAATGCTATAAATTTTGCGATTGGCCCCTAATGTCAGTTCTGTTTTGACATTTGTAAACAATGTTACGCTACACTGCTCCAGAACACGGAATATTGGTGACTATTTATTTGAGCAATAATCGGTCGGTGACTTTGGCACAACGTGAATTTCGTCGCAGATTTCCTAGCCGTCCAACGTCTACTGGTGAAACACTGCGACGTTTAGCCGCTCGCCTCGAAGAGACTGGCACAACACGAGATGCTGCCAGGCGTGGCAGACCCCGGAGTAGCCGTTCTGCAGAGAATATTGCTGCTGTAGCCGAAGATGTCATGGAAGCGCCGCCGTCGACATCGACCAGACGACGTGCCACCACGGTTACTGTGAATGGTGAGCGCTACAGAGCAATGATCAACGAGTTATTTTTGCCGCAACTTGATGAATTGGGATTGGAAAACATGTGGTTCCAACAGGACGGTGCAATGGCACACACTGCACGTGCCCCAACCGATATGCTGAAGGACGCATTTTCCGGGCGCCTAATCTCACGTTTTGGCGATTTGCACTGGCCAGCAAGATCGCCTGATTTGACAGCTCCAGACTTCTTTTTGTGGGGCTTTTTGAAGTCGCGGGCTTATGTCAACAAGCCTCAGACTCTTGCAGCTCTTAAAGACAATATCCGTCAAGAATGTGAGGACCTACCGCCGGAAGTTTTGGCCAAAGTGATGGAAAATGCCATTAAAAGGGCTCAAATGACAATCAACTGTGGCGGCGGCCATTTACATGACATCATACTCTCGACTTGATGTAAAAAAAATTAAAAGACCAAATAAAATTAATCCCCAAGAAGAATCAAAGTTTTTCATTTTTTTTTTTAAATTACAGCCAAAAAACATCGGAAGGTTATTTTTGCGCCACCTTGTAGTTGACCATGAAAGAAACAATCAGCCCGTAAATCAACCCCAGCCTTCTTAAAGGACTGACCCTGGGCCTTGTTTATTGTCAAAGCGAAACAGACCTTCAATGGAAACTTACTTACTTAAGTGGCGCTACAGTCCGGAATGAACCTGGGCCTCAACCAACATGCCTCTCCAATTAGCCCGGTCCTTAGCTAACTGCCTCCAGTTGCGCACTCCATGTTGGTTGAGGTCGGTTTCTACTTTTGCGAGCCACTTAAGGCGAGGTCTTCCTCTACTGCGTCCGACGTCTGGCTGGGAAACGAAGACTCTGCGAGCCGGAGTATTGGTGTCCATTCGTTCTACATGTCCTAGCCATCTTAAACGTCCAATCCGGAGTTTTTTGACAAGGGGCATTTCGCTGTACAGCTCGTATAGTTCTTGGTTGAATCTTTGTCTCCATAGCCCGTCAACGCAAACGGGACCGAAGATTTTTCGAAGAATTTTCCTCTCAAATCGACCAAGGATTTCTTCATCCGCTTTTGAGACGGTCCATGCTCCAGCGCCGTAGAGCAGGACTGGGATGATCAGGGTCTTATATAAGATCTCCTTAGTAGTTCAAGTGAGGGCTTTACTACTGAATCGCCTTCTTAGCCCGAAGAAACAGCGGTTGGCAAGAGTAATTCTTCGTTTAATTTCTGCCGAGATGTTGTTGTCAGAGTTAAAAGCGTAGAAGAAGTCCCGTACTACATCAAAGTTATATCTGTCAATAGTGACGTTCTGTCCAATTCGTCGATGTTGTGTGTCCCTTCGAGTTGACAGCCGATACTTAAGGCTGAACTACACTAGTGGGAAGCAATCGAGAGGTAATGTCAAAATTCTACGTTAAGTTTCCTTCAGTACTGTCAATTACTCAAGTTGCCCATCATAGACTTTTGTGAATAGAAGCTATTATCAGAGTGCAAGTCGTTTTGCCAAAAAAAAAATTTGCTTATGAACTTACAAATTTAAATCTACACAGCCGTTGAAGTGAAATGTCAAATTTTTGTATGAAAGAACAAAAGAAAGAGAAAGAGCGAATTAATTCGCTTTTTCGCAAGTGAGCACAAGTGAACGAAAACTGAACGAATCGAAGCGAAAAGCTATTATGGTGGTAGAAAACAAATTGCAGGTTTCCGCACAATTATGAACGTGGTCGTCCGCAACCATCTTCTATTATAGTTCAGCCTTTAGTCTTGCCCTCATTTACTGCTAAACCCATTTTTGCCGCTTCCTTTATATAGTAGCAGACGTGGCTATGTGATGGCATAGTTGGGTCCTACCAAAGATGTCAATATCGTAGGCTTATGCTAGTAGTTGTACAGATTTTTGGAAAACTGTGCCTCTTTTGTTGGCTCGTGAGTTTTTCACAATCGTCTCAAGAATCAGGTTGATGAAGTCTCATGACAGCGCATCGCCTTGCCTAAATCCTTTTTTGGTGTCGAATGTGTCAGTAAGGTCGTTTCCCTGATGGAGCAGCGAGAATTCTCCATCGTCATCCTACACAAACGGACGAGTTCGGGCGGTATCCAAAACTAGACATGGCTCTATAGTTCGTCTCTATAAATGCTGTCGTATGCGGCTTTGAAATCGATGAATAGGTGGTGGGTATCGATTTTGACTTCTTGGGTGTTTTCCAGGGTCTGCCGAAGTATGAAATTTGATCCGTTGTGCACTTTCTTGGGCTAAAATCACACTGATAAGGGCCGATCAGGTTGTTGGTATATGGTTTCAGGCGTTCACATATTAAGGCTGATAGGATCTTGTAGGCGATCTTGAGGAAACCTATGCCACTCTAGTTGGCGTAGTTTGGAGGGTCTCCAATTTTGTGGATCGGGCTAATGATGTTGACGTTTTAAACTTTGGTAAAACTTGCGAACATCGTTCCAGGAGTGGCACCTCTCTATATCCTCGATCGCGTACTTTTCTTGCTCTTTTTTCTTCTTCAAGAAAAACTATTCTCAAATTCGCCTTTCGGAATAGGTCCCGCCATCGTGCAAGAATTACACACGCACATATGAATGGTTGTGAGAAAGCTCTGACCTGGGTACTAACGAGCCTGTTGCGCCAAAAAATTGAAGTTTTAGGACATACCAGAAGATTGTTAGCTGGTTTTTTGCTTTAAGCATTCTTTGAATGGCAAAGTTTCGCTAGTTGAAGGAAACTAATGTTTTCTCTTTAATTAAATCAGGCCCCTTCATTTCAAGGCTTTCGGCTTTGATCCTATAACTTGCTCGAATTTCTAATTGAACCATGGTTGGTCGGATCCTGTTTTCGTATGGAGTGATGAACAAATATTCCCAGAGCCAGAAAACTTAACATTGTAACCATGTAGTGGTGGTCCCTCCTCCATTGTTTGCCGTTTGCCCCCCGGAGGGAGATCTTCACGGGAAACGATTTCAACTGCGGATCTCTCTAATTCAAGATTTGAAATCATGACTTTTGCTTCCCTCCCTTTTGAACTAGCCTGTCTGCCAAACTCCGAAATGTAGTAACAACAACTTCAAGAGCCCATGGCAATATGTGGTAAAAAAGCAGACATTACTGACATCCGGGAAATACCATTAGATGAGTCTGGGAAAAGGACGATGAAATGCTGCGACATCTACTACGGTTCATGTTAAAGTGTCAGACTTAGGCAAGAAGTCTTATAATTGAAGACATTAGCGACTGCATTCTAATGATCGGCATCAAAGCCAAATTTGCCAACATAAGCCTAATATTCCAACATAACCCTAATATTCCAACATAAGCCTTATATGCGCTCATTTTCCTATGGGGGAAAAAGATGATATTTATAAGGTTTGAATCTACGGACTCCTAGATAAAACGTTGGAGCGGCTTTTTCACGCAAAGGAAGAAACAGAGGATATCTTTAGAGCTTTGTAGGAAAATACAGCATAACCTACCTGCCGTCTGGCCAAGGACGTAGGCTAAGTGACTTTGCTACGGAACGAAATAACACTATGAGCACATAAGCACATGATTTCCTCACGGCTCTACCTAGATCATCAAATGCAGAATCATCGACTCCAAGCCAGACGTTGCAGAGGCATGCTTGTACAGATCCAGGCTCATTCCGGACTGTAGCGTCACTTAATGAAGTAAGTAAGTGGAACTCTGCTGTTGCCCTTATAGGGTTGTCTGTCAAAATTTGTTCTCGAATCCTGACAAACCCTTGATAATCCTAAATGACCTGTTTACCGACTAGTTGAGAGTGATTCGTGAAGGTCATTGAGTTGCATTTGATGATTCCGGAACAGTAAATGCATAAGCCGACGTATCTCAAGAGTAAGTATCATCTTCATACACGGATTGAGCTCCTGCGTGCTGCATTCCAAATACAAATGCAACTCCAAAGCTTTTTCCTGCATAACAATCAAATTGAAATATCAAAAACCAATTTTCCCAATAGCCCACAATTAACAATAAATCAAAACTCGTGAAAGGTCATAAAATGAAACCCAACCCTTTGCGACGATTTCGTATTTGTTTCCAGCAATTTAATTTCAATTACCTGGCACAGGTGTCCTTTTAAATTAGAAATACAGTTCACCACCTATAACGTGATTTAGATTAGTATCGGTCCTTAATTAACTTGCAACCATATCGCTATAATGGGACTTTTTGAAAAACACTGCCTGAATCTGTCCGACATTCTTGCTCGGATGTCGTGTAAAGATGGTTCTAATCGCGAGTGTTGTTCTTACCATAATCTCAGCAACTTTATCCATATCCGCTGAAAATTGTACTGAAAGGTCTAGTATTGGAATTGAAGCAGCCCGCCGGTATAATTTGAATGAAATCCTTTTCGACAAATGCGATGAGCATTACATTGGCAAACGTCGAATTGATCCGAAATTTCATGGTCATCCAAAGACGCGTGGGGAAATTTTATCCGCAAAATTTCATTTGGAATCATCCACGATTGAGAAGCAAACGGACTCGCTCATAAGTCTAATTAACAGGATTGCCCTGGAGTATTTAAAGCAATGTCCACCGATAATTTACTATGACAACGATATGGAACAATCGGAGAATTTCATTCTGCAAAAACTTTTAAAGGTATGTGAAGGTGTGCATTGTGGGGGGGAGACCGTTTTGAGACATCGTTGACGTCATAAAATTTGTGATAATGTTGTATATTGGAAACTTTGGGTTTTTTAATTTCAAAACGAGTTAATGTAAGTGGGGCTACAAGTTTTAGGACAAATTTTGTCCCTACTGATCAGGCTGACCCTACCCAGATGAATTTCAACTACTTGAGGACTTCAATGCATTAAGAATACATGTTCGGTGAGTTAGTTGGAAAGCACAGCTTCCATGAAACGACAGAAGATAATGCCAGTGCCGACTAATAGACTCTGCAACAGCATATAATACTAGCTAAGCAGCACTAGACTTCAAATCCGCAACCTGTCGATCTCGAAATGGTCGAACCAGCAACCATATCGACCAAGTACTGATAGATGCGAGACAACATCTACATGCAAACGTCTAAGAGGAACAACTGCATGAGAAATTCCCTGCTTTGCTCCCATCCTAATATCAACAACCAGTGGATTCAGTATCACACTATCATCAAATAAGTATCCGAAACCACCATTGGCTACAAGCTACCCCCGTAAGATGATATGATGATATTTGTAAGTTCCAAAAAAAAACTACAGAAGAGCATATTCATATCAAGCGGTGCAATGGGGCTTAGTTCCCAACAAACAGGAAGTAGCCCCTGAGGGGCTTATTTTTTTTTTTTTTGAAATGGAAATAAGGTTTATTTCCTTTTCATGCATCCAAACACGAGCACATCCCAAATCCAACAGTAGGCCCAAGCAGGGGGGTTGCAGGGGGGCAGTATACCCCCGCACTTATTCTAATTTTGCTTACACTAAACTTGAATAGAAGCCAATTTCAAATGGCAATAACACCTGCGGGGGTTAATGCTTTTTCGTGGTAGAGCTTATTTCGATTTCGAAAAGGAAATAATCTTTGTTGGGGCAATTTCCTTTTATCGAGGAAATAAGCCCCATGGGGCTTACTACATTGGCTCGGCCACATTGAACGAATAAATAGTACTGCTCCAGCCAAGAGAATCTGTGAATCAAAATAATATTTTGATCTTAGACAACAGGCAAAACTGAACCTAAAGATAAAGCGATCGCGCATACTAGGGCGCTTTTAATAAGAGCTATAAGATCGTTTACTTAACTTCTTAAAGAATCGCGCCAGACTATTCCGACACATCGCGTCGTGGATTAGAAAGATAAGAAACTTAAGTCGCTTTAAAGCCAGCCTCGTAGAAATATGAGTGAGAGTTACAATAACCCTTTGTAGTCTTCTCTTGGAATTTTTTCTAGATGTAGCTAACCATCTTCAGCCGTTGTTCTTCTCGAAAGTCTTGAAGTAGATTCTCTTCATCCAGCGTTGTCGTAAACGACTTTATATCAAGTGAACTTACTTACTTAAGTGGCGCTACCGTCCGAAATGAACCTGGACCTCAACCAACATGCTGCGCCAATTAGCCCGTTCCTTAGCTAACTGCCTCCATTTGCACACTCCAAGTTGGTTGAGGTGGGTTTCTACTTGTGCGCGCCACTTAAGGGAGGTCTTCATCTACTGCGTCCAACGTCTGGCTGGGTCGCCGGAGTGTTGGTGTCCATTCGTTCTACATGGCCTTACCATCTTAAACGTCCAATGCGGAGTTTTCTTTGACCAGTGGCATGTTGCTGTGCAGCTCGTATAGTTCTTGGTTGAATCTTCATCTCCATAGCCCGTCAGCGCGAACAGGACCAAAGATTTTCCTCTCGAATCGAGCAAGGATTTCTTCATCCGCTTATGAGACGGTCCATGCTTCAGCGCCGTAGAGCAGGACTGGGATGATCAGGGTCTTATATAGAATTTCCTTCGTAGTTCGAGTGATGGCTTTACTACTGAATTGCCTTCTAAGCCCGAAGAAGCAGCGGTTGGCAAGAGTAATTCTTCATTTAATTTCTGACGAAATGTTGTTTTCAGAACTAATAGCGGAGCCGAGATAGACAAAGTCTCGTACTACCTCTGTCTAATTCGTTGATGTTGTGTGTCCTTTCGTGTTGACAGCATATATGTACTTCGTTTTGACGTCATTTACTGTCAAACCTATTTTTGCCGCTTCTTTCTCTATACTAGCAAATGTGGATATGACATCACGTTGTGTCCTACCAATGATGTCAATATCGTCGGCGTAAGCTATTAGTTGCACCGATTTGTAGAAAATTGTGCCTCTGATGTTGGCTCGGGAGTTTTGCAAAATCCTCTTAAGAATAAAATTGAAGAAGTCACATGAGAGCGCATCGCCTTGCCTAAATCCTTTTTTCGGATCGAACGTGTCGGTGAGGCCGTTGCCGACCATGATGGAGCAGCAAGAATTCTCCATCGTCATCCTACACAAACGGAGGAGTTTGGGCAGTACACCAAAACTAGACATGGCTCTGTATAGTTTGTCTCTATAAATTCTGTCGTATGCGGCTTTGAAATCGATGAATAGGTGGTGGTTATCGATTTGGACTTCTTGGGTTTTTTCCAGGATCTGCCGAAGTGTGAAGATTTGATCGGTTGTTTACTTTCCTGGCCTAAAACCACACTGATAAGGGACGATCAGGTTGTTGGTAAACGGTTTCAGGCGTTCACATATTACGGCAGATAGGAACTTGTAGGTTATGTTGAGGAGACTTATGCCTCTGAAGTTGGCGCAGTTTGGATCGGACAAACGATGCTGAGGTTCCATTCTTGAGGCATACCGGGTTTTGTCCATAAGCTTGCAATTTTCTTTTATAAATTTAGGATATTAAATAACACCGTTAACTGAAAACCTGGTATTGGTAAGAAACTTTTGTTCCTCCTGTAAAATTTCTCAAATTTTGGAGTTACGAGTTTTTTTTACTAAGCCCACGATATCTGTTTTTTTTTTATCTTTTAGAGCTTTCCCATAACCTTCTATCATGGCCAGATTAACAAAAGATACGAAGCACTCAACAAGGGCTTTCGATCGTCAGTGGACACGAATTGCCGTAGTTATATACTATTTCTGTCAGATCCGCTGATGACGCGTAAGATTATTGGACCACAAGTTAATTCTCGTGTCTTGGTTGTGTCTAGATCTAGTCAATGGAAACTTAGAGATTTCCTGACTTCCGAGTCATCTTCGAATATCGTCAACTTGCTTGTGATTGGAGAGTCTTTAGTCGCCGATTCAGAAAGGGTAACACGTCTTCAATTCATGAAACGTGGATATTTTTATTGTAATACATTTTTCAGGAACGTCCCTACGTGCTTTACACGCACAAACTCTACTCCGATGGTCTTGGTGCTAATACACCTGTGGTCCTAACCAGCTGGGTGAAAGGTGTCCTCTCAAGACCTCATGTAAATTTATTTCCACCGAAATTTGATGGCGGATTTTCAGGGCATCGCTTTACAATATCAGCTGTCAATCAGCCACCGTTTATCTTTCGCATACGACAGCTAGACGCAACTGGTCAGAGTTTTATTCGCTGGGAAGGTGTTGAGTATAGGCTGATCGACATGATTGCTAAGCAGATGAACTTCTCCTTTGAAATTGTCGAACCGACTGAAAATTCAGCTTTGGGGTGAGTTGGAAAAAGCTTCATTGAAATATCAAAACTCTAAAACGATATGGTTTGTCAAGGTCTGGAAATTCGATTGTAGACGAAGTGAAAAAAGGCAAGACTGATCTGGGAATGGCTGGAGTTTATATAACCGAGGGACGTTTGAACGAGATCGATATGTCACATGGTCATTCGAGGGATTGTGCAGCGTTTATCACACTGGCCTCAAAAGCCTTGCCAAAGTAAGAAAATTTACGAAACCCATAAATCTTGAGTTGGATTTTTAACCATTGCAGATATCGAGCTATTTTGGGGCCATTCCAATGGCCGGTGTGGTTAGCTCTTATAGCCATTTACTTGGGAGGTGTTGTGCCCATCGTCTTTACCGATCAAGGGACACTCAAGCATTTAATAGGTAACTGGGGCGAGTTTGAAAACATGTTTTGGTACGTCTTCGGCATGTTTACTAATAGCTTTACGTTCACCGGGAAGTACTCTTGGTGTAGCTCGAAGAAAGTGTCAACCAGGTTGCTGATTGGGTTTTATTGGTTGTTCACGATCATCATTACGTCCTGCTATACTGGGTCGATCATTGCATTCGTCACGCTACCAGCTTTTCCGTCTACAGTGGATTCAGTTGATGACCTATTAGGGCTGTTCTTTCGAGTGGGGACTCTTGGTAAGGCATCTAATCATCTTAAGAATGTTTTAACTTTTCCAATTCAATTTTAAGATCGAGGAGGTTGGGAGAAATGGTTTCAAAACTCTACGCACGAATCAACCGCAAGGCTGTATAAAAAAATGGAATTTGTCGGCTCACTCGAAGAGGGTATTGGTAACGTAACGCAGTCTTTCTTCTGGAACTACGCTTTTCTTGGATCTCAAGCGCAGCTTGAGTATTTGGTCCAATCGAACTTCAGCAACGAGTAAGAGTCACGACCTTCTTTTGAGACAACATTTATGACCACACATATTTTTTTCAGAGCATTAGGACGTCGCTCTGCGCTTCATCTCAGTGAGGAATGCTTTGCTCCATTTCACATTGGATTCGCCTTTCCAAAGAATTCAGTTTATCATAGAAAAATCAACCAAGCCATCCTTTTAGCTCAACAAAGCGGACTTATAGCCAAAATTAGCAACGAGGTGTCTTGGAAGATGCAAAGATCAGCAGCAGGAAAACTTCTTCAAGCCAGTTCTTCCCGTGCTCTACGTGAACGTATACAAGAAGAACGCCAGCTAACCACAGCCGATACAGAGGGTATGTTTCTTCTCATGGCAATTGGATATGTTGCTGGTGGCATTGCTCTGGGATCGGAAATCATCGGTGGAATCACAAACAAGTGCCGCCAGATCATAAATCGGTCTAAAAAGTCCAATGCCAGTACGTTATCTTCAAAGAGAAACTCCACCGATTTCGAGGATAAAGATGAACTGGCAGATCATCTCCGTAGGAAAGCAAAACGACAGCTGAGCCGTGAAGAGTCGACGAAAAAAGCCTTCTTTGGCTTAAAGGAACTTAACCTAACCAAGGCTACTCTGAAGGAGTTGTATGGATCACATAACCGGCAAGAGCCGAATTTTATTTACCAAAATGGAAAATTAATTTTGGAAACAGAGGCTCGATCATCAGATTCATCCATGGCTGCGACTAGGACCCCGTCGATTGTGAGTGAGAATACTACAGATTTGGAGCAGACGTTACAGCATTTGGATATGTGCATCAATGTGCATGATGAATGTGGAAATCCGGTCGGGGTGGTGGAAATTGAAAAATCAGAAAATGGGAATCCAGATAACGTATTTGGAAGCTTGGTTGAGGACACACATTTGGGATCGAAATATGACAAGTTGGGGATCTGCGATGAGAAGGAGGATAAGTAGAGAGTTATTGGTTACATGTTTGAACAAAATTCAGCTAATATTCATGTTAAGCAATTTCTGAAAATGAATGTTAATTGTCCAATTATTGTTATGAATTAATAGAGTACGTTCATGAGGGATTTTTAAGCCCCACAGCACGATCATTGTATAAGTTGAGTTGCCGTACTCATTTTTACTTAATGCCATTCCCTACGCAAACATTAGTGATAAGGAAAACTCTCGGACTAAATTCCGACCATCATGACAATATCGGTGAAGTGAAATAATCCCCATGGGGCTTAATTCCCGCAGGGGTTGATGTGTTTTCGTTGCGTGGCTTATTTCACTGCACCGTCAATATCGTAGGGGTATGTTAGTAGTTGCACCGATTTTTGAAAGAATGAGCCTCTGGTGTTGGCTTTAGAGTCTTGGACAATCTACTTAAGAATGAGATTCACACTGCGTCACCTTACCAAAGTCCCTAAGCAAAAATTAGTGATAAGGAAAGCTGGTAAGAGCTCTCGGACTAAAGTCCGACCATTATGACAATATAGGTGAAGTGAAATAACGCCCATGGGGCTTAATTCCCGCAGGGGTTGATGCTTTTTCGTTGCGTGGCTTATTTCACTGCACCGTCAATATCGTAGGGGTGTGTTAGTAGTTGCACCAATTTTTGAAAGAATGAGCCTCTGGTGTTGGGTTCAGAGTCTTGGACAATCCACTTAAGAATGAGATTGCAAAATTCACTTCACACTGCGTCACCTTACCAAAGTCCGTTGTTGGTATCGAATGTTTCGGTGAGGCAGTTGCCGATGGACGAGTCGTTTCTACAAGACGGGCCAAAAGAAGTCATCCGATGTTGTTTTGCCTTCAGAATATCGGTTGTGGCTCGGGTGCTCGTGTGTGTGCCGTTGCTCCATCCGGTTGGAACCACATATCCACCAGTACTTATTCGTCCAATTGCGGCAAAAAAAAACCTCGCTTAACATGGTCCTAAAGCACGCACCGTCGTTTGACCAGCAGCGTTCCCGAAAAAAATGGTCCGATGGCTCCTCCAGCGTGAACAGCGCACCATGCAGTAACTTTGAGCGGGTGTAATGGTTTCTCGTGCATTGCTCGTGGATTATTGGTGCCCCAGAAGCGATAGCTTTGCTTGTTCACGTACCCACTTAGTTGGAAATGAGCCTCATCGTTCATTATGATTTTGGTCGAAAAATCGTTCACTTCGACTATTCCGCGTTCTTGGAGAGTGTATCGCTCCAGAGCTTGTTCACTTGTATTCTAAATCTGTCTAGTCCACAATCTTCAAAGCAAGTTTGACATTGGCGGCCATTTGCAAAAATAAGAGCATCTTCCAAAAGGGTGACCTCTTTTGGCCCACCTTGTATAAATGCCGCATATGCCGCATACGACTTTGAAATCGATGATATAATTGGTGGGTATCGATTTGGACTTTTACAGTTTTTTTCAGGATCTGCCGAAGTATGAAGATTTTATCAGATGAACACTTTCCTGGCGTAAAACCATACTGATATTACGGCAGATACGATATTTTAGGAGATATTGAGACTTATGCCTCCGTAGTTAGCAAAGTTTATAGGGTATCAACTCTCATCCCTCCAAATTTGACTCACGAGTTGGTGAATATTCCTTACCAAATCATCTGCACCGTCTTTCTGAAGCTCGGCAGGAGGCCGTCATTTCCGGTAGCCTTGTCAAGCTGTAGTTTAGATATTTCTTTCCTCACCTCACTTAGTTTGTTAGGTAGGTAATTTTGGCTTTCGTCGCCAATATTTGACGCTTTGTTCTGCCTGAGTGGTACGTTGTTTGTCATCGCCGTTGAGTGGTCAGCAGAAGTGGTTCTTCCATATCCTCAGCATCGACTGTGTCTTAACTAAGATCTTTCATTGATCATCTCAACAGGATTCTGTTCGTGCCATCTATTCCTGTCTTTGATTTTTTACACTTGCGACCATCTTTTCTAGAGTGGCACTTCTCTATAACTCCGATCATGCATATTTCTTGATCTTTTTTCTTCTCTTGTGAAAAGCCGGTGTTCTTCCTTCCTTTTTTCCTGGAATGCTCAATGACAGCTCTCGCCTTCACATGCAGGTTAGCCCTCATTATTGGCTCTAAGGATGTGCCAGCACTCTTCATCAAACCAAAGGTTTCTTGCCGGTAGCCGGTTTGTTGCCATTGTTCTTCGATATTAGATGCTGGTGGAATGATGTTTATAGAGAGGGTAAGGAATAACCGTTCTGGTTATACCTTGACGGTCTATTGCAGTCTTTCAACATTAATACTTTTTCGCAGTGTTTTTGATTTATTTATTGACCTTGCCTGCAACAAGATAGTCGTCGGAGTAGACGTAAGCCCTCGGAAGGTTCGGACATTCAAAATACTGAATGCCCGCCTCTTGTCTATCGCTGTTGTGATTAATTTGATTAACCGTTCGTTGATTTGGAGACCGCCATTATGGATATCGGAAAAAACCGTGTGCTGGCTATAGTGGAATAGTGTTTGGCCGCGAACTCAAGTAGCATAAGTCTATTGCCTGCCATGTTGTGGTGTAGCCTGATACCTACCATCTTTTCCTACCTCTGCGATAAAGTCTCCGAACACGATTTTAACACCGTACTTCGGTAGGCGCTCAATAGCTTTGTAGAGGCGGTCTTTCGCAATATCATGTTCATGTTCTGTTCTGGGTCCAGCTTTTTTTTCTCTTTTGGAGCATAAACGCTTGTGTTGGCGAATTCGGTCTTCATGCGGAATGTTGCAGTGCGTTCGCTAATGCCTTGAAAACATAAGACTTCTTGCCTAGGTCTTGCACTTTTAACAAATCCACTTACAATGTTCTGGGTCCAGCTTTTTGCTCACAACCATTCATGTTTGTGTGTACTTTTTTTACCAGCCGAATGCCATCATATGCTATCATATTTCCTGGATGGCAGACATGTCTGCTTTGTAGGAGCTTAGGGCTTCCGCTAGTTTTTCGACTGCACCTCTCCTGTTTAATGTTTTTAAATTCCAAATGCAGATATGAATGTCGTTTTTCTTTTTCATTTAGCTTGGTCATCATTAGTGAAGTCAGTCCTTTTCGAGCCTCTTGGTTGGTCCGTAACAATTTTTTCTAAGGTAACTGTGCCTCTGCAGATGAGTTTAGTTGGTATGAAACCGGTTTTGATAGCGAGGGGACTGATGTATGCGGAAAGAAATAGCTTGTGCGGTAGATAAGGTTGAAAACCAGACGCTCCCAAGCGCGGCCTCCCGCTGAGCTTTATAAAGCCGGCGGAGATGACTGGGTTAGTAACATCCACCAACTCATAAGCTTGATCTGGTCGGAAGAAAGTATGCCTGAAGAATGGAATCTCAGCATAGTTTGCCCGATCCACAAAAAGCCTCCTCAACATCTCCTACATAATCGTATCCAAAATCCTAGACCAGGAAAGTCCACAACCGATCAAATTTTCACACTTCGGCAGATCCTGGAAAAAACCCAAGAAGTCCAAATCGATATTCACCACCTATTCATCGATTTCAAAGCCGCATACGACAGCATTTATAGAGCCGAACTATGCAGAACCATGTCTAGTTTTGGTTTGCCACCCAAACTAGTCCGTTTGTGTAGGACGACGATGGAGAATTCTGGCTGCTCCATCAGGGTCGGAAACGACCTCACCGACACATTCGACGCCAAAAAAGGATTTAGGCAAGGCGATGCGCTGTCATGTGACTTAATCTATTAGATTCTTGAGAGGCTTCTGAAAAACTCCCAAGCCAGCAGCAGATGCAAAAACTTTCAAAAATCGGTGCAACTATGTACTAGCATACGCCGAAGATATTGACTTCGGTTGCGTTTGCGTTGACGAGCTATAGAGAGGAAGATTCAACCAAGAGCTATACAGCGCCATGGCCCTGGTCAAAAAAATCCGCATTGGACGTTTAAGATGGCTATGACATGTAGAACGAATGGACACCAATACTCCGGCTCGCAGAGTCATCGATTCCCAGCCAGACGTCGGACTCAGTAGAGGAAGAACTCGACTTAATTTGCCGCGCACAAGTAGAAACCAACCTCAACCAACTTGGAGTGCACAACTGGAGGCAGTTAGCTAAGGACCGGGCTAATTTTAGACAAATGGGCCGATGACGTCTTCGACATATAAACCTCACCAAACAGCGATTTTTTCGGAATGTAACGGAGTCTCAAGAGCTTCATGAGGATTGGGCTTACTCCAAAATGGACAATTCTGCTTGTTTACATACATGTCAAGCCAGAAATGAGCCTCAAAGCTGAAATGATTTGAATATAAAAAGCTGGTTTAACATCAACTTCCAGTTGATTCTCAGCCCATTCACTGAAAACGACGCAATTAATGGTCCGCTGGCTTTAATTCTTACGCCACTCGGATCCAATATGGATGTAGGCCAAGATCTTTCCTCAATATTTTGCAAGTAGTGGACGGGCAGAGGCCGAGTTGCTGAGAACGGTATCGGATTGATAAATTCGGGTCCTCTATCACACTCACGTCTAGAGCGGCGATGGCCTCTTCTGAACGCACGATACGGGCGCAATTTGGATGAGTGTTATCAAAATGAGTAAATGTGGTCGTTAATCGACCCAAACTCCATAGTATCGCGTATTAGCTGCTCAGACGAACGATTATGCGCACCGTAAACTTGACGAAGTGGTCTATAAGTTTTGGCGAACAAAGCGCTAATTTTGAAAGATTCCACGTTGTTCTGGTCATAAGATAACTAAGTCTCGTTCATATCTGTTTCTTGTGTAGGTAGGTAAGCTGTTTCATGGTGATTTGCCAAAGTAAACTGCAAAAAATTCGAACACATCTTCATTCTTATGGCAGCTAGTTTGACCTCGAGCTTCTCAGCCCCTATTGCATGTTATATACCTCTAAAAAAAAAACCTTTACAACCAAATAAAAAACAAAAGCATTTTTATTAATTATTACAAACTAGATATTTATTTTAATAAATACAAAATGTTTTAACAAAACAATTTTTAAATTTAAGAAAAGAAATGAAAATATTTTAAGTAACACCTCGACGACATCATTTCCCTTTGCATTGTTTTGTTCGACCATTATTTCAAAGAATACTTTAAAGAGATTAAATTAAACAGAAAATATGTATCCTATTCGATAAACCACTATTCGCAATCGTCCTTTTGAAATTCACACGGATCACACGTTCTAAATCAAATAAAAACGAATAATTGTTGGAATACGCTCTACACACACATGCGTTTCTAGAAAACCGTCTAACTTGAGTATAATTTTAAAATTGTGGATTGACTTAGGTGATGAAGGACATTTTTATTTTTGAGATTGCTAAACACATTTAAATTTTTTAGTTTGAATATATTTTTTGTTATCTTCGAGCATCGGTAAGGACTATTTGTAGTGAACAGCATTGACGAGTCATTTACTGGAAATATACTCGAATGCGTGTGCCATTTGAATTGTTGTTGCTTTACATTGAAGGTGGAAACATGGATTGGATTTACTTCGATGGCAATAATCAAGCACTTGCCAAGCCGATTGCAATGCCACCGGCAAAGGCAGTCAAAAAGATGTGCAAATCGTTTAGTTTTGGGCCATTCTCATCGCCGATCAGGTTGCTGTACCATTTCTTTGCCTTCTTGCCCTTCCTCTTGATGATGTCTTCGGCGCGATCTAAGTTGCGGTCGACAAAGCGTTCAGCCTGGAAAAAAATTAAAAATTTAAAGGATGGTGTTACTGTTGGAAAATATGGTAGAAAATCTGTTTTGATAAAAGGGTTGGTGTTGGGTTCTGCTTGAAAGAAAGTTAAAACAAATGATAACGCCAATGGCGATGTACACGCCGGGGACTTTATAAGATCGGTGTGCCAACACATGGTTGGGTGTTGTAGAACGATGGTAGACTCTGATTGGCTTTAACTGACAATGCCCAGCGGTTGAAACTCTGACTTCACATCAAGAGCTTATTTTTAACATCAAAATTTTAACCATCGGATACTGGTCTCACCCAACCGGATTTGGCTTGTTAAACAATAAGCGCAAGTGTTGAAAACACGACGAAAAACCGCAACACTATAAACAGCCAGCTCATAATGGCACGGAATGAATACCCGGCCTGCTGTCCCAGGCGAGTATAGACAAGATGCTTCGACATATTCAGACAACAGGTTGTCTAGGAATTTCAAGGGTTAGTCAGGCCTCTTGAACAGAAATGGTGGCGGATGAACCAAAAGGCCAACGGCAGCTCTTAATCCCGTAGTGGATACTGATGGCCCCGTGTCCTAGGGTATCTAATAAATTGGAACTGGCCCTCCAGGTTGGGGATGTGCTTTGGGTTAACTACCCAACCATGAAAGAAACTAACGGTTATGAAGCAACCAATAGCCTCGGAGGGGACTGATTTTATTGTTAACGACCCTGTTAAACATAAAAGGGGAAAACGACGTCCGTATCTGCACCTGCAATGTGAGAACATTAAACAGGACAGGTGCCAGCGAAGAACTAGCGGAAGTCCTTAAACTCCTACAAAGCAGTCATTACTGCCATCCAGGAAATACGATGGGATGGGCCGGGCAAAATGAGGATGAAAAACTTTGACATCTACTACGGATTGTGTTATAGTTAGCAGCAACAGCGACTATTCGGATGCGGATTTGTTATAAGCCCCAGACTTAGGCAATAAGTCTTATGTTTCCAAGACATTAGCGACCGAAATGTAACTATCTGCATCAAGGTCAAATTCGCCAATATAAGACTTAAATGCGCTCACGCCCCAACAGAGGAAAAATATCATAAAGCTAAGGATTGTTTCTATGAGCTCCTTGACAAAACCTATGAGCGACTACCGAAGCACGATAATTAAATTGTGCTGGAGATTTTAACGCAAAGGTAGGAAGAGAAGACATCTTTAGCAGTATTGTCGGAAAACATATCCTACACGACAACACGTCTGGTAACGGACTTTGGCTAATTGACTTCGCTACACCCATCACACGGTTTGCTCACCTCGATATCCATAAGAGGACATGGCGGTCTTCAGATCAACGAACGGTCAACCAAATTGATAACATTACGATAGACAAGAGGCACGCATCCAGTATTTTGGATGTCCAAACATTCCGAGGAACTACAAGGCTAAGGTGCAAGTGAAGACGAGAAGATATGAAAAACACTGGCTTTTCATAAAGAAGAAAAAAAAGGAAGAAAACCGCGCAGTCAAGGATATATAGAGGAGCCACTACTGGAACGACGTTCGCAAGTCTTACCAAAGTGTAAAACGTAAAAGGCGAGGATACAAGGCTCGACCAGAACCCTGGCGAGATGAACAAGAAAATACCGTACTTGAGACACAGTCAATGCTGAGGATATGGAAGAACCACTTCTGCAGCCTGTTAAACGGCGATGACGAACAACATTCCACGGTCAGGCAGAACGAACCATTAAACATTGACAACAACAGCGAAAACTGCCAACCACCCGACCTGAGTGATGTGAGGATAGCAATATCTAAACTCAAGCTTAATAAGGCTGCCGGAAATGACGGCCTTCCCGCTGAGTTTAATAAAGCCGGCGGAGATGACTTGCTAAGTAGCATCCACCAACTCATAAGCCGAATCTGGTCGGAAGAAAGTATGCCTGCAGAATGGAACTTCAGCATCGTTTGCCCGATCTACAAAAAAGGTGACACTCTGCTCAACATCGCCTACATAATCCTATCTGCCGTAATATGTGAACGCCTGAAACCGTTTACCAACAACCTGATCGGCCCTTGTCAGTGTGGTTTAAGGCCAGGAAAGTCCGCAACCGATCAAATCTTCACACTTCGGCAGATCCTGGAAAAAAACCCAAGAATTCCAAATCGATACCCACCACATATTCATCGATTTCAAAGCCGCATACGGCAGCATTTATAGAGACGAACTATTCAGAGCCATGCCTAGTTTTGGTATACCGCCCAAACTCGTCCGTTTGTGTAGGACGACGATAGAGAATTCTCGCTGCTCCAGTGGGGTCGGAAACGACCTCACCGACACAATTGATACCAAAAAACGATTAAGGCAAGGCGATGCGCTGTCATGAGACTTCATCAACCTGATTCTTGAGACGATTGTGCAAAACTCACGAGCCAACAACAGAGGCACAGTTTTCCAAAAATCTGTACAACTACTAGCATAAGCCTACGATATTGACATCTTTGGTAGGACCCAACGTGAAGCGGCAAAAATGGGTTTAGCAGTTAATGAGGGCAAGACGAAGTGTATGCTGTCAACATGAAACATGACACACAACATTGACGAATTGGACAGAACGTCACCATTGACAGATATAACTTTGAGGTAGTACGGGACAACAACATCTCGTCAGAAATTAAACGAAGAATTACTCTTGCCAACCGCTGTTTCTTCGGGCTAAGAAGGCAATTCAGTAGTAAGGCCATCACTCGAACTACTAAGGAGATCTTATATAAGACCCTGATCATCACAGTTCTGCTCTACGGCGCTGAAGGATGGACCGTCTCAAAAGCGGATGAAGAACTCCTTGGTCGATTTGAGAGGAAAATTCTTTGAAAAATCTTCGGCCCCGTTTGCGTTGACGGGCTATGGAGACGAAGATTCAACCAAGAACTATACGAGCTGTACAGCGACATGCCCCTGGTCAAAAAAAAAAACTCCACATTGGACGTTTAACATGGTTAGGACATGTATAACGAATGGACACCAACACTTCGGCGTCCCAGCCAGACGTCGGACGCAGAAGAGGAAGACCTTTAAGTGGCGCGCACAAGAAGAAACCGACCACAACCAACTTGGAGTGCGCAACTAGAGGCAGTTAGCTAAGGAACGGGCTAATTGGAGAGGCATGTTGGTTGAGGCCTAGGTTCATTCCGGACTGTAGCGCCACTTAAGTAAGTAAGTATTATTTCCCGACCCACATAGAAGGATACCCTCAAAATGCGCCAAAACAGAGGTATGATCTGCCCCAGGGTGATTTTAGGCCCACAACCGATTAAGAATTCACACTTCGGCAGATCTAGGAAAAACAAATACCCAGGATGTCGGTTACGATATCCATCTATTCATTGATTATAAAGCCACGTATGACAGTCGCCCACACTCCTGTGTTGAGGAAGAATGATGGAGAATTCTCGCTGATCCATCATCGCCGTAAATGAAACATACGATACCAAACATAGATTTAGACAAGGTGACGCATTATCGTGTAACTCCATTTGAATATTTTTTTAGAGGATTACGACCCAACAACAGCACCACAATATTTAATAAATCGGTGGAACTAGCATACATAGCATACGCCGATAAAGTGGATATCAATAGGCGGATTCAAGGAGATGTCACTGCCATGTATAGGCAAAGAAAGCGTCTAAAATCGACTTAGCTATAACGTGGTTAATGAGAAGGTACAATCAAACGTTGTCACAATCGACGTAGGAAGACATTTTTTTCGGCTCAGCTTCTGACAAGGGCACCTCGTCAGAAATAATTAGTTTTACCAAAGATTATAGAACTACAAAGTGTTCGCATCTCATATGACGAAAATTTTCTATGTGGGGTACTGATATTGATACCCCAGTGTTTACATTGCTACCGCCAAAGCAACAGCATAGCCGACGTATACGATCGTCGAAATTTCCCCTTTGCACGACTACAACAATTTAAGCTGTGATGCGTACTCTATGTATTTCTATACTCTTTGGTTTTACTAAGGGGAACATATATAAGATTCTGTTCAATGCAGGCAGCCCTACTTTACGGCACTGAATTGTTCTTTGGAAAATCTTAATCCACGAACTTGGTCAAACAAAAACTTCTCCAGAGGCCAAAAGTAAAACCGTCCTCAACCCACTCGAAGTGCTAAACTTGGGGTAGTAAGTAAATAACCAGATTAATTGGCGAGGAGTCACATGTGATCAGACATGTTAAAAGTCCACCGGTGAAGAAAGACTTGTAATAGCAAGACAACGAAGATAACTAGGAATCGGATGGACTTTGGTGTAATGTCTTGCTTTGTAACCCAATCCAAGCTCAATTATCCATGGGAAACCCGATTTACTTTCAAATCTTCAGTGTGACCAACAGCCTTAGCTATACGAATAAAATAACCCAAGGACTGCAGAACTCCACAACGCAAATACGCCTGGTAGGGCATAGAAAATCCCTACACCCCAACAATAACAAAAGAAAAATGAAAAATTCGTTAGTCATGTCGTTTATTTGAATTAAAATGCATAAAATACAAACGAAAGTTTTAATTTAAAGAGCTTAATAAAACACAAGGAATGCTGTGGCACCAAACGACAAATCGTCTCTACAATATCCATGTGAGTTCGACAGGCACACGCGCTTTTAAAAATTAAATTCGATTTACAAAATATCGTCTGGTGCCAAACCGAATAACTTAGGACAAAAGAATGAAAAGAATTTTAGATCGAAAAAAACACAAAAATGGAAGTCGTACGATTGGTAAACCTTAAGACTGAAGTGCGAGCAAGTTCGGGCTGAATAATTGAGCTTTGGGGCAGCCAGCAAAACTATGCGGATCCAAGTCCAATGAATATACCACCCGCAAAGGCGATCAAGAATGTTCGAACTGAATTGTTTTGCACAAGTACTCTGCCCTACGGGGAAGAAGATAGAGAAAGTTCGTTCAGTTAAACAGGATTTTTCATAAGAATACCTAAAACAGTGCACGCATGAATTGTTGCACAAGGATATCTTTTATCAACGAATTTACTTTAGGCATTCAATGTGGTGATTCGACTAAATGCGAGCGCTTACCTTATCAGCCCAACTGCGTTCCTGTCCAGTGACTGCTTCTTCTACTTTATCGGTGACCTTGTCGATTTTCTTAGTCACCTTTGACCAATCGACTTTGATGTAGCCCTCTTGATGGGCGATTTGCATTACAATGACACCACCGCCAATGGCGAAGGCGGCCATTTTGCCAACTTTCGCTGTTGCGAAACCAGTTACCCTGAAAATGAAATAAAAAAAAGTGATACAAGTTTTTTCGACCAAGGGGTATATCTATATCGTTGTCAACATCGACGATTTAATACCGTCGTGGTAATCCGACTATGATTCACAGTTGTAAATCGATTTTTTAAGAGTTAAGTTTGGCAGTACTGGTTAGTAATGGCGTCCAGCGTCATCTGTCAAAGTGAAAAGTTTTCAGTAAACTCTCCCAGTCTCCCATTTAATCATGGAAAGAACTGCAAACGAGCAACGATTGCAAATTATTGAAATTTGTTATCAAAATTCATGTGCACCGTTCGTTACGGACATATTATGGTCGTCATAATCGACCTGGTGAATCAACAATTCGGGCTGTTATCACCAAATTTACTTTGTTGGATATTAAACCATCGACTTGCATGCGTACAGTGAGTACCGACGAGATAATTGCAGTCCAATTGCAGCGTCCAATGTTAATGAAGATCGGGAAATGTCAAATCCTAGCCGTTCTCAGCAATTGGGCATGTGTTACTCAACCACACGGGAAATTTTACGTGTCGACTTGGGTTTAAAAGCCTATAAAATTCAACTTTTGTAAGAATTGAAACCGAATTACCTACCACAACGTCTAATTTTTGGTGAATGGGTTTTAGAACAGCTCCATGAAAATCCGCAGTTTTATCGAAAATTTGTGTTCAGATCATTTCTGGATCAACGGATACGTAAATAAGGAAAACTGTCGCATCTGGAGTGATGAACAGCCACACGCCATGCAAGTATTACCGATGCATCCCGGAAAAAATAAATTTTGATGTGGTTTATGGGCTGGTGGCATCGTTTTTCTTCAAAGACGACCGTGAAAGAAACGCTACCGTCAACGGCGAACGATATCGAGCCATGATATGCGACTTTTTTTTTGCCCCAGTTGGCTGAGTTGAACTGATATGTGGTTTCACATGACGGTACCACATGTTACACAGCTCATGAAACAATGGAAATGTTGAAGGATGAATTTGGTGAACAGCTTATCTCTCGAAATGGCCCTGTGAGTTGACCGCCAAGATCATGCGATTGAACGCCTCTTGTTATTTTCTTGTGGGGTTATGTAACGTCGTTAGTCTAGGTGGACAAGCCGAACACGATTGAAGTCTTACAGGATAACATAACACGCGTAGTTCGTGGAATACAGACCGAAATGCTCGAAAAAGTGACGCAAATATTGGACCTTCCTAATGGACCAATCGAAACGGAGCCGCGGACAACATTTACATGAAGTTGTCCTTAAAAACTAAAATCCTCAATCGTATCTCCATCTAGGAAATACGATGGGATGGGCCGGGCCAAAAGAGGATGAAAAACTGTGACAGCTGCTATTCGGTTGCGGATTTGTTATAAGTGCCAGACTTAGGCAAGAAGTCTTATGTTTCCAAGACATTTAACAATCCGCATCAAGGCCAAATGCGCCAACATAAGCCTTATATGCTCTCACGCCCCAACGGAGGAAAAGGATGATATAGCTAAGGACTGCTTTAAGAACTCCTTGACCAAACCTATAAGCGACTACCGAAGTACGATGTTAAAATCGTGCTGGGAGATTTTAACGCAAAGGTAGGAAGAGAAGGCATTTTTTGCAGTACACGATAACACGTCTGGTAACGGACTTAGACTAATTGACTTCGCTACGGAACGAAATGCCACTATAGCCAGCACACGGTTTCCTCACCTAGATATCCATAAGGGGACATGGCGGTCTCCAGATCAACGAACGGTCAACCAAATTGATCACATAGCGATAGACGAGAGGCTCGCATCCAGTATTTTGGATGTCGGAACACTCCAAGGAGCTAACATCGATTCGGACCATATGTAAGAATGCGAATATCCAATACGCCACAACAATCCAGAAATACTGTGAACACATTTAATGTCGAAAGACTGCAATTGCAAGAGACCGCCAATACCTTCGCGCAACGCGTACCCTTAATCTCTCGATTAACACCATACCATCAGCAGCGAATGTCGAAGGACAATGGCAACGATGTCAACATGCAATTAGACCAACCGCAACTGATGTTCTAGGTTTCTCGCGCCCACCAGCAAGAACGTTTGATCAGGAATGCCTACATATGCTCGCAGCCAAGAACGAGGCTTACAATGCTATGCTGCAGGTGAACACGAGAGCTGCCATTGAGCTCCTCAGGGAAAAGATGGGAAAAACACTGGCTTTTCAGAAAAAAGAGCAAGAAAAGCGCGCGATCGAGGATATATAGAGGACCACTACTGGAACGATGTTCCCAACTCTTACCAAAGTGTAAAACGTCAAAGCCAAGGAAACAAGGCTCTAACAGAATCCTGTCCAGATGAACAAGGAAATACCGTACTTGAGACAGTCGATGCTGAGGATATGGATGAACCACTTCTGCAGACTGTTAAACGTCGATGACGAACAACATTCCGCTGTCAGGCAGAACGAACCAATAATAGCAACGACAGCGAAAATGCCAACCACCCGACCTGAGTGAAGTGAGGATAGCAATATCTACGCTCAAGCTTAATAAGGCTGCCGGAAATGACGCCCTTCCCGCTGATCTTTATGAACCCGGCGTAGATGACTTTTTAAGAAACATCCACCAACTTATAAGCCGAATCTGGTCGGAAGAACGTATGCCTGAAGAATTGAACTTCAGCATCGATCCACAAAAAAGGAAACCCTCTGAATTGCGCCAACTATATTTATGTCTACTCTACATGGCCTACAAGATCCTCCTATCTGCCGTAATATGTGAACGACTGTAACCGTATACCAACACCCTGATCGGCCATTATCAGTGTGGTTTAAGGCCAGGAAAGTCCACAACCGATCAAATCTTCACACTTCGGCAGATCCTGGAAAAAACCCAAGAAGTCCAAATCGATACCCACCACCTATTCATCGATTTCAAAGCCGCATACGACAGCATTTTTAGAGACGAACTATTCAGAGCCATGTCTAGTTTTGGTATACCGCCCAAACTCGTCCGTTCGTGTAGGATGACGATAGAGAATTCTCGCTGCTCCATCAGGGTCGGAAACGACCTCACCGACACATTTGATACCAAAAAAGGATTAAGGCAAGGCGATGCGCTGTCATGTGACTTCTTCAATCTGATTATTGAGAGAATTGTGCAAAACTCCCGAGCCAACACCATATATGCTGTCAACACGAAAGGACACACAACATCGACGAATCGGACAGAACGTCACCATTGACAGATATAACTTTGAGGTAGTACGGGACTTTATCTATCTCGGCTCCGCTATTAACTGTGACAACAACATCTCGTCAGAAATTAAATGAAGAATTACTCTTGCCAACCGCTGTTTCTTTTGGCTAAGAAGGCAATTCAGTAGTAAAGCCCTCACTCGAACTACTAAGGAGATCTTATATAAGACCCTGATCATCCCAGTCCTGCTCTACGGCGCTGAAGCCATGGCCCGTCTCAAAAGCGGATGAAGAAATCCTTTGTCGATTTGAGTTAAAAATTCTTCGAAAAATCTTCGGTCCCGTTTGCGTTGACGGGCTATGGAGACTAAGATTCAACCAAGAACTGCACAGCGACATGCCCCTGGTCTGAAAACTCCGCATTGGACGTTAAAGATCGCTAGCACATGTAGACCGAATGAGCATCAATACTCCAGCTCGCAGAGTCTTCGATCAACTGCCTGACCAACTTGGAGTGCACAACTGGTAGCAGTTAGCTAAGACCTAGGCTAGTTGAAGAGGCATATTGGTTGAGCCCAATGTTCAATCCAGAGTGTAGCTTCTCTTAAGGAAAAGCCGAAATGTGAACATTGAATGGGTTATCGACTTTCCAGGCCTAAAACCACACTGATAAGGTTGTCGGTAAATATTTCCGGCCGTTCGAATAATAAGGGTCGTCCAGAATTCACATCTGTAGCTGACACTTGTAGCTGAGTCAGAAGTTAAAAACAAGCGCTTACACAATGTGTATCTTCGTGAATCTGTAGCTCGTAGTTCAATGAAGGGAAACATCATGCGAGAAATGTATCTCTCTTTTGACAGCGATACAAGATACCAGCTACAGTTACGCATTCATTCCACCGATATTGAGGAGACTTACGCCTCTGTAATTTCCGCAGTGCTGAGGGTATCCTTTTTATGGACCTATGGCCAACAAAATTTTTGTAGTTCTACAAAAAAACTTAGGAGTAACTAATTTTTTTAAATGGAAATCTGGTGTCTAAATTCGTTTTTATTGGTTAAACAGTCGACTGCTGATCTATCCAACAAAGTTTACACAACTACACAACAAATATTTGGTGACTAAAACAGAACTAGTCCACATGCTGTGCTACTCTACATCGGGCTAGAGGTAGGTCAGTTCACTTGATCAGCAGTTTACGTCCATGAACCGGTTTTGAAGATTATTGCTACGAAAATTCCAACGAGAAAGTGTTTCATCATGATCGATAACAAACACTGCAATTCAACTCAAGATCAACATTGGAATCGATGTGACGAAGATTTTGATTATTACTTAGCGCTCGGCATCAGCCTATGACAATTGATAACGCCGGCTGGCTGATTAGGTTGCTGATGAAATGAGCAACGCAGCAGCGACATAAAATATGAAACAACCCAAATAAATTGGCAACGAATATTGCGACCTGTTTGTGGAAATCCAAGTGGACAGTAAATTTAATCTGAATCTGTGGACAGCATCAAATATTGTAATTTCTAGTTAATCTCTACACAGCTCAAGGCTAAACATGATTTTCCAAATGCAATTTAATTTCCCCCAGAAATATTTGGCGCCTTGGACATGAACTCAATTCCTTCACCCACACGTCATACGCTAAAAATACAGCCGAACATAACAGAACACCGATGAATGCTAGCAGAGAAATAGTACTCGCTATGAATTGTTAATTGGTATCTTCAACTGATTCTAGCGCGACGCTATTTTTATTAGTTTCGTCACTAGAATACAAATCCAAAAAATCAAGTTCACCTTGGGTGGCTCGCGCTACGACCTCACCCATGTCATGACCAAGTGCAGTCAACCTGCCGTCATCGATGAAATAGTAAAACCAACATCACTTTCTATTAAGCCCGCAAAAATGCATCGATTACTCATGATAACAGAAACTGGGCAAGCTTCCCATACCCCACCCACAGTCCGTCCACAAATGCTTATTCCCCACAGCTGATACGAAACAGCGACATTCCATTTGGTTTAAAACAGACGAGAGATACAATAGAGAAGAATATACCGGCGACAGAGTAACATCTTACGTCATTCCCAAAAGGAAAAAACACAGAAATCTCAGGGCAACTAATCTTTTTGAACGCACAATCGTTGTGGACAATTGTATGCGCCTGTGGTTACCTAATCAGAGAAAAAAAACATCACTTACCATCCCGATGCAACGCCAATGAAGATCTGGGAATACGCCGACCGGGAACTAATGTCTCCCAACACTCCGCCGAGGAATTTGGAAGCGCTGTCTGACATTTTTTCAATTTCTTTGTTGTTAAGTTCCTTCTTCGATTTGGTCCAATCACTCATACCTAGCAAGGGAATGGTGTAAAGAAAATTTAGTTAGTCAAATGGAAAAGACGAAAATCAAATTAAATCACACGGTTAAATTTAGGAGAATAGAGATTTTTATATCGTGATGGAGAAATTTGTGCAAAGCCGAATGTTTTTTTTTTTTTGCGTTGCGACGACAGGTGAAAACAATTTTTACGAAATAAAAGCACTCTATGTACTTACTATTTGTTCAGTTTTGAAAGAATTTAAATGGTTTTTGATATAACGATTGGTTTTTTGATTGATTTTGGGTACTTTTTGAAGAAATCAAAGCCAATTGCGTACTTTACTCGATTCGAAGAAGAAATAGAATTGATTGCAGCAGCTGTGACAGGAGTGCAAATTTTTTATTCAACATGACGAATTGACGACCACCATTTGTTTGATGATGGTGGGTTCGGGTATGTGATAAGGGTACAGTAAGAGTGAAATTTCGTTGGATGTGGTGAATGTCAAGTTTTTTACTTGGGGTTTACTTTAATATGGGGTTAGTACGTTTCCACCGAATCGAAACGAAATGTGTCATTCCAGCGAAGTTCGTGATTTCAGCAGAAACGCTATGCATTCCCATACAATTTCAAATTCTGAAATTAGGCATTCTGCTGAAATGCTATTTGAAACGAGGTCCAACAAAGTATTGTCAAATCAAACGTTCCTTTTTCCCAATTAAAAACCCCCTTTTTTTTGCTATAAACGTCAAATTAGTCTGTAAGGCCGTGTGTCAATTGCGTTAAAATGAGGGCTTAATAACGGGTGATCCAAGTAGAGATACTTTTTTCAATAGCCTTTTTTGACAGATCACGTGTGAGTCGTGTGATGCTGTCATGTTATTTTTGTTTAGTATTGTTTGGCATTTCATAATGGAATGACTTACGCGTGAACAACGTTTACAAATTGTTCAACTTTATTATGAAAATTCACGTTCTGTGAGGAATGTGTTTCGTGCACTTCGCTCAACTTATGGTCAACATAATCGGCCTACTGAGCGTACTATTCGCAACACCATCACCCATTTTGAGACCCAGCATTCATTATTGGATAATGTTCGACCGAATAGACCACGTCCAGCACGCTATGAAGAAAATATAGCGGCCGGAGCTGAGAGTGTACACGAAGACCGTAGAGAGTCGATTCGGCGCCGTTCGCAGCAACTCGGACTGACGTATGGAACGACTTGGCGCATTTTACGTCAAGATCTTAAATTGAAATCGTACAAAATACAGCTTGTGCAACAACTGAAGCCGCTCGTCCTTCCCAAGCGACATCGCTTCCGTCTATGGGCTCTTGAAAAGTTCCAAGAAGATCCGACGATTTCGAGGCAAATTTTGTTTAGCGATGAGGCCCATTTCTGGATCAATGGGTATGTAAACAAACAAAATTGCCGCATTTGGGACGAAGAGCAACCTGAAGAGATTGAAGAACTGCCACTTCATCCAGAAAAAACAACGGTTTGGTGTGGTTTGTAGGCCGGTGGATTCATCGGTCCATATTTCTTTAAAAATTATGCCGGTGCGAACGTAACCGTCAATGGCGAGCGTTATCGTGCGATGATAACCGACTATTTGATGCCTGAAATTGAAGCTCGTGATCACACACATCGCATCAATCAATGGACTTATTGAGAGAACATTTCGGTGAGCACATAATTTCACGTTTTGGGCCAGTCGATTGGCCACCAAGATAGTGTGATATCACACCGTTAGACTTTTTCCTGTGGGGATATGTAAAGTCAAAAGCTTATGCCGACAAACCCGCTTCGATTCAGGCCTTGGAGGAAAACATCACGAGTGTCATTCGCCAGTTACCAGTCGAAATGCTCGAACGAGTGATCGAAAATTTACTTCAATTAAGTGCTAAAACATTAAGACTTAAATAATCTTATAACTAGTGAAGCTTTAGTATTAAATTGAGCTACAGGAAACAAATGTTTTATGATGTACATATTATTGACTTTAATTTGATTAAAGAGGATTAGAGTTTAAGTAATAACTCTTAAGTTCGATCCTGAATCGCCCAGTTCCGCCGTACCTTCAAATATGCTTTGGTAATGAATTTCATAGGCGAATAGAGCTAATAAAGAACTGTCGCTCAAATGTTGAGCATGCAAAACGTGGATAAACGAGTTGATCAGATCTGTTTGAGGATGCGAAGCGTAACTTATAAAACGAATAACTAGGTTGAAGAGTTTCAATCACATGGGAAAGTAAAACTAGCGCCCTATAGGCAAGGAGGTGATCAAATAACATATTTAAAATTAACTTTGAATAGTTTGAGATTCTATCTATCTATTCTATTTAGATTAATAAAACTGACATTAAGTTTCCTCTTGCTAGAAGCATAGCAATCTCTAAATATTTCACAGCCGCGCAAAAGAATGGGTAGGATGAGCGTTTTCGCTAGCAACATACGTGTTTTTTGTGGAGTATATTTATGTGACATCCAGAGCTTTCGTAAAAAACCATAAACTTTACCAATACTAGAATTGATGTGGTCATTCCATGTAAGTGTCCTATTGAACACTGTTCCTAAATTTTTTGCTTTATCAACATAATTAATTCTTGAACCTTTTAAGTTGATGTCAGGAAAGTAGGAAAGATCCAACACCTTCTTGCTTATGACAGAGCATTTTGCCTTTAAGGGGCTTAAAAAGAGTCCATTTCTCTCAGACGACGTAGATATGCTCTCTAAGTGGTTATTGATTGCATTTCCACCATCTTCAATCATACCTAGAGAACAACTTTTATTGACATTGACATTGACATCACAGTACTTCGCACATGAATGCAACGAACTACAGACACATAACAGCACTGGCGACTGAGGCCATCGGCTGGGACAGATCAAGCCATTTATACAACAGATAGAGACGGATAGATACATAGAAGGAAAGACATATAACACAAACCTACGTGGCACAGAGGAGGAGACATCGATTTATATTGTCTCATGTTATCGCACAGGTGGCCTCAGATAAGCTGGCAATTTTCGTAGAAAACAAATGCTGCCGAAGCTGAGGCTTGAACCCGCAGCGCTTGGCTTAGCAGTCAACTACGCATTCCTCTGAGCCATGGCCACCTGCAACAAATTTTATAAAGCTGAACATCGTCAGGAAACATGTGTACCGAGGATAATGCTACAGAGGGAAGTTCGTTAACATACATCGAGGATAGAATTGGTCCCAGAATCGAGCTTTGGGGGAATCCTCTGGAATTCCAAAGAAAATCTGATGTGTTGTCTTTCACTAAAACTGCATGTTGCCGATGGTTTAGATAAGATGACATAAGTGTTACAGTTGAATTCGAGAAATCAAAGAGAAATGAGAGTTTTTTACACAAATTTTTGTGGTTAACTATGTTAAAAACTTTCGAGAACTCGAGAAGAACTAAAAATGCTACTTTGTCTTCATCCATGGACTCTCTGATGTCATCTACTACTTTGATCGTTGTTGTTATACAACTATGAAGTTTTCGAAACACTGACTGCTTAGGAGACAACAAACAATTTGAGTGAAGATGTAAATTTATTTGCCTCTGTAATACTCTCTCAAAAACATTCGACAGAAATGGAAGAACAGACACCGGTCTATATTCGTTGTCATTATTTTTTCTTAAATGGGAGTATCTTAGCGATTTTCCATTGGGAAAGGTAAACACCAGATGTTAAGACGTTATTAAAAACATAAACTAAAGGCGAGAGAATGACTGGTAAGATTATTTTTACAAACTTTGGGTGGACTTCATCAAAACCTACGGCATTTGATTTGAAAGATATCAAACTATTTAAACATCTTCTACACACGAAAACTCAAAACTCGGAATAGACGAATTAACTTCATGCAGGTCATATGATTCCATATCTACAGTAGGTAAGGCAGAAGTATTAAATTGTTGGTTGAATAAATGTAAGTCAAGGTTTTCAACTGGGATGACATTTTGTTTTCCACATCTGATATCTTTCAAATTTTTCCAAAGCTGAAGCAATGGATTTAATTTGTTGCTATAATAAATTTTTGTAGGTACCTATTTATATTTTTTGTACCACATTATTCCGTAAGGAGCGTAACAATCGTAAGCGAGTGTCTAGACGATACCGCTTCCACACTCTGTAGGCCTTATTACGCTGTTGAACGATCAGTCGAATTTCGGGTGTAAACCATGGATGTTGTCCATGTTTTATATATTTAGTTTTGATAGATACATGTGCATTAAAAAGCGAGCGTATATACGTGTCAAGAAAGTTTACTTGATCACTAGAAGATGACATTGTATAACACGCGGTCCAATTCGACATTACGAGCATCTATTTCCAGTTGACTGTATTGTATTGCATTAAGGTTTCTGTATGGAAAATTTGGAATTGAATAATTGATCGAGAAATTGTAAGTCAAGAAATAAATTGAAGATGTTGAATACGTTAATAACACAACCGAATCGCAGTGTAGATTTATGTTCCGAGAAATTACAATACAGGAACTTGAAAAAAATTGTAAAAAACAAAAAATCAAAACAGACATGGAAAAAACAAGCCCGCAAGCAATATTAGACAATTGTGATATTTTAGGACAAACCGTACTTACAATATTAAATAAATAAATAATTTTCAACGGGTGTGTTCCCAAGCTCATGGAAAGATTCTATCGTTACGCAGGTGAAAAAGCAACGAATACGAACAAAAGTGAAAAATA
The DNA here is from genome assembly GCA_949824845.1 of Rhingia rostrata. Lineage (NCBI taxonomy): Eukaryota > Metazoa > Arthropoda > Insecta > Diptera > Syrphidae > Rhingia > Rhingia rostrata. The sequence continues at coordinate 20,732,626 of OX463755.1, read as the reverse complement.
TATCGCCCCATAAATACTTTAAAAACATTAGAAAAAATTATTGAATCTGTGGTAATAAATACAAATGGTGGAATATCTTGAAAATAATAACATCCTGTCAATACAATAATCTGGATATAGAAAAAAAAAATTCGTGTGAAGCAGCTGTCAACCATCTAGTAAATTAGTGGAAGAATAGAGGAGTAAAAAGAAAAAAAAAATTTTTTTTTAGATTTCAAACGTGCATTTGAAACAATAAATAAAGAAATACTTTTGTATCTCAACATCTAGGTGATGCATATAAAGGGTGATCCATTTCGACGTTCCCTACTTTTTTAAAGAAAAAAAAAACACAGAAAATTCAAATTTAATGGAGAATGTTTATTATCATTTGAAAGAACATTCTTTGGCATTTATTTTTTGAAGATTAATTATGTCTATCAAATGTTGGCCGTTGCTACGTCGCAGATGGTCCATCCGTTGAGTCCAATTTTCGATCACTCGTTCGAGCATTTCGACTGGTAACTGGCGAATGACACGCGTGATGTTTTCCTCCAAGGCCTGAATCGAAGCGGGTTTGTCGGCATAAACTTTTGACTTTACATATCCCCACAGGAAAAAGTCTAACGGTGTGATATCACACGATCTTGGTGGCCAATCGACCGGCCCAAAACGTGAAATTATGTGCTCACCGAATAAGTCCATTGATTGATGCGATGTGTGGGAAGTGGCGCCGTCTTGCTGAAACCAAATGTCGCTGAGATCACGAGCTTCAATTTCAGGCATCAAGTAGTCGGTTATCATGGCACGATAACGGTCGCCATTGACGGTTACATTCGCACCGGCATAATTTTTAATAAAATATGGACCGATGATTCCACCGGCCCACAAACCACACCAAACCGTTGTTTTTTCTGGATGAAGTGGCAGTTCTTCAATCTCTTCAGGTTGCTCTTCGTCCCAAATACGGCAATTTTGTTTGTTTACATACCCATTGAGCCAGAAATGGCCCTCATCCCTAAACAAAATTTGCCTCGAAAACGTCGGATCTTCTTGGAACTTTTCAAGAGCCCATAGAGCGAAGCGATGTCGCTTGGGAAGGTCGAGCGGCTTCAGTTGTTGCACAAGCTGTATTTTGTACGCTTTCAATTTAAGATCTTGACGAAAAATCCGCCAAGTCGTTCCATACGTCAGTCCGAGTTGCTGCGAACGGCGCCGAATCGACTCTACGGTCTTCGTGTACACTCTCAGCTACGGCCGCTATATTTTCTTCACAGCGTGCTGGACGCGGTCTATTCGGTCGAATATTATCCAATAATGAATGCTGGGTCTCAAAATGGGTGATGGTGTTGCGAATAGTACGCTCAGTAGGCCGATTATGTTGAACATAAGTTGAGCGAAGTGCACGAAACACATTCCTCACAGAACGTGAATTTTCATAATAAAGTTGAACAATTTGTAAACGTTGTTCACGCGTAAGTCTTTCCATTATGAAATGCCAAACAATACTAAACAAAAATAACATGACAGCATGACACGACTCACACGTGATCTGTCAAAAAAAGGCTATTGAAAAAAGTATCTCTACTTGGATCACCCGTTACGAATGATTTGGTTAAAAACACTCTTCAAGCATTCACTTTAGCAAATGCCATTTGCGTGTAAAATGTTGTCATCAATGATGAGGACATTGAATTTATTGTCAACAGTCTACGCATTCGGAAGATAGGGGGCATTGACAATCCGAAAAATATTTATATAAAACGACTTCCTAAAGTAGGTATCAAATACTTGACGTTTATAATGAACTCTTGCATGAAATTCCAATATTTTCCTTATGCTTGGAAAAAGGCTAAAGTGGTACCAATACTTAAAGCTGGTAAGCAACCAGATAGTCCAGAAAGCTATAAGTTTGCTGAGCAATTTAAGTAAATTCTACAAAAAGATTGTAAAAGAAAATATTAAAAAATTTCATAAACGACCACAAAATTTATCCTAAGGAGCAAGAATCAGGTACTCCGAATTTGCAATTGTGTGAAAAATAATCGGTCTCAAGGTAAATCAACTGGGATGGTACCTACTATTAGACATTGAAAGGCGTCTGATTCAGTTTGGCATGAGGGTCTTATTTACAAAATGTTCCACTTCAATTTCGTTCCATATATATGTAACGTAGTACTGTCTTTCTTGTCAGATCGTTCGTCAATGTTCATATAAATGGTAGCATTTAAAATTCAGTTGAAATTAGTGCAGGTGTACCACAAGGCTCAGTTCTTGGACCGGTCCTCTATAATATTTTCACATCCGATTTGCCACATTTTGACCATTTGCGGAGTTTTTTTGACCAGGGGCATGTCGCTGCACAGCTCGTATAGTTCTTGGTTGAATCTTCGTCTCCATAGCCCGTCAACGCAAACGGGACCGAAGATTTTTCGAAGAATTTTCCTCTCAAATCGACCAAGGATTTCTTTATCCGCTTTTGAGACGGTCCATCCTTCAGCGCCGTAAAGCAGGACTGGGATGATCAGGGTCTTATATAAGATCTCCTTAGTAGTTCGAGTGATGGCTTCACTACTGAATTGCCTTCGTAGCCCGAAGAAACAGCGGTTAGCAAGAGTGATTCTTCGTTGTATCTGTCAATGGTGACGCTCTGTCCAATTCGTCAATGTTGTGTGTCCTTTCATGTTGACAGCAAACACTTCGTCTTGCCCTCATTAACTGCTAAGTCCATTTTTGCCGTTTCCTTCACTATACTAGCAAACGTGGCTATGACATCACGTTGGGTCCTACCAAAGATGTCAATATCGTAGGCTTATGCTAGTAGTTGTACAGATTTTTGGAAAACTGTGCCTCGTGAGTTTTGCGCCAATCCTCTCAAGAATCAGGTTGAAGAAGTCACATGACAGCGCATCGCCTTGCCTAAATCCTTTTTGGTATCAAATGTGTCGGTGAGGTCGTTTCCGACCCTGATGGGGCAGCGAGAATTCTCTATCGTCATCTTACACAAACGGACGAGTTTGGGCGGTATACCAAAACTAGGCATGGCTTTGAATAGTTCGTCTCTATAAATGCTGTCGTATGTGGCTTTGAAATCGATGAATAGTTGGTGGGTATCGATTTGGACTTCTTAGGTTTTTACCACGAGCTGCAGAAGTGTGAAGATTTGATCGGTTGTGGACTTTACTGGCCTAAAACCACACTGATAAGGGCCGATCAGGTTGTTGGTAAACGGTTTCAGGATTTCACAGATTACGGCAGATAGGTTTAGTAGGCGATGTTGAGGAGAGTGTCACCTTTTTTGTGGATAGTGCAAACGATGCTGAGGTTCCATTCTTCAGGCATACTTTCTTCCGATCAGATTCGGCTTATGAGTTGGTGGATGCTACTTAGCAAATCATCTCCGCCGGCTTTATAAGGCTCGGCGGGAAGGCCGTTATTTCCGGCAGCCTTCTTAAGCTTCAGTTTATATATTGCTATCCTCGTTTCACTCAGGTCGGGTGGTTGGCAGCTTTCGCTGTTGTTGCCAATGTTTAATGGTTCGTTCTGCCTGACAGCGGAATGTTGTTCGTCATCGCCTTTAACAGTCTGCAGAAGTGGTTCTTCCATATCCTCAGCATCTGCTGGGTCTCAACTACGATATTTCCTTGTTCATCTCGACAGCATTCTGTTCGAGCCGTGTATCCTTGGCTTTGACGTTTTACACTTTGGTAAAACTTGCGAACATCGTTCCTGGAATGGCACCTCTTTATATCCTCGATCGCGCGCTTTTCTTGCTCTTTTTTCTTCTTTCTGAAAAGCAGGTGTTCTTCTCTTCTTCTCTGCCTATAGAGCTCAATGGCAGCTCTCGTCTCCACCTGGAGCTTAGCCTTGTAGGCCTCGTTCTTGGCTGCGAGCGTCGGCATTCCTCACCAAACCAGGGGTTTCTTTCTGGTGGTATGGTGTTAATCGAGAGGTTTAGGGATACGCGTTGCGCGAAGGTCTTGACGGTCTCTTGCGATTGCAGTCTTTCGACATTATATTGTTTCACAGTACATCTGGATTGTTGTGGCGTGGTGGATATCCGAATTCCAACACCTTGGTTGCAACAAGGTATGTTTTCCGACAATACTGCTAAAGATGTCTTCTCTTCTAACCTTTTGCGTTAAAATGTCCCAGCACGATTTTAACATTGTGCTCCGGTAGTCGCTCATAGGTTTTGTCAAGGAGTTCATAGAAGCAGTCCTTAGCTATATCATATTTTTCCTTCATTGGGGCATGAGTGCATATAAGGCTGATGTTGGCGTATTTGGCCTTGATGCGGATTGCTACAATTCGTTCGTTAATGTCTTCGAAACATACGACTTCTTGCCTAAGTCTGACACTTATAACAAATCCGCATCCGAATAGTCGCTGTTTTTGTTCATTTTAACACGGTCCGTAGTAGATGTCACAGTTTTTCATCCTCTTTTTAACCAGCCCATCCCATCGTATTTCCTGGATGGCAGTAGCAGTTTAGGGCTTCGGCTAGTTGTTCGCTGTCACCTCTCCTGCTTAATGTTCTCACATTCCAGGTGCGGATACGAACGTCGTTGTCCTTTCTTCGTTTGTCGTCAACAATAAAATCAGTCCTTTCCGAGGCTATTGGATGCTTCGTAACATACTTTTTTCTTAAATTTTAGTCAGTGGATAATTTTTCGACATCAGTATGGTGAATAGAGGCTTCAAAATGTTAACCTACTCAACCGCTCGCTTAAATGTATCCAGTGGCTAATTTTAGACATTTGGAATACCTGTATGATTCAGTTTGAAATGGATATTCGATGCAATCATACTTTTTCTTTTTGGCTCACATGAAATCTAACTGTCTCTGTGGAAATGACTTTCATTCCAATGAAGGTGTGGCCAGGACACATCATAGATGATTCCTCGTTACCAGTATTCACATGTTGCCGAAAAATAGTTAATCAATCAGATATATAAATACAAACCAAAGAACATTTATTTGATATCAGATAATGTAATGTAAGCTGTAAAATAAACTAAAATTGGATTTAAAAAAAAAATGGTTTCAAAAATATATTCATTCGTTTCGCTATATGTGAAATATGTACAAACTAGGATATCTTTAACCATGAGCTCAATCAACAATATTTTCTTCACCGACAGTAATTAATAGTTAAGATATTTTTGATGATCTTTCTGAAATTATTTCAATTTGGTCCGTCAATTTGGCAAACATTGACCGATTCCAAACTATTAATGCATGTCAAAGTTTGTCAAATTATATTTTCCTATACTTTTCTTTTTTATATAAGGGGCTTTATTAGCTATTATATTTTAAAGGCAACATTTTTTTTTTAAATTATTTTTGGGTAGATTTTGTTCAAAAACTGGGTGGTCAATGTTTCCCTAGGCTAAGTCTAACTTTGACCGCGTACTATTTTTGACTTAAAAATGGACGTAGGTATCTATTTAGATATCGCTTCTTAACCTTTTTATTTCATTAATTAACAATAAATAAATACATATGAATTCAAAATAATAAAGAAAAAAGAACATAGATATTTACGACCATAGTATTATTATTCTTAAAAAAATTATGTATTCCTTTGTGAGCATAAGATGGAAAATATTTCATCCACTGACATATCCTCATCATTTTGTTCGCTGTCCTTTACTTCCTGAGGATCGTCAGGATCGGAAACATCGTCTAAATACTCTACACTTTCAAAACGTTGCTCTTCGTCGTGTGTTGAGTGTGTAGCGACTTCATCAGCGATAACTTCTACACTCTTTCCCGGTTCTACTATTAATTTGGATCGCTTTTTGCGTGGCTGAATCTTTCGGTTATCACCATGACGCATTGTTTTTAGCATGGTTAACACAGCAGATGACACTGTTTCCCCAATATTATTGTTTTCATCATCATTATTTGGCAATCGTTGAAGGACTTCTGATGGATTAAACGGAAAAATGCCGCATTTCTTGAATCCAGATGCAAGATTATCCTATATACCATGCTCATTGATAAACAAAGCTAATAACTGCTTTAGCAAGCGTGGAAAAACTTCCTTTGTTAAATTTTGGGCGTTTTTTCTTTGGGAGTTCTTCCAGTTTTCTAAAATGCACCTCCACTTTCGCTTGAAGGGGGCAAAGAATGCCACATCCAAAGGTTGACAAATGTGAGTTGAGTTAGTGGGGAGGCACACAAATTTGATGTTATTCGCCATAGCTGCTTCAATTACCTCCACGGAGAAATGGCTTGCCAAGTTGTCACCCATAACAACAACCTTTTTCTTAAAATGCCTTGTCTCTGGAATAAAAGAATGAAGGAACCAGTCCTTAAATATTGTCGCATCAAACCACCCACGGTTAAAACGAGTTCTAGGTGGCCCACCTTGAACCCATGTTTCCCACAAGTGGGTGGCTTTATATACAACATAAGGTGGCAACAATTTTCCACTCGCAGATCCACAAAACATAACAGATATACTACTTTTCGTGCTATCCATCACGCGCTCTGGGTATTTAACACATTTTGTAAAAATGAATTTCCTTGTCCCAGGGTCATCACACAAGTTGGTTTCATCAAAATTTAAAATTCTATAATAAAAGTTATTTCAAAAAAAGATCTTTAGGTACCTACCTAGGTACCTAATAAGTCATTTATTTAGATGTGTTTACCTCTCTGCAGGAATCCATTCCCCATTAGATGATTTTAAGGTTTCTTGCAAATGGTCAAAGTCTGAGCCTTAGAGGTCTTAATGTTTTGGCAATTCCTCAATGTCAAGATTGACGAATTTCGCAATAGAAAGGATCTAACCCAATCAACTCCCGGCATATTGCTTTCGCCAAATCGATCCACTTTTCTTCCTGCGAAATCAAGATAATTTTTTGCCAGTAATCTTATCATTCGAAAGTCGAATGGAAATCCCCAATTGCTAACTGTCAGAAGAGCATTAGCTATTGCCTTCTCTTCGTCATTTGATGAGCGTCCCTTTGGCAATGTTAAAATCTTTTGGGCATTGATTGATGGATCTCTGTTTCGTTCGAATAAGGTCCAGAGCCTTTTCCATGCATTTGTCGGCGGTGCTGTTGTACCGTCTTTTTTGATTTTGAATAGTCTTTGGCGGCATGTTTATTTTTGCTAAACAGGTGTAAAATTATATAAAAGCGCGGGAAATATCGTGGTCAATCTTTGCCATACTATATGTCTAACTTTGACCACCCGGTCAATGTTAAACTGACATCGGTCAATGTCAGCCGTTTTACATGGAATGATGGCGCACTTTTTTATTTCTTCTATAAAATATTAAACATAAAAGAAATTCTACTGCAAAGTAGAATTTCCATAAAGGTAATTGATTGAAGCCCTTACCAGAATAAAATTTATGTGGATATTTGTTCACTTTATGTCGCTAAATATATAAAGATTAGAGCACTCAAAAAAACCGCTAAAACGTACCTCTCAAAAATTAGATTTGACAGCTATGAAAATTAAATTATTTCTCTCTAACTCTTTTCTGTCATCTGTTAATGAATAGAGCTTCTAAAAGTATCATCAGAGTTAGTCTATCTTTCAAAAGAAGGCAGTAAAATACATTGGAATTACTTCTTGATTTTCGGTCAAAGTTATACCACCGGTCAAAGTTACCCAAGTTGACGGTTCTTTTATTTTTGCTGTTTTGCATTTCTTCGTACCGGAACTTGCAATTTTTTTTTTCATCGTTGTAAATTCTATTTGCCGAAGTTTGTAGACGTCACTTTGCCTATACTTTCGATATTTTGTTTCTGTTTCTGTACCATTTTCGGTGTGAATAAAATGTCAAAACTGAACAGAAAAATGAAAAAAAGATCAAACAAAGTTTCAGTTTCGGTTGCTGCGTGGGTTTGGCCCTAAAGTCCTTTACGAAGTGACAAAAAAAGCAGATTAAAAAACTCTGGTTTCTTCTATGAGGAATGTTGGTTTTCTTAAATTGATTTGAACAAATATAAAGACACTAGAATCCTTAATAAACTCAGGCACACACCCAAATGTATATAAACATCCCAAAAGATGAGTTCATCCATGAAATTTCCCTCCGCCAACATACAACAACATCACTGAACACCTCCGTCATCAGCATACCACCGCAGCGCTACCAACTGCACAACACAAAAATCAAAAAAATTCACTCGAAATTCAATATGGCGGGACGTGTCATTTAAAATGTGAAAAGTTGTGTTGTTTATCTATCTGAATTATTCTTATGTAAATTAAACAAATTAAAGTATATTTTTCTAAATCATTTTACTCGTAAACATATACAATATTAATTAAAATTCGCCTTCCGAATCAAATTCACAAGTGCAATGGACGCTGATAGCGACGAAATAGGTTTAACCATCGAGGACCTTATGTTTCTGTCAGAATTAGACAGGTTTGACATTTCTTCTTACAACTCTATTCTCTTCACTTTTCATTTTCATTTGCATTCGCATTTACGCGCCGATTTTTCGCCTCGAAACTTAAAAACTCAATCAAATCCAGCTAAAATCTATAAACTGCGAATGCAAATGGAAATCCAAATGAGCTTCCTATGTCCAGCGGCGGTAGCGACCGCACCAATCAAACATCCAGCAGGAGTCTGGGCATAGGAAAATCTTTTTTTTTTCTGTCTTGCTTCTATTTTTTTCTTCTTGATTTTTTTTTTCTTAGTTCGTAAGCTAAGTTGACGTTTTTAGTATGCAGGTACTAGATAGATATGCACGCACGGGCAAGTTGTCTTTGGGGTGGGTCTCTCTATGGTGGATGGATATACGGACGGGGACGCACAAGATATATTTCTTGTTGCCTAGCGAGTGGAGTGGATTTCAAGTTGGGCACTTGCCTTTTGTGGGAGAGAAAACGCTTGTCCGGCTTTGGCGAGAAGATAGCAAGTTGGGAGAGACTCGTACACTAGTTGTCCGAGTGGAGCTGTGGAAGGGTGATTTTTTTTTTTGCGACGCGCGGCGTTTTTTTTTTTTTTTACTTATAGATGGAGAAGTGGAGGACATGGGGTTCCATTTGGCTAGAAATGGGCGTTTGAATTATTTTAATTTTTTTTGGAGAAGTTTGCTAATTTTTGTTAGTCAGCTGTCAGTTTGGCGCGGTAAATAAGTGGGGGGAGGTTCACGAGCACTTGACGATTACATCAAAAGTCGTTTATGGAGGCTTGATTGTGAGAAAGATAAAAATATTTACATAGCTAGACGTGGACGAGGATCTAGAAATGTTGGGCGGGTGGTGCAAGGGTATTTTCGAGGAGGATATTTTCTAATTTTTTTTATTGATCCTTAGGTGTAAGGTGGCAATACCCATTGAATTTGCATAAATTATTTTTTTTTATGGAAATTGTGGAGAACACGGTGAAATGGTTGTCGATGTGGACACTGTCTTAAACAACTAGGCAGCTTCATCTACTAAGGATTCTACCCTGGGTAGCAACAATTTATATCCAGCTATATGAATTGTTGCTACCCAAATCCCAGATTAAGCTATAGCTAGCACCACAGTGTTCCCAAAATGGTATTTTTATCCTTTGAAGAGTTGATTGATTCGGTATGCAACAATGCTAGTCCTTGGCTTTTTGCCGTATATATGTATCTCCATTAGCTAAAACGCCACTAGCCGGTTACGTTCCGTTGTTTGCCTATAAGGTGTCCAGGAAATTTAATGAATTTTTCTAGACTCCAGTTCATATTTCTCTGTAGAGACTCCTCTACAACTTGTCAAACACAACAAATTCTCCGTTGGTTGATAGTGAAGATTGGGACTGACTGGTGGGAATTGATCGTTCTCCAGATGCTCATGTCAATTTGAGAAACCTTAGGGTCATTTCGAAACCCTCTATGGCCATATCAAGTATAAAGAGGCACCAAGGTAAATTTTCGATCTGAAACCATTTACAATCCGCTTCTCTTGTTCCATATTAACGAACGATATCCAGTTTATTATTTTGCTCCATCTTTCATTTATGACGACCTTTGCATGCACAGCTGCAGGATAGTTTTGAAATTCCAAAATGCGTTTACCTACACGCTCAAAGTCAGTCGATATAATTTTCCTTAGAAATCATTTCGCTTCTGCGCAACAAGCTCATTCCAAACTGGGCCTCGGATTTTTTCCACAAACATTTTTGTACCGCGTGTAAAAGTTGCACAATAGCGGGAGTAAAAGTTAGTTTTACGCTATGAAACCCAACTTTGTGCCACTAAGCCTTCGATTTCTATCCTTTGTTTTTGTTTTTGGTTAATGGCGGTATTGTCCCAGATAACCCTGGTCCTCAACCAACATGCCTGATCAATTAACCTTTGAATAGCTAACCGCATCAAGTTGCGCAATTCAAGTTTGTTCGGGTCGGTTTTACGGGTGCCAGTCGATTAAGCCGAGCTCTTCCTCTACTGTGTATTACTTCTGACCGGGAATCGTTCAATCGGTTTACATGTCCAAACCACAAATCGGAGTTCTATGCCGCTCTTCTTCTTGTGGGACCCATCAACGCATACCGGAAGATTAGCCGAAGAACCTTTCGTTCAAAATGACAATGAAGTTCTTGTCCCGCTTGTAATACGGTCCATGCCGTGGATCAGGACTGTTATGATCAGGGTCTTACATATGATCTCCTTAGTAGTTTGAGTAAGGGCTTTGCTACTAAATTGTCTTCTTAGTCCGAAAGCGCGGTTGACAATTCTTCATTTAGTTTCTGACCAGAGCCTAGGTGGAGAGATATCTTTCCGCTTTAAAGTTCTAGCAGTCGTTGGTAACCAAAGATTATAAAGTCATACAGGCGACGCACTGCATACAAGAAAAATTGTTCAATGGCGGGTCGTACTGGCACAGCCCGCCATATGTTTGGATCTCGTTTCTCGTGTGTGCACGTGCACACTGCCCACTGGTGAGTCTCAGTTTTTTGGTCTCAATGCGTCATCTGCATGACTTTATAATCTTTGTTGGTAACGCTCTGTCCAATTCATCGATGTTGTCTTTCTTTGCTGACATCATATAATTGGTTTTGCCCTCGGTTACTGCTAATTCTTGGCCGGTTGATTCCCTATACTCGCAAACTCTGCGATGACATCTCGACCTATGCTGTCAATATCGCGTATTCTCTTTTAGCTCCATTTAGGGAAAAGTGCTTCAACCCGAGGCTCTGCAGTTATAACAGATTATTGGGTCCGGCACAGGTGATGAACTATTATTGGAAGTTGGTTGGGTTCTCTGCCCAAATGATCGGTTTACTTACTTGCGCCGCCCCCAATTCCATGGTTTATTCAAACAGAAGGTCAAAAAGATTTTGTTACCTACATCCATGTTGCTACATCATGAAGGATGCGATGAAGAAAGCAAACCGCAGATGGATAAACGGCACAACGTGTCAAATATCCAGGCAACTCTGGCCAAACTATAATTAAAAGCGCTCCAACTGCTTGACAATGCTGATCAGATCCAAAATCAGCGTCATAATCGGTGTCCTTACATGACACTGTTCTCTTTAGCAATGACTTCTGCAGAAGCTGCTTCGACGAAGCACTCACCTTCTCTGTTCTTGTCCAGCTGTCTCTGATAAAAGAGAACTCCGTCTGGAAAACTATTTCTTTGATAGGTGAGCTGGCTAGTATCAGTATAAAAAACCTCCAACCTGAACGGTTGAATTAAGTGAACAAATATAGGGAAAGTCGACAGATCCACGTGGCACCACAATGAACCTCTGTGGTCTAAGTGTTCATGTTCATCACGTGCAGACACTGTAACCTACCATAAACAATTGATGTTGCTACGGTGTTCGGAAGCGGTCCCATAATTTGCGGAACATCGCACACATAAATGAATGGCAATGGTTTAAGCGTGTCCCAATGATAAGCGTGTCCCCTTGATAGCGCGCCTTCTTGATGAACTGTTCCAAATTGAACGTGTGTTTTCCAGTGTATCGTCTACATCGTTATCCGCTTTGACGGATTCTCAAATTTCGTCATCGCTCTAGGCGATGGATGCTTTCTTACGTGGACTCAAAGTTGATTTAGAATTCGTTGGTCTTTTCCAGGATTTATGGTCGATCTGTCGGTCCGGAATACACACTTGTACTTGCCGTTAAGTGTGTTGCAGAAAGTCCCAAGTGGTTCACACATATGCGACACTTAGCAGGGATATGCCTCGGTAGTTTGTGCTGCAATCTTGAAATTATACGATTGCCGAACTTTCCCTACAAGAGATCCAATCGTATGAAGAGCTGAATGGTATGTGACATCATCTTGTTGGAACCACATATCACTGATGCCAAGTCCATCAAATTATGGTCAAAAATTGTCACACATGGCGCTCTAACGAAATCTCTTGACTTAACCATGGCGATCATTTTCTTCCACGAAAAATTGCGGTCCAATTATTCCGTTGATATGAAGTGCACAACACAGGGCATCGGGATGCAATGGAATCTCAAATGTAGGCGTGTTGCTATCAGTATCGCATATTCCCAAAGCCATTAGGCCAACAATGAGTTTCTTCGCTGATGGTGATGTTTTGCTGAAATCCAGAGTCGGAGAAGTTTTGCCGCTTTGAATGATTAGAGGCATCAATTGTTGAGTGAGTTTTATCATGTAAGGATGTAGGCCAAGATCTTTGTGCAAAAGATGCAAAAGATCCACAATGTGGAAAGGGACACCCAATTGCTATTACCGGAGTGGAATCTGCTGAGTTGGTTCATTTTAAAATGAAGCACTTGCCGCTTCGACATTTTCTGTACCCGTTCAGTGGTGCGATGGTTAGTGCAATGATCTGCCGCACAGCATGTCTGGGTTTGAGTCCCATCTGAAGCAACACCTAAAATGATTTTTCAATGACCCTCTGTGATAATCAGACAAATTATCCGAGTAGTATCAATGTCAAGAATAGCTTATCTCAGCTTAACCTGTTCGGAGTTGGCGTAAAACAGTAGGTCCTGCAATCGTGCAAGAAGTACACACGCACACATGAATGTTTGTGAGAAAGCTCGGCCCTGGATACTAACGAACCTGTTGCGCTTAAAATTGATTTTCAGTATAACTGGCACAGGGAACCTTCAATGAATTGGCGTTCACGTGTTTTGTTGGTATTTGTCGAATCTGTTGTTCGTGGGCCACAATTTTGGCCGAATAATTATCGATGCCGGTGAGGCTTTGTTAAAGTGTTGTACATGAAACGACGCAATAACACAGAAGATTCACTAAGTGACATCAAATGGTATAAAACTCTATAGAGTACTCATCACAGCTAAACATTTTGTAGCCGTTTCTGACGCGGTCGTTAAGGGCGAAGGGGAATTTTCGTCGATCAAATGCGTCGGCTATGCTGTTGCTTGATGGTGGGGTACTTACTTACTTAAGTGGCTCTACAGTGTGGAATGAACATGGGCCTCAACCAACATGCCTCTCCAATAAGCTCGGTCCTTAGCTAACTGCCTTCAATTGTTGGTGATGTCGGTTTTCTACTTGTGCGCACCACTTAAGGGGAGGTTTTCCACTATTGCTTCCGACGTCTGGCTGGAATCGAAGACTCTGCGAGCCGGGGTATTAGTGTCCATTCGTTCTACATGTCGTAGCCATATTAAACGTCCAATGCGCCGTGGAGCAGGACTGGGATGACCAGGGTCTTATAGATGATCTTCTTAGTAGTTCGAGTGAGGGCTTTACTACTGAATTGGCTTTTTGACCCGAATAACAAGCGGTTGGCAAGAGTAATTCTTCGTTTAATTTCTGACCAGATAATGATGTCCGAGTTAATAGGTAGACAAAGTCCCGTACTACCTCAAAGTTATATCTGTCAATGGTGACGTTCTGTCCAATTCGTCGATGTTGTGCGTCCTTTCGTGTTGACAGCATATACATCGTCTTGCCCTCATTTACTACTAAACCCATCTTTGACGCTTCTTTCCCTATACTAGCAAACGTGGCTATGACATCACGTTGCGTCCGACCAATGATAACAATACCGTCGGCGTATGCTAGTAGTTGCACCGATTTTTGGAAAATTGTGCCTCTGGTGTTAGCTCGGGAGTTTTGCACAATCCTCTCAAGAATCAGATTGAAGAAGTCACATGACAGCGCATCGCCTTGCCTAAATCATTTTTTGGTATCGAATGTGTTGGTAAGGTCGTTTCCGACCCAGATAAAGCAGCGAGAATTCTCCATCGTCATCCTACACAAACGGACGAGTTTGGGCGGTATACCAAAACTAGACATGGCTCTGTATAGTTCGTCTCTATAAATGCTGTCGTATGCGGCTTTGAACTCGATGAATAGGTGGTGGGTATCGATTTGGACTTCTTGGGTTTTTCCAGGATCTGCCTAAAACCACACTGATAAGGGCCGATCAGGTTGTTGGTAAACGGTTTCAGGCGTTCACATATTACGGCAGATAGGATCTTGTGACCATGTTGAGGAGACATATATAGTTGGCGCAGTTCAGAGGGTCTCCTTTTTTTGTGGATCGATGCTGAAGTTCCATTCTTCAGGTATACTCTCTTCCGACCAGATTTGGCTTATGAGTTGGTGGACGTTATTTAAGAAGTCATCTCCGCCGGCTTTATTAAGCTCAGCGGGAAGGCCGTCATTTCCGGCAGCCTTATAGCTTCAGTTTATTTATTGCTATCCCTACTTCACTCAGGTTGGGTGGTTGGCAGTTTTCGCTGTTGTTGCCAATATTGAATGGTTCGTTCTGCCTGACATCGGATGTTGTTCGTCATCGTCGTTTAACAGTCTGCAGAAGTGGTACTTCCATATCCTCAGCATCTACTGGGTCTCAACTACGATATTTCCTTGTTCATCTCTGCAGGATTGCTGATGGTATGGTGTTAATCGAGAGATTAAGGGATACTCGTTGCGCGAAGGTCTTGGCGGTATCTTGCGATTGCAGTCTTTCGACATTAAATGTATTCACAGCATTTCTGGATTGCTGTGGCGTGGTGGATATCCGCATTCTTACCTTCGCTGCAACAAGGTAGTATTCCGGGTCGATTTTAGCTCCTTGGAATGTTCGGACATCCAAAATACTGTATGCCTGCCTCTTGTCTATCGCAATGTGATCAATTTGGTTGACCGTTCGTTGATCTGGAGACCGCCGTGTCTCCTTCTGGATATTGAGGTGAGGAAACCGTGTGCTGGCTATAGTGGCATTTCGTTACGTAGCGAAGTCAATTAGCCTAAGTACTTTACCAGACGTGTTGTCGTGAAGGCTATGCTGCAAAAATGCCTTCTCTTCCTACCTTTGCGTTAAAATCTCCCAGCACGATTTTAACATCGTACTTCGGTAGTCGCTCATAGGTTTGGTCAAGGAGCTCATAGAAGCAATCCTTAGCTATATCATCTTATTCCTCCATTGGGGCGTAAGCGCATATAAGGCTTATGTTGGCGAATTTGGCCTTGATGCGCTAATGTCTTTGAAACATAAGACTTCTTGCCTAAGTCTGGCACTTATAACAAATTCGCATCCAAACAGTCGTTTCTGTATATAGCACGGTCCTTAATGGATGTCACAGTTTTTCATCCTCTTTTTCCCCGGCCCATCCCATTGTATTTCCTGGATGGCAGTAATTTCTGTTTTGTAGCAGTTTGGGGCTTCCCCTAGTTGTTCGCATGCACCTCTACTGTTTAATGTTCTCACATTCCAGGTGCAGATACGAACGTCGTTGTCCTTTTTTCGTTTAATGGGACAAAGGATTTCTCCATCCGCTGTTTTCTGGATGTAAGCAGGACTGACGGATTTGTTAATTTTCAGTGCTGCAATATATTTTACAACGGCCCGATACTTTTTCTATATAATGCTCAAGGAAGACTTGCTATGACTCCCATTCTCATGCTCAAAACTTACTTGACTACATTTAGCCACGAAAAGCTTGTCCCCAAAAGTAGTCCAGTAAGTTTCGCCTGGACAGACGACTCTATTCTTACATCAGAACCTAATAATGTAGTTCAACGACGGCCGATCGTGTCATTGTCGTATCGTCTTGATATACAAAGGAGCGCTGCTCAGTCTTTCTTTTCGTTTTTCCCCTTTGTTGAGCTGTAGAATTGTGTGCTTCCCCTGCAGACAATAACAAAAACGTTTGACTCAGATCTAGGCTGTCATCATCCCCACATACCAAAGCCTATATCTATAAAATTATTCAGTCTAATCTAATCTACCTAGACCTACGTGCTTTGTTTTGAAATGTTGTTTTGGTAGTTTGTTAGTTGTTGACATAGGTCAAGTTGTAGTTTACCTAACCTAGTGCTGCTAGCAAAGCAACAGCTTCGTTAGAATCAAAGGCGAAGCGTGTTTCCCAAAACCATTCAGCTATGCGGTAGTGCTACAATTCAGAACAGATCATGTGCCCGGCAATTTAAGTGAAGTGTTAGAGCATTTTGTTAAACGTCGATTTGAATTTTGAAAATGCAGCCCACTTCAGAATGAGACGCTTATCTCAACTCTGCCGTGCTGATTTGATATAAAAAAGTCCAGCGTGTCACATGGCGCATACGCTTTATCCAGTGTGTATGTCTTTTGTTTAACCAATTCCAAGTCAAACCTACCGGTTGTTACACGTTGAATACTCACTTGGCATGCTCCACAGATATTTTAATCCCACATTTGCAGGGGAAACTTGGTTCGAACGGAGTTTGAAATGCTCGCACAAACAAACGCGATACTCGGGCGTCGTCGATTGTCATCTGTTCACACAAAGCACGAAGCACCGCAGGAGGCACGCAGTCTCATTGGTTTCATTTTCCAACTACACTTGGAAGTAGTCAAGGTTTTTACTCAAATGTTGCAAAAAGTCCTGCCCGTCTACCGCAATAGCATAGAATCGTTTGTCTCATCCAAATAGCAAAGTTTGGATCAGACTTGACCAGGCTTTGTTACTTTTGCTGTGTCAAAGTACCTTAATCTAGGTGCTGAATGCTTACCCCATCATATTTCTACACCGGCAACATGGTCAAAGCGTCGATAAACTTTAATTAGGCACACGGAAGTGGAGCACCTTACTCTTGTATTTGAAGGTTTTTTTTTAATAAGGACAGGTTGGCGCTCAAATATAATAAAAAAAGCTGTTACATGTCATCGTTCAAATGTCCCTGCTCCTTTGGACGTTGGCACGGATTCGAGAGGTTCAATTTTCAACGACTATACCGCATAGATCCGGCCGGATTTGTTAAATGGCCTGAGTTATGTTGTTTTTGAAGGCATCCGTCGATTGATGGTTATTAGCAATGACAAGCAACTTGAGAAATCCTCAGAAGAAAAACTGTTAAGGAATCAATTCACACGATCTTGAATCAAATCACACGATCTTGAGTCAAATCACACGATCTTAATGGCAATTCACGCATATTCGCGAATGATAACTCTATCCCTCAAGTCGTTCATGTAGAATTTACATTGAGCTGTTAACTTTGTGACACGTAAGGCCGCCACATATCGTCCATATCAATATCGTTCAGTTCGAGCCAAAATAAGTTAGTGTCTGCGTCGCTCGCCGGTGATGGCATAACTTGTAACTTGGTGTGGATGCATTGGTACCTCGTGAACCTTTTGCGGGTTGGCGTCGTCTCAAATACGACAATGTGGCTTGTTAACATAGCCATTCATCCAAGAGCTCGCCTCGTCGCTTAAGATGAATTTTCCGCCAAAATTGGTTTCCTGCAAAAGCTCTGAAGCTCAGTCAGCGAACAAACGGAGTTGTCTATTGTCATTAACTTTGAACTTCAGGATCGTTGGATCTTGTACGGGCACAGGGATAAGTCTCGGCTTTAAATAAGCGAAGTTAATATCTGCGAAAGGGCAACTATTTGTGCACGGCGTGGAATCGACTGCCTCGGTTTGCACACTCTCACGAATAGAGGAAATATGTTCTCCACCGATCTGGAGTTACTCTGACGTACGTGTACCGAAACCTTCGTCATGAATTGTGAGTGGTGAAATGGCTCTGCAATCCCATGACTAGATAGTCGGCATTCGTGGGCTGATTTCGATTGGAACGAGATGGCTTCCAGGGATTTGATTGCCGCTTGGCTGTCACTGATGACAGCCAAGTGGCATAACATTCCTCTCCAGCCAGGGCAAGGCTTCATTAATTGCCATGATTTTCGCCTGGAAAACTCTACAATTGTCGGGAAGGCAAAGTCCACCCACTCCGGATTCTGTTTTAGACACCCATCCGTGTAGATATGAATCGAGTTGTTGGTTCCGATCGAATCCGACTCCCATTCAAAGCGACTGGGAATGTGGTGTAGTGGTGTGGTCGGTGTTTTCTGTAATGTTAAGGTGATTTAAAATCGTTGTGTGTTCACATTGAGTGGGTGTCCATTGTGACGAGGCTACCAGTCTCACAGCTGCACAAGCCGCGGTCTGTTTGCGTGAATATCTAGGGGAAATAGATGTAGAATACCGTCTAGGGCTGTGGAGGGGGTTGTTCTTAGAGCTTCGCTAATGCATATACAAGCTGATCTTTGAACTTTACCTAGTTGCGGTTGGAGGCTGCTTCTAAAGCCGTCCCCCAGACTAAGACGTTGCTGGTGGCATCATGCCCCCCACTAACATTAAAACTTTGCATACACCAAACTTGGATAGAATTCCAATTTCAAATGGCAATAATACCTGCGGGGGTTAATGCTTTTTCGTAGCAGGGGGTTTTTTTTTTTCATTGGACTTATTTCTGTGGGGGTTATTTCACTGCACCTACTAAGACACCATACAGGAGTATGGGTCTAATGATAGACACGTAAAGCCAGAATGTGGTTGCATACCCATTTCTTTCCTACGGTGGTTTTCTTAACGGCGGGCTCAGTAGCGCGATGGTTAATGCGATTAACTGCCGCGAAGAAGGTCTGTGTTCGATTCCCAGCCGTAGCAACACCTAAATGATTTTTCACTGTCCCTCCTCACGTCATGATCTAACAAATCATCCGAGTAGTATCAGTTGCCAAGAAAAGCTTTGGCTTTCCAGTTCAGTTTCCTATCCAAAACCAGCCCCAGGTACTTGCCTGATTCTGTGAACCTGACGCCATTAAGATTAGGTTAGTCAATGACTATTAACAACCAAATCTTTTCAATGCGCTAGACGCAAGATTTAAATATCGATTTACAATACCTGTTCCTTGATTGTTGGATTGATCGATTTCAAAGCGATTCACAGGCCAGTCCATTGGGTGCTATTTTTTTCAAAATACACGCGGCATCATAGCGACCAGTAAATGGTGCTTTCACCAGCACTGAGTCTGCAACGATTAGAATAAGAGTGGTGAAACAATAAGTGCATCCCATCGCAAATTTGGTCAGAATTTGGATTTAAATTGATTGGCATACCTCGATGTCACTGAATTTGTCTATCTGGGCTATCCAGCTAACCCAGCCAATGATATCGGTGAGGAAATCAAAAATTCGCTACACCTCCACACGGCCCTGCTTTATGCTGCAGAAACATGGAAGCCTTTCCTAGTCGGATTAAACCTTTCTTGTAAAATTCGATAGAAGGGTTCTAGTAGAAGAATAAAATAACGTCTAGAGAGGAAGATATAAACTACGAACTTTACGAGAGACATAATCGTAGACAAAAAATACATATCCCTGGGCTAAGATGGTAAGACTAGCTCCACATGGCCCAGCCACCTGAAAATACTGTCGTTCGAACTCATAAAGTCTTCGTCGCTGTACCACGGGAAGAAACCATGGCATACCTCATTATCGATGGAGTGATCTGGTAGATGGAAATATTCCAACAACCTGGTGTACGAAATTTTTGAAACGGAGGCATTTATTGTTTCATTTATAGAAGCCCAAACCTTGACAGTAATTCAACCCTTAACGAGTTTGATGCACTGTCCGACTCCATCTCTAGAATTGTATCCCTGCATCCTCACACTGAAATCGTCATTGCGGGCGATTTCAATGTACACAATTCTACGTGGCTTCAACATTCTGGACAGACAACACCCGAAGGAAGGTATGTTGAGATCTTTGCTGAGGTAAACAACCTAACCCAGCTTGTAAATGAGCCGACACGCATACCGGATATTAACAGTCAAGCCGCCAACACCCTGGACTTGTTTCTTACCTCTCACCCTGATAAATACATCATCAATGTATTATCGCCTCTAGGTTCGTCAGACCACTGTATCATATCAACAAATTTCTCGTACTCCAACCACACAGTTAAAGAGCAAATTCCCAAAAAAACCGTATGGCAATACGAGAAAGCCAATTGAGAAGCATTAAACAGTTTTTTTTAGGAATTTTAACTGGTCACTATGTTTCCTCGATAGTGACGTGGATGCTGCTGCTGATATGATATCAAATATCATTCTCTTTGGTATGAGATCTTTTATTCCCAACAGAATTAAGAGTATCAGACCAAAGGCAAAAGGGTGGTATGACTTGAGCTGCAAAGAAGCTATAAGGTTGAGAGAGACAAACTTTCGGTTGTACAAGACCAACCCAACAGAGGAAAACCGAGCAAAGTTCAAACAATCCAGAAATGACTGTAATGCCCATTTAAAGCGTGTCAAATTCCTCTATGACCGAACGTTGAGGCAAAAAATTCTACAATGTCCCAGAGGTAGTAAAAACTTTTGGTCATTTGTTAAAAACATAAACAATTCGGCATCAACATCAATTCCGACGCTCATTCACAATGACATTCCAGCTGTCAGCTCTTTAGACAAAGCCAATCTGCTTGCTGCCCATTTCGCAGCCAACTCTACATTGCCAGATTGTGTTCAGTCTCCTCCTGTACTTAGATAGATCATTCTATGGGACAAATTCACTTTCGTACTCGTACAGTTGCAAGAGTTTTATCTGATCTTGACATACATAAATCCGCTGGTCCAGATGGTATATCCCCCATCATTCTGAAGAGGTGTTCTTCTACGCTAGCAAAACCACTGCGTAAGCTTTTCTATCTATCCTACTCATCAGGACTCTTTCCGAGTAGATGGAAAACAGCATTTGTCCAGCCTGTACCAAAAAAAGGCGAATCTTCTTCTCTCTCCAACTACCGTCCAATTGCACTTACGTCCCTTCTTTCCAAGGTCATGGAAACGCTGATAAATCGTCAGCTTATGAAATATCTCGAAACACGAAAACTTCTCAATGACCGGCAGTATGGTTTTCGCAGCAACAGGTCTACTGGTGATTTGATGACATATCTCACCGAAAAGTGGAACCAATCAATTCACCATGGTGGCGAAAGCAAGATTGTTGCGCTTGATATTTCAAAGGCATTTGACAGGGTTTGGCATCAAGCCCTTTTGTCGAAAATGCGTGCATTTGGAATCGACGAAAAACTTCTTCTATGGATTAGACATTATCTTTCGAAACGTTCAATTCAAGTTGTTTTGGATGGTTTCAAGTCTGTAACTCACCAAATAAATGCTGGTGTCCCTCAAGGCTCAGTTTTGTCTCCGACTCTCTTTCTCATTTTTATAAATGATCTCCTGCCTCTAACTTCTAATCCAATTCATTCCTTCGCTGATGACAGTACCCTCAGCTTCTCATATTCGTTTACAGGTCCTCGTCCCTCACCTTCGAACGTGGACTCTAAACGTCAAAATATGTTAAGCTCATTGAATTCCGACCTTGACAGCATTATCAAATGGGGTAAATCAAATAGAGTGGAATTCAATGCTTCCAAAACACAATGCTGTCTTCTGTCATTAAAGCGTAACCAAAATCTAGAGCCATTATCCATGAATGGCACTTACGTCGAAGAAACCGAAAAGCTTTCCATGCTAGGTATGTGTGTTAGTAACGACTTACGTTGG
The DNA here is from genome assembly GCA_949824845.1 of Rhingia rostrata. Classification (NCBI taxonomy): domain Eukaryota; kingdom Metazoa; phylum Arthropoda; class Insecta; order Diptera; family Syrphidae; genus Rhingia; species Rhingia rostrata. The sequence continues at coordinate 20,710,879 of OX463755.1, read as the reverse complement.
AACGATCACATATTCGAAGTCGCTAAAAACGCAGTGAAATGTCTAGGTTTCCTAAATCGATGTAAGAAATATTTCACCCCCTCTGATCTGGCCACGATATATAAAGCGTTTATACGCCCAAAACTTGAATTCAACGCCCAAGTCTGGTCAGGTGCACCAAAATCAACATTGCATCTACTAGATAGGATTCCATCACGTGCGAAAAAACTTATAGGAGACATAAGAATAGCGAACTCCTTAGTTTCGCTCGAACACCGTCGAAACATCTCCTGCCTTACCTTGTTATATCGCTATTTTAACAACCAATGTTCAAATGAAATAGCCAGCTGCATATTCCTCCCATTCAACAATTCAGCCGCAATACTCGTTACGCAATGAATGCAAATCAGTTTACCCTCAAGCCTATCTTCGGACGTACGCTGAAATATAGAGATTCGTACATAAACCGAACAACACGAATGTGGAATGCTCTACCAAACTCTGTTTTTCCTTTCCATTATAACTTACAGACATTTAAAACCAATGTGCATCGGTATCTCCTTTCTTCTTATCCCTAATTTCCTTAACACCCGCACTGTGCTAAAACATATAAAGGGTATTCATAACCCCTTGAGTGCGCGCAAATTATAAAAAAAAAAAAAAAAGCGATGCTCTCATTTTCCTGCATCCCTGCAGGTCGGCACGTGCACTAGGTACTAACCGCGCCTACAGATCCGCTCATTCCGCTGGTACCACTAATAGCACATGCAAATCCCTCCCCTTCAGACACTAACGAGAGATGCAATCTAAAGTTTGTTCCTTCTTTTTCGGTTCGGCTGGCGAGGTTTAATATGATCGTCATGATATGTGCCTTTTGGCCGCTCGGGATCGGCGATAAACTGTTCCATTCTTTGTTACAAAAATATAACTTTTCACACAGAAATTAACGGGGAAGCTAGGTTTGAGGCCCTGTATGGGGATGCCGATAAGGCCAGATATGGTTTAAGATTTTAACTCTCGACCTAACTACACAAAAAGGACGAATGACAAAAAAAACTTAATCCGGAAGAGAGGGTCATTTTATTTGAGACGCATGTAGAAGATAAAAGAAGATGAATGATCAGGATCGGTATCATCGCCCTTAAATCTCTTTCAAAAGTCCTTTCTGTCTATACCATGCCTCGTTGAGTGCTTCATGATACGATACATACTTTAACGTGCTAATATGCGATCTGTTGACAGACATACAATTCTTTGACGGTTCGAATTCCGGTTTGGATTGGGAACCACATTTCATCCTTGGATTGATCTGTTGATTTTGCAATATAGGAGTCCCTATATCTGTCGTTATATCCGAGCTCTTATCACAATCGGATGAGATTCTTGGCGAGTTCATGAGCCTATGGAGAGGAACCCAGTTATATAACAATCTCTGGGAGGAACAAGCCACAGCATATATTTGCCTTATGATTCTAATCTTCATCTCTTGACAAGCTTAACCCACGAAATTGCCTGTTCTTACTACACATTTTTGATGAATAGAATTCAGTATCCACCTTACAAAATTCGCTTGCATACAAACCAATCTGAGCTTATAAACATCCTGTCTAACGATACCCTTTCCATACTAAATGCATTTCGCTATATTCTCTATTTTCCAGCCGCGAGTATGGCTTCTTACGTCTGACCGAACCAGAACATGGTAGAAAACGAAAACTAGTTAACAAAGTGATAGGCGTTCTCCAGGATGTCCTCATAATTGCCCAATGCCAGCAAACTGATCGCGATGGCAAACAAACGAAAAAGGACCAATCAGACAATGATGATGATAACGATGCCGATGATGACGATGAGGAGAGCGAAGATGAAACTGTGCGCGCGACTGTTAAATTTGATTCGACGACAGCCAGCCTGAGCGATATGAAAATCGATACACCAGAGCAGTTGCAGCAGCAATTATTACAACCGCCAAAATCACAGCCACCCTCGCCACCGCCGCCTTTTTACCATCAGCAGACGATTAAACTCGAAGTGGACGATGTGGATGACGTTGACTCGCAGACACAGATTTCGAATGCGATAGAGAAAACATCACTCGATGGTGTTAATATAGCAAACAAGCAAATCAAACCGGAACCCGAGGACTTGGAAGTGGCCGCCATATCAAAATCAGCAGCCGATGATGGTCAGGTGGGCGATGTGGATGAAAAAGAGAACAAGGAGCTTATTCCGAAGGATTTGCTCGATGAGGAACTCGAATTGAATCCGCTGACATATTGTAAGCTGGGACATTTACATTTGCTGTTGGAGGAGTATGATAAATGTAAGTGGGGAATGGAGCGATAGTGGTGGCTTAGATGGAGCTTGGATTTAATTGCTTTCTGTTTTTTCTTTTTGCAGCTCTGTCAGCTTATCAGAGGTACTTTGCATTGTGCGAATCGGAGTATTGGCAGAATCATGAATTTCTTTACGGACTCGGGATGGTGTATTTTCATTTTAACGTCTACAAAAAGTGAGTAAATTTTTTTTTTATCGCCTATTGGCTTAGGAAGCGTTCTTTTTCTTATTTAAAATGAAGCACTGGTCTGGCTTCCATTGATGGTCGGGTATCTGGCTAGGTCCTGGGCTAGGTTTGGTTATAGTGGCTGCACGCGATGCTCGTGTAGACTTCGACCACAAAAGGTCCGTTGAAATCCACATGGATCTCGCGACTTTTTCTAATATTCGTTTACCTAATTGAACCATTCCGAGTTAGCTAAAAAGCGGAGGAGGTTTCTGACTTTAAGATTAGCCAGCTCCCCTAGATTCAAAGAGTTGAAAGAGAGTAGACAGAAAGAGTTTTCTTCTGTTGGAGAGAGTTGCACAAGAGCAGCTTCTGCAGAAGTCATTGCTAAGGAGGCCCAGCATTTTTGCACGTAGGCCTAGAGGGCAGTTAACAAGCAGAAGGAAAGCTTTTGGTTACAGCGAGGCCAGAGTTGCCTGGATATTAGACACGTTTTGCCGTTTATTCATCTGCGGTTGGCTTTTTTGATCGCATCCAGTTTGATAAGCGATTTACATGTAGCGAGGGGCATACCTAACGTTTCTACTGTCAGTAGAATATTAAGGTTAGTGCCCTCTCTGACAAGCTCATCCGATTAATAGTCCCCTCGACATAAGACCCAGTACCCAGAAGAGGTAAATGATAAAGTGAAGCCAAGTCCTCAATCCCGAAACGCCTGTTAGGCAAACAACTTTTCTTAAATCATTTCCGAGCGCTTCAGCCCTTAAATTGCTTATGCACTCTCGTGTATGGCCGTTCACTTAGGGAAGCAGATATAGGAGAAAGGAAATGCGCTTAGGTTTTAAGATGGACCAAGCTTTCAACAAGCTTAAGATGATGACAATCGTACCCGCAGCCGTACGATTATCATGAATTCCTAATAAATTTCATTGCACGGAAATAGGCTTAGAAGTAAATGGGTTTTCAATCAAAATATGTTGAGTTTGCGTCTGAAACTATTTCTTGTTTCAAAGTTGGTAAAATCCGGAAACTCGCTATGGAATATCTAAAATTAATTTTTTTGCACGCTATTGTATGCTATCGCGTAGGGGCAGTGGTCTGGTGGCTACTAGACGCATAATCTATGTTTCCAATCTCTTGCGAGTGTCTGGCAAAAATTCAAACATAAAACAATCATGAGAAACTTTCAAATTCCATTCGGAAACCGTATTAAACAGGAGGTCCAATACTTTCTGTTAAAAGGAAAACTTCTCACACAAACGTGAATAGTAGATAAGATAGGCTGGAGGACCTGTTTGGGACGGTAATGCCAATTTATTTATTTATTCCATTGTATGCTATATAACGGATGTATTTACTGCAGAGATCAGAGCGTTCTTCTATGCATTGTTCCGACATTTTGCAACATCACCGACTTCCTTCCATACTTAACAGCCTCCCAAACTGTTGCTGGTCTCTGTCGTGGTCAAAACTGGCTTCTTCACCCTCTCTGATCATGCGGGCACTTTTGCTTTCAGTTACGGAATTCAATAGCTTTGGCATTTGCGATCGCTTGATCCTTAAACTGATGGTTTAACGAGGCAGTTAGACAATTTACCTTGGGATGCGAAGGTCTTAATGGCCGGAGCAGTATATTTCATTTAATTGTACGGGTATTCGATGTGTTTTCACCTTTTGGACTGCACCCAGTTCGTAACTCTCCCAGTAGTCCCCCTTGCGATGTTCTAAAATACCCAAACTTTGCTTCTTTTTCTGCTCATTGTACTACAGTTGCGACTCCTTGTTATATTAGGAGTAAGTAACGTGGGTTTCCATGTTTCAAACTTCTTCACGTCTCCACTAGGGTGGTGTTCGTGAGGTTTATGTTGACTCTAAGGTAAATATACTTCTTAACTCTCAAAGTTGCACTTTCGAACAGAGTCTGTGAATCAATACGCCAAAACCGCCAACCTAATGACTTTCGCATTTAATTTTCTCCTCCTTCCTTGAGCTCGAGGCTTCTATTGTTGTTGCCTCTGATGTTTGGGTTGCTTGGCATGTGTTATTGGCCGATTCGACTGCTGTTGGCCAATTCGATAGCTGTTGGATGTTTTGACAGTTCTATTTGAACATTTTGACGAGTGTAATCAGTCGCAATCTCAGAGATTATTGCTTGAGTCTGCTATGTTACAGACAGGTTTTTGTTTGGTGCCCGTGTTTGTGTTGTGGCGAGATTGATCATACCTGGCCGTCCGCCTTAACAACTTGATTGCTCATCCGTATCTCTGTCGGTGGATATAGTTCGTCTTCTCTTGGCCTTAAATAATCTTTTTTTTTAAGTTCCGATTTCGGATTCATCCGCCATTTGAGTCATCCGCCCATCGCATCTGCTGATTCTCCGCTGCTTCCTCGAAGTTTTGAAATTGAACCTTTGCGCCCACAACACGATGACACAAATGCTTCGTTGGGATGTAGGTTCCAGGGATCATCCTTCCTTACCCATCGATCCATTCAGACTATCCTGACTAACGCTGCGTTTCGCTAGTCCTACCGTCGCGTCAGTGGGATTCGACGGCGGGGTATTTTCGAGGACCCCTTCCCGCACGTTGTATTATTAATTGCTCCACCGTGAATCTCTATACTTGTCTTTGGCTGTATTATTCGAAGTTTTAATCTCCTAAAAGAAAATAACCCTCCCACTGGACTGTATCTCTACTACCGATGATCTGCAGTCTTTCCAACGAATGAATTTGCATGCGCAATGGGGACACATTTTTTAAATGCCCGCCTTTCACAGCATGCGCCATTTCTGGAGAGTGCTCCAGTCATTCAAAACTTGACCCCTCACGGATAGCAGTTAATAATACACTTAGTGAGCTTTTAGACATAAATCGAGAAGAGCAGTTGATACAATTAGATTGACTGTCGATAGTTATCTATTTTTATGTTGTTTACACAATGGAATACTTAGTGGGCTCTGCATGTGACAAGGCAGCGATCCATCCTCTTCAATCCTGGGCACGTTGCTGCCAGTTCATTCATCCAGTCAGGCACTATGGCATCCGCGATCGCTTGATCCTTAAACCTGTGTTTTGGTCTTTCCTATCTCCTCGAACCTAAAGGCAGGGATACGACGATTCTTTTGGCTGGCGCATGATTGCTTATTCGCTCTATGTAGCCGAGGGAATGTAGTCTTCAACATAAAAATCCTGCAACAGCTCATAAAGTTGGCAGTTACATCTTCTTCAATAGTACGGGACCTAAATTTCCTTTCGAAAGTGCATAATATTTGCTTCCTGCTTATTGTCCAGCACTTGGCGCAGTAAATTAGGACTGGTAGGATTAGGGTTTGCTAGAACATACGTTTGGACTTTCGATTTAAAAGCTCTGATCCCAATTTTTTTTTCTTAACCGAAATATCATCTGTTTCCTAGGAACAGTCTTCGTAGTATCTCCACTAAGGTGTCATTCTTGGGGTTGATGGTGACTCCGAGGTAGATGAACTCTTTGATTATCTCGAAATTGTTGCTATCATCAGTGACATTGTTTCCAAGGTTGTGCGTCGACAGTACTGTTGTTTGTTGATAACAAATACTTTGTCTCTCCACCTTTAATTACACGACCAACGCGTTTCGCCTCTTCCTCAATGGCCGTAATGCTTTTACAACTTCACGATAGAAGAGACCAATTCGAAATAATTGTCGTCTGGTTACCCTAGTTGCTGATTTAAATTATTTGGTCTCTTTATGAAAATTTGATTCGCCTATAAGCCCGGCTTAATTCACTTTCAATAAAAGTCACACAGCTTGGCCTATATATAGCAAAACAACAAAGAAAAGTGAAGCTGTGTTCCACTTTCGATTTTCTATGAAATTGAGCATTCATTCATGGATATATCGGTGGAATTATTTTTTTTAGTAATGCAGCTCCTTATGGTTTTTAACAAAATTATACATGCCAACTCCAAGATGCTCATTACTTAAATAAGTGGGGCTACGGTCTCGGGTAAGCCTAGACTTTAACCAACACTTCTCTCCAATCAGCTATGTCATAACCATCTAGTTGCACACTTTAACTTGGGTAGGGTACGTTTCTACTTGTGCGCCCCACTTAATAGGTCGCCGAAAACTCTGTGGACTGGAGATTGGAGTCCATTCGTTCCCCATGTCCTAGCCATCTTAAACGTCTAGTGGAGAGTTTTTTGGTCAGGTCTATATCGTTGTTAGGCTCTTGAAGTTCACATGATCTAAGGGGCCAATTCTGATAACCGAAAAGATGTGCTTACTTACTTAATTGGCGATACAGTCCGGAATGAACCTGGACCTTAACCAACATACCTCTCCAATTATTCCGGTCCTTAGCTAACTGCCTCCAGTTGCGTACTCCAAGTTGGTTGAGGTCGGTTTCTACTAGTGCGCGCCACTTAAGGCGAGGTCTTCCTCTACTGCGTCCGACGTCTGGCTGGGAATCGAAGACTCTGCAAGCCGTAGGCTACATGTCCTAGCCATCCGAAACGTCTAATGCGGAGTTTTTTTTTTACCAGGGGCATGTCGCTGTATAGCTCGTATAGTTCTTGGTTGAATCTTCGTGTCCATAGCCCGTCAGCGCAAACGGAACCGCAGACTTTTCGAAGAATTTTCCTCTCAAACCGACCAATGATTTCTTCATCCGCGCTTGAGACGGTCCATGCTTCAGCGCCGTAGAGCAGGACTGGGATGATCAGGGGCATATAGAGGACCTTAGTATTTCGAGTGATGGCTTTACTACTGAATTGCCTTCTTAGCTCGAAGGAACAGCGGTTGGCATAAGTAATTCTTCGTTGAATTTCTGACGAGATGTTGTCTTATAGAGGATCTAATAGTTAGTAGCGGAGTTCTATAGTTCTGTCCAATTCGTCGACTTTGTGTGTCCTTTCGTGTTGACAGCAATACTTCGTCTTACCCGCATTTACTGCTAATCCAATTTTTGCCGCTTCTATCTCTATACTAGCAAACGTGGCTATGACATCACGTTGGGTCCGACCAACGATGTCAATATCGTCGGCGTATGCTAGTAGTTGTACCGATTTTTGGAAAATTGTGCCTCTGGTGTGGCTCGTGGGTTTAGCACAATCCTCTCAAGAATCAAATTGAAGAAGTCAAGAATAGAGATACACGACCAGGAAATGCCTTGATACAGCAATTCAATTGTTTCATTGACAGCATGGCATGTGACACCGCCTTGTTGAAACCAGATGTCGTCCACACCAATATCTTCCAATTAAAACACAAAGAAACTCAGTTACCGTGTCGCGATATTTATTACCAGTAACAGTCATTGCTGGACAAACCTCATTTTCGAATATGTATGGTGACTCCTGCCCAAAATCCGTACCAAACAGTTACACCTTGTCGATGCACTTGTGTCTCGACAATTACATGTGGGTTCTCTGAACCCCAATTTTGATGATCAACGAATTATTTGAGGCGGAAAGTAACTCATCTCAGCCGTAGCAACACCTAAATGCTTTTTCACTGGCCCTTCTCTCGTGATGATGTGACAAATCATCCGAGTAGTATCAATTGTCAAGAAAGGCTTATCACAAATTCGCCGTTCGGAGTCGGCATAAAACAGGAGGTCCCGCCATCGTGCAGGAATTACACACGCTCACATGAATGGTTGTGAGAAAGCTAAAGCCTGGGTACCATCGATCCTGTTGCCCCAAAAATGTATATTTTGTGTATTTTTTGGATACTTCGATAGGGCTGAATATCTTTTGTGATTGATTGTAAGTCGACACGTAAAGAGTGCGTAGCCTTAATGTTCTACGTACCGACTCACAGTCAATCATATTCTTAGGTAGAGGTAGGTAGCAGTGGCGGATCGGCATGTACCAAAGTAGCACTTATGTGCCTTTTTGTTACCAAAATTCGTGTGACCTATGTTATGATGGTTATTGTCGATGTGATGCGTTCGGTCTCTAGATCTAGTCTGTGAGGTATAGAAAACGGATAAAATCTGCCGGACTTTGGCAGATGAAATCGGAGAGGGTTTCTCTCTTATTTGTGTTCCTAAAACTGCGGCATTGAGGGTTATATTTGTATGGGATCCCTAGTTTGGCGGAATGGTCTCCAATTGACCAGTAACCTGCGATTATCGCCGTACTTCTTGCGGCACCTGGGTTCTATTTAGCAGATCGTTTGTTCTGTTTTTGTCGTTGAAGGGCCATATCGTCCTGGATATGACGCAATTTGGAGTCGGCCTTTTTCAGAAAGTATGAGTGTATTTGTACCTTAGCCGCATCTAGCGGGATACGGATCCTTGCCGCAAGTGAGTCGTGAAGAGCTGGCTGGCTCGTCTGTGCACTCGTTTCCTTCAATGTCACTGTGCCCTGGAACACAGAGAAGTGTAACCCTGAAGCGTTCGCCATGGTGGGCAAGTTCGTTCCGGCATTCCTGTACCAGTTTGGATATGGTAGCCGAGTTGATGGCCTTTATGGCTGCTTGGCTATCTATGAGAATATCAGTATTTCGCTTTTCCGTAATATCACGCCAGAGTAGCGTGCAAGCCTAAGCCAGTAGTTCCGCCTGGAATACGAATAAAAGTCCGGTAGGTGGTATGATACTGATATTTTCATTGATTCCGTGTATACTCCGGACCCAACACCACAGTTCATCTTAGATCCGTCGGTATAGACGACCGTGTCGAAATCTCTTACTTCTTCGTTTCTCTTCCACTGACCGGTGGTAGGAAATCCTACGTGAAAGCCTTTCTTGAAGCTTAGTATATGTGTTATGTAGCCTGTTGGAAACGTGAACACGCCGACCGAGAGATACAATAGCACAGTAAGGGCATCCGTTGGCGCCGACCTCAGCGCGCCCTTGTTGCCTATACTGGCTGTTCTATGCTGCCTTTTTAGTTTTGTGAGGATGTAGCCTTTACTCAATGCGGACACCATACTTGTTGGCCGTGTGTGAGAATTGGCCGTACCACTTCTTTACAAAGTTTTTGCTACAACCATAGAAGTCGACACAAGCCTTCCTTACTCTATTCTGTTTCCAGTTAAGTTTTGGGTCAAGCATGATACCCAAAAACCTGCTGGAAGATAGTGTGAGTGGTTGGTCATTAGGACGGGGGAGGGCGAAGTCGGGTATTTTGGTTTTGCGTTTTGATCGGGCTTACGACGAGGCCACAATTTGCAGTCCAGGTGCTAACCTTGCCTAGAGCAGCCCCCATGATTTCACATATCACGGAGGGGAATTTTCCTGACACTAGTATTACCACGTCATCCGCATACGCGGCAACACATTCCTCGTCTAATTTATTTCGAATTTTGTTCATAAGCCAGAGTAGAGGAGAGATGACGCCACCCTGTGGCGTTCTTCTATGGACAAATTGGGTTAAGCGGCTAATTACTCGTGTTGCCTGGATAATTCTTGTTCCAAACATAGAGACTATCCATTGGCTAATAGGTTCGTCTATACCTAACTCGAGAGATTCAAGAACAGCTACGGTGAGGACGTTGTTGAAAGCTCCCTCTATATCTAAGAAGGAGGCTAGAGTGTATTCCTTACAGTTACATATAGTTATATAATCGTACTTACAGACTTTACGTAGGCTACACCATAGGTGTCATGCCGGGATACTGTTTGATTGACTTGGTCATGCGGATATATATAGACTAAAAAGTCCAAACGACAGTACTTTATCTCTCCTGTACCTGAATGGCCACTGGTAAGCCACATCCTACAGAGAGCCAATTTCTGATTACAGCCACATTTTGGACGGTTTCAAGTCTGCAACTCAGCATACAAGTGCTGGTGTCCCCCATGGCTCTGTTTTGTCACCGGCTCTGTTTCTAATTTTTATGAATTATCGCACATCTGCCACTTCAAATCCAAATCATTTCTTCGCCGATGACAGTACTCTCAAACTTTTCATATTCGTTTTCGAATCCACTTCCCTCATCTTCGAAAGTCTAAAATCGAAATCTAAACGACAAAATATGTTAAGCTCATTGAATTCCGACCTTGACAGCATTATCAAATGGGGTCAATCCAACAGATTAACAATAGAATTAAATGATTTCAAAACACAATTCAGTCTTCTGTCGTTAAAGCGAAATCAAAATCTGGAGCCATTGTGCCATATGACGTCCAAGAAATCAAAAAGTTTCCATGCTTGGTATGTGTGTTAGTAAAGACTTACGTTGCAACGACGTCAAATTCCAAGTCACAAAAAACAGCAAAATTTCTAGATTTCTTTAATCGATGTCCGATTGATTGAGGCCACAACGCCCACGTCTGCTCGGGTGCACGAAAAACAACTTTGCATCTCCTGATAGGAGACATAAGAACTGCGAACTCTTTACTTTCGCTTGAACATTGTCGAAATTACTCCTGCCTTACCTTGTTTTACCTCTATTTTAACAATGAATGCTCAGATGAAATTGCCAGCTGCATTCCTCCCATTCTACAATTCAGCCGCAATACTTGCTACGCTATGAATGCAAACCAGTATACCCTGAAGCCTATCTCCCGGCGAATGCTGAAATATGAGATTCGTACATAAATCTAACAACACGAATGTAGATTTCTCTACCAAACTCTGTTTTTCCTTACCATTATAACTTAAAGTCATTTAAAGTAATGTGTATCGGTAAATCCTTTGTTCCTACCCCGAATTTTTTTAACGCCCGCACTGTGCTTAAACATACACAGGTCTATCGAGAATGAATTTTCGTGGGAATTTTTTCCTTGTCAGCAATGTAAATCAGATTGCTGAATCAGAAAAGTTTCCCCGGAAATTGTATTCGCTATAGGACTGATAAAGGGTTTTCATGACCCGCCTATTTGAAAACACGGCACCAAAACACACATAGTCCGTCAAATGTAATGATTAGTGTGGCCTAAAGTACAAATACAGACTTCAGAATACATATTCCGGATTTTTGTTTGGACTCAGGGCAATAAATTTTCTACAAAATCTTATCGCGCCATCCCAATACTTCTCTATACTACGCATACAATTAAAACGTTAAAAAATGCCCAAAACCCAAAAAATAACCTTCCGATGTTTTTTGGCTGTAATTTAAAAAAACAAAAAGAAAAACTTTGATTCTTCTTGTGGATTATTTTTATTTGGTCTTTTAATTTTTTTTTTACATCAAGTCGATAGTGTGATGTCATGTAAATGGCCGCCGCCACAGTTGATTGTCATTTCAGCCCTTTTTATGGCATTTTCCATCACTTTGGACAAAACTTCCGGCGATAGGTCCTCACATTCTTGACGGATATTGTCTTTAAGAGCTGCAAGAGTCTTAGGCTTGTTGACATAAGCCCGCGACTTCAAAAAGCCCCACAAAAAGAAGTCTGGAGCGGTCAAATCAGGTGATCTTGCTGGCCAGTTAGGTCTTTTAATTTTTTGTACATCAAGTCGAGAGTATGATGTCATGTAAATGGCCGCCGCCACAGTTGATTGTCATTTGAGCCCTTTTTATGGCATTTTCCATCACTTTGGCCAAAACTTCCGGCGATAGGTCCTCACATTCTTGACGGATATTGTCTTTAAGAGCTGCAAGAGTCTGAGGCTTGTTGACATAAACCCGCGACTTCAAAAAGCCCCACAAAAAGAAGTCTGGAGCGGTCAAATCAGGCGATCTTGCTGGCCAGTGCAAATCGCCAAAACGGGAGATTAGACGCCCGGGAAATGCATCCTTCAGCATATCGGTTGTGGCACGTGCAGTGTGTGCCGTTGCACCGACCTGTTGGAACCACATGTTTTCCAATCCCAATTCATCAAGTTGCGGCAAAAAGAACTCTTTGATCATTGCTCTGTAGCGCTCACCATTCACAGTAACCGTTTGGCCCGCGACGTCTTCGAAGAAAAAAGGTCCGATGACTCCTCCAGCGAAAACCGCACACCATACAGTGACTTTGAGCGGGTGTAATGGCTCTTCGTGGGTTACACGCGGATTTTCAGTGCCCCAGAAGCGTAAATTTTGCTTATTTACGTACCCGCTAAGATGGAAATGGGCCTCATCACTCATGATTATTTTTGATGAAAAATCATCTTCCTCTTGGTGGTGATTAAGGATGGCTTGAGCGTATGTTAGACGCGATTGGCGGTCAGCAGCTAACAGCTGATGCACCGTCTGGACTTTGTACGGAAACATCTTCAAATCCTGTACCAAAATTCGCTGTAAAGACCGTCGACTGATACCCATTTGCGTGGCACGTCGTCTGGTCGATGTCGACGGCGCTTCCATGACATCTTCGGCTACAGCAGCAATATTCTCTGCAGAACGGCTACTCCGGGGTCTGGCACGCCTGGCAGCATCTCGTGTTGTGCCAGTCTCTTCGAGGCGAGCGGCTAAACGTCGCAGTGTTTCACCAGTAGGCGTTGGACGGCTAGGAAATCTGCGACGAAATTCACGTTGTGCCAAAGTCACCGACCGATTATTGCTCAAATAAATAGTCACCAATATTCCGCGTTCTGGAGCAGTGTAGCGTAACATTGTTTACAAATGTCAAAACAGAACTGACATTAGGGGCCAATCGCAAAATTTATAGCATTTTCTGATAGGAGGGTTACTTTTGCGCCACCTTGTACAAACTCGAATTTCCTAATGTGGTTTAGCCATCGCATTTGTTCGAAATATGGTTGCTAATATGGCTAATAATCAGTCAGAACATCAAAAAATCAATGAGCGGTTATTTTAAAGATTTCAACATTACAAACCTTCAAAACTGAAAAGGTAGACATTTCACCGGATACCTGCATTTCTCACTCCAAAAAAAAAATGCTTTTTGAGTTGCCAAATTATACTACCGTTGATGGTACATTTATTGCTCTGTATTAACGGTTATTATTAAGGTATAAATCATAGTCAAGAACCTCCTTGGAGTATTCCATTTTGATTCGTGGTCGACATCTAGAGCCATTTTCCATGTGTGCCATATTACGTCCTAGAAATCAAAAAGTTTCCATGCTTGGTATGTGTGTTAGTAACGACTTACGTTGGAACGACCACATATTCCAAGTCACTAAAAACAGCGAAATTTCTAGATTTCCTTAACCGATGTTCGATTGATTAAGGCCACAGCGATTATACGCTCTAAATTTGAGTTCAACGCCAACGTCTGGGCATCTTCTAGATAGAAGACATCAGAATTCATAGGTCCGCTCGGGTACTTTTCTGTATAGAAAAATGAAAAATGTCAAATTTCCAATATTAAGAGAGAATTCTCTCAAAAAGTACCCGCACCGCTTTCGCAAAAAAATATACAAAATGTCAAATTTTGAAGTTAAGTGTTTTGTCTATGAAACTTTCGATTATTATTTAAGGAACCCAAATATAACAATAAATCTACGAAACATAAACATTTCTACGGATACGTGGAATAAAAAGAACAATTATTTTGTTGGTTGATGTCAAACTCGTTGGCTGTCATCCATTGACAGTTTTCATTGATTTTGTTGGTTTCTTTTTGTATCATAAGGCTGAACTATAATAGTCTGAAGCAATCGGAAGCTAATCAACCCGAGCGGAAAATTTGCGATTTTGTACGATTCAGAGGATTTTGTCTTCGAAATATTCTTCCTAAAAGATTATCGGAATATTTCTCCGACATTTTGTAACGCATCCCGGCGAATTGGGTTGAAGTGCGTTAAGGTGCATTTTTCGTGCAATTTTTGACAGCTAAGTGGAATTTTTCTTCCGATTTTTTCCTACACAAACTCTTCGCGGAATTTATTTACGAATCGTAGTGAAGTGATTTTTCTTCCGATGACACATACCTCGAATGGAATTTTAACCTCCGACGAAGTATGCGTTGCATAAGAATTGTCCGCTCCGACGGATACCTCGCTAGGGCTGAATGTCAAAATTCTACGTCAAGTTTTCTTCACTACTGTTAATTACTCAAGTTGCCCACAATAGACTCTTGTGAACGGAAGCTTACTTACTTTTCTTACAAAAAATAAAAACAAAAATTCGTTGCTTATGAACTTAGCTTACAAATTTAAATGAACACAGCTGTTGAAGTGAAATGTCAATTTTTTGTATTAAAGAACAAAAGAAAGAGAAAGAGCTAACGAATTCGCTTTTTCGCGAGTGTGCAAAAGTGAACGAAAACTGAACGAATCGAAGCAAAAACCCTTTAGGCTTTGTAAAGTTTTACATAAAAATTTATATATGAATTTACTTCTTACAAATGAGTATCCAAACGGACCTCAAATGAATGATTAAACGAAATCTTTAAATATTCCAAATCTTATAATTGATATAGTTTGACACATAATTGAAACATATAATCCGATTGGCATTGTCTACAAATCAAGCTATTTAAATCCATTTTTAACGAATTAGAATTATTAAAAAATTTTTTGTACTTTGTTTACAATGGCAGCATTCCGCATTTCAGGTTTACAACTGAAAATTTCGGTATGGTAACGTGGAATGTAAAATCATACATAGTTGACATGTAAATGTCAAACAATTTAACCCTTATTTTGTAATTTAATTTGTCCATATATATATTTACGTTTATCTATTCAGAATAATTATTCTTTATCAGAAAAGTAAAAAAAAAAACTTAAATAAACCTATATTGTCGGGTAATTTTTCTGTAATCAAAAACATCTTCATGACAGGTCGAAGAAAAATCAGCTGTTTTACTCATATCTAAAGTCCCATGTGTTAATTTTTAACTCGTTTCGTCAGTCATTTCCCATCAAATGTCATGTGACTAAAAGGGTCGATTGACCAATGAGAGAAGAACATCGGCAATGTAAACATGGTAAAACTGAAATCCGGAACGCACCCAATATAAATCTCAACTGTCACAGCAAATTCAGCAATATAGACAGCTGTCAAACGTAATGCGAAAACTTATTGCGTTTTCCATTGGTAAATCTAGATTTTGATCAGAAAATTTATCTTTTTTGCTACCAATGAAACCCGATTTCAGGTTGATTTTATTTTTATCTCTGTTTTGTTGTAATTTCGTGTCTGCTAAGTAAGTGTCGGTGTAGCTGTCAAGTTTCAAATCACACAAGTTGTTTTTTTTTTTATTTAATTTATATTTCACATCGAACTGCTATAGTTTCAAGGATAAAGAATAGTTTTTCACAACCCAAATAATAATAAATCAAAACGAAAATCACTCTAGTCAAACTGACAGCTATCATTTGAATTAGTGTTAGTGCAAGGAGGGGTAAATCTGCCGAAAATACCAATTCGCAAAATTTATCTAAGATCAAAAAAAAAAAAAAAACAGAAGGCTACAATCCACTGTGTGGATCGTTTAATACCCTTTTCCATCCTATCCTGAAAAATAATATCCCTAAAATGTGGCAACAACATATTGGTCAAAATCTTTTAAGGTTCGACAAAAAACAACGTTTTTCTACTGCATGTGGTATAGCGTAAGGTATACAAATGGTTTTTGTATGAAAACGCCCCCAAAAAGTGGGCGTGTATTAAAATGATATGTAGACGAAATTTTTATATTATGATAACCAATAATTTTGCAACAACAATTTTTTTGGAAAATTTTAAAATTTTACCAAAAAACGTTTTTTTTTTTACTGAAAACGCCCTTTAAAAGTGGGCCTGGTAAAAAACTTGTATTTACCCGAAATATAGACATTGTATAGATATTTTGTTAAAACACATTTTCAAAATTTCTATCGGTTTGGCCAAAAAATACGTTTTTTTCTTAAAAAGGGACGTGACACTGGTCGGATTTCAAAAATGTTTACATTTATTCTGTTTCGTCAGATAGAGAGTCTATATACCAAGTTTCAAAACTCTAGCTCAAAATTTAAGGACAGACAGACAGACATGTCTAGATCGACTCATCTAGCGATTCAAAGTCGATCCTTATACTTTGATGTATAGCTAGCGAAATTATTTCTGTATATTACAAAACGCATATCAAAACTAATATACCCCTATGGGATAGAGTATACAAATTTTGGGCCAAAAGGAACATAGCAAACTTTTAAAAAACGGCCTTTTGACAGATCTAGATAAAAAAAAAAACGATTCATTTTTTTACTAATGGAAAACGACATTAGTGAGAACACCTTTTTGGCGAATATGCAAATTAACTCGTTTGAACTCTTTTGAGAACGTGGTTAAATTTTAAGGGCCGATGTTGATTTTGAATAAAAATTATTTAGGAAATTATTGTCATTTCTTTTTATTATTGGTATGGTTCAAGTATGTATCGGCCAAATGACCGCCGCGACCTCGGCGGCACACCTCCATGCGATGGTCCAAATTTTAGATGAAGCTGAGGCATAATCGAGGTTCTATGCCGTTAAAAATAAATAAATTTATGGAGCAACAGGCTCGTTAGTACCCAGGGCCTAGCTTTTTCCTCACAACCATTCATGTGTGCGTGTGTACTTCTTAGCACGATGGCGGGACCTCCTGTTTTATGCCGAATCCGAACGGCTAAGTTGAGATAAGCTTTTCATGACAATTGATACTACTCGGATGATTTGTCAGATCATCGCGAGAGGAGGGCCAGTGAAAAAATATTAAGGTGCGAACCCAGAACTTCTGCACTGCAGTTCATCGCACTAACCATCGCGCCACTCAGCCCGTCAGTGCCGTCAAAGTGCCGAATTATTTCATCCTTTAGCTCTTGAATTGTTGCTGGCTAATCGACGTACACATTTTCTTTCAAATAACCCAAAAGAAAGAAGTTCAACGGTGTCAAACCACATGATCTTGGAGGCCAACTGACATCGCCGCCACGCGAGACAACACGGCCATTGAATTTGTCGCGCAAAAGAGCCATTGTTTCGTTAGCTGTGTGGCAAGTGTCACCGTCCTGTTGAAACCCCATATCGTCCACATCCATATCTTTCAATTCGGGCCATAAAAAGTTCGTTATCATCTCACGATAGCGAACACCATTCACAGTAACAGCCTGTGACTCATTTTTGAAAAAATAAAGCCCGATGATGCCGCCAGCCCATAAACCGCACCAAACAGTCACTCTTTGTGGGTGCATTGGTTTTTCGACAATCACTCCCGGATTATCATTCGCCCAAATGCGACAATTCTGGTTGTTGACGAATCCACTGAGGTAAAAATGTGTATCATCACTGAAGATGATTTTCTTCGAAAATTGATGATCCACTGTTGCCATATCTTGGCACCATTCTGACCATTGACGGCGCTTGAAATGGTCAAGAGGCTTTAGTTCTTGAGTCAATTGAACCTTGTATGCGTATTGTTCATCAACGACGAGTGTGAGAGGTGCAATTGTTGGGCACGAGGAAAAGTTGTTTCGCGAACATCAGCAATATTTTCTGCAGTACGAGCTGTACGAGCATGCACTGGTATTTTCACATCTCCTATTGCTCAAATGTTTGCACGATTTTTCCGATTGTACGCACATTTGGACGATTAAATTGACCGAAAAAATCACGAAGTGAACGATATGCATTTTAATTTGAACGCCCATTTTCATAATAAGCCAGAATAACTTTAAAGCGTTGCTGTGTATCTTTCCATGGTTCAAATTGAGTCTGAAATTGAGAAATGTCAAATGAAAATCAGAAAAAAACTTGACGTTTGAGTGTGGTTCATATTCAACATTGGCCCTTAAAGTTAAAAATATTTAACCACCCGTTATAAGTCTGGCAATTTCTTTCTAGAATAAATTCTCTCAATTATTGTACTAGAATCTATGAAACTGACATCACGTTTGGTTAACACTGATGAACAGAACACATGACACATCCCTGGCTTGTGTTGGCTATTGGCTTTTGCTATCAGCAGATTAATTCGCTCTCTCATCAACTCTCTTCATTATCCAACGGATGAACCAAAAACCACCACAAAGCCGGGCCTCCATATTCCAATTGAATTAGGCGGTGCGTGTGTGTGTGTTGCACACCTACCAACAAAGTATTCACGAAGCAGTGTACAGTAGTAATTGAAAAAGTCCAATTGGGTTTTTATAGAAGGTGGTCTGGTCGGTCGGTTGTTTCTCTTCCGATAAACTCTCGCAATTTCAGTTCACAAAATTCGGCCACATAAAGTGGACGTGCCCGCCCGGTCCCGGAGACAGATCTCCGCCATACAAAAACAAATCACTGCCTTTTTTCTAAGGACTTCTTATAATATTATACAAATATACCGTAGTACGTCTTCTATACATCATTATAACTCTACTCTACACGTTAACATAATTTAACCGTAACAAAAGTACGAACAAAAAAAACAAATAAAAACATTTTACCGAATATACATCGCGTCGTAGTCGTCGTTGTCGTCTCGTACTCGTATTATTATACCGTTAGTTGTAAATTTTTTTTTTATTCGGAGCGAAATAAAATCAAAACAAAATTTGAATAAAAAAAATTCGCGTATTTTCGTCGTATGTCTGCCAATAAATTGTGTTCAATTGAAAATTAACAAACAAAAAAAAATCAAAGCAATCGAAATAGTGAAACAAATTGAATAGAATAAACGAAAAATAATTTTTTTATACATAAATAGTGAACTAGATATACACACTTGGAAACCACCAAGAGGAAAAAGAACTCGAAGAGTTGCAGTTGGTTTGGAGGACTGTAATAGCTACACATGTACGTGCATTGTGTGTTTACATTCGCCTCCCTATAGTGCGACAGTGTTTGTATATTCTGTGAATACAAAGTAAAATATCGTTTCTCTTTTGGAAGAGAGTGGAAATGCTAGAAAAACATTAAACAGTGTTGTGTTTCCATCGCCCCCCCCCGGCCCGCCCCCTTGTTGTTAGATTTTCATCGTCAAACACCTGAAAAACGCTTTCAAAAATAAATAAAAAGTTTGACCTAAGAGAAGTGAACGAAGAGAATTCATTTTTAAACTCGAAGAGAACAAGAACAACTGTACACAAACACTAGCATAGTCTTGCTGACACCGACCCCCACCACCCAACCCAACAGATTGGATACTTTACCTCATCAACGAAGGTTGCTGCTGTATTTTAATATCGTATGTGTCGCGTAAACGTTCTTTTACGGTATTCTTTTGTGCTGTGCTGTTTGGTCTCTGTGTGTGTGTGTTTCGTGTTGCGCCCCATGTGCAGCGCACTAGCGCTATCAAGGTGCATAATTTATCATCATGTGAGTGTGTTGTGTAGCGGGGTTTATGTAATAATGAATAAATAATGCAATAAGCAGAGCAAGCAAGAGCCCAAAGACAAAGAGCACAACATCAGAAATATTCATTTGAGTGTGTGTGTATAAGTGAAATAAAGTGCGATAGATTAGTGCTAAAATTGCTGTGCGGTGGAGAACGTGAGGTGAAGCAGAGAGTAATACACAATCAACAAGGATTTGTTGTTGTAATTCTTCATCAATTGTTTTTTTTTTTGTCGTATTTACATTTGTGAGGATTTTGTTTGAAGGTTTGTATTTTCCGTTTTTTTTTTTTTTTTATTTAATTTAATTTAAGTGGTTGCAAAATGGTTTTTTGTATGAGAGGGTTTGTTGTTTGGAAGGGAAGGCTTTTTGTGGGTTTCTAACGGGGTTATGGATGAGCAAGTTTATAACATTGACAGAGCCTACATTGTGATGTAACGCACTGTAATTAACTTCAAGGCTTGAAACTGCTATAATATACGGGGTGGTTCAAAAATAATATGTAGATTTACTTCAACATTTTATAACAGCAAAAATGGGCGTGTTCCGGAACTCAGATTTGATAAGATTGCTTAGGACCGTTTTTTCAGTTCTGAGTTAAAGGCTGAATTATAATATTCGAAAGCAATCGGAAGTTTATGTCAAAATTGTACGTTAAGTTTTCTTTAGTAGCGTCAATTAATCAAGTTGCCCATAATAGACTTTTTTGAATGGAAGCGATTGTCAGAGTGGAAGTCGTTTTGCCAAAACAAATTCGTTGCTTATGAATTTAAAAATTTAAATGTACACAGCTCTTGAAGTGAAATGTCAAATTTTTGTATGGAACAACAAAAGAAAGAGAAACTCTGAGTTAACCCAGAGTTAACTAACCCCGAAATAAATTCAATCCAGACTTCAATCATGAAGCAGTTTTTCAGTGTGGGATTAAATTTGATTCCCAGTGTGGTGATTTGATTTGGCAGCACTCATGATTTATCGATTTTGCTGTATAGATGATTTTATCGAAATGTATAGAATCTCCAACAGTTCTGTTATCATCTGTTTGGTTTATTATTCCCCAAACAAATGAAAATGCTTTTGTCGCGATCTTACAAGTCTTTTTCGTCTTAAAACTTACTTACTTAAGTGGCGCTACAGTCCGGAATGAACCTGGGCCTCAACCAACGTGCCTCTCCAATTAGCCCGGTCCTTAGCTAACTGCCTCCAGTTGCGCACTCCAAGTTGGTTGAGGTCGGTTTCTACTTGTGCGCGCCACTTAAGGCGAGGTCTTCCTCTACTGCGTCCGACGTCTGGCTGGGAATCGATGACTCTGCGAGCCGGAGTATTGGTGTCCATTCGTTCTACATGTCCTAGCCATCTTAAACGTCCAATGTGCAGTTTTTTTTTGACAAGGAGCATGTCGCTGTACAGCTCGTATAGTTCTTGGTTGAATCTTCGTCTCCATAGCCCGTCAACGCAAACGGGACCGAAGATTTTTCGATGAATTTTCCTCTCAAATCGGCCAAGGATTTCTTCATCCGCTTTTTAGACGGTCCATCCTTCAGCGCCGTAGAGCAGGACTATGAGGATCAGGTTCTTATACAAGATCTCCTTAGTAGTTCGAGTGATGGCTTTACTACTTAATTGCCTTCTTAGCCCGAAGAAACACCGGTTGGCAAGAGTAATTCTTCGTTTAATTTCTGCCGAGATGTTGTTGTCAGCGTTAATAGCGGAGCCGAGATAGACAAAGTCCCGTACTACCTCAGAAGTTATATCTGTCAATGGTGACGTTCTGTCCAATTCGTCGATGTTGTGTGTCCTTTCGTGTTGACAGCTTGACCCATTTTTGCCGCTTCCTTCTCTATACTAGCAAACGTGGCTAAGACATCACGTTGGGTCCGTCCTACCTATGATTTCAATATCGTCGGCGTATGCTATTAATTGTACAGATTTTGTACAGAAATTGTACCCCTGGTGTTGGCTCGTGAGTTTTGCACAATCCTCTCAAGAATCAGATTGAAGAAGTCACATGACAGCGCATCGCCTTGCCTAAATCATTTTTTGGTATCGAATGTGTCGGTAAGGTCGTTTCCGATCCTGATGGAGCAGCGAGAATTCTCCATCGTCATCCTACACAAACGGACGAGTTTGGTCGGTATACCAAAACTAGACATGGCTCTGTATAGTTCGTCTCTATATAACAGGTGGTGGGTATCGATTTGAACTTCTTGGGTTTTTTTCCAGGATCTACCGAAGTGTGAAGATTTGATCGGTTGTGGACTTTCCCTAAAACCACACTGATAAGGGCCGATCATGTTGTTGGTAAACGGTTTCAGGCGTTCACATATTACGGCAGATAGGATCTTGTAACCGATGTTGAGGAGACTTATGCCTCTGTAGTTGGCGCAGTTTAGATGGTCTCCTTTTTTGTGGATCTTAAAACAGTCAAACTTAATATTTAAAACAGTTGAAACTATTTAGTTTCTAACGGGTGAATTTTTTTAAGCGTACATTTTTAAAAAATCGAAAAAGACACTCAAATTTGCATCAAATATTTAAAAATTTTATTGTAATCGATAAGTAGGCCTTTGTAAATGTTGTCCGCGGCTCCGTTTTAATTGGTCCGTTCGGAAGGCCCATTTTTTCGTCTTTTTTTCGAACATTTCCGCCTGTATTCCACGAATTACTCGTATTATGTTATGCTGTAAGGCTTCAATTGTGGTTGGGTTGTCCACATAGACTAACGACTTTACATAACCCTACAAGAAATAATCGAGAGGCGTTAAATCGCATGATTTTAACGGCCAACTGACTGGGCCATTTTGAGAGATATGCTGCTCACCAAATTCATCCCTCAACATTTCCATTGTTTCATGAGCTTGATGAAACCATATGTCAACCAAGTTCAACTCTGCCAACTGGGGCAAAAAAAATCGCGTATAATGACTCGATATCGTTCGCCGTTGACGGTAACGTTTCTTCCACGTCGTTTTTGAAGAAAATTGGACCGATGATGCCAGCAGCCTATAAACCGCACCAAACTATCGTTTTTTCGGTATGCATTGGAAATTCTTGTATGGCATGTGGCTGTTCATCACTCCGGATGCGATAGTTTTGCTTATTTACGTATCCGTTCAGCCAGAAATGAGCCTCATCGCTGAACACAATTTTTTGATAAAACAGACGATTTTCGTGGAGCTGTTCTATGGCCCATTCAACAAAAATTAGACAACCCAAATCTACACACAAAATTTTCCATGTGGTTGAGTAACACATACCCCATTGCTGGGAACGGCGACGAATTGGCATTTCACGATCTTCATTAACATTGTACGCACGCGAGTCGATGGTTTAATGTCCGACAAAGTTAATTTGGTGCGAAATTTGGTGTGAAATTTGGTGATAACAGCACGAATTGTTGATTCACCAGGTCGATTATGACGACCATAATATGGTCGATTATGACGACCATAATATGGTCGTAACAAATGAGGTAAATGGTAAATGCGAGGTAAATTTTTGAAACAATATTCTGACATTCAATCTGTCATATCCACAAGTTAAACAAATTCCACAAAAAATTCATCTCAATAAAGAAAATTCTTACCTTCATAGATTGTTTTGCCAGATTGGTTTCAGGGGTTCACGAAACTTTTGTCCTAAACATAAAAACAAAAACAAAACGTTACAAGTTTCGACTTGGGATGAACATCCCTAATATCCCATAAATGACCACAATTTTATTGTCAGATTTTTGCCAGTCGACGTATTGTGTAGTTGTCATGTAAAAACATGACAAGGCTGCAATCCGCTATGCGAGTCACTAAAAACCTTCCCAAAACGTTGGCATGGTACAAAAATGGTCTAAAGACGAATTCTACATAACAAGTCAGGGCGGGCCAAATATGACTTGGAGATCAATACACAGTTCGTGTTCCAAATGTTATCGATGGTTGTCACTATTGCTCTATAGTGACTATAGCTCTAAATTTCGGTCCTAAAACTGGTGACATTCGGGAGGATAGTCGGACTAAAAGAACGAACATAGCTAGTTGGACTTGGCTTTCGATTCTGTATCCGAAAGCATTAACTTGACGGAATGAACCTGGACCTCAACCACAATGCCTCTCCAATTACCCAGTCCTTAACTAACTGCCTCCAGTTGCGCACTCTTAAGTTAGTTGATGTCAGTTGCTAATTTTTGTTCGCTACTTCCGTCGAGTTCTTCCTCTACTGCGTCCGAATTCTGGCTGCGAATAGAAGATTGCGAGCAGGAGTATTCGCTCTACATGTCCTGGCCATCTTTAACGTTCAATGCGGATTTTTTTTTGGACAGGGGTATATGGCCGTTCAGGTCGTACAGTTTTTGGTTGAATCTTCGCCTCCATAGCCCGTCAAACATTTTTCGATGAATTTTTCTCTCAAATCGACCAAGGATTTCTTCATCCGCTTTTTAGACGGTCCATCCTTCAGCGCCGTAGAGCAGGACTGGGATGATCACGGTCTTATACAAGATCTCCTTAGTAGTTCGAGTGAGGGCTTGAAATTTCCTTCTTAGCCCGAAGAAACAAGTAATTCTTCGTTTAATTTATGATGATATGTTGCTGTCAGTGTTAATAGCGGAGCGATGGTAGAGGGTAGAGGACTCGTACTATCTCAAAGTTACATTTTATTGGTTAGTTACAGCTAAACCTAATGTTGCCGTCTCCTTCTCCATACGCAAATGTCCGACCAATGATGTTAATGTCGTCGGTATATGCTAGGAGTTTTACACAGCTTTGTGGAAGATTGTGCTGCTAGTGGTGGCTCGTTAGTTTGGCACAATCATCTCTAGAACGATGTCAAAGAAGTCACATGACCTTGCCTTAATCCTGTTTTGGTATCGAATGTTTTGGTGAAGTCGTTTTCGACCCTAATGGAGCAGCGAGAATTCTCTATCGACATGCTGCACAGACGGACAAGTTTGGGCGGTATGTCAAAACAAAACATGGCTCTGTGACTCTATAAATGCTGTCATATGCGCCTTTAAAAACGATGACTAGGTATAAGGTATCGATTTGGTTTTGGGCTTTGGGTTTTTCTTTCCAAGATCTGCCAAAATATGATCAATTGTTGGTGGTTGTGAACTTTTTTTGGCCATAAACCACAATGATAAGAGCCGATCAGGTTGTTGGTACACGGTTCAGGCGTTCAGATGTTACGCAGATATGATCTAGTTGAGGGGACTTATGCCTTAATCTTTGGCACAGTTTAGAGAGCCCCTTTGTTGAGGATCGGGAAAACGATGCTGAGGTTTCATTGTCCAACCATGCTTTCATCTGATCAGATTTGGCCTATGAGCTGGTGGATGTTACTTACCAAATCATCTCTGCCATCTTTATAAAGCCCGGCGGGAAGGCCGTCATTTCCGGCAGCCTTGTTAAGCTTGAGCTTAGATATTGCTATCCTCACTTCATTTAGGGCGGGTGATTGGTATTTATGGCTGTCGTTGAATGGTTCGTTCTGCCTGACAGCGGAATGTTGTCATCGCCGTTTAACAGTCTGCAGAAGTGGTTCTACCATATCCTCAGCATCGACTGTGCCTCGGCTACTACATTTCATTGTTCATCTCGACAAGATTCTGTTCGAGCCTTGTATCATTGGTTTTGACGTTTGACACTTTGGTAAAACATGCGAACATCGTTCCTGGAGTGGCACCTCTCTATATCCTCGATCGTGAGCTTTTCTTGATCTTTTTTCTTCTTCCTGAAAAGCTGGTGTTCTTCCCTTCTTCTCGGCAGTTCTCGTCTTCACCTGCAGCTTAGCTTTGTTGGCCTAGTTCTTGGCTGCGAGCATTGGCTTATCAAAACAGGGGTTTCTTGCTGGTGGGGGCGAGAAACCTAGCACATCGGTTGTGGCTGATCTAATAGCTTGTTGACATCCTTGCCATTGTTCTTCGACATTCGATGCTGGTGGTATGGTGTTAATCGAGAGGTTAAGGAATACGCGCTGCGCGAAGGTCTTGGCGATCTCTTGAGATTGCAGTCTTTCGACATTAAATTTTGTTCACACTACTTCTGGATTGTTGTGGCATAGTGGATATCCGCATTCTTACCTTGGTCTTGACAAGGAAGTGGTCCGAGTCGATATAAGCCCCTCGGAATGGTGTTGGTCTATTCCCAGTACTTTTGTTTGTTTTCTTTCATAGTTTGAGTGGGTGGCGATAGTGGGAAATGATAAGCTCGCGCGCTATCATGGAGATGCATCATCAACCAACCCCACCCCGTGTACAGTTCTCTGGTATATGGTCGAACATCCAAAATACTGGATGCGTGTCTCTTCCGGAGATCGCCATGTCCCCTTATGGATATCGAGTTGAGGAAATTGTGTGCTGACTATAGTGGCATATCGCTCCGTAGCGAAGTCACTTATCGTAAGTCCGTTGTTGGACGTGTTGTCGTGTATGCTGTGTTTTCCGACAATACTGCTAAAGATGTCTTCTCTTCCTGCATTTGCGTTAAAATCTCATGCAAATGGTTGATGAGTTGCACACTTAACGTATTTATCTACTTAACAAATTTGTATCAGCGTCTGTATAAACAAAAAAACGAAAGGAATTGTCCTCGTCTACATGTAAAACCAAACAGAAGCCATTCTCCTAAAAACGTTGACACATATTTGGCCAGGCATTTAAATGATGGCACAAGCAAATGGTCAACAGATGGCACTACAAAATAAACTACATATCGGCCGACCTCGATCATAGTAGGCATCATCATCGGAGACGGAAGTCTGAATAAAGCCAATAGGTGCGGTTGGAAAATTTCATGATTTTGGGATCTGTCGGCAGGCGGAATTTCCTTGGTGGAAGAATGGACATTGTCTGGGCACGAAATGTTTTTGAAACGCTGGGCTTCGTCTGACTGCGGAATATTCGCTGGAATGTCGAGCTAATCCGAGGGTTTGCTAACATTAAAATTCGGTCGCGTTCAATGGTCATTGAAAACTCGTCAGTCGCTATGAATAGAATCTTATGGGGCAAAATATTAAATGTTCAGTCAGGAGAACACACATGAAACCCACCAAAATTATAAAAGTCAAGTCCAGCTTAAAACCCATTCATCAAAACGAATACAAGTCACCTACGCATAGGTAAGCGTTGATCTACTTCTGTCATCATGACACTTACCGCCATTCCATCGCCAATTAGCTTCGATAGTTTCCCATTGTTCGAATCGTTGGATGACATCCAAACTATCAATCAACAATAGTTAGATGCAAAAAAAAAAAATCAATTTCCACAGTTGAGTGCCGCAACGTCATCCATGTAGTCACGTATCCAAATCTCACGGGCGGCGCCACACAATTCCCACCGTACAGACGATGGCATGCCAACAAATTTGACAAAACCTGTCGACTACACTCGCTGTCGTTGACAGTTGACAGTTGCGTTTCGATTTGTGGGGCTTGACTTCCTCTGCATATCCCCTTGGTTCCTTATGTACACCGCTTGACGTCTATGTACAACGCACACACAACATTTGGAGAAGGAAAAATCATACAAAACGGCTCTACATCTATACAGCAAACTTTCGCTTACAAATGCGAACTGACATACTGTAAGCAAACGTCAAGTCACTCGAAGCCGATCATTTGAAAAAAAAAAAAAAAAGCAAACTAGGCCACATGCAATTAAAGTCGAATTTTTGTTCGTCGTCGTCGTGGTTGTGGCTTGCTCTCTCGTGTTCGTTCTCTATGTGCACTTGTGATTCACTGTTCTTGAGTTGTTATTAACGCGCGTTGCGTTCCAGTTTCCAAGAGCTGAAAAAAAAAAACGGAAAACTAAAAAAAAAAAAGAAAATTGAAAAGAAAATCATTAAAAACAAAAGCTGCACTGTTGCCGGCCTGAACGCTAGTGGTGGTACTTTTGTTTGTTTTCCTTCATAGTTTGAGTGGGTGGCGGGAGTGGGAAATGATAAGCTCGCCCGCTATCATGGAGATGCATCATCAACCAACCCCACCCCGTGTACAGTTCGTTGGTATATGGTTGACCTAGTTTTCCGGCTAAATAAACACACACAGACGCACATATAGCACGTAAAGATGTATGCGTTTGCGTTATTTTCGCAATGCAATTGTTGCACTGCAAGCGCGCTTGTGGTTGTGTATTCGATTGGTACCGCTCGCGCTCAGCAAAAATGTAAATATTGATGTTTAGCAAGGCGACCAGAGTTTGAGGTTATAAATTCAAATCAGGATTTGCAGAGCACCATCCATATAGTCGAGCAAAACGGCTTTGACAGGCTGCCATGTTTTGTTCACACTTTGTTCTGGTGACGATGACGACAGCAACAACAACTATAGTCACGATTCTTATCGGAGCGCTAAGTAGATGTGATACCGAAACTAGGTTAGTGGTGCTTATTGGTGTGTTACATGACGTTTGTTGTTTCCCGCGCTTGGCAGGAAGTCTGGTTATGGCAATCGTCACGCATCAGTTACGCGCCAGCGGAAGAAGTGGGATTTTATGGGGAAAAAGAGTGGTCTCTCAAGATTTGGTTGAGGTTTTTTTTTTCCTTTGCGTTGAAGAACAGATTGATTGGCTCTTTTACTAAATGAAGGTGAAGATGGCATCAAGGTGGGCCAAAAGAAGTCATCCGATGTTGTTTTTGGCTCTTTTACTAAATGAAGGTGAAGATGGCATCAAGGTGGGCCAAAAAAAGTCATCCGATGTTGTTTGGCTCTCATTAATATCGGTTGTGGCTCGCGCAGTGTGTGCCGTTGGTCCGTCCTGTTGGAACCACATGTCCTTCAGTCCTAATTCGTCCAATTGCGGCAGAAAAAAACACGGTTAACATGGCTCTATAGCGCGCACCGCCCACTGTTGTCGTTTGACAAGCGGCGTTCTCGAACAAAAAAAAATGGTCCGATGACTCCTCCAGCGTGAATAGCGCACCATGTAGTAACTTTGTGCGGATTTTCGGTGGTGCCCAGAAGCGATAGTTTTGCTTGTTCACGTGCCCGCTGAGGTGGAGATGAGCCTCATCGCTCATTACGATTTTGGTCGAAAAATCTTCCACTTCGTCCTCGAGATTGAGAATGTTTTAGTCGTAGGTTACACGCGTTTGGCGGTCGACAAGCAGCAGCTGATGCACGGACTGCACTTTGTACGGGAACATGCGCAAGTCGTTGGACGGCCAGGGAATCGGCGACGAAATTCGGGCTGCTCCAACGCTGCAGACAAATTGCTACGCAAAAAAATAGACACGACCATTCCGCGTTCTTCAGGAGTGTATCGCTCCATGGATTGTTTACTTGTATTCTACATCTGTCTAGTCCACAAATGTCAAAACAGATTTGACATTGGCGGCCATTTGCAAAAATAAGAGCATCTTCCGAGAGGATGAGGGTGATCTCTTTTGCCCCACCTTGTATAACCTCATCAGAATGATGACGCATGCTGAAATTTTGGAGTTGGAGTTGCTTTGAATTCAGTGGCCAAATGGCTAATAGGCTGGACTGCTAACCGCGGATCTATTGCTCAAATCCCGAAAGTGATGAAAACAAAATCTATGATACAACTACTCTGGATATGACTTTGCGCATGTGCCATGAGCGCAGAACGAGACAGAAATAAACACAAAGACAACCCCTATCGAGGTATCCGTTCGGAAGAAATTTTTCTCCGAATTGATTGAAATCGGAGAATTTTCTACCGTTCCGATAAGCATTTCGGACATATCGAACATTTCGGAAATGTAACGCAAGTGATCGCACATCGGCGATATGCGTTAAGTCGACCATTTTTGACAGCTATGCGTTGAATTTCTTCCGAAATTGTCCGACGAAGAATTGCTGCGGAGTCAAACGAACGGCTTTGGGCGTCCAGTCAATCCATCACCCTGGCAAGATTCATTCAACGCTTTACTACATCGGACGGTGTTCCGTGATGGCCGTGGAAAGACATTGAACCACCCGCGGTAACCTAAGCGATGATCGGTTAAATAAGAGACATGCAGCATATAATCTTCACCCTTAAGCCCCCATCCACATTGAGATAGAAACTGCTTAGTCGTTGCCAAAACATTCAAATGCATTTCTCACCGACAATTGTTCTAGCTGCCATCCTGGGACTTAAACTGATGCACCAATCGAATGTTATACCTATCTCTTCAAACTTTTTGACCCACTGATGCACCAATCGAATGTTATACCAATCTCTTCAAACTTTTTGACCCTCTATCGAATGAGAGGCATGCTTATCGCATCATTTCAGCTTTAAAACCTCGGAATACTCATGGTGACCTAACCAAACGATTTTCCAGCCAAATCTCAGACGCACCCAAAGACGACCGCGCCATAGATGAGGCGCACAAGTAGAAACCTGCCTAAACCAGCTTGAACTACGTAATTTTAGGGGGTTAGCAATTTTTAGAGGTATTGTGAGGCTGACGGGCACAGTGGTGCAATGGTTAGTGGAATGAAATTCCGCTCAGAAGCTATGGTTTTTTACTGGTCCAATTCTCGCGATGAACCGCCAAATCGCTTTGTTATATCGATTGTCAAAAAAGGCTTATATCAACTCAGCCATTTGGTTTCGGCATAAAACAGTAGGTCCCTCCATCATGCAATAATTTCACACGAATATGTTTGTGAGAAAAAACTAAACACTACGAGCCTGTTGTCTTTAAGACGTATGGTTGTGGTCCAGGTTCACAACGGACTGTAGCGCGACTGGAAAAAAGTGTAAGTAACCGGTTCAGGGAAGCGCCTTCACGGGCAACAAAATTCACATGGGAAATAACTTCACCTCAAGTGGGAGATAACTTCATTTTTTTTAGTGAAGTTATTTCCCGCCTATAATTTGAGAATATCGCGCGATTTGGGTGTTTGCAAACGTTGAATGCGTGCAACCCCCCTGCTTGGGCTCACGGTTGGAATTGGGTTTGCGGAGGAGTTTGCATATATGAAAACACAAGTCCCCGCCAACTGTGGGCACAAGCGAGGAGTTACAAACATATTCAAACTTTGCATACATCCAAGCTCGCAAGCAACTCTAATCTCAACAATGCGCCCAAGCAGAGGGGCAGCATGTCACCTCAAACATATTCAAACTTTGCAAACAGCATTACAAAGTACGGTACTTTGTTTACCTTTACGGTGCAAAAGTGTATCCAGTGGGTGAAGGTTCTTGAATTATCATAAAATGTTAAGAGACATTTTTTCCCCAAAAAATGTGAAGATATTGCTCACCTAAGGTGGACTTATTTCCCACTTGAGTTGAAGATATTTCCCCTTTGAAGTTGTTGCCCGTGAAGTTACTTCCCTGCACCTGCACCTAAGTAACCATACACAAGGCAAATTAGATCACAAATTGTATCGCCATTTTATATATGTCGGTCATACAGATTGCAATTTGACAGCTGTCATGTGTGAACATTGAGGTTTAGAAATGGAGAATACATGGACACACAAGGCTTTGAAAGTGTGTAAAAATGAACGTTTGCCGAAATAAATAGATCTTCCACAAGCTAAGCTAAAGGCTGGAGATTTGTGGTAGAAGAAGATTCGTTTATAAGGTGAATCACTGTTTCGATAATAGGGTCCAGAGTCCAGTCCAATTCGGTGCATATTTTGGATATTGGTTCTACATATCTGGCAAGTTTATCAACCTTACAATTCTCGACACCCACCACCAGAAAGATGGCTGACATCCTCGTCCTATGGGCTTGTTTTGAATTAGACAACTCCGATTTCAGTAATTTGATAGCTTTGGCAACTATTGCATTCTGCTTCTGTTTTGATGCTAAAATGACTATGAAGACGGAAAACTAGAATATTTGGTATAAGCCTGTCTGAGAAGTCATCAATCTGTATGCGTTATAAAAATTAATTGAATCTGTGCTCACCTTTCCAGGGTGATCTGTCCGAAATTTTGATTAAGCCTGGGTGAATGTTGAAGTCAAAATTTTCAAGACTTATATATGATGCCTCAACTTATTTGAAAGACTAGTATGAGTTATAAAAATTAATTGAATCTGCTCATCTTTCCAGGGTGATCAGTCTGAAATTTTGATTAAGCCTGGGTGAATGTTGCAGTCAAAATTTTCAAGACTTTTATATGATGCCTCAACTTATTTGAAAGACTAGTATGAGTTATAAAAATTAATTGAAGCTGCTCATCTTTCCAGTGGGATCTGTCCGAAATTTTGATTAAGCCTGGATGAATGTTGAAGTCAAAATTTTCAAGACTTATATATGATGCCTCAACTTATTTAAAAGACTAGTATGAGTTATAAAAATTAATTGAATCTGCTCATCTTTCCAGGGTGATCAGTCCGAAATTTTGATTAAGCCTGGGTGAATGTTGAAGTCAAAATTTTCAAGACATGTATGATGCCTCAACTTATTTGAAAGACTAGTACGAGTTATAAAAATTAATTGAATCTGTGCTCATCTTTCCAGGGTGATCTGTCCGAAATTTTGATTAAGCCTGGGTGAATGTTGAAGTCAAAATTTTCAAGACATGTATGATGCCTCAACTTATTTGAAAGACTAGTATGAGTTATAAAAATTAATTGAATCTGCTCATCTTTCCAGGGTGATCTGTCCGAAATTTTGATTAAGCCTGGGTGAATGTTGAAGTCAAAATTTTCAAGACTTATATATGATGCCTCAACTTATTTGAAAGACTAGTACGAGTTATAAAAATTAATTGAATCTGTGCTCACCTTTCCAGGGTGATCTGTCCGAAATTTTGATTAAGCCTGGATGAATGTTGAAGTCAAAATTTTCAAGACATATATGATGCCTCAGCTTATTTGAAAGACTAGTATGAGTTATAAAAATTAATTCAATCTGCTCATCTTTCCAGGGTGATCTGTCCGAAATTTTGATTAAGCCTGGGTGAATGTTGAAGTCAAAATTTTCAAGACTTATATATGATGCCTCAACTTATTTGAAAGACTAGTATGAGTTATAAAAATTTATTGAATCTGTGCTCATCTTTCCAGGGTGATCTGTCCGAAATTTTGATTAAGCCTGGGTGAATGTTGAAGTCAAAATTTTCAAGAATTATATATGATGCCTCAACTTATTTGAAAGACTAGTATGAGTTATAAAAATTAATTGAAGCTGCTCATCTTTCCAGGGTGATCAGTCCGAAATTTTGATTAAGCCTGGGTGAATGTTGAAGTCAAAATTTTCAAGACTTATATATGATGCCTCAACTTATTTGAAAGACTGGCTTGAATACTGAAACACTGTTAGATGGCTTCAAGTATAGCTAGCTCTAATGTCTTCTCAAATCATGTCAGGAGTTTGCTTAGATCGGAAACTAAATTTTATGTCTGAAGGAATAAGTGAGTTGGAACTTGGAAGACTAATTACCCGAAATGGCCCAACATGGTCAAAAACGGAACAGCAGAGAGTAACGATTGTTAATATGATTTTTTTTAAAGCGTGTGCACAGGTCTATGCTTTCAATTTGATTTGCAACTTTTAGGTTCTAAAGATATTACTGATCTTATATCGAGATGAAGGACAAATGGCGGAGACTTTGAGTCTTCGGGATCTTATGAAACACTGGTTTGCCTGTTCTTCGTTATTTTATATTTCGATTCGCGTCACACCAGACAGCCGTTTCAATCAAAATTGTAAGCGAGTAAGGTGTCAAGTTGCTTACAATTTTGATTTAAATGGCTGTCTGATATGACGCGAATCGTAAATAAAAACACATTCCATAAGCCAAACTTTCTAAAATTAAATCAACGTTCAACCACAACAATCCCATAGCTATGTACATGACGATGTATAAGGAATTCGAGTCACTACACTTCAATGATAAGGTTTTATCTAAATTTGTATATGTTGATCAGAAGTGCGCAGACCTTCCTATTTTTTTTTTTTTTGTGCTGATAACTTGAAATTGTTGACCACAAAAGTATCTATATATAGCAAAACATATCAGTACCTAGAAGTATGTAGCAGATATAGAATGATTTATAAGAAATGAACTTAATTACGTCAACTTGGATCAAGTGAGATTGACAGGTGTTATCTGTTAAAAAAAAAAAACGTATCGTTGCATCTTCAGTTCAAAAATGAAATATTAGTAAGATATTTTTGCGAAACCACCAAATCAACAATAAAACATTGCACAACAATGAAAATGTGTTGTTCTTTCGTAAAGCTCTCCATTTTTAGTAACCCGGAGTTGTCAGATGACACATTCACTCCTATCGGGGTATCCGTTCGGAAGAATCTATGAAACTAAATTCAGTTACAATCGGAATTCGCAACTCAATTTAATTTCGAGGTATTCGTTGCGGAACAAAATAAAAAAGCATACAATCACGTTCGTTTGATTCCGCTGCAATTCTTTGTCGTACAATTTTAGAAGAAATTCAACGCATAGCTGTCAAATCGCCGATGTGCGATCACGTGCGTTACATTTCGTCGGAAGATATTTCCGAAATGCTAATCGGAATGGATACCTCGATAGAACATTCTCAGATTTTGAAAGATTTGGAGAAAAATTTCTTCCGAACCGATACCTCAATAAGGGTGATTGTTAAGTTTTTATCCGTTGTCAACACTGTACTACTAAATGGCCCGAAATATAAATTTTGCGTGAATTATGGAACACCCGATACATTAACCTTATCGACATGATCTTAAGAATTCAGTTGAGCGATAGAATCGATTGTCCGCAGCAATCTTAAGTCCGTTTCAATATCTAAACATCGGATATTGTCGGAGGAAAATTTCAAACTGACCAATTCGACAACGCTACAACCAAGTCATTTAGTTGGCGGGACTACAACTTAGCGAGGTGGCTAGAAATATGAAAGCTGATGCCTGCAAAATGCTCAAGATCGCTCAGATTAGCAGCAATCAAAGTTTTCGGATACGTTGTTGAATGGAGGTAAAATTGGAAACCCACAACAACTTTATAGTTTACGAGCTTATTATGTTCAAACTACTTGTCTGTACATAAGTGGTATAATCAGCTAGCTATACACTGCTCAGGACATCCTGATTTACTTGTTAAGCCCTCGATGTTTTTTGAGAACAGATTCAATCCACCTTTATACGGACTAAAAATAAAAAAATAAATTGATGGCGCAACAAGATCGTTAGCACCCAGGGCCTGGCTTTTTTCGCACAACCATTCATGTTTGCGTGTGTACTTCTTTGCACGATAGTGGAACCTCCTGTTATATGCTGAATCCGAACGGCTAAGTTGAGTTAAGGTTTTCATGACAATTGATACTACTCGGATGATTTTTCAGATCATAACGAGAGGAGGGCCAGTGAAAAATCATTTAGGTGTTGCTGCGGCTCGGAATCGAACCCAGACCTTCCGCGCGGCATTTCATCGCACTAACTATCGCGCCACTGAGCTCTTTATACGGACTGTTGGTTAAACAAAAAACCTGACAGGATACCATAGCTTTCTTTCAGTTTTTCTTGTCATTGTTGTGATTCCGATGAGACAAGAAGAGACTGAGCTGAATGTAGTGCAAAGGCTAACAAGCTTTTCAAAAATGGAAGCAATAGAGATACGGTATTGCTATCGATTTTAGGCGGACAACCTATTTGATCCTGGTCGACATAACCCACACGGTATATATGATTGGCACTGTCTTTAAGGGAAGGAATCAATACGCCTTAGGCGTCATTCAAGTGAGCTCTAAAGATGCATCTTAAGGGGACATTCCATTTTCCATTATTGAGAAGTCTATTTTTTTAGGGAGTTTTTCAGTTTCCCAAATGTCTCCATTCTTCTTTCCCGGTGCCATGATATAAGGCCATCATTTGAAATATGGCCTTATGACGCTTTCAAAAAGAGTCGCATGGCCTTATGTCAGCACATGTTCTTGACCATCTTAATAAAAAACATATGAGAAGGCTACAATCCACTGTGTGGATCGTTTTATACCCTATCCCATCCCATCCCATTAATATCCCTTAAATGTGGGTTTTATGGCAA
The DNA here is from genome assembly GCA_949824845.1 of Rhingia rostrata. Lineage (NCBI taxonomy): Eukaryota > Metazoa > Arthropoda > Insecta > Diptera > Syrphidae > Rhingia > Rhingia rostrata. Next base: position 20,675,333 of record OX463755.1, on the reverse strand, counting down.
AGAAATATCAAAATTGAAATTTTCGCAACGTATTGCTCAAACAGTCAATCAAAAGCTTGTATGGTTCGACCAAAAACAACGTTTTTCTCCTGCACATGGTATGGCGTAGGGTTATACAAATGGTTTTTGTATGAAAACGCCTACAAAACGTGGGCGTGGGTAAAAATGATATATGGAAGAAATGTTTATATTACCAAAGCCAATTATTTTGCATCAAATTGTTTTCAAAATGTTCAAAAATGGGCGTGGCAAACAACTTTGTGTAGACGAAATATGGATATTAAGGCCCAAAATCTGGTGACGTACGGACGGACGGACGGACACACATGGCTAAATCGACTCAGCTATCGATTCTGAGTCGATCCATATGCTTACCTATACCTATGAGATAGGGTATAAGAAAAAAAACAAGCAACATCAAAAGAAATCGATACTTTCAGAGTCCCCAAACTTCTTTCTTCATTTGATTATGCATGCAAAGTAATATTTTTGGGGTTCCTACGGTTTACTGCCGATTCCAAGCGGCCATTTTCCTCAATGGCAGTTTTATGTGGCTACAATGGCATAGTGGTTAACGCGTTGGACTACGCCAGTATGGTTGACGTTGAGAATGACACCAATCCATCGTATGAGTAGAGGGGCTTTTCAGATAAGATAACCAGACTGGGCATGCGTAAACCCATGCTTACAAAAGTTCGTTCTCAAATGTGTAAGTGTAACTTCTAGAAACGTCCTTTTTAAATTTAGAAATCTTAACAACAGGGCGCGGTAAACTCCCGATATTGTTTAACGATTATATGTACAAGTGATCTTGTAGATTCCATCAGACATGTCATTGCCTACGCAGATGATCAGGTCCATCTTGGTCCATCAGGTCCAATCTTGGTCATCGAAATTCTCTTATAGCGTGACTTCAATCTCATTAAAGGCAATCAATCTCAATTGGCAATTGAAGATCTGAAAATCCGAAAGCTATTCAATCAGTCCTATCGCGAATAAATTTTTACGGGAAACTTTTCCCATTCAGCAAACTGATTTACATTGCTGACAAGGGAAAATTTATTCGCGATAGGCCTGAATTGAGAATTTAATTGGTTAGGGCTTTAAAAAAAAAAATGGCCATCAATGGGGAAGTATGAGAGATAAATCAAAACAAATGTTAGCCTAGGCATATTTCAGACATTCTCCGGGAATGTGTAAATCTCGGAGTGATCCGTGAGTGGGACATGTCTAATATCAATGATTCATGTAAAAAATTGTCTTAGAGAGTTGAGGAGACCTGCAAACAGGCTGGCCAAGTAAGTTCGTTTTTTTCTTTTATGTATGGCCTTTGGGGCGAATGAATGTTTGTGTTGGCCAATTTCAAAGTTTCCTTTGTGGTCCGATGCACACTTCTCCTAACTTTTCTTCTCTAACTATTGTTCCATAGTCTGAAAGGCACGGTATGAGTTAAGTTATGCACTTGGCATGTGCAAGTGCTGGTGGTTGTATTGTAATATCCATAATAAAAACACAGTTGCATGGAAAGTGTCGCCATCTAGTGTTAAACGTTGGGAGCTTTTGATTCAATGATTTTTACTCCTTGAAACGTCTTAAACACTTTTAGCCTATCAACCCTATTATCATTTTGAAATTGTTCCACAAGAGTACATGCGAGTCAATCAGTTGACACCACAGGAGATCACATCACCCAGTGTTGTCCGCCAGGAAGGTATACTGCTTTGTTTTGCCGCCATTTTGGTGAACATTAGTCTTGACAGTTCATATTTGGCAGTCGTGAAGTAGTCACGTGGCAAATTTATTATGGAAAAATATTCGATAAACCAACGTGTATTAGTCGTTAAAACATTTTTTCAAAATCAATCATCGATAACTGTGACGATGATAAAGTAACGTGAAATTTTTTAGGAGAAACAACGCACTATTTATGGTGTAATGAATGATTTCGAAGAAAGAGGGTTTGTAGGTGATAGGCCCAAGCATGGACCACAACGTACAACGCAAGATCGGCTGAAAACATTACTGCTGCTCAAGGAAGTGTTCAAATCAATCCATCAACCTCAGTTCGACGCCGTTCTCAGGAGCTTGGTCTTCAGAGAACAACTTTGGCCACAATTTTGCACAAGGGTTTGCATTTGTTTCCATTTAAGATTCAGTTGACACAAGAGCTTCTTCCACAAGACCATTTACGCCGCCGTACATATGCCAATAGACAGCTCGCCCATGGCAACCCCGATTTTCATGAAAAGATCTTAATATGTACCGAAGCACATTTTCATTTGAATGGATATGTAAATAAACAGAATAGTCGGTTCTGGGCAATGAAAAACCCTCCAAATTATTCATCAGTCACCTTTGCGTCCATTACAAGTTACAGTCTGGTGTGCAATTTGGTCAGGAGGAATCATTGGACGTTACTTCTTTGAAAATGAAAACGGCGTAACGGTAACTGTGCATGGGGAGCGATATCGTGATATGAGTGAAAACTTTTTAACACCACAACATGTGGTATCAACAAGACGGTGCCACATGGCATACAGCCACGATTACAATGGAATTACTGCGAGACCTCTTTCCATAATAAGTTATTTCAAGAATTGGTGATGTTGATTGGCCTCCACGGTCGCCTGATTTGACTGCTCCGGACTTCTCTTTGTGGGGATATCTGAAAAGCAAAGTTTATGCAAACAAACCAGAAACACTTGAGCAACTCAAACAAAATATTCGTGATGAAATTTTTGAAATACCGCGTGAAATGTGTGAGAATGGAATGAAAAATGTGCTCAAAAGGGCTCGCATTTGTGAGACTAACAGAGGCTGACATTTACCTGTAAAATATTTATCAATATAAGATCCATTCTCTTCCATTAAATCAAAATTTATAAACAAACAAAGTAGTATACCTTCCCGGCGGACACCCTGTACATGGCGATAAGTGCGTTTCAGAGAGGCTTCGGTTGTTTACAAAGTAGTAAAGGATCTCAATATATACGATATTGCGCAGAGATATTCCTCGGATGTTAGAGAAACTTCAACTCTAAGTCTGCTCGTTGATTTACCCGACCGTAAATAGGGTGTGACGGCTCAGTGGCGCGATGGTTGGTGCAATTAACTGCCTCGCAGAAGGTATGGGTTCGATTGCCAACCTAAATGATTTTTCACTGTCCCTTCTCTCGTGATTATTTGACAAATCATCCGAGTAGTATCAATTGTCATGAAAAGCTTATCTAGCTTAGCCGTTCGGATTCGGCATTAAACAGTAGGTCCCGCCATCGTGCTAACCTGCAATCGTGCACACATGAATGGATGTGAGAAAAAAGCTAGGCACTGGGTACTAACGACCTTGTTGCGCCATAAATTTTTTTTATTTTTTTTTTTTGATGTGAATCCCTGTGTGAAGTCTAGGGTGCAACAGATCAGAGCGCGCAGTAGGCGTGTGAAATCTTTTTAACACAAAAACGGAGGAATTCCCAAGGTGAAGTCTACGGTAGCATCCACAGTCCAAGATAGGATGGACAACAAAAACCACTTCATGAGGTTCTTTTTCTTAAGTGGCGCTACAATCCGGAATGAACCTGGGCCTCAACTTCATGAGCTTCATATTCGGACAGCTTCATATTCGGACAACAGGTCATCTATCAATCTCAAGTGTTAGTCAGACCCCTTTATTACAAGAGAAATAAAAACTAACTCACCCGATTCCCATGATCCACGGTTTTAAAGAGTCCAAAGCTTAGACATTCAACAAAACCAGAGTAAAACTTCAAAATCGAACTCCATGTAACTATGTGTAGTTATAACATCTCCCATGAGTTCCATATTCATAAAGTCAATCATATCCTGCGTTCACACACTGAAGGCCTTTTCAAAAGTGGGCAATTCAGGTTCACTTCGTTGTTATTGGAATTTTTTTCCATGGAAAGCATGATTGGAATACAAACGTCAACCAATAATGTCCATACTCTGGATTCCACACATCGCGCTCTGAGATATTAAAAGTATCTACACACACTCGCTTCTAATTCATTTTTATTTTTTGCATTCGTTAGTGCGCCCCTTTTGGATGAGGTTTTCCTTTTTGTTTGCGCGATTTCACGATATGAAAACAAAAACAGGGTGTCTGTTCGAATGCGGTACAGTTGATTGCACCAGCGACGACCAAGACGACGAATCTAGTTGCAAAAGATCGATGCGCGCACACACAAAAACGACCTCATAGACGGGCGCAGTCTCAGCAGACGATCCGCAAGATACCCATATACCTATATGTATGCATAGAGAAGCGAGACACGATGATCGCCTTTAGTTTTGGTCAATGGCCAGCGATTCGGTCATAGCCAGCAGCAGCAGCAGCCGCAGCCGCAGCACAGGTAGGCAGCTAAGGTAAAGACTAAAGTATCTGCCTTTTCTTCTTCTTCTTCTTCGGTTTTTTTTTGCGCTAAACACAGACATCTTATAGGCGAAGAAGGCGCATTAACGTGACCGCCGGCCAGAGAGTATATCGTCAAAGTTTGAAGACCTTTCTGGGATGGACGACTGACTGTATGTGTGTCGTATCTAGTGTTGTGTATGAACACAGTAGTATCATCGCTTTGCAAGATCGTCATTATCATGCGAGGATCGTTTGTGATCGTGTAGTTGTTGTTGTTGTTGTTGTCGCTGGGGCTATAGCTGTTGTCGGTTTTATTTACGTTTATGCGCTGTGTGCACACAGATTAAAAGCTAAAATAAAAGATATTGGCATCCTTTTTTTTTTTCTAATACATGCCACCCCCTCCACCCCCTTCTTGATCGAGATGGAAAATAACGTATAAGAACGAACAGTCAGAGCGCACCATAGAGTGTGACGGACTGTGAATGTGGATCCGGTTTTGGTTAAGGTTTTAGAACTTATTTTAGCTTAGACTTGGGATTGGAATTAGTTTTTTTTTTTTTTTTTTGGGGATGTGTTGTCTTGGGTTTTTATTGCATTTTGCTTGGTGGCTTTGTTAGGTTGCTTTGTAGAAGCAGGTATGGGATTCACAGTCTCTTGCTGCAACGACCTTCAAGATATGTACGAATTTGTTTCTGCTTGATGGGTAGGGGTAAGTAATGACTCTGAGGTATCGGCTGCAGAAATATATTTCTTATGAAAATGTATACCTACTCCATTTGGCTTTTAGTATTCGAAAACAAGTGCTCAAGATGAGCTTATAAGTGCACGTTTGGGTTATTAAACAAAAATGTCAGAACTAAAGCTGGGAAAGGCGACTTTGTGAACCTCTCTAACTTTTGTTCCATTGTCTGAAGGTAAGGTATGAGTTAAATTATATTAATGGCGTGTCCAATTACTGGTGGTTGTATTGGAATATCCAGCTTTACTATGAAAACACGGTTTTATGGAAAGTGTCGCCATCTAGTGTTGAACACTAGGGGCCTTTGATTCAGTAAATATATTTTTTTTTACTGATTGTTAATCGTTGAAACGTCTTAAACCCTTTTAGCCTATCGACACTATTATCATTTTAAAATTGTTCCACGAGAGTACATCCGAGTCAATCAGTTGACACAACTGGAGATCACTGGTGATGTAAAAATAAGCTTGGACCATTATGTTGGTGCATGGCGATAAGTGCGTTTCAGAGAGGATTCAGTTGTTTACAAGGAAGAATAGGATCTTGTGTACGATATTGAGAAGAGATATGCTTTGGAAGTTAAGAAACTCCGACTCTCAGTCTGCTCGTTGACTTACCTGACCATAGGGTGTGAATCCCTGTGTAAAGTCTAGGGTGAAACATCAGAGCGGGCAGTAGGCGTGTCAAGACAAAAGTGGAAGAATCCCCAAGGTGGAGTCTACGGTAGCATCCATAGGCCAAGATAGGATGGACAACAGAAACCACTTCACGACCTTAGATAAGGTGTCCCTGTGTAAAGTCTAAGGTGAAACAGATCAGAGCGGGAAGAAGGCCTGTCAAGACAATAGTGGAAGAATCCCCAAGGTGGAGTCTACGGTAGCATCCATAGGCCAAGATAGGATGGACAACAGAAACCACTTCACGACCTTAGATAAGGTGTCCCTGTGTAAAGTCTAGGGTGAAACAGATCAGAGCGGGAAGAAGGCCTGTCAAGACAATAGTGGAAGAATCCCCAAGGTGGAGTCTACGGTAGCATCCATAGGCCAAGATAGGATGGACAACAGAAACCACTTCATGAGCTTCTTCTTCTTCTTAAGTGGTGCTAAAGTCCGGAATGAACCTAGGCCTCAACTTCATGAGCTGCTTCGACATATTCGGACAACAGGTCATCTAGCAATCTCAAGGATTAGTCAGACCCGTTGAACAGATATGGTGTCCAGTAGTGTATATTGATGGCCCTATTGGCGTCCTAGGGGTATCTTATAAATTTAAAGTGGCCTTCGAGGTTGTTTTACTTGGTTACCACTCATTAGAATAAGCCCCTCCAACGGTGCCATGTTATAACGTCGAGCGAAATAAAGCGGAATTCCAACATGTGACGTTATTTCATTTAGTAAAATCGTAATACCGCCATATTTTGTAATTCGGCGTTATTTTACGATGCTAAAGTGAAATAACGCCCAGCATTGCTTGTGAAATAAAGCCGAATTCAGAGAGATATGGAATCATACTTTGAACACATCCGAGTGCGAGTTTGGGTGTATGAAAAGTTGTAATACGGGTATGGGGCATGCAACCCCCTTGCTTGGGCTTCGGGTGCGTGCTAGGTTTGATGTATAAACAAACAAACTTCGACCAACTGTTAGCCTAAGCAGATGGGTTCAAATTCTAAATTCCCATACATCCAACCTAGCACGCAAGCCAAATCCAGCTGTGAGCCGGAGTAGGGCCCCCCACCCATTTTCAAACTTTGCATACACCTAAACTAGCACTCGGATGTATTAAAAGTGTGAACCACCAGATTGGGGTCATTGTTGCATATGGGATGGTTGCGAAATTGGATGTAACCAAAGTGAAATAAGACCGCACATGGAAATTCGGCGTTACTTCGCTTTCATAAAGTGAAAAAATGCCGAATTCAGGAATTTGACGTTATTTCGCTCAGCCTTATTTCACGAGTTTGCCGTGCCAACATATAATATGTGCACACGATTCAACCGCTGCTGAAGACCATATCAATGACGAATTCTGCGACCACTTGGAAGCCTACGGAGCCTGTCCAGAATATGATGTGGGGATCTCAGTGCGAAAAACGCTGGCTGGTTGGAATGCTATTTTGGTTCAGTATGTGTGGGAGTCTTCGTTTCCCAGCCAGACGTCGGACGCAGTAGAGGAAGACCTCGCCTTAAGTGGTGCGCGAAAGTAGAAACCGACCTCAGCCAACTTGGAGTGCGCAACTGGAGGCAGTAAGCTAAGGACCGGGCTAATTGGAGAGACATGTTGGTTGAAGGCCAGGTTCTTTCCGGACTGTAGCGCCACTTAAGTAAGTAAGTGTGTGTGGGAGGCGAATAGGGGTGATGAAATACCGCCAAATTTATAAGCTGTACCAAGATGTGGAGGTGGTACTAAGGGTAAAAACACGTCGACTACATTCGTTCGGCCACATCGAGTGAATGAACATTAATACCGCCAAAGAATCTTCAAATCACAGTTTTCAGATTTAAATCTTTGAATCCCAGCTTCCCACGTCGACTACATTCGTTCGGCCACGTCGAGTAAATGAACAAAAAATCTTCGAATCCCAGACTTCAGATTTAAATGTTTGTATCCCAGCTTCAGTTTCTATTCGACACAGAATTCCCCAGTTGAATGATTAAGCAAGCGGTCGTGGTTTCCAGGCGTTTCGACTGAATAACTAGAAGCAACGTTCCCTTGATCGAAGAGGATGAAAGCGGCGTTGTCTCAGGCAGAGTCCTGAGTAAGTAAATTAAAGCAAGAGATGGGATCACCTCTCCTGTAGATGGGGCATCGGGCATTCTTGCAATCCAACCAAACTTGTTTGATTGGTGGTTACACACTTGCATAGTTTCATACTAAAGAAGTTTTCCTGCTTATTTGTCATTTGAAATGTTTCGTATAAACATTTTGGTTAAGACCATAGAAAGGTCTGTTAAGATACTAATGGGTGTAGGTATACGTAACAACTCCAACGAGTAGTTTGAGGGATTTGAATCAGGGACCTCGAGCTAGGCTATCGCACCAACTTTATAAAGCCGATAGAGTCTTTTTAATCATAAAATTTAAATCAAACATTCCAGAGCAAAAGAGTTTAAGAAAATGCGATGTTTTTTGCTTATTGCTTTAAATGCTGCCACCGTAAGAAGAACATTTGAAAAAGTTTTTATTAAAAAGCGTGTGGAATATGCTTATGTGTATGATTGGGTTTATCTCGAACACTCTATAAATAGGACAGTTAAAGAAAATGCGATGTTTTTTGTTTATGTAAAACAGTTTATCAAATTGACTTACATATTCTGTGTTCGGTGTTATTAGAATGCCTTTACAATGGACTTAAACATAAAATCAAATTTTCATCAAACAATCCATGTATCGGAGTTGAAGCAATTGCGATGTTTTTGTCCGAATTTTGGCATGAACGGCAAAAGAATTCTATGGGAATAACATTTATGAATAACATAAATAGTTTAGCACGAGGTTCGCGCTCAAATTCTATAAAAAACGCAGTTTAAGGAAATGCGATGTTTTGTTGTAAATTTGACGCGGTTAATTTGACTCACAACTGCTAAGCTAGTTGTTATTGAAGGCCTATGCAGTGGACTTCAAATTACATTACATTAACCACAAACAATGTACAAATAGTGGAGTTAAAGCAATTGCGATGTTTTTCTCCAAATTTTGGCATGTACGGCAAATGAATTCTTTACGAATAAAATTTGAATTGGTCTTATAAAAAAGCCTACGAGTTCGGCTTTAGTATAGCGCGAGGTTTGCGCTCAAATTTTATAAAAAAAACTCAGTTGAGAGAAATGCGATGTTTTTTGTACATTTTACGCGACTTGTTAATTTGACTTAAGCTAGGTGTTATTGAAGGCCTACGCAGTGCACTTCAAATTACATTACATTAACCACAAACAATGTACAAATAGTGGAGTTAAAGCAATTGCGATGTTTTTCTCCAAATTTTGGCATGTACGGCAAATGAATTCTTTACGAATAACATTTGAATTGGTCTTATAAAAAAGCCTACGAGTTTGGCTTTAGTATAGCGCGAGGTTTGCGCTCAAATTCTATAAAAAAACGCAGTTGAAAGAAATGCGATGTTTTTTTGTACATTTTACGCGACTTGTTAATTTGACTTACAACACCTAAGCTAGGTGGTATTGAAGGCCTACGCAGTGGACTTAAAATAACATAAGATTCACCACGAACAATGTACACATAGTGGAGTTAAAGCAAATGCGATGTTTTTGTCTGCATTTTAACATGAACGCGACAAAAAAAATCGAAGTGACAGTCGTTTAATTCAATAAATAACTGTATAAATGTGGTCATACATCGTGCCCTGTAGATGAACCTGAAATCCCAAAAACCCGACACCGGTTAAATCATTCGAGTCAACGTGACATCCACTTTGCGTTTTCTCTGCATCAGCAACACGACATGTCAATGACTCAAAACACTTGCGCCTAGTAAGACAATAGCAACTCCTGGCCCATTAATTTGTGTGTGGGAAACGCGACTGCAATTTTCCCAGTGACAGTGACCATGTAACCTGACACTCGGACTAACCAAAGCGAAACAAAACAGAACTTTAAAAAAAAAAATGACAGCATTCCACTTTAAACTGTCACATGCACAACATTTCATTTCGCACTTGACAACAAATCACCATCACCAGGAGCCGTCATAAAGGGAGTACAACAACAACAAAAAGCGTAATATCAAGAAAATACTTAATCCCAAGTGCACTTGGGAATGACCATGTTCACTACTTTGTCGGAACAGTGGGACGACTATAAATACCCACATGTGGACGTGCATGTGAACGTGTCTCTGTCCACCCGGTGCGAGATCATCATCTTACAAGAGTGTCATCATCATCATCGTAATGTCAGCCTGCTAGGTAAGCAACCGGCAGCCGCTCCTGTTGTGTGTCATTTTGGTTATGGACACTTGGATGTGCTCAAATTTTGTTCGCGCAGATCCTAGATCTTGGCGGTTTAATTTTCCACTTATTCTGTTTCAAAGCGTTCTTCGTGGCGATTTTAAATTTTCTTGGAAAAGTCAGCTGATATCCGTATCTTTATTTTTTTTTTTTTTTTGTTGGGGTTTTTATGTCGTTCCTGTTCTTCTTTTTCACCTGAAAGCCATTACATTGCAATTTACACCGTTTATGTGCGTTCATCATCATCATCATCACTGACGCTGACACTAAGGTTGGTGGACCTCGGAAACGGGTTTTTTTTTTCAAGTTTTGTTTACGTATCTAATGATGACACGCACATGCTGTTGCCGCGCTACCTTCTGATTGGGAGTGTGTCCCGTCTAGCTAGCGTACTCATATTCAAATTGCTCGTCTTCCTTGTAGTGTGGAGTTTCTTTTATTCTCTTTTGTTGTGATTTCACATGTGATTACTCATCCGCAACAACTTAAAGTTCACTCAACTTTATGTTACAGACGTTTCGTTGTTGTTGTTGTTGTTTTTTTTTTTATCACATTCGTACGCCTTGATACGATATGAGGTCCCACTTTATCACCCCGTTCGTAGTAATCTTTTTGATTCTTCTTTGCCATGCCGGAAGATTTTCTTATCGTTTATAGACAGAGTGAGTATTTTTGTGGGACCCCTTGACCCTTCTTCCATCATTTGCCCCCTAATCCACGGCATGATGTGTCAAGACGCGTTTCGTGTGAGAAGTCAATAAAACGCAAGTATTTGATAAATTCTGGAGAAATTACGATTCAGGTGTGCCTCCTATCTGTGTGGGTATTAGGACGAGCTGGGGTGTAGTACATTCCTTACTTTTCCTGGTTATGGTTATGGCGACTATCACGTAGCAGGTGTTCTAATGCGCGCATAGTAAGTGCAGCTGAGAGAGTAGGCACCTCGTGCAAAGAAATGTCAACGTTGGCGCGACAGTATTTTTAAAAGAACCGATTGTAGTCGACGTGATTAATGATAAGCAAAGTGCTGATATGATTTTCATTTCAAACATGAGGCGGCTTTGAAAATGACTTAAGTTAATCCGCACAAATGGGGACCGCGCTACCGTCTTCCATTAATTAAGCATGCAGATTGGTTTATTTATGGCGCTCCTAAATAGGCTGAAGCCGGACGCAGATCTCATTAAATTAGTTTGTGAATAAGCTCTTTGTTTGATCGCTTACAATGATGACCGCACTTATAAAAGGCCAACTTGTTGTTGCTGCCTTATTTGTGCCCGTAAAGCTGCTGCTCGTTTATACATGTTTGGAATAAAATTGTGACGTTATCAAAAGTCTTCAGTCACTTTTGTAGGGTTATCTTGGCTAAAAGAAACCAAATGTGGCAATGTCCCGCTCTATTATTATAAGTGTTAGCACCAAGTACTAAGCGAAGCTATACTAACAGATTTGTAAAAGTTTCAATTTATTATTGACACACTCAGACCTTGCGAATAATGTAGATAGCAGGTGTAGGAAGTCTTAGAAAGTCGATTTATCAATTTTTATCGGTATCAAGTAGGACTGATAGTTTTACTACGTCACCCAGCTTTTCAAAGAAGAAGCTTCTGAGGTAGTCTTCTTTTATTAGAGAGCAACGGACTTGAACAGAGAAGACAGGAAATGATTTCTTCTTTCCACCTTATTCCGACAGCTTCTACAGTAATCGTTGCTGACTAAACACAGTTTTTTCGTGAACTAGATCATACGAAATGAAGCTGGCCAATCGGTCATTCCCTGGACAACCTTTTAGTCTTGGCGTCTGTACCAAGTTTGGGCTTGTGTAAACTCTGAGTCATAAATGTGTCTTATTGTGTAGAGGCTATGAAAAGTAGTATTGGAAGTAAAGTAGTTAGAGTTGAAGTACATATTTGGAGTTTTAATTCATTAGATTCTTAAAATTTTAACCAAAATTCGTATTTCAATAAAACGACTTAAAAAAGCGGGCGTTCTTCAAAGCTTGGTAATGTATACACTAACATTGTCCAGATGTCATGTTTACAATTTTCAATCTTCCATATGGTCTTACCAAAATGCGGATTTTCGAAATTCGTAGAATTGTTCTTCTATGTCGAACCGCCCATAAGCCAATTAAAATCATCTTTGCGCAAAATTTAAGGCACACAAATCGGTGGCACTCAGCTGAACGGACTGATGAACAGACATGGCCAGATAAACTTAAATTTTGACCCGAATTCGTTCCATATGTGGGGTACTTACTTATTTAAGTGACGCTACAGTCCGGAATGAACCTGGGCCTCTACCAACATGCCTCTCCAATTAGCCCGGTCTTTAGCCAACTGCTCCAGTTGCGCACTCCAAGTTGGTTGAGGTCGGTTACTACTGTCGCGCACCACTTAAGGCGAAGTCTTCCTCTACTGCCTCCGACGTCTGGCTGTGAATCGAAGACTATGCTAACCGGAGTAGTGGTGTCTATTCGTTCTACATGTCGTAGCCATCTTAAACGTCCAATGTGGAGTTTTTTTTTTTGTCCAGGGACATGCTGTATAGCCGCTCGTATAGTTCTTGGCTGAATCCTCGTCTCCATAGCCCGTCAACGGAAACGGGACTGAAGATTTTTCAAAGAATATTCCTCTCGATCCGACCAAGGATTTCTTCCTCCGCTTTTGATTCAGTTCATGCTTCAGCGCCGTAGATCAGGACTGGGTTGATCAGGGTCTTTTACAGGACCTCCTTAGTATTTCGAATGAGGGCTCTACTAGTGAATTGCTTCCTTAGCCGGAAGAAACAGCGGTTGCGTTTATTTTCTGACGATATGTTGGTGTTGCAGTTAATGGCAGGGCCTAGGTAGACAAAGTCTCGTACTACCTCAAAGTTGTATTTGTCAATGGTGACGTTATGTCAAATTCATCGACGTTGTATGTTCTTTCGCACTTCGTCTTACCCTCATTTACTTCTAAACCCATTTTTGCCGCTTCCTTTTCTATACTAGCAAGAGTGGCTATGACATCACCTTGAGCCCTGCTAATGATGTTAATATCGTCGGCGTATGTTAGTAGTTGCACCGATTTTTTTGAAGATTATGCCTCTGGTGTTGGCTCAAGAGTTTTGCTAAATACTCTCAAGAATCAAATTGAAGAAGTCACACAACAGCGCATCGCCTTGCCTAAATCATTTTTAGGTATCGAATGTGTCGGTGAGGTTTCCGATCCTGATGGAGCAGAGAGAATTCTCCATCGTCATCCTACACAAACGGACGAATTTGGTCGTTATAGCAATACCAGACATGGCTCTGTACAGTTCGTCTCCGTAAATGCTGTCGTATGCGGTTTTTAATTCGATGAATAGGTGGTGGGTATCGATTTCGAGGGTTCTTTTTTCCAGAATCTGCCGAAGTGTGAAGATTTGATCAGTTGTGGACTTTCCTGGCCTAAAACCACACTGATAAGTGCCGATCTGCCTATTGGTTTCAGGCGTTTAATTATTACGCCAGATATAACGGGTGATTTTTTAGCTGGTTTGGTTTTGGCAACACTGGTTTTGACAGCTGACGTGTGTTTAGTACCTTGTGTCACTGTCAAACAGCTTCAGTTTGGTTTGCAATTTAACCATGGATCGTCTTACAAATGAACAACGCTTGCAAATTATTGAATTTTACTATCAAAATTCGTGCTCGGTACGAAATGTTCATCGCGCGCTGCTTCCATTTTATGATCGGCATTCTCGACCTTCTGAGCAGTCTATTCGGAAGATTGTGACCAAATTTCGCACCAAATTTACTTTGTTGGACATTAAACCACCAACACGTTTACGTACTGTGCGTACGTACTGCCGTTCCCAGCAGTTAGGCCTTTGTTACAGCACTACGTGGAAAATTTTGCGGAAGGATTTGGGCGTAAAGCCTTTTAAGATACAGCTGGTGCAAGAACTAAAGCCAGCCGACCTACCACAACGCCGAATTTTTGGTGAATGGGCTCTTGGAAAGCTGGCCGAGGGGATCCGCTTTTTTATCGAAAAATTGTGTTCAGCGATGAGGCTCATTTTTGGTTGAATGGGTACGTAAATAAGCAAAATTGCCGCATTTGGAGTGAAGGTCAGCCAGAAGCCTTGCAACAGCTACCAATGCATCCCGAAAAAGCCACTGTTTGGTGCGGTTTATGGGCCGGCGGCATTATTGGGCCATATTTCTTCAAAGATGATGCGAATCGCAGCGTTACTGTCAATGGTGAACGCTACCGAGCGATGATAACAAACTTTTTTTTGCCCGAAATGGAAGTTCTTGACTTGCATGATATGTGGTTTCAACAAGACGGTGCCACATGCCACACAGAGCACGCGAAACAATGGCGCAATTGCGAGGCGAGTTTGGTGAACAGTTAATTTCACGTTTCGGGCCGGTCAATTGGCCGCCTAGATCGTGCGATTTGACACCATTAGATTATTTTTTGTGGGGGTATGTCAAGGCTAATGTCTATAGGGACAAGCCCGCTTCGATTGACGCACTGGAAGCCAACATCCATGCATTCATTCGTGAGATACCGGCCGATATGTGTGAAAGAGTATGCCAAAATTGGACTCAGCGGATGGGCTACCTGAGACGCAGCCGCGGTCAACATTTGCATGAAACTATCTTTAAACATTAAATTGCAAGGTTCAAACTATCGATTCAAATAAATATTTCATTCATTTTTTCGAATTTTTTGTGTTTTTTTTTTTTAAATTTCTAAACCTCTTAAAAAATCACCCGTTAGATCATGTAGGCGTTGTTGAAGAGACTTGTTCCTCTGTAGTAGGCGCATTTTGGAAGGTCTCCTGTTTTTATATATCGGGCAGACGGTGTTGAGGTTCTATTCATCCGACCAGATTTAGCTTATGAGTTGGTGGATGTTACTTACCAAGTCATCTCCGCCGGCTTTATAAAGTTCAGCGGGAATCCCGTCATTTTCGGAAGCCTTATTGAGCTTGAGTATAGATATTGCTATCCTCACTTCACTCAGGTCGGGTCGTTGGCAGTTTTCGCTGTTGTTGCCAACAATGAATGGTTCGTTCTGCCTGAGAGCGGAATTTTGTTCGTCATCGCCGTTAAACAGTCTGTAGATTTTGGTTCTTCCGTATCCGTAGCATCGACTGTGTCTCAACTACGATATTTTCTTGTTCATATCGACAGGATTCTGTTCGAGCCTTGACGTTTTACATTTTGGTAAAACTTGCGATCATCGTTACTCGAGTGGCATCTTTCTGTTTCCTCGATCATACGCTTTTCTTATTTTTTCTCTTTTTTTCTTTCGGAAAAGTCCATGTTCTTCCCTTCCTTTAAAGCTGAATGTCAGCTCTTGTTTTCACCTGCAGCTTAGCCTTAGCATTCTTGATCAAACCAAGGGTTTCTTACTGGTGGACGCCAGAAATCTAGCATATCAGTTGTGGCTGATCTAATGGCTTGTTTGGCGGTGTTGTCATTGTTCTTCCACATTCGATGCTGGTGGTTTGTTGAGTGCATATTAAATAACTTAAAAAAAAAAAAGATTTCCATATTCCTTTACAATTGTTTGAACACGTTTTTGATTACAACATAAATCACTTGCCGTCGTCCTTGACCAACGCTAAATATACCCCTTTTGCTGCGTTTTTCGTTACCTTTTCGAACATCTCGGGCGGTAGATATAGCGATAATTTTGGCGCGAATGTTTGCCTTCGGCATGTAAGCGGTCTGAGGATTGCTGGCGTATAATTTACTTATCCAATAACGCCACAAAAAAAGTGCGGAAGGGTCAAATCTGTTGATCTGTTTGACCAGGTCAATGTCGCACATTTTCAACATCACAAGTCCGGGGAAATTTCGTTGCAGTAACTGAATTCTTGAAATCTTGTTAAAAGCATTAACCGTTCAGACCCTTTTTATACATTTGTTGGCAGACACAACTAGTCAATTTCACCTTTTCGGAAGAAAAATGGCCCAACGATGGTTTTGACAAAATCGGCGGCCAATATGATCACCTTTTGGTCATGGATGGCGTTTAATTGGTCTCGAGTAGATTCCATTGCATTCCCTTGCTTATTATCGGCATCAAAATGTTTGAAATAAACCACACGGTCCATCGAAATTTTGTTTAAAAAAAATCGTTCTTCTGGAGTGTATCGCTCCATGGCTTGTACACTTGTTTTTTTACATCTGTTTAGTCCACAAATGTTAAAACACATTTGACATTGGCGGCCATTTGCAAAAATAAGAGCATCTTCCAATAGGGTGATCTCTTTTGGCCCACCTCGTATATTGTTATATAAGTTTTTATTTGGAAACCCTATTTTTCCAAATATCCATTAACTCTTATAAATAAGGTGCGGATATCATGGAATTACAAAACTCAAAATTCAGTCTTTTGGTTGAAATCTGAAACTAAGTCTATGCTAATCAAACTCGAAGTCTTTGCTTCATAATCTTAGGATAAACAAATCGTAATGCAGAAAAGGAAAGTCTTTCCGTAAGTCTCTTTACCAACGATTTTTACGCCTTAAATTTTGAGCTAGGAGAATGAAATTCGGATTATAGGATCCTTGTGCGTTGCATTAGTACAAGTGTAAACATTTTTTAAATCCACCCACTGCCACTCCCACTTTTTAGAAAAAAACGTTAATTTTGTCCTAACGGTAGGAAATTTCGAAAAAGTTTATGAACAACATATTTAGATAAATCTCAATACATTTCTGCCTATATTTGGTCCATACAAAGGTTCTTACAACGTCTACGTTTTGGGGGCGTTTTCATTAAAAAAAAAAAGATTTTCAGTTAACGTCAAACTTTTGGGGGCGTTTTCATTAAAACAATTTTCAGTAAAACTTCAAAATATTCAAAAAAAAAAAAAGAATTATAATGCAAAATCAATAATAACATGAATATTTCTTCCATAAGTCATTTAAGCGAACGGAAAGTTTTTGAGGGCGTTTTCTTAACAAAACGATTTGTATGCCCCATAGCGTATGCAATAGAAATCGCTGTTTTTTTTGTGGATCAGCTGTTTGATCAACTGTGTGTAATTTTATCCCCATAAAGTTTTTAGCCACGCCCTTTTTTTGGGAATATTAGTTTTAAAAATAGGATGGGAAGGGATAGGGTGTTAAGTGATCCGCAGAGCGGAATGTAGCCTTCCAGGGATTTTTTTTTCGTTAAGATCTTAAATTGAAAGCGTACAAAATACAGCTTGTGCAACAACTGAAGCCGCTCGACCTTCCCAAGCGACATCGCTTCGCTCTATGAGCTCTTGAAAAGTTCCAAGAAGATCCGACGTTTCCGAGGCAAATTTTGTTTTTAGCCACGCCCTTTTTTTGGGAATATTAGTTTTAAAAATAGGATGGGAAGGGATAGGGTGTTAAGTGATTCGCAGAGCGGAATGTAGCCTTCCAGGGACATTGAAAATGTTCTGAAGATGCCTAAGATTTTTTACTCTCTTAACGCTGATCTTGAAATGGTTATTCTTGTACAATGTTTCAATTATTTTTGGTATGTTGTTCATCAAATCCACCGAAATGTAACCACGACTGTAACGTGAGCGACTTGCCCGTCTGTCGGTGATATATTTTTTTTTTGAGTCAATTGCACTTTTTACTGAAGCAATACAAATCATCCTCCAAAGTGCAGCGCAAGGTGGTTCCACTGACTCCAAAATGCTGAGCTCGGTGACGATACGACACATGTGGGTTCAGCCAGTTCATTGGAACGTCTTGTGCGTTGATAAACGGCATGTCGACGATCTCCCACTGACCCTTGCTCAGCAAATTTCGAAACCAAACGACAAACAGTATTGTCAGCCGGTTCTTGTTGGCCAAGATACGTTCGTTGAATTAACACAACTGAACTCCTATTTTCAATTAACAACGTGATGTGATTCATGTTTTAAATTCTACTGAATTGACGTTCCAGAAACACGTCTACTGCAGTCAATCGGTTGATAAATGTCAAAGTTATTCAATGTTTACATACCGAAATAAAACGACTTGACGAATACGCTTAACCATATGTCTATCTAAATTATTTCTCTACGTTACAAACTTATATACCCCTATGGCATTGGGTATACACAGACCAAAGCCTACGTCAAAGAACCCCAGCGGCCTTGATCTTAATCAAATTCAATATTTATAACTTAAATCAGTCTGGCAGGGTTATACAAACAAAATGTGTATGAAACACTATGGCCGAAGATACAAGTCACATCTAATGACCCCTGAAAAGCCGCTGACAATATAAAACGCCCATTATCTGCGACGTCATACATTCCAAACGAAAAATCGTTTCTCTTTTTAAATTCATGGAGAATAAATCAAATGATAACCACCATCACCACCACTCACAACAATGTATACGTGACGTCCGTCTGAAATGTGTGTTGTTATTTCATGAACCCCCCCAGACGCGATACATTTCATTAATAGATCCAGACCCGTTTTGGTTTAGGACGTCGTCGGTCGGTAGTTCGTCGTCGACGTGGTCTCGTACGATACCGATATACCTGCAGCTCTCTAGTCTAATCCAAAACTCCATGTGTGCATGTGTCTACATGTATGGAACACATTATTACTTTCCTTGGGTCCCTTTCAATTGTTACAACTTGTCTTTGATTGATTGGTATGGGGGAGCTAGTCTACGTGTACTTTGGGTACCGTAAGATAGGCAGACACCAGTCTATATTGGGCGAAGAACAACGGGGAGAATTCACCGACCGATACCAGAGAATCGTCATCAATGTCTATGACAAGGAAACATAGACGTAGGTAGAGGGAGAGAGATATACATAAACCGTCATTATAGGTGGCGCGGGAGTAAACAGAATATTTGGTCGATAACCTCAAACCCACACACATACATGGAAGTATGGGCTCGCGCACCAGACAGCCAAATAATTCCGTATAACTAAAGAATTTTTTTTTTGTGGAATTTAATTTCATTTGTTGTTTATGTTTCTGTACTTTTGGAAATTGTTGATAATATAATTGTGTTCTGTTTTTTTTTTGTTTTTGTTTTTCCTGTTCAATATAACAAACACTCGAATGAAATTTGTGAAGAGGCTTTGGCATTTGGATGTACCTACCTTTACACTGACGGGCGCCTTGAAAAAAAAAACAAACACCACGGAATTTGTTGACGTTTTAATGAGGAAATAAACGTCAGATAGATTTTGCAATTCCAAATTTATTCATGACATGTGGAAGGTCTAAATTTTATTTCAAATTAAAGATAAAAAAAAAATTTGATGACACCTTTGATGTTGGTTCGACAGAAATTAAGGTGATCTTCTTGGTTCTGATAAACTTTTGAAAAGCGTTCCAAAATGTTGGTCAAGTTGTCACACACACGAAAACACATATTAAGGTAGGTTAGGTTAGGTTGGCGGGTTGATGAGGTAGACGGTGTGCGTCTTGCTCATCACACTTAGGTCAATATAGGTCCATTGTGATGCCCGTTGGGGGTTCACGTGTGAGGTTGCGTCCTTTATTACTTCCGTAACTGTCCACTGTTGTTAGTCCCTATCCAGCCATCCAGATGTTGTTGCAAACCTTAAAAAATGAGAGAGAGAGGGGGATTTCGGATAGATCCGTGGGGGCATCGAAAAAGTATATTCCTAAGGTTTTCGTTCTTTTTTTGGCTGAGGCCTGGGCAACGGCACAGAAAGTGGAGGGCATCCTCGTGTCATCACCGCAGCCTCTACAGAGGTCATCATCGATAACATATCTACGTTTTCAGATTGTGGTTTTTTAGACAGTTGTGTCCAGTTAGAATTCCTACTAGAGTCGAGACAGATTTTCTGTTTCTTCGAAGTAGTTTATTCTAGAAACGCATTCGAAGTGACAGAAATTGGGGCACAACGAGAGGAGCTAAGCCGGATCATTATTCGTCGAAACTTGATCCGAAACTCTGTTCCAAGCGCTTGTGGAACAACTTACGTAGCGTTGGTTTGGGAAAGGTAAGCAATTTCAATTATTCCGAATAATATGGCTAGCACTATTTTTTTTGTCCTAGACGAGAACATTTCAATAATTATGAATTGGACTTTGAAACAGTAAATGAATGTTTCATCGCAAATATTGTTTTCAATTTGGTTTGCAAATTCGTTTTGTTTTTCTTTTTAAATTAATAATTCCACATGTTCTTAGTTCCCTTACACATGCGCTAATAATTTCTGTATTGCCTCATCATCTTTCACTGACGATTGGAAAATAGAAAGAATTACACCTGTGGCTAAAAAGCTACATGCCTCGCTACCTGGTGATTGAGTTCGATAAGCATTCTATCATGTAACCGGTGATCCAAGTAGAGATACTTTTTTCAATTGCCTTTTTTGACAGATCACGTGTGAGTCGTGTCATGCTGTCATGTTATTTCTGTTTAGTATTGTTTGGCATTTCATAATGGAAATACTTAGGCGTGAACAACGTTTACAAATTGTTCAACTTTATTATGAAAATTCACGTTCTGTGAGGAATGTGTTTCGTGCACTTCGCTCGACTTATGGTCAACATAATCGGCCTACTGAGCGTACTATTCGCAACGCCATTACCAATTTTGAGACCCAGTATTCATTATTGGATAATATTCGACCGAATAGACCACGTCCAGCACGCTGTGAAGAAAATATAGCGGCCGTAGCTGAGAGTGTACACGAAGACCGTAGAGAGTCGATTCGGCGCCGTTCGCAGCAACTCGGACTGACGTATGGAACGACTTGGCGCATTCTACGTCAAGATCTTAAATTGAAAGCGTACAAAATACAGCTTGTGCAACCACTGAAGCCGCTCGACCTTCCCAAGCGACATCGCTTCGCTCTATGGGCTCTTGAAAAGTTCCAAGAAGATCCGACGTTTTCGAGGCAAATTTTGTTTAGCGATGAGGCCCATTTCTGGCTCAATGGGTATGTAAACAAACAAAATTGCCGCATTTGGGACGAAGAGCAACCTGAAGAGATTGAAGAACTGCCACTTCATCCAGAAAAAAAAACGGTTTGGTGTGGTTTGTGGGCCGGTGGAATCATCGGTCCATATTTCTTTAAAAATTATGCCGGTGCGAACGTAACCGTCAATGGCGACCGTTATCGTGCCATGATAACCGACTATTTGATGCCTGAAATTGAAGCTCGTGATCTCGGCGACATTTGGTTTCAGCAAGACGGCGCCACTTCCCACACATCGCATCAATCAATGGACTTATTGAGAGAACATTTCGGTGAGCACATAATTTCACGTTTTGGGCCGGTCGATTGGCCACCAAGATCGTGTGATATCACACCGTTAGAGTTTTTTTCTGTGGGGATATGTAAAGTCAAAAGCTTATGCCGACAAACCCGCTTCGATTCAGGCCTTGGAGGAAAACATCACGCGTGTCATTCGCCAGTTACCAGTCGAAATGCTCGAACGAGTGATCGAAAATTGGACTCAACGGATGGACCATCTGCGACGTAGCAACGGCCAACATTTGATAGACATAATCTTCAAAAAATAAATGCCAAAGAATGTTCTTTCAAAAGATAATAAACATTTTCCATTGAATTTGAATTTTCTGTGTTTTTTTTTCTTTAAAAAAGTAGGGAACCTCGAAATGGATCACTCTTTATCT